>OX579666.1:12990753-13721515 GCA_951230895.1 Carpatolechia fugitivella | reverse complement strand
GGTACGTAAACGTAAGGACTAAGAAAGGTCATAATTAGTTGTTTGTGTGGCGGATTTCGTGAGAAATCACTCTTTTTATAGATTTCTTTATTTTATATTTCTTATCTTATTTGACTCTGGTCGGGGGATTTCCAAAAATGTTATTTAATCCTTTTTATTCTAATATATTTTAATATACGGCGTGGGTTTTTTTAAATTTTCAATTTTGTTTTTTATTTGAATAAGTTTTAAAATCCGGTGTGGGTTTTTTAAAATTTTCAATTTTGTTTTTATTTTAAACTTTTTGGAAAGTACGTTACAAGGGACAACAGTTGACAAGGCTGTTGTTTATTTGGGCAACAAAATGTTTGCCAAAGGGCAAGCCTACGTAGCCCTCAGTAGGGTTCGCTCATTGGATGGTGTGGTGATATGCGACTTGGACCAACGCAAATTATTTAATAACCCACATAATAATGTAGCATTACAAGAATTAGAGAGACTCAGAAATATAACGCAATAACATAGGTACTAAAATTTTATTTGCTATCTAACAACCAGCTCCAAAATGAAGCCTTTTGAATGCAAAAAACTGCATCGAAATCGATTCAGTACTTTTTGAGAACTCCTGTAGTGCCAACTTATCTGGCTGCTGCAGCGCTCGTGGTCTACCTCCATAAAACGTATCTAAGAACCTGCTCCAAAATGAAACCTTTTGAATGCAAAAAACCGCATCGAAATCGATTCAGTACTTTTTGAGAACTCCTGTAGTACCTACTTATCTGGCTGCTGCAGGGCGCCCTGGTGGTCTACCTCCATAAAATGTATCTAAGAACCTGCTCGAAGATAAAGCCTTTTGAATGCAAATAACGCAATAACATAGGTACTAAAATTTTATTTGCTATCTAACAACCAGCTCCAAAATGAAGCCTTTTGAATGCAAAAAACTGCATCGAAATCGATTCGGTAGTTTTTGGTAACTCCTGTGTTGCCAACTTATCTGGCTGCTGCAGCGCTCCCTGATGGTCTACCTACATAAAACATATCTAAGATCCTAAGTTGAAGTGATACCTTTTCAATGCAAAAAACCGGAACTAAATCGGTCCAGTGGTTTTCGAGATAGAAGGTAACAAACAAACAAACAAACAAACAAACAACCTCTTACCCCAAACGCATATACGCCTCCGTTCCGTTCCGTCCGTCGTGGGTAAAAAAGCATGTAAAAAATGGAAATTAAATTTTATACTTACCTATAAAGGTTAGGTGCTAAATATTATTGTTATTACTTACTATTTGTGTTTTGAAATGCAGCATGTTTTCTGACTTGATCAGTCAGTTTTACCACAGGTTTTATTACTTAGCATACTGCATTCCATGGCTCGTTGACAAACAAAACATGAGAGCCATTGGTCCACTTCTGCCACATGCATGCCTCTAGCTAGACCTATGGGCAATATACAACTAATCTGGATCTGATATACAGATTGGCATCAACATGTGGATGGCCTCATAGCGAGGAGGAAGTAGGGAGAAGAGAGAGGCCGGTGCCCAGCAGTGGGCCAGTCATTGCTAAATAAGATAAGAATAAGATGTTCAACATTTTGCTGATTTTGTAGGTGATTCCGGCTACCCATTGGAACCATGACTGATGACGCCTATCGACAATGCTGAACCCGGGTCTGCTGAGCTGAGAAGTGGTACACCGACTGGCACTGCAGATTCCACATCATCATTGAATGCACTAATGGTTATATCCAGAGAAGGCGTCAGAGATAATATGCATCTTCCGAGATAAAATTATGAAGCATTTCGCGTTAGTAGGTATACATTTCTATTGTTTTTTTTTTCTAATTTTACTTTTGTTTAACTACATTTTTTTTACAGAGTGGAATTGGAAGAAGGGGATGTGAATGATGGTGGTGTGGATCCATTGGCCGATGAGGACCAGCCTGTAAATTTATTGTGGTTGGCAGGAATCAACCGACAAGAAATTTTATTGTTAGAAATTATTTTTAACTTTATCTATTAATATGTTTATTACATAATTGCATTTGTTTAATTATTTCTACTTGTTAAATCTGTATAAATAAACAAATCATAAAGTCAAACTTGAGAGTATTATTTTATTCAATTGGCCTTTATTCAAAATTACAATTAGGTATATTTATTCATGGAAGGCTCGAGCCCCTCAGCGGGGACTCACATATTATGAGCTGTTGATGATATTTATAATTTACTTAAAACAAATAGGGTAAAATAAACTTTGTTTCTTCTTTTACATCTGTTTGCACTGCAACAAAGACCTCCCCTAACTTTATCCATTCTTCTCATCTTGTGCTGTTCTTGTCCATGTCCTGCTGACCATTTTAGTTATCCTCCTATCTTTTTCTTTGCCTTCCTCTTGCTCCCTCTCCTTCTCTGGGGCACCAAGATAGCATAATCTTGCTCTATTTTTCTTCTCTTGCTTTGGATCCGGACCTTATAGCCTGCCCATCTCCATTTTAGAGATTATATTTTTACTGCTATTTGAGAGTAGGCACGCCACTATTACAGGCTTAATAGAATTATAAATGCATCATATTTGTTGTGTAAAAGATCTTATTCCTTCTTCTGAAGCGTGTTTCGTTTTCGCTTGACTTGGATCTGTTCGGCTCTTAAATTATTACTAACTACCAACTGTTTTCTTAATGAGTTCCTGAAACAGATAAGAATATCATAATACATTGTTGATAGTAGGGTAAATACAAAAACAACAATTATGGAACTTTTTAACAAAAATATAATTTTAAGTTTGTTGTGATATTGCTTTAATATTGACAAGTGTACTTACTTTGACCTTTTAGCAGAAGAAGAAGCCATTATTAAAGCTAAAAATGCACAGTATTCTTAGATTGTGTCAATTATTTTTTACTGTAGACAGAAAACTGTTTTGATTTCTAAAATGCACTCGCCACAATAAAACAAACAATTAAATTTTTTGGCGGTACGCGGGCGCGGGACGTCCATAGACAATTTAAAGAGAATTGGGTGTTTTTTGATTCACATTGAACGAATGGAAATGAATGTCATGACATTTTTAATGACATTGCATAGTGTTGCTTATAAGAAAAAAGAATAATTTTATGTTTTGGCAACTCTGCTTTTCTCTTGAAGAGATAATTTATTCTTCGAAGACTTCCGAGTCGCAATGGGCTGCCATGTTAGACCAATAGACAAATTTGGAAGAAAAGACAAATTTTGTCTTCTCTTCTGAGAGTTTTGTCTATAGTGCGCATCTTAGGCCAGCTGGAACCTTTTTACGAGAATAAGTCTTATTCCCATGGAAAAATCTTACAAAATGCGAGCGCAGTCACGGGCGGACCGCTAGTATATAATAATACTGATAAATTAAAGGTTCTATAATAATAACATCTAGATAAGGTGCTCGTAAAACAACCTGGGCGGTATTCGAACCGGGAGCTACGTAGGCAGACGTACTACCAAGACCAACGTGGCTACGGAGTCAACAATATTCCACCGCTCGGTGTTCGCACATAATTCAATAACTGCTTCTACCAAAGCCTCTGTGCACAATCTAAAAACCATTTCACAGTCGGCGTCATTTCCTAGCACTTTATTGACTCGTCCTCGTCGGTGTTCCCTTTTTAGGGTTCCGTAGTAAAAAGGAACCCTTATAGTTTCGGTCTGTCCGTCTGCCTGTCTGTCTGTCCGCGGCTTAGCTCAGAGACTCTTAGTACCAGAAGGCTGTAATTTGGCATGGATACATATGAATCATGCCGACAAAGCTGAAGAATAAAATCTTTAAAAAAAAATTTTTTTAGCGTTTCTCTGGTACACGTCAAGAGAGGGTTATTTATTTTTTCACGATTACCTTACAGTGTGAGGTATCGTTAGATAGGTCTTTTAAAAACAATGGGGGTTTGCTAAGATCATTTTTCGATGCTAGTGTAAGTTTTAGAAATATTCCGTTTTAAAGTGCTTATTTTTGTTAGAGTCAAGTTTCCCCCCCCTCTACCAGCGAAACCGTTGTATTTGGAAACGTGAAAAAAATCATGGTAGTAGTGTATATAATGAATTTAAATGGAAAACTAACAACATCAAGTAGGCTTTACAGGTTATCGAATAATAGACCAACTTATAAAAAGTGCTAGTACAAGTAAGAAATTTGGTACTACAAATATCATAGAAAAATATTTTGATGAATGTTAGAAGGCTGTAATTTGGCATGGACATACATATTAATTATGCCGTCAAAGCATAAGAATAAAATCTGAAAAAAAAAATTTAGGGTTCCTCTAGTACACGTGAAGTGGGGGTTATTTTTTAAATTCACGATTACCTTATAGTGTGAGGTATCGTTGGATAGGGTTTAAAAAAATAACTACGGAACCCTACACTTTGCGTGGTCCGACACGTGCTTGGCCAGTTATTCCTGGTTGTTTTTTTCAACGTTTCACAGTGCTGGCTGTGTAAGCATTCGGTTGACAATGAATTGCGCAGTACAGCTGCGGGCTGTAACGTACAGTAGACACAACATGAAGCTGCACACTCGCGAATACCTCCCCTACCGCTGCGAGAGGCGCTCTGGAATTCAAAATGCTGACTACTGTACAATGTGAGCTGGAGAAGTTTTGTTCTGTTTTCTAGAACATTTTACACTATTTTATGACTACTATTATACGGGTCTTGAACCGGATTTGAAATAAAATTGTAAATATCGATAAAATATAGGTTAACTTACCCAATTTCACGTGACATTATTAGGGTTTGTATAGACGGTCTGTATTCAAGCTGCATATTAGCTGCACCTTGAGTACATTGATGTAGAATGATGCAGATGCGGATGTGATGCAATTGGATACTAGAGAGTTCAGTTAGTGCTTCTACAGTATAGTTGCAGCTTCTTAAATACTTAACCAACTGAATTATTTCACGCATTGCTGCGCGGAAGTCCCTTTCACAAAACAAAAGAAAATATAATTTATGCGTTTTAAGTGCAAATCCCGCTCGCCCGCGTTTAAATGCACATACAATCATACAAGCGATCATTTTCACAACTCATATACGTCCTCACCGAGAGGCTCAAGTCAGAATAAAGGCAATCAGGCAGGCAAAACATACCGTGTGAATGGGTGCCAATTTCAACTAAGAGATTGGCCAATAAAAGGTGTGAGATCTACCATGGTTACCAAGATCTATAGAAATTCCGTAAATTATTGGTACCTACAGAAAACAGCATTCTTAAATTGCTTTAACATTATTTGTGTGATATTGCTTGCTACTAAACGGCGGCGACATTTGGCAAGTTTGAATAATTTTACTATGACAAAATATTTATCTATAACCCGCCGAGTTGTACTTGAAATTTTATCAACGAACTGTTTTGATAAATGCTTCGAAAATACGAAATTGATAAAATAAATAATGGGAGCGTTAAAATTGTGTATTATAATGTGTGTCAGGAACAAAAATTTATAGCCAATTTATTAATGCAACTGTAAACTGTGTTCATTTGACTGAAGGGTATGTCGTAAATATTAATACCACCAAAACAAACATATGAATGGGGGCCAAGTTCAAATAAGGGCTTCGCCAATAAAAGGTGTGAGTTCCATGGGTACTACCAAGTTCCATAGAAGTTCCATAAATCATTGCTACAAGAACGCACAACTTGCTTAAATTGCTTAAAAATTATTTACTATATAATTTCTATCCTATCTGTTAATCCAGGTTACAAACTATCACCATTCCAAATTTCATCCAAATCCGTTCAGTAGTTAAGTCGTCAAAGCGGAACTTATAATATTATTGTGTTTTTTTACTTATTTAGTTAAAGTAATAATATTAAAATACACGGGAGTCGGGAGAGTAAGTTTGCCAACAGAAAGTAATTTTTTTTTTTTTAAGAGTAGCAAAATATTATGTTTCTAGACTGATACTCGAAAACAGGTAAGTAAGCATTATTAAATACTTATAATTATATCTCTCAATATCTCTCGAGTGTGGTCATTGAATTCGTGACATTGAACAAGTTTTTTGACTTTGCACAAAAGCTGTCCAACTGAACAATGACCCAAGAGGTTTTGTGTTATTAAGCATATTGTATAAAATTCAGCCTCAGCTCGATTCCATTCAGCAGCTAGAAATGGAACGTCAATATATTGAACGTAATATCGTACACAGTGGAACTTTTCAATGGGCGCACGCCGCCGCCGCCGCCGCCGGCGGCTGAGCCGCAGTTGCGGGCTTGCGGTAAACCCCGGAACACCCGAACAGAGTTGACAACTTGCAGACTACAATCACCCTGTATAGAAGATGGCGTTGATTTGCATTCAACTGTATATAGCTACAGAGTGTAGTATAAAATACTCTCTTGCTTGGGTGGTCTTCAGATTTTTTCTGTTTTTGGGTGTTGAAAGTAGACAATGAAATAATAGTAATCTTAATAATGTTCATAAAAATTATAAGTGGAGACATTCTAGATACAAGACATTCAGCCCTATTTGATTTCATTGCAATCGGTCAAGTTGTAGGGTCTTTATTGAATTTGATATTAATTTTACTTCCTAATAAATGCAAGGTTTGAAGGTTGTGTCGTGTTTGAAGCCAGTTTGGGCCAGCGTAGTCAACTAAAGCCCTATTTTAATCGTACCCGATATTTTTATTCTTACTTTATGTTGTGCTATTTCCACTCATCATCGTCAGTCATTATCATTAAGAATCATTCTGATAATGGGAACATATCTTCTGAAAAATCACATTAAAAAACAACTTCTAATAATAATAACAACAAACATCTCCACCATTGGCTTTCCTTTGTCCAAAACTAAAGTCCCACCCAATAACAGAGCCGCCTGGTCCATAGTGGAGGGGCCAAGTTTTCTTTATAAAATTCAAATTACATCGCCGTCCTGTGGCGTGTTTGAGTGTGCACCCGGCGCCTGACAACAACTCACGAACTTGGACGTCCGCGACGACCTCACACTGTCGCAAGTTTGGTACACTTTTTATCAAGTAAGTTCGAACAAGTAATCCGTTCTGTAGGGCTTGGACCAATGTGTATATCTGTGAAAACAGACACAAATTGGGGCTGAAACAATCACCTTTTTTATAAAAAATAATGTACATACTTGTGTTCGGAACCAATCGAGGTTTTTGTAATGGCAACCCTCATCGAAAACGAGATAGTATTCGGAACGCGATTACGGGTGCTTTGATTGATTTTAGTGCGTTTCGAAACGCAGGTTATAACTGTCACTTTTGTCCTTTACATTCGGAATCAAGGGCTCGTCTTGTTGGTGAGGATTACAAATATAATCCTCGAGAATCGTTTCAACGTTCGGTATTCTCGTATGAAGGGGCTGCTCTCCACGGTCGGTCGGGTGAAAACAGTGAAAAGTTAGTGATACATTTTTGGCTGTACCGAAAAAACATTGTATGTGCCGCGTGGTAAGGGCATCGGTGCCCACGGTCATCTGTTATTTCGTTTCAAGAGGACGAGAGCTGCATGAACGTAGACAGGTTGTGTTTCACTTCTCTCTCTTTATACCCACCTCATTTCCCGTGTTCCTGAAGCACAGGCTGTCGCCAGCTCGCTCAAATCGCATCACAAGGTATTGCAGTTATTTTATTATTAGTCGCCGCGTATCGCGGATGTGTGCTATTTGGCCCGGCCGAATATTGCACAGCTTGCGATTGTCGGCACTTGGTGAAACTCTGTGATAAATTATTCATAGTATAATATTCTAACATTTGTACACGTGTACTAGTTTCACGTACGTGCGTATATTTTAATGAACCCAACCGGTATCGCTTTATAGTATCTTCAGGGGTTAAAGTTACATTCAAGAGTAACGCACAATATCGCATAACAAAATGAAGTTCATAAAATCATCTCCTTTGTTCAGCGTTATTTTTACGTGAAGCGGACTTTACATTTACTGATCTGACCCAATTTTAGCACCCGGTCTGTACTTTACATTCACTGATCTGACCCAATTTTAGCACTTGGTCTGTACTTAACATGATCTGACCCAATTTTAACACCCGGTCTGTTCTTTACATTCACTGATATAACCCAACTTTAGCACCCGGTCTGTTCTTTACATTCACTGATCTAACTCAATTTTAGCACCCGGTCTGTACTTTACATTCACTGATCTGGCCCAATTTTAGCACTTGGTCTGTACTTTACATTCACTGATCTGACCCAATTTTAGCAATTAGTCTGTACTTTACATTCACTGATCTGACCCAATTTTAGCACCTGATCTGTACTTTACATTCACTGATCTGACCAAATTTTAGAAACCGGTCTGTACTTAACATTCACTGACCTGACCTGATTTTAGAACCCGCTCTGTACTATATATTTACCGAATCATTCTTCTTTTACAGATTATCAATCAATCAGCCTATTGCAGTCCACTGCTGGACGTAGGCCTCCCCAAGGGCACGCCAAAGCGCATGAGCACCCGTTTTCCTCATCCAGCCACCACCAGCGACCTTCCTCAGGTCATCAGTCCACCTGGCAGGGGGGCGTCCCATACTACGTTTCCCGAGACGTGGTCTCCATTCGAGAACCCGTCTGCTCCAACGGTCGTCGGTTCTACGACAGACGACGTGGCCAGCTCACTGCCACTTCAGCTTGCTACACTTCTGGACGATATCAACTACCTTGGTCCTCTGCCGGATGATTTCAGATTACAGATTTTAATGTTAATAAATTATCGAAAGATATAATATTTGTAAGTTGCATGTAGTTTATGAACCAGAAAGTTTTAAAATGTTTCTATAACCGCGGGTGAAATATTTTATTCTCACAGAAAATATAAACAATACATCCCTGGTTCAGAGAAAGCTAGTTAAAATATAATGAAACTTTAAAACACTAGTTAACTACAATTCTGAAAAGATTACAAATAAAGCCCTTGTTTTGCTAAAAGCTCCACTATGTTCAAATTAAACATTCTCAAACAACTGCGAGCGAGGTTCATATTTTTTGTTAAAGCCGAGTAAAAAGCCTCATTTCAATTTAATACTGCTTTCCATTTCCATATTTTTCCATGGAGATTACAAAACAAATTGATGTTAAAAGATGTTTTTATTATTTTCTTGCAACTCTTGACTTTCTTCATTGTTGCGAAAATCTTAAAAATTGAACCTCGCGTGTAAGTACATAATCGATACACAAAAAAACACACAGTAAATAATATTAAGGAAAGAAACTTATGTGGATTATAAGGTAGAGAGCTGACTGATGACGTCACAAATCCTGGTGTTCTGATCTGAAATGACTCATGTAAAGATTTTTTTTTAAGATAAAAGCCGAAACCAAAAACTTTACGTGTCCTCCAAAGCACGATTCTTATTAGAACATCAGATGGTTCATCTTCAAAAATTTTAAGATAAATGGGGACATTTCACAATAATTTTTTTATTAATCTCAGTTTTCCCACCGGGATTTGAATCTCGGCCATCAGAGTCAAATGCTCTACCACGTCACTACCACTCCATTCCACATCTTTTTTTTTACCTTCTCCCATTTTGCATTAAAGCTATAAGTAGCGGGATCCAGCGTTACTGGATCGAACAATGTTGTGTTGTGTTATACAGATGTATAAGTATGTATTTATCTATTTAAGTAATCTATGAATATATTAGCTGTCATGAGCTGTCTGATACCCACAGTACAAGCTCTGGATCAGATCGGCGTGTGAGATGTCCCCACATAAATTATCATGGTTCCGGCAGAATAACAGCGTCACTGGCCTAGCCAGCGGCAATATGCAATATTTATGCAGAGACCTTTTTAAAAAATAATAAGAGCATGCTTTATTCCGATATAGCACTTGACTGGATTGAAACGTGTTTATACTTATATCACTCTTTATAAAATAACATTTTGTAAGAGAGTACAAGCAAACATATAGTATAAAATTTTGCCAACTCTTGATTCTCCACAACTCCCCGTCTCGCCCTTGAAAACTCGGCCGAGACTGGATCGTCATGCTCCAACATTTTAATTTGCAATCACGAGTTTTGATTGATTGTCGTAAAGTTGTTTAATGTCATGACAATTTTTTAGCCGCGGTTTGAGAAGCAACAACACTTCGCCGATGATTAATGTTCTTGTGAAGAGGCGAGAATGAAATGTTAGGAAATAAGGATTTGCTTTAGAATGACTTTCAGTAACAGTTATACTTTTTAAAATTATGGAGGAAATTAAAAAGTATTAAGGAATTACTATTTAACGTAATGCCATTATTCAAGACCTCATTGCGAGAGTTTATAATGTTATTAAGACCTAATCTGTTTTGAAAGTTTGGGCTTAGAATACCAGTGACGGTCTTTGCAGTTGGTTGTGACACTTTAGGTTAATCATCTGAACCTACAAAAAGTAAGATGATTTTATCAATTTATCTGCGGTACATGAGTCACGTATGTCAGAGGCCTTTGATAGATCAACAACACTACCGGTACCGAGATTGATACTTGCAACCACGCACAAAACGTATTATGTATTTATATTAGACGAGGAATTATCATCATTTTAATTTTTACTTCTATTTATTATCCTCGATAACTCACGTGTAAAGACCGCTAGTCGTGCAATGTATATACAAATTACAAGGTCTTCAAACATAAAATTATAATAAAATAAACGCGTGAATGGAAATCTGTTCTGAACTTCGTCTCTGTAAGTGAAAAAACAATATCAGATACAGAAAATACATACACAATCAGACAAAAGTATATGTGAAAAACATTACTTTGCTTCTTCTTAGCCTCGAGGGGTAAAACCCCGGCTGATTTGAATACATCTCGAAACAGGTAAGGTAATAAAGAAAACTGTATCAGAGTTGTTCGCGAACTAGTTTCCTTCGACGACATAAATAAAAAGGCCGCGCCTTTTTGGGACTCTCCCTAGAGGATTGGCTACTCTATATACTCGTACATACATCCAAACAGAAACTCTCCTGAATGGGTCGGGGTTCGAACCCTGTCACGTGTAACAAGTATAAATATTTTGGAAAAGCGTTGCAAGGCCTCTACAAAGCAAGGCTGAACCGTTAAAATTAAGTTTTTTTTTCTTCAAAATGATCGAAATTAAATTAACACACAAAAAATAAACTATAAGAAATATTTATTAAACGCGAAAACCACCAGGATGATAAAAAAATTTCAATCTAAGAAATTATGATTCGTTTAGTGACTATAAGTATTAAAAAAAAATACATTTAATAGGGAACCCACCAAAAATCACTAACCATTTATATTTTGTTTACCTCGTTAACCTCGACTTACTGGCTTGAAATTCGGAATAAACAATTTATGTAGCAGTATTTTAGCGCCGCTCAGTGAGCCGAGGTGTAATCTTCTTTGTCGGTGACCGAAAAATTGCTACCGACATTGACGTAGCGTCGCAATATCGCTGTTCGACGAAACTTGCGATACCGTGGTAGGGGGTGGGGCTTCCTTTGGCTTGACTGTAATTTGTCACAGTTGCTTTCACGTCACCAACTTTTCCCAAAAGATAGACTTAGCACGCTTATCAGAAGAAGGAATGAATACGTTGCGCGTACAAACACGGTTTAAGACACTTGAATGTTAAAAGTTTATTTGTCATTTAAACTTAAGGCATTAAGGCGCTAGAAATTAGGTAAAATTTTTCTGAGGAAATTATATTCAAGATAGAAAATTCAACTCGCGGAAATTGAAACCATTTCATATATCGACTTCAGGTTATTGCCACGACCGCAGCACTTTTCCTTTATAATCTTTCTGAATTAATTGCACAGGTATTGTCTTACAACTACAACTTAACTTGCAGGTAGCACGGCAAGTGCTTGGTAAAAATCAGGTCTAAATCACAAATGCACTCGCTAGATACTTGCTTATTTAGGTTATAAGAACAACTTATTTCAGCGAGTTAGAGCCGATAGTACGGCGAACGATGTTTATTGGTGCAACTACTTCAAATTGTTTCAAAGAGTCCGAAATTGTTTAAGAATGGCGGCCCATTTGCAACTACGGCTAATGCAATTTAATCAAAACCCTGGCACAGAAACTTTTCTAGTGAAAAAAATCAACGAAAGGAAACCTGTACAAAAAAGGAAGAAAGAAATGCAAAGGTTGTGTATAGTCGACCAACTTGTATTGGGCCAGAGCGTGGCCAACTAAGGCACCCTAAATCGTGAGCTGTTGATGGAAAACTTTTAGGCTACCAGTTAGACGACACGAAAACATTCGCGCAGCGAACGCACGGTTTGCCATGGGGAGCAATTTAAATGTTGCTATCTGGTAAATAGAGTTCATTTCAATCATTAAATAAACACGATAACAAGGCTGCTACGCCATCATAAACGTATTTACGATGCCACAAATCACAGATTGATCAAAATTATCTTGTTATGTATTTATCTTGCGAGTAGACTCATAGAATTAAATGTATAGATAAAATTGTGAACGTTTCAGAATGCATTGAATGGGCATTTCTATTCAGAATTATTCATTTCAGTTCAAAAAAGTTACTGGCATTATAATTGCATTCTTATATTTAAAACCATTTAATTATAAACAAGCGCTAGCTGTAAAATTTCACGTTCGGACTAACACGTCAGCGAGGATAGATCTACCTATAATACGTTCTTTATATTATCAATTTGCGTAATGACATGGTGTACGGTCAAAGGAACATTTTCCCGCCTTTGAATACCAGAAATATTTGCTCAAACACATACGTCATCGGTCCTCTTTGACGCACAAACGTAGCGTACCTTTTTAATAATGATTGCCGAGGTTTCTTCGTTGCGGATATTATTTTGAGGAAAATGAGCGAAAAAAGACGAATTATTAAGATAAAAATAAATACGTTCAAAAATGGCTTATGTTTGTACGG
The DNA here is from genome assembly GCA_951230895.1 of Carpatolechia fugitivella. NCBI lineage: Eukaryota > Metazoa > Arthropoda > Insecta > Lepidoptera > Gelechiidae > Carpatolechia > Carpatolechia fugitivella. The sequence continues at coordinate 13,708,638 of OX579666.1, read as the reverse complement.
ATAATTTTACGTTTTATTCCACTGTGATATCGGATTTCTTATTTTTTTATTGTTTGTATTCAGTATAGGTTTCTTAAAATAAATCAGAGTTGCGTTTGTTTTGTGGAATGGAAGCTAATGAGATTCTTAAAAAATAAAGGCGCCAATATGATTATTTTAAATGACATCAATCGTACAAGATATATTGTACTACTACTAGTTAGGCTTATCTTCTATTTATTTGTCTGATACGCTAGTTTTGTGCTTTTGTGCTTTTATCTACCGCATGCAGAGAGCAACACGGTACCGCATGACGAAAACAAAAAATACCAGTGTAACCTAATTTATTAAACACTTGTTTTTTTACACGACTGCCCAAAAAATTGTGTAATGTGTTCAGGGTTCATATAATGTATGTATGTATGTATGTATGTATGTATATATCCTATATGTATGTAAGTATGTATGTTTGTGAGTTTCTTTATTCCACCATAACTAATAAATGTTTCGTTAGAATCCTTGCCTACATCAGCCCTACGAGTACATCAGCCCGAGTAACACTGCCTACATCAGCTCTACGAGTACATCAGCCCGAGTAACACTGCCTACATCAGCCCTACGAGTACATCAGCCCGAGTAACACTGCCTACATCAGCTCTACGAGTACATCAGCCCGAGTAACACTGCCTACATCAGCTCTACGAGTACATCAGCCCGAGTAACACTGCCTACATCAGCCCTACGAGTACATCAGCCCGAGTAATACTGCCTACATCAGCCCTACGAGTACATCAGCCCTACGAGTACATCAGCCCGAGTAACACTGCCTACATCAGCCCTACGAGTACATCAGCCCGAGTAACACTGCCTACATCAGCTCTACGAGTACATCAGCCCGAGTAACACTGCCTACATAAGCTCTACGAGTACATCAGCCCGAGTAACACTGCCTACATCAGCCCTACGAGTACATCAGCCCTACGAGTACATCAGTCCGAGTAACACTGCCTACATCAGCCCTACGAGTACATCAGCCCTACGAGTACATCAGCCCGAGTAACACTGCCTACATCAGCCCTACGAGTACATCAGCCCTACGAGTACATCAGCCCGAGTAACACTGCCTACATCAGCTCTACGAGTACATCAGCCCGAGTAACACTGCCTACATCAGCCCTACGAGTACATCAGCCCGAGTAACACTTCCTACATCAGCCCTACGAGTACATCAGCCCGAGTAACTCTGCCTACATCAGCCCTCCGAGTACATCAGCCCGAGTAACACTGCCTACATCAGCCCTACGAGTACATCAGCCCGAGTAACACTGCCTACATCAGCCTTACGAGTACATCAGCCCTACGAGTAACACTGCCTACATCAGCCCTACGAGCACATCAGCCCTACGAATACATCAGCTCGAATAACACTGCCTACATCAGCCCTACGAGTACATCAGCCCGAGTAACACTGCCTACATCAGCCCTACGAGTACATCAGCCCTACGAGTACATCAGCCCGAGTAACACTGCCTACATCAGCCCTATGGTTACATCAGCCCGAGTAACACTGCCTACATCAGCCCTACGAGTACATCAGCCCGAGTCACACTGCCTACATCAGCCCTACGAGTACATCAGCCCTACGAGTACATCAGCCCGAGTAACACTGCCTACATCAGCCCTACGAGTACATCAGCCCGAGTAGTACTGCCTACATCAGCCCTACGAGCACATCAGCCCTACGAGTACATCAGCCCGAGTAACACTGCCTACATCAGCCCTACGAGCACATCAGCCCTACGAGTACATCAGCCCTACGAGTACATCAGCCCTACGAGTACATCAGCCCGAATAACACTGCCTACATCAGCCCTACGAGTACATCAGCTCTATGAGTACATCAGCCCGAGTAACACTGCCTACATCAGCCCTACGAGCACATCAGCCCTACGAGTACATCAGCCCGAGTAACACTGCCTACATCAGCCTTACGAGTACATCAGCCCTACGAGTACATCAGCCCTACGAGTACATCAGCCCTACGAGTACATCAGCCCGAATAACACTGCCTACATCAGCCCTACGAGTACATCAGCCCTACGAGTACATCAGCCCGAATAACACTGCCTTCATCAGCCCTACGAGTACATCAGCCCGAGTAACACTGCCTACATCAGCCCTACGAGTACATCAGCCCTACGAGTACATCAGCCCTACGAGTACATCAGCCCTACGAGTACATCAGCCCGAATAACACTGCCTACATCAGCACTACGAGTACATCAGCCCTACGAGTACATCAGCCCGAATAACACTGCCTACATCAGCCCTACGAGTACATCAGCCCTACGAGTACATCAGCCCGAGTAACACTGCCTACATCAGCTCTACGAGTACATCAGCCCGAGTAACACTGCCTACATCAGCCCTACGAGCACATCAGCCCTACGAATACATCAGCCCGAATAACACTGCCTACATCAGCCCTACGAGTACATCAGCCCTACGAGTACATCAGCCCGAGTAACACTGCCTACATCAGCCCTACGAGCACATCAGCCCTACGAGTACATCAGCCCGAATAACACTGCCTACATCAGCCCGAGTAACACTGCCTACATCAGCCCTACGAGTACATCAGCCCGAGTAACACTGCCTACATCAGCTCTACGAGCACATCAGCCCTACGAGTACATCAGCCCGAATAACACTGCCTACATCAGTTCCCCCGCTGACGCCAAAGCGATCGGCTGTGCATAGCGTATTTATTAAATTATTCTCAAATCTTCGTGAGTGTGACCACCGTGCCAGGACCTCTCGCTTACGGACTATAACGGAGCGGCCAGTGTCTCGCATGACTGGACTCAATACGCGCCTTTCACTTTTGCGCTGACCTCGGAGTCACCAAACGGCAAGATCCCCGCTTTACGGAAGTTAACCTAAGCATCAGGGTCACGAATAACTGGTTGCTAGCAAGTGCTACGAGATTTAAGTGCATACATCGGAGCCTCCTTGTCTCACATCAAGCACTGGACCATAAGGTGCTCCCCTAGCGGGTAAGGAGTGAGATAGACTACTTCGAACTCGTAGCACTACGTACTACAGCTACGGCTACGACACGACTACGAGCTACGTTTTGTTTACACCGGCAAGCTGAGATAAGCGCTGCGCCATACCGCCGCCGTCGCGCCGCCCGCGCCGCCTCCGCTGCATTTATCACGTATTTGTTTTGATATTTACAATTAAATTTAACTATAATCATGCCAAAACTTCAAAGATCGCCAGTAGACACGCCGAATAAATTGACTCAAGCTCACTCAGACCCCAATATTGCCCAACCGTCTGCATGTAGCAGTGAATCTCAAGAGAACATAAACACCAACCCAAGAAGCAAACGACCTAGAAGTGAGCTCTCACCAGTTAACGAACTTCAAGCGTTTAAACAAGAGTTTAAACAAGAGATCGAAGAAATGTTTACAGAATGGAACAAAGCTCATGAGAGTAACATAACGCAGCTGTTGGGTCAACAAAATATTCTTTTGAATAAGTTGAGTCTCGATATATCTGGCCTAAAAACCCAAAACTCAGACCTAAAAAAATCATTCGAGGATGTTGAAAAGTCCATGGGGTTTATCAACGCCCAATTTGAGGATATTACCGGAAAAATAAATTTTATTGAAAAAGAGCGAACCCTACTTGTCCAGAACGTGGATAAGCTGGAGAACAAAATAAAGGACATACAACTAAGTACGCGCAATTCCTGTGTTGAAATTAGGAATGTGCCAGCCGTCACGAACAGGGAAACTCAAGAAGACCTGGTCCATATTGTGAATAAGATAGGCTCCATCGTCGGGTCACAATTTACTCCTGTGGACTTATGAGATGTCAGACGCCTTCCGGGAAAGCCGGGCACAGCTAAAACAATAATTGTGGAATTCGCTCGAGTAATAACTAAACTTAACTTTCTAAGTGCCTCAAGGATTTATAATAATTCGCGTCCAAACACTGAGAAGTTAAATACAGACCTCTTAAATATTCCAGGGGAGCGCAAGCCTGTTTATATTTCGGAATACTTATCTTTGCAAACAAAGAAACTGCTATTCACTACGCGCACTTTTGCAAAAGAAAATAACTACGAGTTTTGCTGGACGTCTAACGGAACCGTATTCCTTCGGAAGTCGCAAGGGGCTAAACACGTCATTATCCATAATGAGCAATCACTAAAGGACCTTCTTCAGAAAGATTGACTAGAGCTGATGCAACTTATATTATTTACTATCTTACTAATATCTTATTTTTATTTTTATTCATACATTGTTTTCTATAATAGGATAAAACTTGTAAACACGCATTTAATTCTAATCACATTATTACACAAACTTAAAACACTATTTTACACACATAAAACAAAATACTACAAGCACATACGCTTTACACCATTATTTAATAAATTAGTATTGAGTGAATATGGGCCACTGCACATTTATACACTGTTACACCAACCTGAGGCTTTACAACACTCTAACAACACCACCTACTTGTGTCTCATTACTTCAGCGACTGAACACATACGTCGTCGTACAGCATACATCATAACTGTGACCTGCAATTGGTATATATTTTATAAAATTCACTCCGATCTTAAATAATGATTTACAAGATATTGACATCACAGTTGACAGCTCATGCATGCGTTTGTCTAACCCGGAGGACTTTTGTACACAATTCCAAAAAACTAACTTTAGCAAACCTCTGTCAGTTATGACCCTCAACGTATGCAGTATCAACCATAATTTAGATCAATTTTTAGTATTTCTGGAGAACCTTAATAAACCAATAGACTTACTTGTTTTAACAGAATGCTGGACTAGTAAATTCAAACCTCCCCCAAATTTAACTAACTATAGACTTTTTTATACAACAAGAAAACTTAACCAAAACGATGGCGTTGTGGTCTACGTGCGTAATGAGCTCAAAGTTTGCGCACGCGAAGAACATATAGTCGAGGGGAACTGTTTGGTTTTAAACTTAAATAATGACTTTAATATAATATGCATATATCGACCACCGTGTTACCGAAATCCTAATAAATTCATTGATTCCTTAAATGATATAATTAAGAACATACAATCACAAAATATCCTACTAACTGGCGATATGAACATAAATATCCTACCAGGTCAAATGGCTGACAGCGCGCTTAACTATCTGTCTCAGATGGCTTTTTATGGGCTGCTTCCCGTTATTGATAAACCTACAAGAGAGAAGACGTGTATCGATCACTTCATGTTAAAATCGCGCAAACGCTGGAAAACTTATATATTTGATAAAATAACTGATCACTCGCCCATATTAATTTTAATTGATGGTGGTAATGATGGTAATGTTCAATACAATGGTAACTGTCATATAAAAATAAAAGTAGACTATACGGCAATAAGAGAATCTCTTGCGCTAGTCAACTGGAATGAGTATTGTACGATAAAGGACACGAATCTTGCGGCTGACACGCTAATTAATATTATACAGTCCGCTATAAATGAACACACAACAATAACTAAAGTTTCTTGCAGGAAAAGACCAATTAAGCCATGGATTACGGTAGGCGTAGTTCGATCAATACGCACAAGGAACAAAATCTATAAAAAATTAATGCGCAACCCAGATGATTCTATCATAAAGTCGTTTTATATAAATTATCGCAACACTTGTAATAAAATGATAAAAATTCTTAAAAAAGACTACTATGATGCAAAATTTGCCCAGTGTTCTGGTAATAATAAAAAAACTTGGGACCTAATCAAAGAAATAGGTAACCTTAATATCAACTCTGAACCAGCATTAGACCTTTTAAATACTAAAACTAATATAACAGATTCCCTTAACGAAACAAATAACTACTTTATAGGTATTGGAGCCTCTTTAGCTCATAAAACACTTAACAAACTTAATGTAACTGACCGTATTCTTGCCGATAATGTAAAATCATCTAAAACTTCAAATTCGTTTTTCCTTACTGCTGTCGAACCATTTGAGGTCTGTAAAGTCATAGGACAACTTAAGCAAAGTAATGCAACAGGGTGGGATAATATTTCCACAAAAATCATAAAAGAATGTAAACATATACTTGCTGAGCCTATAGCCCATCTATCCAATTTGAGTTTTCTGAATGGCGTATTTCCCTCAGCATTCAAATCAGCTATAGTTGTACCTATTTTCAAATCAGGATCAAAATCAGAGGTTTGTAACTATCGACCCATTTCCCTTTTGATCACATTATCTAAGATATTAGAAAAATTAATGAATTCCAGGTTAGTTTCCTACATTGAATCTAAAAACCTCCTATCGAAAAATCAATTTGGGTTCAGGAGAGGCGTCTCCACTGATGATGCAGTTCTTGATCTTACAACCAAAATAGTTAATTATCTCGATCAAGGCCAGAAATGCATAGGGGTCTTCTTGGACCTTCAAAAGGCCTTCGACACGGTGTCGATTCCAATTTTGCTGGCACGATTAGAGAACTGTGGCATCAGGGGATTAGCCCATAACTGGTTTCAAGATTATCTTACTAACAGGAATCAAAGAATTAGGATCGATAAACATCTAAGCAGCATCAAAACATGCACATACGGCGTTCCACAAGGGAGCACGCTTGGGCCTTCTCTGTTCATACTCTATATTAATGAGCTATGTCAGAAAAACTTCCCTAAAGCCGACATTATGATGTTTGCTGATGATACTGTTCTTCTTTTTCGAGATGTAAGCTGGAATGCAGTATATCGTGCTACAGAAGTAGGGCTTAAGGAAACCACTGCTTGGTTGGAAGACAACTTACTGTCGCTGAACACGACTAAAACTAATTATGTTACCTTTTGCAAAACAAATGCCACTAAGCCAAATGACCAACTACAGTTAAAAATCCATACACACCCTTGTAACAGAAACACTGCTTTTGAGGCGTCCTGTACTTGTCCCGTCTTGCAAAAAGTCAAATATGTAAAATATCTGGGGGTCATTATAGATTACAAACTTACCTGGGAATTGCATATACTTAATGTCGCAAACAGGATCAGAAAATTAATCTATGTCTTTAAGCAATTGAGAGATAATGTGGATGCTGATCTGGTTATGCGCATATACAAAGCTCTTGGAGAATGTCTTATATCCTACTGTATTTGTTCCTGGGGAGGTGCAGCTAAATCGTATCTTATTCTAGTAGAAAGGGCACAACGTGCGTTACTAAAAGTAATAAAAAGATTACCATACAGACATTCCACAAGTGATCTATATACGACTTGCAATGTGCTATCTATTAGAAAAATGTATATTTTACAGACACTGCTCAGATATCACCGCACAGTTGTGCCCTTTCTACCTGAAACTAATAAAAGACTCACAGAATCCCAAGACCTCGTTTCCATAGTCAGACTGCCAGAAGACACTACGTTCACAATGCACCGCTCTTATATAACAAACTACTAACTAAATTAGATTCAAAATCATTTAATAACAATGCTTTCAAAAAATATGTTATTGGTTGGTTAGGTAACTTCGACTACAACGGTATTGAAAGCCTATTTCTAGTTGTGTCCTAAACTAAAATAGAAACACACTTCTACTTACAATCATCCGCTTACACTGATACGTGGAGACTGTTAATGCAGTCTCCGATCCCAAGACCTACATCGTAGGGCTATCACAAAGTGTGCACCCGTTTGCTTACTATTCATAAGGATATATTTATCCGCTTAACAATATGTCCACCCAACATATACTCACCCAAACTTCTGATACTTATGTCGTATGTAATGTGATACGTATGACAAAAATGCGCAGTGCATTTATAATATGCGCACATACATACACAATACAATTAGTTGCACACTCTGGCATGTGGAGGTTGTTCACACAGCCTCCGATCCCAAGACATAGATCGTAGGGCTACCACAAAGTGCACACTTGCTCACCTACTACGAGTTTATTGATATACAAAGACTACTTAATTTAGTACACATATTTATTTACATAATAATGAACTAATACACACATAATATACTACACATAATAACACTTTATTAACACAAGTTAAATTACACAGCCGCTCACTATATAATAACACCTATATTCACACGTTCACTCACTACACACATACTCTCACTCAAACTTGCCTTGCTATGTAAAGTACTGTATTAAATTCGTTATGTACTTACTTAACTAAAGTATTAACTTATTATTAGCTTGGGGAACACTGTAACCTGTAACACAGTTTAAAACTAATACAGGCTGCAGGGCTTCCGATTATTTTGTATTCCTGTACTTTTATGCTAAATAAAGATTTATCTTATCTTATCTTCTTATCAGCCCGAGTAACACTGCCTACATCAGCCCTACGAGTACATCAGCCCGAGTAACACTGCCTACATCAGCTCTACGAGTAACACTGGCTATAAATTTTTAGGAGTTGCAGTTTTGTTTTTTAGATGATTGTTTTATATTAATTATTTGTATAATATATGAAACTGCTATGATACCCCATAAATATGAAATAGAATTAATTTCCCATATTTTTTATGATTAGGTTTCTTATTTTGTCAATTCTTCAATGTTAGCCAATGTAAATTGCTGCCAGAGTTTGCGGGAGAACCAACACGATCCCGAAAATAGCTAATTTCCGATATCTCCAAGATGAGTTTTTGAGCCTCCTTTCCCTATATTGCGATCACTGGAATCGAGATTGAAGCTTCTGATTGTGGCTGACTGACTTTCTTAGTAAAATCCATCTCATGTAGATATCTTATGTAAGTAAATAAAAACATCAAACTCTTAGGTATACATTTTTTCGCCATGATCTGCCGATAGGCTACCATCTAGTCGCCGAATCGATACAAAAAAAGCAGAAGAATTAAACTTCTGGAGCAAAGATAGTTAACATACGAGTGGATTCTTTGCATCAGACAGACGCAGAGATTTTGATGAACTTTGTATTGTGTTACCTGTTTTTATGAGCTCGAATACGTCCCCACCGAGAGGCTCGAGTCTTCCCTAAAGAAAGATGATGTGTTACTTTCAGGTTATCTTCTAAGTCATTTTTAAAAAAATTGTAAGACATATTATTATATTATAATATTATAATTTTTTGGTAAAGTCTGACTTTAGTTGGAATATTGTAACTTTTATTCTGCGATTGTCATTGAATTAAACCTACCTTGAACAAAGTGAACATGAACCCCACAGAAATGAAAGTAAAGTCAGAAAGAACAAATGAAAGCCTCCAGTAACCAACAAATAAAGTTTTGTTCGATTATAATCTGTATAGTATTATTAGATTACTAAACAAATTTAATTTGTTACCCTCTTTCCGTTTGTAACAAATAATAAAACAGATGAAACGAAAGTAAACGTAGGTAATTCATTCAAAATAAATAGACAACAACGATTTATTAAGGAAACCAAAGAAACGCCAAGGGAGGCGATCCGAAGTTGAAGGGAATCAAAAATACAGTAAAATATCAATTTTTCCTGGAAGAGATTGCTACCCTAATAATAAGGTCATCTGTTGACTTTATCATTTTTGACAGTTGACCTGTTTTTATGTATTGGTGTCCAATGAAGTTTATTAAGCTATTTGTTTCATTTTATTTGTTTAGTTTGTTTGTTTAGTTTATTTGTTCAGCAGTAGACATCTTCCGGCTGGAAGATGATGATTATATTGTAAAAATCGTATTGTTAGGAATGCAAACCTGACACACTCAACAGACGTTGTGTAGTAAAGAGACCTCGGTATTGTACGAGCTTAATATTTCCACAGTTGAAAGTATTAAAACCGCCAATGATTTATTTAGCTATTATGTAAAAATCTCTTTTAAAAAAAGTGGCTAAGTGATTGTCGGACCACGAATGCTAGTTTTTTCAAATTAAATATTTCTCAAACGTGCGCTAATCGAATCGAAAAATAGTTTTCATGCACCCCCAATATTAAAAAAACCTATCCAACGACTACCATTAACAAGAAAATCCTTTGCTGCGCAGCGAAGAAGGTTCAATTTAGTTGCCTTAAACTAAGAGGTAGGCAAGAAAAAAAATACCATACTTTTGTATACCAGAGTAACTGTAATGTAAACATATTTGTTCATCAAAAAGTGACGATTGGTTCACACATAAGTGCGCCCAAAGTAGGTCTCAGAAGCCCACGGGCGGGAAAGAACATCAATATTTGCTCATAATTTTGCGATTACAGATATCGAATGCAAATTTTTTTATGAAAAAAGTTACTGGCCGGTAAGATGGGTGGATTCAGCCAAATATAAAAAAAAAAAAAAAAAATTTTAATTACACCAGCTGTCTTAACGTCTATGGCGGATTGTCAACGGTGCATTGTAAATTATAAAAAAAAATTGTTTGTTTTTCATATTGTTTATATTTTAATACTTGAATAGTGATGATGATGAGGTATTCATGTGGAAGCTGAAAGAGTTCTATAATATTTTTTCTTGTAGAGGGGGATGAAAAGGTATACTCGGTTGCAAATATTTTTTCCTCGGGCGATGTACTTTGAATCCCTCACTGCACTCAGGATTCCACTTTAGAATCCTTCCTTCCACTCTGGATTCAAAATAGCGTCCCCGTAAAATGTACTATTATTTTTTATTCAATTTAACCACTTTGTTGGCATTATTATTATTAATGCTGACAAAGTAATCTCGTAAAAGATATACCTTACATTAGTATATCCGTCCCAAAATGTCTCTGTCTCTGCCTCTGCGCTAAGCTGCGGACAGACAGACAAACAGACGGACATAGCGAAACTGTAACTACGAGTAACATATAACTAACAATTTTATTATTAGTGAGATTCACATTGTGTTTTTGACAATTAGGTAGTTAAAGTAAACACACACACATTAATAACAGTAAATTTTGGACCATTATTATGCTTTAGTTTTAATTTATTTGTTTTCTCTTTATAAATTATACTGTACGTGACCTAATTAGAAAAACCTACGTGTCAAATTCTAATGTGTGTCATATTTATAATGTCATAAATTTTTTTAATACTTTAAACCTAAACTTAGGCCAAGTTCTCTTTACACATAATTTAATACCGAATCCGAGTGTAACAATTAATTTATACCAAAATATCAAACAAGTAGGAGGTAGGTGTCGCTTAATTAAATGTTTCGTTGCTTAAATATAAATTCCTGAAAAATACGTGAGATATAAAAATAAAAAGATTATACAACGAGAACGACCGTCGACCGATTATTTTCATGGAGTTTGTGTGGTGTTTGTAATCTCCTACAATCTGAGAAAAACAGATAAAAATTTTTAAAACTGTTTTTCTTATTTCAAATAAGTAATAATGATTATGTACTTAATCTCCTACAATCTGAGAAAAACAGATAAAAATTTTTAAAACTGTTTTTCTTATTTCAAATAAGTAATAATGATTATGTACTTCTTCCATTGTCGGTGGTCTAGCGATTAAGGCCGCTGTCTTCCGTCCGGGAGACGAGGGTTCGATCCCCACCACGTACCAATGTGTTTTCAAATTTTGAATTCATATTTACGTTTATTTGACGCTCTTACGATGAAGGAAAACATCGTGGAAAAAAATTGTTGATGTGTGGAATAAATGCTTTCTATTCTATTCTTGGTGAAACCTGCACACTCCTGCGAAGAAATTCTAAGGTTGTGTGTGAAGACGTCCAACCCGCAATGGGCCAGCGTGATCGACTTAGGCCTAATCACCCTAATTAGCCCCTAGGTGGGGACGTATATAAGCTGTTGATGATGATTTCTTCCTTCTCCATCCAAATAACAATTAAATAACGCCAAAAAAAAGAATGCTTGGCATAAAACATATTATTATTATTATGTAAACACTTAACAAATTGACTAGTCGTTGCATTTTAAATTCAGAACTTGGCCGAATTAATTTAAGTTCACGTTACTACAATCAATCATTCTTTAGTTTTACCTATCCAGACAAATTGTAATTTATTGTAATCTATTAGTTAATTTTTGTTCTTTACGTGATCCATGCAATAAAACGTTATTCAAATCAAAATGAAAAAATTCTATCTAATCCTTTTGCTTTCCTTTAATGACTATTGTTTTTGTGAGATAAAGGTCTTTAATAGTTCTGACAAAATTGATACCAACGATGAAAAAAAACATGTGTCACAAATCTTCTAGAATCACTACCTCAAGAACAATACAAAGATATCGTGCAATTTAATATCAATAATGAAATAAGCAAAGAACTCTAGAATCTTAAAAGATTTAGACACGACACGAGATCGCAAAAAGTTAATAACTTAAGATTATCAATCGACGGTTATGACGTTATGAAAGAAGAGTCCGAAAGCCTTGAAAAAGTTTTAGATTATGTAAGACATTTACCTTGGCCAAGTAGTCTCTTTCCAGACCAGACAAGACAAGTAAGTCGAAAGACGGACTGAAAATGCCTGGAAGAGCTACTGGGCCATGAAAGATCTCGTTAAGGGTAAATTGCCGCTAACATTAAAAAGAAAACTCATGGATATGTGCATCTTACCCATCCTTACGTACGGCGCGCAGACTTGGGATTTGACTGACATCCAAAAGACCAAACTCCAGGTGTGCCAGCGAAACATGGAACGCAGCATACTCGGTGTTAGGCTAAGCGACCGAGTTCGAAACACGACGCTGCGCTCCCAGACAAAACTAATTGATGTAGCTCTTCTGAGCTACATTCTGGCCTTCTGGCCGCCCACTTAAAATGGGACTGGGCTGGCCACGTCACCCGAATGCCTAACGAACTGTGGGCTAAAAAGATCAACAGTTGGGTGCCCCAGAACGCAGCAAGATGTCGTGGTCGGCCCCGCAAGAGGTGGCGAGACGAACTCGCTGCCTACTGTGGCGAGTGGGAAAGTTTGGCCCAGGATCGGGATAAGTAGAAGGAAGCGAGGGAGGCCTTTGCCCTACAGTGAGACACTTCAGGCTAATAATAATAATAAGATATGATGGCTTTTGGAATCCTGAAGGATCCTTCATAATTATTTCAGAAATACTAAGAAGAAACATTTTTGACGTTGGAATTATTACCAAAAGCGATAGTGGACTAGAAATATAAAATATAAAAAAAAGAATCTCTAGCTGCTCAGATTCTAAAAACATAAAAATCCCAAAAAGAGAAGTGCCTGATAGTTTTTCTGGTTGTGTTGTAAAATTTGTAACACATAGTGATGATGGACCTTTTACTAATCGTAAGGGTATTGAATCAAATTGTGTGGAATTACGGTTAATTAATACAGTGAGTGAATATTCTGTTATTAAAGTTTATTTTAAGCTGTATACTGGTGTTGAGTTTGGTGATGTGCAGCACAATTTTACTTACACGGGAATGTTTCATGATATCGAAACTGGGCAAGTAGAAGCTTTGTTTGGCGAATATGCTTTAAGCATAAATAGATACAGAGTACTAGAATGGTTATATCCTTTCTTTATAGATAATGTCGTCGTTATCATGCTTGACTGTCCCCTACTAACGACCTGGGAAGCCGTGTATTTGCACTCAGGTTTTGAGACCCTACTACTTTTGTTGTTTTGGTACTTTATGTTCAGTTTTCTTGTTATTTACTTGACTATTTTTGAACGAGCCAGCAGAGATATTTTGGGAGATCTATTAATTGTGTTTGATTACTTTGTTAACAATATTACAGAAATACGAATTAAAGAATTAATTGCAAAGAGGCGTATTATCGTTCTATGTTATAATGGTGAATTGTATTTTTCAAGCTACTGTTTTTGGCGTCACAACCAACTAAATCAGGCCGAGGGCTATAACGGACGTTTTGACAGCGATTGAAACTTTCCAGCTGGTCACCACCACAAAAAGTTATATGAATTGGTTTGAAATAAATTAAATTCACCGTTAATGTTTGATACAGATTTAGAAAGCATGATGAAATTAAAGGAAAAAAACGGGATAAATATTTATGTACATTTATATGTCAGATTCTACTTTTGATAATCTGCGATAGCAGTTCCAGGATAGAGGCTACCATACGTTGTATAAATCTTAGGAAAATGTCGGTGTGTTCCTACAAAGAATGTACTTCCACCGAGGATCACCTACATTGCCAGTGTTTGAGGAAGTAGCAACCATGTTGAAATCTGGCGGAATCTTACAACACATTCTACACCGTTTTAAATTCGAAAAGTTATAATTATCATCAATATCACCGCCGACGACGGAACCGTGACCTAGAAGTTAATCCAAGTGGTGTAGGTAAACTGAAAGAAGCCTTTTATGCTCTTTTGACTGGACATACTATTTCCACGGTTGCTTTTGTTTTTGAATTGTTATGGGCAAAGTTGAGAAAATCTAATAAATAATTATGTAATTTGAAAACGATAAAGTTATGTATTGTTATGCTATGCTTTTATAATTAAAAGACGAATAATGTAGTTTGATAAAAAAGATAAAATAGACATACAACCTACATCATCATATTTTGTGAAACGTTCGTGCAGTTATCTCTAGCATAGCAAATTATAGTTCGCGTGATGCAGTTTCAATGTACTTTATTACACTACTAGCTTTCCGCCCGCGGTTTCACCCACGTTAAATGAGTTTTCCCGCAGGAATAAAGTGTTTTACCTATATGTGTGCCAAGTATCATCCCGATCCGTTCAGTGGTTCAAGCGTGATTCGGCACCAAACATCCAAACTTTCGCGTTTATAATATTAGTAGGATAGCCACGAATGCATTCTGATTGCGCGCGGACAGTAAAAAAATATTTGTAGCTTGATGCTTAAAATAAAATCTCTGAGTGCTGTATAAAATAAGAGCTCAAGCATGTTTAAATATTTTAAAACATGGAACAATTTATTTGCAAAACAAGTTTTTGATAGTGTAAGTAACTAATAGCTTCTTGCTTGTATGTCCATATGCAAATATTTCTTTAAGTAGATAAAATAAAAAATAAAATTGTAAAACACTTATCACTAAATATTGTTTTTTTGTTAAACTGCCTTTCAAATAACAGAAGAGGCATAGATCGTATACCAGAGTCACCCAGGAACTCAGATCATCGACATCCGAGGTCGTTTCATCACTGACAGGTCCCCAAAGACACAAATAGGCACATAGCTGTCAATTTAAGAAAATTTTATTTCTAATATCTTTATATTTACCAATGTGTGTTGGAAGTGATGACATGGATCAGAGACGTGGTCACTTACAATGGGCCTCATAAAAAAGCTCAAGGTCACTCAAAGGGAAATGGAAAGGCTATATGCTCGGAGTTTCCCTGCGAGATCGAATCAGAAATGATGAGTTTCGCAGGCAAACTACAGTTGCTGACACAGCTCGATGAATTGCGAGACTTAGTGGCAGTGGGCGGGGCACATTACACGGAGAACTGACGGACGCTTTGGCAGAAAAGTTCTCGAATGGCAACCACGCACCGGAAGACGCAGCATTAGTAGGCCCCCCACAAGGTGGACCGAAGATCTGGGGAAAGTCGCGGGAAGCCACTGGATGCGGGCCAAGCAGGACCGGTCGTGCGTTGTGGAGATCCTTGGGGGAGGCCTTTGTCCTGCAGTGGACGTATACAGACTGAGATGATCTTTATTTATTAATATTATTTTGTTTATAATGGTTAATTAAATTGATAGTAATAATTATCATTTTAGTTATTATTCACCTGCTTACTAACAAAAAAAAAATATTTCAGAAAATCAAAAATGTTTTACTATAGTAGAAATAATGACCTATAGTTATGATCTGCACAGCTCTCATATTCCTGAAATAAACTGTGATAATAACTAGGGAAAATAAATAATAGCAAATACTCACAGTTCGCGAAGTCTATTATTAGTGAGTTTGTCAATAAAACTATTATCCGAAGACGTATTGTCTAACTGATTCTCCCTTTAGCAGAGGGTCAGACACACCAGCTTCAAGACACTGAGAATCGGACGATTCCCTACACGGATCACGCTTCGTATTCTTTCATAAAACTTCTTTCTTTTATTACTCACACATGTACAAGTGTCGTTTTGTTTCCTTCACTGAAATTATTTTCCTTATTGGAACGGTCGGGTCTCACTTAAAGGGAACATAGTGTCGATAAACGATAGTACGTTGCGAGCATACTAAGCAGACCTCGCCTGGGGCTAGCCTGTACAGAAGACGACCGAGCACTGACTTCTATTATTTACCAGTACGCTCCTGGACTGAATATTTATGATTTCAAAATAAGGCCACTTCCTTATCGCTTTTTTGACGTTGGCAACCGGTAGTCATCAACAACGTAATCAATATTCACGGCATACTCGCGTTTTCCTGATAAATTATGGTGATTATCACGAGACATCAAAATAAAGTATACCTAACTATAATTGAGCACATAAAAAGTCAAAAAATATTTTTTACCATCTTTTTATACTTTCGCTGGAATAATTATGTCCATTTCAGTTTCGCAACGCGTCGTGGGGTGTTGCCTGTGATTTAGCATGAAAATACGTAAGAAACATAGTTTTTTTGAGTCCAGCGTATAATCAAATTACAAATGTCACTGCGGCCGGGTATGCAAGCCTGAGTTGTATTGAGTCCTTATTAGCTCAGGAAATAAATTTCATTCATTTTATTTATTTCCATTCGACTTCAATAGGAACCAGTATTTCATAGCAATAGCTTTCTGTATTATTTATTTGTCTTGGTCGAGATCAAGAGAAACATAGTCGCTGCATGTGTGGAAACAATCCGGTGTTTTTTTTAAGGTTATGGCTGAATTGTAATTGGTAGAATTTTAGGGCTGGCACCTCTATGAAAATGTCATCAGGGTTCGTGAGATCGGTTGTCGACCTTAAACCTCATGTAGGTTTGATGAAGAGAAGAAAAAGAAGAAGAACTAAAGCTTATACAGACCATAATAAGAAAAATAAAAGGGAAATCAAATCAGGGAAGAATATAGAGTAGATTGGTTCCAAATAACAAAATGTACAACGAGCCACAAATTGATGTAATTTTTATAAATAATCTAGACCTAACCTAGACTTTAAGTATTACATTGATTACTAACAATTTAATGAGTCCTTGATGCTTTATTGAATGAACTATTATCATTATTATTAATCTAATGGAAATAAACAAATAAATTTATTGACAGACTGCTTATAGAATGCGGATGTTTATGGATACTTCGCGAAAACAGATCTATTTGTGGTTGGTGGTGGAGTTTGAAAGTGTGGCGTGCGCGCAATTCAATTTATTATAAGCGAAATTATAATCAAAGCAAAACATTTCATGATACGCAAGTAAGTTACTATAGGTTCAATAACAGGATGTAATGGGGTTCAATAATAATAATGTGGGGTCGGTCAACGACCTTACAAACTTCACGATCATGATTATGATTGTAGGAATCATTAATTATTGTTTTTCTTTTCTTTACAAATACTTTTTTTTTTAAATAAATCAATTTGAAAATATAAGTATGTAAACTCATTGTAATATTCTTTCATATTATGTTTTGTTTTCATGACTTGCTTTCTTAGATGAGAGCTCGCAAGAGGATTTCTCATCTGGGTTGCTAAACTAATTGTAATAATTTGATTTTACTAGATAGAATATTGAAACAGAAGAGATGAGGTGGCTGAAATTTTTTACGTGGTTTTTATCTGTTTTAATATAAAAAAGATATTTAATTTGTCTTGTCTTTATACTTGGAGATGCTACTAAGACTTTCAGAGCATTTTCGGCCTGAATGATAACAAAACAATGAAACATGTCGGATGGATGCACTCAAACGAGCGAGGGTACTGGCAGACGCGCTAACGCAATTACAACGACACGTCCCCACGCACTTATTTATCCTATTTATTTACCCTACTTGGTGATTTCCGTCACTTTTAAAGTTTTCATCATCATCAACAGCTCATATACGTCCCCACCGAGGGGCTCGAGCCTGCTAGTATTTGCTGTTCTGCATTGTTACGTTTTCATTGCTCGAAGCGGAAGGTTGTTTGCAGTGCTCGAAGCGGAAGGTGTCCGGTTGGGCACCTGTGACCAAACTAACGACGCGACGGTACCTCGCACCAAATGGGAATACACGGACTCCTCTCCGGTCAACACATTTGCCGATCCTTCTGAAATAGGAATTTTTTTTTTCGTAAAATTTTGTCCAATTTACTAAGAAAAAAAATTACTAAAGAAACACTTTTTAAAAGTAGGTACCGATTTTGGCCATTCGACTCCTAGTCAGTCGGGCGCTGGTGCACCCGAAGATGGCTTATGTAGCCGATCTTCGCAGCAAATTCCCGTACAGTGAGGACACGCGAGCACGCTGCTTACATAAGCGGCTTGGGTACACACCCAAATCACCTATACCCAAAACTTCACGCTTAAGACTCACATTATCATCATACTTTCAACCGATCCAATATCACAGATTAATTATGTTTGTTATGCGATGAGCTAACATGAATAAAAATTTTGTAGTTTTGTAAGCTGAAGGTTGAAAATGAGACATGGCTACGACTATACGTTTTCACTTACCTAATCCAAAATAGCTAAAAATTTTACTTTACGCTACAAAAATAGCATGTTTCTGTATTTTTACAGGTTGCAAATATTCACAAAATTATAAGGTAGCACCCATGATTCTTAATGATTTTCCACCGAATTTCTTAAAACTTGCAGCACATTATTTGCTATGCGCGTGCGTTGTACATTCATCATCATCAACATCAACAACCCGTTACAGTCCACTCTGGACTATGAGCTTCCTCCACTTAAGTGTTTGGTTTTGCCATAATCTCCACGCTTGGCAGGCGGGTTGGAGATCGCAGATTAAAAGGTTACTGTATCAGAGAGCGCTGCTGCCCGTTCCCTGTTCAATGTGTAGTCCCTAAGTCGCCTCTTACGACACCCACGGGAAGAGTAGGGGTTGGTGACAAATGTATATTCTACTCTGCCACACGGTACGTTACGTTGTACGTTGTGTGGGGGCAAATAATAGAAATGCGCAATTTCCTTAGTGACCTTCCTATATAGAATAATTTCAAAATGTCTATTATTCTAGCATGATAAATTATTATTCTAAAATGCATTTTATCAATTTATGGAATGTTCATGGAGACTTGTCACACCCTGTATCCTATTTTTTTTTCTAACAAATTAGTCGCACACAATGACGAAACTTACATTTAAATAATGATTTTAAAATAATAAAATCTTCAAGAAACTGGCAACATATTTAAAATAAACGCCTCTTTCTAAGTATATTCATTCTTTTTTTATGACATCAGGAAATCAGGGTCCCTTAGTCCGACCCCTGCTATTACAATGACCACACGACCAGTGATCACGACGAGCAGTTTGCCCAGCAAGAAGATTTATAAGGTCCTCCTTAGCACATACAGAAACGTTGGCCAGTACAAATACCACCCTTACCGCTACGTAATAAAAACCCTTGACTTTCTCTACTCAGTATAGGCACTGGCACCCCCAATATTCGCTGATACCTAAAGCTTTCCGCAACGCAAGTTTAGCAAGACCACATTATACTGGTTTTCCATAAGTTATCTAGTCCTCCGTGCGAGTTTTCTCACACATTACGCCGGCGACATGATTTACATTGAGGTGTGTGAATCCAATCGCATTAATTCGGGGCGTTGAAAGGGTTTCAAACGGATGATTTAGAGCGCGGTCAATCTGCGACCCGGGACCTTCATAGGGAAATATAAGACGCGTTTTTAACACGCACATAATAAGATTTAAAGTTCTTTATTTTTTGCGTAGACGTTTTTTCTGAGAAGTCTTCTACACGTATCTTTGATTAAAAAGTGCAAAATATGTTTCCGCTCAAACGTAGTCATTTCTTTTTTATTTCTAGTTCAATGGCGAGATCACGTTCTTATACATGTTTATACCTACCTTTTAGTGTCATCATTAACGTCCCCACCGAGGGGCTCGAGCCTACCCTGAATTAGGGCGATAAGGCCTTAGTCAACCACAATGGCCCACTGCGGATTGGTCAACTTCACACACAACCTTTGAATTTCTTCGCAAGAGTAAGTAAGTTTCATCACGGTGTTCTCCTTCACCGTAAGAGCGTCGAATAAACTTGTATGAATTAGATATTCGAAAACACGTTGGTACGTGGTGGGGATCGAACCCGCGTCTCCCGGACGGAAGGCAGTGGTTCGAAATACCACCGACGACGCTCTCCACGTATTTTAACACGTTTTTATTAACTCGCTTTCTTGTCTGTCTGTTTGTTTGTTTGTTTGTTTGTTTGTGAGTTTATTTGTTCGATCCGAGTCTTGCAAATCATTTTTTGAGCACGTGCTCTCGTTCGATTGTGCTGAAATTTGGTACACTTATGTAACCTTATGTAATGTGACAATGCAATATTATGATACCATGGAGTTGGTCTGATGATGGAGCTGGAAGGTGGCCATAGGAACTCCTAAAATACACAACATAACCTCGTCGTGTTTGGGCTCGTTAAATTTGTCTTGACAAGATCTTTAGTCATAAGTAATGTCCAGGATCTCATGGAGCCGGAAGGAGGCCGCTGTATTTCCTCAAATACTCAACATAACCTAGTCGTGTTTTGGCCCGTTGGATTTGTCTTGACTAGGTCTTTAGTCATATGTGATGTCCAGGATCTCGTGGAACCAGAAGTATGGCCAACTTCTGAACAACGGAACTCTCTCAACGTCGCAACATAACCTTGTTGTGTTTGGGCTCGTTGGATTTGTCTTGACAAGATCTTTAGTCCTACGTGATGTCCAGAGTCTCATGATGGAGCCGAAAGTTAATCTGAACGTAACAACATAATCTCGTCTTGCTTGGGATTTTTAGTCCTACGTGATGTTCAGGGTATTTTGCAAAATTTAAATACGCTGGACTAAAAAGCACAAAATAATTACAAAGTTAAAAATATTTTTTAACAACAGTTTTATGGCACTAAAAAGTATAAAATAATTTTTATTGAGATTTTTATTGGTGTAGTACTCTTGTAGGACTTAAAATGAAAAACGTGGAGTGCATGGAAAATATTTTGAAGCATGTTAGCATGTGTTTCTCAAAAAACTATAGACTAGAATGTAGCCCCTTTATAAAAAAATCATAGACACTTGCAAGCGTGGTCCATTTTTCATTTTATAATCAATTTCCATCAGCTAGAATAATGGTCAACAAAAAATATGCTAATAATAACTATTAATTGTAAGTTTTCAAGACATAACACATAACAACCCCTGGCACTAATAAGAATTAGAAGACAACAATATGTTTGTATCAATAAGTAGTACAGACAGACATAAAAATAAGTAAGACAATGAAAATGTTAAAGCGTCAGCTATGCTGATTTCAGCCATCACCTCTCGTTCTCTACTTCTTAGAATATCTATTCCATGCACCCCACGTTTTTAGGGTTCCGTAGTAAAAAAGGAACCCTTATAGTTTCGGTCTGTCCGTCTGTCTGTCTGTCCGCGGCTTAGCTCAGAGACTCTTAGTACCAGAAGGCCGTAATTTGGCATGGATACATACGAATCATGCCGACAAAGCTGAAGAATAAAATCTTTAAAAAAAATTTTTTTAGCTTTCCTCTGGTACACGTCAAGAGGGGTTTTTTTTTTTCACGATTACCTTGAAGTGTGAGGTATCGTTGGATAGGTCTTTTAAAAACAATGGGGGTTTGCTAAGATTATTTTTCGGTGCTAGCGTAAGTTTTAGAAATATTCCGTTGTTAGAGTCAAGTTCCCCCCCCCCCCCCCCCTACCAGCGAAACCGTTGTATTTGGAAATGTTAAAAAATTCACGGTAGTAGTGTATAATATGATGAATTTAAAAGGAAAACTATCAACATCAAGTAGGCTTTACAGGTTAACGAATAATATATCAACTTATAAAAAGTACTAGTACAAGTAAGAAATTTGGTACTACAAATATCATAGAAAAATATTTTTATGAATGTTAGAAGGCTGTAATTTGGCATGAACATACATATTAAATTTTATGCCGTCAAAGCTAAAGAATAAAATTTAAAAAAAAAATTTTAGGGTTCCTCTGGTACACGTGAAGTGGGGATTAATTTTTAAATTCACGATTACCTTATGGTGTGAGGAATCGTTGAATAGGGTTTAAAAAATCATGGGGGTTTGCTAAAACCATTTTTCGATGCTAGTTTACGTTTCAGAAATATTTTAAGTGCAATTGTGTTTTCAGTCTATTTACGACAAAAAAAATGCATTTCAGATAAAAAAAAAATACATGACAAAAATAAACATTAAGCCCAAGTCACACAGAGCGGGAGCGGCGCGGTCCGGGGCCGGGACAAGCGGGACGGCGGCGGCGCTATGCCGCGCCATAGCACCGTCCCGCTTTCCCGGCCCCGGACCGCCCCCGGCACGGTTCTGCGTGACTTGGGCTTTAAAGCGCTTATACCGTGCGTTTGAACCGTTCAAGTCACGCATGATAATTCTCTGTGTGAAGGTGTTAGGTCCGGGCCACCTGCGACCTCCGTGGAATGTTCACGTCTTTGAATTATTATAATGCGAGGACAAAGCCGCGTGGGAAACAAAATTTATTTATTTTTTAATGTAAAATAGGTTCGCGTTTGACCACAGTTTCACTTGATGGAAAGTGATGAAGATGATACACGCTCACCCAAAAGATGCCTATTCACTCTTGCCTTGAATACTCCAAGATTATAAGACTCTGGAAACACAGACGCCGGAAGAGCATTCCACTCTCGTGCTGTACGCACCAAAAAAGACGACGCAAAACGTTTAGTCCGGACTATACGGGAAATTCAACCACGTGAGGGTGGACATGTTATTTCAGAAGAATTTAATGTTTAGACACGAATTGGGCGAGTACTGTGTACGTAGTAGTAGTTTTATTCAAAGCTTATCAGCTTCCAGCTCAGAGCTGCGGTTAGCGTCT
Source organism: Carpatolechia fugitivella (assembly GCA_951230895.1). Taxonomy (NCBI): domain Eukaryota; kingdom Metazoa; phylum Arthropoda; class Insecta; order Lepidoptera; family Gelechiidae; genus Carpatolechia; species Carpatolechia fugitivella. The sequence goes on along the minus strand of OX579666.1, from coordinate 13,685,711 downwards.
ATGCTCTAAAATTCAAAGCTTTTTTATCATTTTTTGTTTTTGTTACAAGTATTTATTGCTTTTTCCGCTCATATTGCTCTTTCGTTCAAATGGCGCTAATGGTAAAAAAAGATTTAAAAAAACAGGAAAAAGCAGAACAGAATTTTTGGAAAAACTGCCTAGTGTAGTATACGCCTCATATTATACTTTTACCGCGACATGCATTTTATATGTCTAGCTGCAACATTGTGACACACGTAGCTGATTTAGCAATAAGTAAAATTAAGTATTTTATAATTGATTTATTGGCTCTCTTGTTCGAACCGTCGTGAATACAAGACGTTTCACAAAATGATTTGTTTTAATTAACTGCACCAACCACCCTTACCACGACACATATCACATGGCGACCCTTGCCTTTGAATTTGGATCATCGAGTTAATAATGGAAGATATTTTTCAAGAAAGAAGAAGCTACAAAAAATCGAGAATGAAGACAACCAAACAGGAAAAAGAAGATTTACATTAATGAAGAATGCAGGAAACTTAAATTTTAGAAGATTGCACGAAGAAAGAAGACAAACAATATAGAAGAACGAAGCCACCTTATAGAAGAAAGAAGTATAATTACAGAAGAAAGAAGAAACATTACAGAAGAGAGAAGAAACATTACAGAAGAAAGAAGAAACATTACAGAAGAATGGAAGATAAATTATAGAAGAAACATTAAGAAGATAAACGTTATAGAAGACATCAAGAGAGAAGAGAGAAGCGTACGAGCGGTGTCCAGGGTAATCCCGGCCCACGGAGTCCAGGGTATAGCCCGGCCCATGTTCGAGCGGTGTCCAGGGTTATCCCGGCCCACGGTGTCCAGGGTATAGCCCGGCCCAACCATCGTGATCATCGTGCTTCCCAGATGGTCATCCAACGAAATTTCCACGTGTCTCCGAGCGTCATTCAGCGGGTCATCCACCCCGCGTCATCGCTGCCGAGTGGTCATTGCGCATTGTCAGCGTGACCTACTTACCGGTACGATATACCGAGTCTTAATGTAAGTTTGTTTTATTTTGATAATTTAATTTCAATTGTGTTTTTTTTATTATTGTTTTATAATATTAAGAGAAGATAAATTTACGAAAGCTTTTAAATAGAAATATGATAAATATAGTATGTATCAAAAATTGACAGAGTACCTTAGTGAATTGACAAATATAAAAGAAAATGTATGTAAGTTAGGTCCGGAGAGGCGACAGAAGGAAATTGGTATTAAAAAATTAAACGACGCTAATGAGTTATATAGTAAAGTACGGTGTATTGTGTCTACGTTAAACGAACAGACGGAACAACTTAGCGACGGAGAAGTTACCCGAATAAATAAGTTAATAGCTGAAATTAAGTCGGTATATAGTAAGATAACAAGTTATTACGAACAACAAGACGAGAGTAGTCAGTCAGGTGAGACATCAGTTTTTAAAGACGAGCAGACTCAAACTGGTAACGAGATGGCTTCTTCCAAATTTGACATTAAAACGGCAATTGCCTTGTTGCCTATTATGAACGGAGAGGAGTCAGTAACTAAGCAGCTTATTGATGGAATTTTGATGTACAGCTCAATTATTGACGCAGATTCACAAAAACTCCTTATTGATTTCGTAATAAAAACACGTTTATCAGCGAGTGCAAAACTGAGGTTGAAGTTTTCCTACGAAAGTATACGGAGTCTTATCGGCGACATTCGTAAACACCTGTTACCTAAGAAGTCGGCAGAAGCAATTCAATCACAGTTATACCGGGTCAAACAAGGACGTCGGTCGATTGAATTGTTTGGAGCAGAAATCGAAGAACTTTTCGTAAATCTGACCATAGCGCAGGCTGACGAAGATGATGCGAAGTTCGAAGTTTTGCGTCCAATTAATGAGAAATCAGCTATAAAGCGTTTTGCTGATGGATTATCGGATCAGAAGCTAAGCACCATTATAGCGTCTAGGCAGTTCTCATCCCTACCAGAAGCCATAAGAACAGCTTTGGATGAAGAAACTTCAGCAACGAGAGAAGAGCACGTCACGTACTATGCACGTGCGACACAAAGCCATCGTGGTTTTCATCAGCGTCCGTTCCCTACATCAAGAGGTAGGTATTTAGGAAATAATACACGATTTTATTACAATAATACAAATAAGGCATCAAGTAGCAGTGCGGCGCCGGTAAACACAGGTCACAGAGGTAATCGACCTGCTAATTACGCCCGATCAGCACAAGGCCCGCGGCAAGCACCACTACCACCCGTTGCACAGGCTGCGCCGCGTGGCGGGTCGTGGCGCGGCGCGACATCACGTAGATCGGCTCCGCGTGGCGCTGCACAGAGCACGCGTCATCGGCCACGTATGTATCATGTTCGTGAAGATGACGCAACTGAAAAAACTCAGTTTTTTCGATTCTAAACTAAATTATGGAATATTTAGTTACAATAATACAAGTCTAGTAAAATGTAGTGTAAACAATAATGATATAGATTTATTAGTAGATAGTGGAGCAAGTTTATGTGTTTTGAAATACGAGTGGTTGTGTAATAAAAGGTATTTATTTAGCCAAATGCAAACAGACATAATTACTATAAAGGGTATTAGCGGAAATTTAAAGTCAGAAGGGTATATTATGTTGACTTTAAATTTTAAGGGCATTCTGTATAACCAGAAATTTTATGTTTTTAGAAACTTGTCGTGTGTCGCAGATGGTATTCTGGGACAAAATTTCTTTCAGCGAAATGATGCTATAATAAACTATAAAAATAATACTTTGACGTTAGAGTCGAACGGTAACTGTGTAGTGTTACCGATTCACGGGAATTCATATATCTTTGAGCATACAATACCCCCGCGTTGCGAGGTAATCAAACTCATACCAGCTAGTTTATGCGAGGATTGTGTGCTTCTAGCAAAAGAAGTTTGCAAAGGGGTTTACGTAGCAGGTATGATTACAAAACCCATAAATGGTCAAATACCTGTTAGAATATTGAACACTACAGATAATGAGATAAAATTAGATTTATCTAGACTAGAAATATTAAGTTTAAGGCAATTTGATATTTGTGAATATGACAAACGAAAGATTAATGTCGATAGAGTTAGAACACTGCTCAATCTTCTCGACTTAGGCAAATACTTAAATAACGAAGAGCAGTTGAATATAGAAAAGATATGTGCGAAATACGCAGACGTATTTCACTTACCAGGGGATAAACTCAGTACTACGAACTTAATGGAACATAGCATTAGATTAAAAGAAAACGTAAGTCCAGCGTATGTTAAACCATATAGGATACCAAATGCATTACGAACTGAGCTCCAAAAACAAATAAAGGAAATGCTTGATAATGACATCATAGAGGAGACTACATCTGAGTGGTCTAGCCCAGTTTTATTGGTGCCTAAAAAGAGTGATAAAACGGGTGAGAAAAAATGGCGTTTAGTCATTGACTACAGGCAGTTAAACAACAGAATACAGGACGATAAGTTTCCATTGCCAAATATCACCGAGATATTGGACTCTTTATCTGGTAGCATCTACTTTTCTAAATTAGACCTTTCTCAAGGTTATTACCAACTACCTTTGGATAATAAAACTCGTAAATTTACAGCTTTTACCACTGACAAGATGTACCAGATGAAACGTTGTCCTATGGGGCTAAAAACCAGTCCCAGTGCTTTTTCTAGACTAATGACAATAGCAATGTCTGGCCTAAACTATAATCAATGTTTTATTTATTTAGATGATTGCATTGTAATCGGAAACTCAATGACGTCACACAATAGGAATTTAATAAGTGTTTTAGAGCGTCTGAGGAGTACAAATCTGAAACTGAATCCACTAAAATGTGAATTCCTACGAAAAGAGATTATGTACTTAGGTCATAAAATAACATCCGAAGGTGTTTATCCAGATCCTCAGAAAGTAGAAGCATTACATAGGTACCCAAGGCCAACTAGTTCCGACGAAGTTAAAAGATTTGTGGCATTTGCCAACTATTACCGTCGTTTTATCCCAAATTTTGCGAATATTGCCTATCCTTTGAATAAACTATCAAAGAAAAATGTAACTTTTAATTGGACGGAAGAATGTGAAACAGCGTTTTTGAAATTAAAGGAAGTTTTGGTAAGCCCACGAGTATTAGATTTTCCAGATTTTTCAGATAGTAATAGTTTTGTTTTACATACGGATGCGTCAAAGGTCGGATTAGGCGCCGTACTCTCCAATAAAAATGGTAAGGTCGTAGCGTACGCTAGCCGGAATTTAAAACCGGCCGAAACACGGTACCCAATAATAGAACTAGAGTTGTTGGCAATAGTATGGGCTACAAAACATTTTAGACCATATTTATATGGTAAGAAATTCAAAATTGTAACAGACCATAAGCCATTAATATACCTTTTCGGCATGACTGATCCTTCAAGTAGGTTGACAAAATTTAGATTGTATTTGGAGGAATTTGATTTTGAAATAGAATACCTTCCGGGACGACACAATGCAGCTGCAGACGCATTGAGTCGTCTACCGTTGAACAGTAATGATTTAAAAGTAATGAGAGAACACGTAGTATCAGTCATGACGAGAGCTATGGCCCGAAAGTTACAAACAAGTAGCGTAGATGACCGAACTGACTTGACAACGAAGGTTTCCACTACTAACAGGCCTGATCAACCTGGAGTAGTTGAAATCCTCAAGACACCAAAAGATTGCATAGAGTTAGTTATTGATTCAAAGTATAGAGAAAATAATAATTCAGATAAAATTGTAAGCGAAAAAGGAAGTTTTGTGTACGTACCGTCAGAATCTTGCATACATCTATTATCCCGATCGTTATCTACCGTAGGAGTGTTAGCGAGGGAATTAGAGTCATTGTGCAAAAGACATAACATAGACGAGTTAGTCGTAGTTAAAGATAAACAAAATGATAGAGAGATAGAAAGATTTTTGAAGAGTTTTCACTGTAAGGTCCCACGAATTTTAGTTACAAAACGTGTAACTAGAATCACAGATAAAGATGAAAGAAGAGTCATCTGCAATGATTTCCATCTATTACCTACCAGCGGTCATGCGGGGGTAAATAGGATGTTGAATAATATTAAGAAATACTATTTTTGGCCAGGTATGAGCCGTGACGTAGCAGATTACGTAAAAAAGTGTAAAGATTGTCAACTGCAGAAGCATGTTAATAAACATGTAAAGGAACCGATGGTAATAACTTCGACTCCGAACACGTCGTTCGAGCGAATTAGCTTAGATATAGTGGGGTCCCTAGATGTAGATAATTTTAAAAGTAAGTATATTTTAACACTTCAATGTCACTTGACGAAGTACGTAGAGGCGTATCCATTAGAGACTAAGCACGCAGAATCGGTAAGTAAAGCCTTTGTAAATAATTATATTTTAAGATATGGCATACCGAAAGAGGTTATAACGGATCAAGGGACAGAATTTATGTCCAATGTTTTTACAGAAGTGTGTAGTTTATTGAATATCAAAAAACTTCACTCCACTGCTTACCACCACGAGACTATTGGTGCTCTGGAAAACACGCACAAAAGTCTAGGTGCGTACTTAAGAATACAGTGCAGTAATAATAAAACTGACTGGAGCAGTTGGGTAAGTTACTGGTGTTTTTCGTATAACACCACTGTTCACACGGAGACACAATACACACCTCATGAATTAGTTTTTGGAAAATTGTGTAATTTGCCGTCAAACATCTTAACTTCTGTCGACCCTCTCTACAATTACGATAGTTACCCTAAGGAATTTAAGTATAGGCTACAAAGAGCTCAGTTAGATGCTAGAAATAATCTGTTAAGTAGTAAAATTGATAGAAAAATAGGATACGATAAGAAAAGTAACGCAGTAACGTATAAACCAGGAGATTTGGTTCTTCTGAAAAACCAAATAGGTAATAAATTAGAACCAATATACACCGGACCTTATGAGGTCATTAGAGATTTGTCACCAAATGTAGAGATTTCAAAAGAATTTAAACCATATGTAACCCATAAAAATAACACAAAATTATACTGTTCTTAAAGTTAAGTATTTATAGATTTAGAATCATTTACTTATTTACCTTAAAAAAAAAAAAAAGTGTTTATAGTATTTAGTTTTCAAATATAGTTACGTTCGTCACATTTTTTTTTTCTTTGCCGATGGGGGTGAAGGATTAACTTTTCGGGGGAGGTGTAGTATACGCCTCATATTATACTTTTACCGCGACATGCATTTTATATGTCTAGCTGCAACATTGTGACACACGTAGCTGATTTAGCAATAAGTAAAATTAAGTATTTTATAATTGATTTATTGGCTCTCTTGTTCGAACCGTCGTGAATACAAGACGTTTCACAAAATGATTTGTTTTAATTAACTGCACCAACCACCCTTACCACGACACATATCACACTAGTAACTCAATCCACACTGTCTATCCCAGTTATTAAATGATCTTGTAATAATCATGTAGATGAGATATATCTTATATAAGTCAGCTGCATTCGGCCATTGACATCCGCAGACCCAGTCAACTGGCAAACGATACAATTCCTAAATGTATAGGCATAAACACGAGTAATAAATGTATTTGCAAATTCTATTTCTGTCTGCTGCTACGGTAGGTAATTTGCATAAATTAATGTAGCTAGAGTTGTAATACCAAGTTGGATCAATAAAGATATATAATACCTAAATCATTAGGAAAAATAGGAGATAATATAATTAGGAGAAAAAGGTGAACGGCAAAGGAATATAATAAATAAATAAAATTATATATATAATAAAAAAGAAAATGACGACTACTTAATGAAAAGGAAACTTGCTTCGATGAGATTTAAAAAATTAACATACTCAATTTACAAACTGTATCGTTCTTAATTTATCTGTTTTAGAATTAAGAGGTCTCAGCTAAATTGATTTAATTTTTTTTTGAGTGATCTAAATTATTTACTATTTGTATAATTTCAGTTTGTATGCGATAACTTACCTGACTCTGATAAAACAGAAATTTGTCAACCTAATTTGCGCAAACATTTTTAGCCATACCATCCTAAAATACTCCTTCTTTTGTATCTTTTCAAGACACACAACCCATAGAACTCTCAGTGCGCGAATCCGACTCGCACTTAACCAGCTCTTGAACAATTTGACCTGCTCATGTCCTCGTAAATTTCCTGAAAGGTGTCGTCAAACCCCCTCCAGAGTAAATGAGGGATCTCACGCATGCTTCAGTCGTCGACTCGCGACTTCAAAGATCCTCAGTCTATTACACTAAGAACATTGAGTTGCTCAGCTAATTCCCGCCACACGTCTTGCTTATTATATTCATTAATTATGCTCTTTAGAATTCATAAAAGACATCAAGCGCTTCGCCTTTGAGTATTTTCAAAAGCTCATGATTCTTGACGATTTATGGTGCTTGCATTACAAGAAGTTTATATTATTATATAAAAAGCTTCTTGTTGCATTAGATCGTTTTGAATGTCAGTGCTTTTAATTGATACGATTTTAATTCATAATTTGGACTTATAAAAACTCTTGACTTGCCTAGTAAGAAACAGCAAGATTTATTGTGGTATATAACTAATAAGATTGTAACCCAAGAAAACTTAAATATTGAATTGAGTAGAAATTAAATCACTTTTATAAATTAGCAGTTTGTTAGTTTTAGAAATTAGAAATCAGACATTTTCATGGTATTTTATATCTGGATTATTGAGTGTTGAAAACAATAGCAATTTCAGTCAGAGCTTGTATTTACATTTTTTAATTTAAGAAGCAATAATGAACCATATTCTGAATCATAAATTGAGTTGCACTTGAATTACTTTTCTGTTACCCGTGGGAGGGACCCTAAGGGAATCCTAGTAATGTACTAAAAGAAAATGTCATTTTGCTCCTGCTGTGTCCCTAGCTTTGACTAACCGATTCAAAGTATAACATTTAGTATTGCGGTGAGCAATTAACTAGGTCTTTCTGGGAAACTACACTATTCAGTCGCTTATCCCCAGTTCCTAGAAGAAATTATTGTTAACCTACATGTTACCACGGACCAAGGTAGTTGATATCGTCCAGAAGTGTAGCAAGCTGAAGTGGCAGTAGGCTGGCCACGTCTGTCGCAGAACCGATGAGCGTTGGAGCAGACGGGTTCTCGAATGGAGACCGCGTCTCGGGAAAGTAGTGTGGGACGCCCCCCTGCCAGGTGGACTGATACCGGAGGAAGGTCGCTGGTGGTGGCTGGATGAGGAAAGCGGGTGATCGTGTGCTTTGGCGTGCTCTTGGGGAGGCCTACGTCCAGCAGTGGACTGCAATAGGCTGATTGATTACATGTTACCTCCTCCATTGCTAGAATATCAGAAATTTGGAATGGAGATAATTCGTAACCTGCATTAACACAGAATACTTTTAAAGTTGGCGCACATTTAGGTATTAGGGGACATAGGATAGTTTTTATCCCGAAAAACATTTACACCTACGGGAAACCAAATAATTCTATATCTACGTGAGCGAAGTTGCGGGCTAAAGCTAGTCACACTTATTCTAATATTATAAAATATATGTATTTGGATATTTAGATGTTTGGATGTTTGTTCCGCTTTCACGCCTAAACTACGGGACGGATTTGGACGAAATTTGGAATGAAGATAGATTGTAACTTCGATTAACACATCGGATACTTTTTACCGGGAAAAGTCTTATTCCCACGGGAAAATCTTACATAGCGCAAGCGTAGCCGCGGGCGGACCGCTATAGTATAAAATAAATTACCTACTCAGTTCGGAAATCGAACCCGGTCGTATTGAAATATAAACTTACATTATTTCTATACTCGTTTTCTAAATAAAAAATTAGGAAGCCGTGTTTGCTTTGAATACCAACTAGGGAGAATTTTTTATTCATAGTGTGTTTTCAATTTCTATAGAAATTCAACATAGGAATGATGTTTACGAGGTTTTGTTTGTTTTTATAGTTAATTGTGTTGTAATGTATGGTTTGCGTGCTCGTTGTGGAATCTTAATGTTCAGAGGTCTGGAGTAAATACAGTTTTTTTTTTCGAATATTATGAAAAGGTTGCCTGGAAGAAATTGCTACCTTAGCAATAAGGCCGCCTATCTGTACACCCCTTCATCCATCTTTTGTACTTTCAAGCTATATTCTTGTTTGTATTAGTTCCTGAAAGGTACAACGGGCATTTTTTTTTCCTGTGGTCCCTGCTTCTTGTATAAACCTACCAAATTAATAACTTGAGTGGTACATCTTGAAACTTTCATCAAAATTATTTTCAAATTGCTCCTGCAGTCTTGTACCCGAGTCTTCTTCTACATCATAACAGTCTCCTTTTAAAAATATTCTTTTGGTGATATTTTAGCCTTCCTCTTTGGCGGAGGAATACAATTAATTTCCCATTAAGATTTTATTTTTAGGTTGTGGCCGTAAAAGTAACGAAGTGTTTCTTTTTCCGTTACTTGCTGTGAATATTTCTCGTACATTTTCTCAAATAAAAATAAAAAGGCACCTACCTCGGTTATGTTAAACTGTTCTTCCTCTTCTTGTATGTAATTTAGAAAATTTACTTACAAATAGCTTTTAATTAGAAAAGCATTGGCGGTGTAGTGGTTAGAGTTTCTGCTTTCCGTTAGGGACACGCAGGTTTGTATTGGCGGTGTAGTGGTTAAGATAAGATAAGATAAGATAAATCTTTATTTAGCATAAAAGTACAGGAATACAAAATAATCGGAAGCCCTGCAGCCTGTATTAGTTTTAAACTGTGTTACAGGTTACAGTGTTCCCCAAGCTAATAATAAGTTAATACTTTAGTTAAATAAGTACATAACGCATTTAATACAGTACTTTACATAGCAAGGCAAGTTTGAGTGAGAGTATGTGTGTAGTGAGTGAACGTGTGAATATAGGTGTTATTATATAGTGAGCGGCTGTGTAATTTAACTTGTGTTAATAAAGTGTTATTATGTGTAGTATATTATGTGTGTATTAGTTCATTATTATGTAAATAAATATGTGTACTAAATTAAATAGTCTTTGTATATCAATAAACTCGTAGTAGGTGAGCAATTGTGCACTTTGTGGTAGCCCTACGATCTATGTCTTGGGATCGGAGGCTGTGTGAACAACCTCCACATGCCAGAGTGTGCAACTAATTGTATTGTGTATGTATGTGCGCATATTATAAATGCACTGCGCATTTTTGTCATACGTATCACATTACATACGACATAAGTATCAGAAGTTTGGGTGAGTATATGTTGGGTGTACATATTGTTAAGCGGATAAATATATCCTTATGAATAGTAAGCAAACGGGTGCACACTTTGTGATAGCCCTACGATGTGGGTCTTGGAATCGGAGACTGCATTAACAGTCTCCACGTATCAGTGTAAGCGGATGATTGTAAGTAGAAGTGTGTTACTATTTTAGTTTAGGACACAACTAGAAATAGGCTTTCAATACCGTTGTAGTCGAAGTTACCTAACCAACCAATAACATATTTTTTGAAAGCATTGTTATTAAAAGATTTTGAATCTAATTTAGTTAGTAGTTTGTTATATAAAAGCGGTGCATTGTGAACAGAGTGTCTTCTGGCAGTCTGACTATGGAAACGAGGTTTTGGGATTCTGTTGAGTCTTTTATTAGTTTCAGGTAGAAAGGGCACAACTGTGCGGTGATATCTGAGCAGTGTCTGTAAAATATACATTTTTCTAATAGATAGCACATTGCAAGTCTTATATAGATCACTTGTGGAATGCCTGTATGGTAATCTTTTTATTACTTTTAGTAACGCACGTTGTCCCCTTTCAACTAGAATAAGATACGATTTAGCTGCACCTCCCCAGGAACAAATAGAGTAGGATATAAGACATTCTCCAAGAGCTTTGTATATGCGCATAACCAGATCAGCATCTACATTATCTCTCAATTGCTTAAAGACATAGATTAATTTTCTGATCCTGTTTGCGACGTTAAGTATATGCAATTCCCAGGTAAGTTTGTAATCTATAATGACCCCCAGATATTTTACATATTTGACTTTTTGCAAGACGGGACAAGTACAGGACGCCTCAAAAGCAGTGTTTCTGTTACAAGGGTGTGTATGGATTTTTAACTGTAGTTGGTCATTTGGCTTAGTGGCATTTGTTTTAGTTAGAGTTGCTGCTTTCCGTTAGGGACACGCGGGTTTGTAAGAAATGGCGGTGTAGTGGTTAGAGTTGCTGCTTTCCGTTAGGGACACGCGGGTTTGTATTGGCGGTGTAGTGGTTACAGTTGCTGCTTTCCGTTAGGGACACGCGGGTTTGTATTGGCGGTGTAGTGGTTAGAGTTGCTGCTTTCCGTTAGGGACACGCGGGTTTATATTGGCGGTGTAGTGGTTAGAGTTGCTGCTTTCCGTTAGGGACACGCGGGTTTGTATTGGCGGTGTAGTGGTTACAGTTACTGCTTTCCGTTAGGGACACGCGGGTTTGTATTGGCGGTGTTGTGGTTAGAGTTGCTGCTTTCCGTTAGGGACACGCGGGTTTGTAAGAATTGGCGGTGTAGTGGTTAGAGTTGCTGCTTTCCGTTAGGGACACGCGGGTTTGTATTGGCGGTGTAGTGGTTAGAGTTGCTGCTTTCCGTTAGGGACACGCGGGTTTGTATTGGCGGTGTAGTGGTTACAGTTGCTGCTTTCCGTTAGGGACACGCGGGTTTGTATTGGCGGTGTAGTGGTTAGAGTTGCTGCTTTCCGTTGGGGACACGCGGGTTTGTAAGAATTGGCGGTGTAGTGGTTAGAGTTGCTGCTTTCCGTTGGGGACACGCGGGTTTGTAAGAATTGGCGGTGTAGTGGTTAGAGTTGCTGCTTTCCGTTAGGGACACGCGGGTTTGTATTGGCGGTGTAGTGGTTAGAGTTGCTGCTTTCCGTTAGGGACACGCGGGTTTGTAAGAATTGGCGGTGTAGTGGTTAGAGTTGCTGCTTTCCGTTAGGGACACGCGGGTTTGTAAGAATTGGCGGTGTAGTGGTTAGAGTTGCTGCTTTCCGTTAGGGACACGCGGGTTTGTAAGAATTGGCGGTGTAGTGGTTAGAGTTGCTGCTTTCCGTTAGGGACACGCGGGTTTGTATTGGCGGTGTAGTGGTTAGAGTTGCTGCTTTCCGTTAGGGACACGCGGGTTTGTAAGAATTGGCGGTGTAGTGGTTAGAGTTGCTGCTTTCCGTTAGGGACACGCGGGTTCGTATTGGCGGTGTAGTGGTTAGAGTTGCTGCTTTCCGTTAGGGACACGCGGGTTTGTATTGGCGGTGTAGTGGTTACAGTTGCTGCTTTCCGTTAGGGACACGCGGGTTTGTATTGGCGGTGTAGTGGTTAGAGTTGCTGCTTTCCGTTAGGGACACGCGGGTTTATATTGGCGGTGTAGTGGTTAGAGTTGCTGCTTTCCGTTAGGGACACGCGGGTTTGTATTGGCGGTGTAGTGGTTACAGTTGCTGCTTTCCGTTAGGGACACGCGGGTTTGTATTGGCGGTGTAGTGGTTAGAGTTGCTGCTTTCCGTTAGGGACACGCGGGTTTGTATTGGCGGTGTAGTGGTTACAGTTGCTGCTTTCCGTTAGGGACACGCGGGTTTGTATTGGCGGTGTAGTGGTTACAGTTGCTGCTTTCCGTTAGGGACACGCGGGTTTGCATTGGCGGTGTAGTGGTTAGAGTTGCTGCTTTCCGTTAGGGACACGCGGGTTTGTATTGGCGGTGTAGTGGTTACAGTTGCTGCTTTCCGTTAGGGACACGCGGGTTTGTATTGGCGGTGTAGTGGTTAGAGTTGCTGCTTTCCGTTAGGGACACGCGGGTTTGTAAGAATTGGCGGTGTAGTGGTTACAGTTGCTGCTTTCCGTTAGGGACACGCGGGTTTGTATTGGCGGTGTAGTGGTTACAGTTGCTGCTTTCCGTTAGGGACACGCGGGTTTGTATTGGCGGTGTAGTGGTTAGAGTTGCTGCTTTCCGTTAGGGACACGCGGGTTCGTATTGGCGGTGTAGTGGTTAGAGTTGCTGCTTTCCGTTACGGACACGCGGGTTTGTATTGGCGGTGTAGTGGTTACAGTTGCTGCTTTCCGTTAGGGACACGCGGGTTTGTATTGGCGGTGTAGTGGTTAGAGTTGCTGCTTTCCGTTAGGGACACGCGGGTTTGTAAGAATTGGCGGTGTAGTGGTTAGAGTTGCTGCTTTCCGTTAGGGACACGCGGGTTTGTATTGGCGGTGTAGTGGTTACAGTTGCTGCTTTCCGTTAGGGACACGCGGGTTTGTATTGGCGGTGTAGTGGTTAGAGTTGCTGCTTTCCGTTAGGGACACGCGGGTTTGTATTGGCGGTGTAGTGGTTACAGTTGCTGCTTTCCGTTAGGGACACGCGGGTTTGTATTGGCGGTGTAGTGGTTACAGTTGCTGCTTTCCGTTAGGGACACGCGGGTTTGTAAGAATTGGCGGTGTAGTGGTTAGAGTTGCTGCTTTCCGTTAGGGACACGCGGGTTTGTATTGGCGGTGTAGTGGTTAGAGTTGCTGCTTTCCGTTAGGGACACGCGGGTTTGTAAGAATTGGCGGTGTAGTGGTTAGAGTTGCTGCTTTCCGTTAGGGACACGCGGGTTTGTATTGGCGGTGTAGTGGTTACAGTTGCTGCTTTCCGTTAGGGACACGCGGGTTTGTATTGGCGGTGTTGTGGTTAGAGTTGCTGCTTTCCGTTAGGGACACGCGGGTTTGTAAGAATTGGCGGTGTAGTGGTTAGAGTTGCTGCTTTCCGTTAGGGACACGCGGGTTTGTATTGGCGGTGTAGTGGTTAGAGTTGCTGCTTTCCGTTAGGGACACGCGGGTTTGTAAGAATTGGCGGTGTAGTGGTTAGAGTTGCTGCTTTCCGTTAGGGACACGCGGGTTTGTAAGAATTGGCGGTGTAGTGGTTAGAGTTGCTGCTTTCCGTTAGGGACACGCGGGTTTGTATTGGCGGTGTAGTGGTTAGAGTTGCTGCTTTCCGTTAGGGACACGCGGGTTTGTATTGGCGGTGTAGTGGTTAGAGTTGCTGCTTTCCGTTAGGGACACGCGGGTTTGTAAGAATTGGCGGTGTAGTGGTTAGAGTTGCTGCTTTCCGTTAGGGACACGCGGGTTTGTAAGAATTGGCGGTGTAGTGGTTAGAGTTGCTGCTTTCCGTTAGGGACACGCGGGTTTGTATTGGCGGTGTAGTGGTTAGAGTTGCTGATTTCCGTTAGGGACACGCGGGTTTGTAAGAATTGGCGGTGTAGTGGTTAGAGTTGCTGCTTTCCGTTAGGGACACGCGGGTTTGTATTGGCGGTGTAGTGGTTAGAGTTGCTGCTTTCCGTTAGGGACACGCGGGTTTGCATTGGCGGTGTAGTGGTTAGAGTTGCTGCTTTCCGTTAGGGACACGCGGGTTTGCATTGGCGGTGTAGTGGTTAGAGTTGCTGCTTTCCGTTAGGGACACGCGGGTTTGTATTGGCGGTGTAGTGGTTAGAGTTGCTGCTTTCCGTTAGGGACACGCGGGTTTGCATTGGCGGTGTAGTGGTTAGAGTTGCTGCTTTCCGTTAGGGACACGCGGGTTTGTATTGGCGGTGTAGTGGTTAGAGTTGCTGCTTTCCGTTAGGGACACGCGGTGTAGGGGCAGTTGATTGCTACTACTCTTTCTTGATAATCTTGATATGAGGAACAGGAAAAACTTGCTATAAACTTGATTAATACTTGTTTATTAAGAAAAAATAATGATTCGTGTGCACACAATACGAACGACGAACTCCAACTGTCTCAAATTATATTTTACAAAGTAATGCTAAAGTAATATTTTGCCGCATAAGCGAAAAGGCAATGTACGACGTAATCGTACATATTCCGGCACACGAGATGAAATCATCTTAAAAATTACATTTCAAAGTGATAAAAAAAATACTTATAAAAATAAACTTGATATGAAAATAAATCATTTAAAAATCTTCGTCCGAAGTCCAGGGGACGTGTTCTTGTCCAAACGCGGTCGCAAGACCGCCATCTTAATGTCTTCGACTTGCAAGCTGCGAGCAGCGTGCGGGGGCGCGCGCACGGCGGTGACGGCGGCGGCGCTGTTGGTAGCTGTCGGCAGTGGTGCGCGATTACCCAGTGTGTGTGTATCAGTGCGAGCCAACTCGCTCTCTTGCGACCTCACTGAAGGTGGCACATTCCATTTACATCGGAACTTTCGTACCATGACTACAATTCCTGTTATGATCATAATGCCCAACAAGACATATATCGCAACGTAGTGATGAACGTCATGATATGATATGTCATTATATGTGAAATCCTCATCCTTGAGAGTGTTTATCTTCTCACCAATTGCAGATAGCTCTTGATGAAATTTGGCCGACTCATTTCCATCTTGGGGTAACTTAGGTATCGTTATATTGATTACACGATTTATTGGAGCCACAGTCGGTGTGTATATCTCAGGTTTCATTTGCATTTCACTTAAGTGTAGTTTGTGCGGAAACAGAGTAAACATGTCCGTTTTGATAATGCAGTCTTGACCTACATTTATTAGCCCGGCATGGGTCAGCTGATGCGCGGTCACCTGATCGCCGCATATTGTTCTCGCAGAACAAGTGTTACAGCAAAAATACATGTAGGTATTCATAGCCGCAGTCTGTATCCACTGATTATTACACGAATTGATAATCGTTTCACATTCTGTGAAATTTAATTGACATAGACTTTTGTCTTCTTTCATTTGGAATTCTGGCTTTCGTACTTGACAAAAATAAATATTTGATAGTACTAAGCAAGTTTGAATATCATATTCTGAAAGAACCATGTATACATCTTTTTTCATGTTTATCGAGATGTAATTTGAGACTGGTACAATATTAATCATCTTATCTCCAATATTTTGTGGAATAGGAATAATTTTTAAGATTTCATAGACATCTCTGCTTGTTAGAGGTATTGTGATCTCAAAGATTATAACTTCTTTTAGTAATCTTGTTTTTACTTGAAGTAAGTTGTAAATCTTTCTCAACTCCGTATGTATATTATCAATAGGTAAAGTTACATCTTTGGGTAATTTGCTGTAAGTTGTTCTGGACTTAATAAATGATAGTTGAAGCGGCCATGATAAACATCAGTAACGGTGTCAATTAAAGTACTCTGTATTTCCTTTATATTGCTCAACATGTTGCTTGCTATTGTTGCTCCTAAATTGAACGAATCAACAATCTTGATGTTTTCCACTTCATCATGTAGTTTATTTATTGCATTGCCCAAAGTGTTCATATGCTGATTTATCATCTTGTACTGTTGATTAAGAGTGTTTTCGGCTCGTTTTAATAGATTATATTCTGCTTCCATAATAGATGTTTGATTTTTCCATAGTCTTGCTATATGTTTTTCATTATCTCGAATTAAAGCAATATCCTTTTGATATTGTTCGGCGAATCTTTCATCGAGTACACCGAACAGGCTGTTTGCTACGTAGCCTATGCCGTTGATAAGGCCTCGGCGGCGGCGACGCAGTCTGGCAGCTCGCGTGCTCTCATGCTGATTGAGTAACATGTGATTATAGTACTCTAATTCCGAGAATCCGTGGCGTAGTTGTAATACGATGACGTCACATTGGGCTTGATCCCTTATCTTTTCGCAGGTTTCTCTCAATGTTTGTCTATACTTCTCAAAGGCGCTTATTGCTTGCCAATAAGGTTCTAAATTGTAGAAAACGATCAGTTTCCATTCGTCTCGAATTTGCATCATGTCGGATAGTTTATCAAAATATAAACTTTGGCTTTTGTTGAAGGGTGTGACCCTGATGTCACACTGTGAGTTTGAAACTAGTGATAAGAATAAAAGAAGTGTCGTGAAAATGGATGCCAAATTAAACTTGATAAAGCAAGTAGTGTTCACTTGAGACCCTGTATAAGGTGTACGACTACTTTCTTGACGCTTTTGTTCGTTCTCCGAATGATTGCTTGATTTTTCGTTATTGTTTGTTTCTAGTAACAACGAGAGTTTGACGATTGGTCGTTTCATCGTTCCGCTCTTGGTTCTTAACGTTACCACGCGGACGTGGCCATCTTTGCCTTGATGCAATTCGATGACTCTACCCATGGCCCACTTGCCTGGCGGTAGATTATCGTCATGAATGAGAACCACGTCGTTCAATTGCATATCTCGTTGTGGATGTTTCCATTTGCTTCTTGCAGCTAACTGTACCATGTATTCTGTGCGCCATCTTTTCCATAGATCTTGCATGATTTTTTGCGTAAGTTGCCATCGAGTCCGTTTGTCTGTTTCACTTTCGATCAATGTCATCGTCGGCCCACCAACTAAGAAATGGGCTGGTGTTAAATAATTGACATCAAGCGGGTCCTCTGTTAGTGGACATAATGGCCTTGAGTTGAGGCAACCTTCAATCTGTGCTAGTAAAGTCGTGAATTCCTCGTACGTGAGTTTTTGCTCGCCGATAACTCTTTTAAGGTGGAATTTAAAGCTTTTGACGGCTGCCTCCCATAGTCCTCCTGCTGATGGCCAAGAGGGCGCATTGAAATGCCAGGTAATTTCCATGTCTGCCATTTCTGCGAGGAATTCATTGCTCATCACTCCCTGTATTTCTTGAAATTCTTGTTGTAAGCATCTGCTGGCTCCTACGAAGTTTCGGCCGTTATCGCTATATATGTGCCTTGGTGTACCTCTTCGCGCGGCCATTCGTCGTATAGCTGCTATGAAAGCGGATGTCGTCATGTCTGATACCAGCTCCAAGTGCACAGCCTTGGTAACCATGCAGATGAACACAGCCACATAACCCTTGTTGGTCTTGATTCCACGCCCTTTATTTGCTTTCAGGTATATGTGACCGGTAAAATCCACACCTGTGTGCATGAACGGTCGTGATGGATTTATTCGGACTTCAGGTAAGTCTCCCATTATTTGATATTTTTTATCAGGATTTTGTTTTTTACAGGTAATGCAGCGGCGGATATGCTTCTTGGTCGCATTGTTTCCTCCTAGTATCCAGTATTTTTGCCTGATAAATGACAGTGTTACCCGAGCCCCGCCGTGATAGGTAAGTCTGTGAGCGTGTGTAATAAGAAGCTCGGTCAGTCTGTTGTTATGTGGTAAAATTGCAGGATTTTTCATATCTGGATTTATGGATGCTTGATTTAATCTCCCACCGACACTTAGAATTCCTTCTTTTGAAAGAAAAGGATTTAGGCTAACCAGCTTGCTTTTCTTTGAAATTATTTTGTTTCTTTTCAAATCTTCTATCTCTTTTCCAAATTCTTGCCCTTGAATCTGTTTTATAACTTCCAGCTTCGCTTGTTTCAACTCAGTGACGGTAAGATAAGCTTCTGTTCTCCGATCTTGTTTTCTCGTAATGAAGCGACGTACCCATGACAGTACGTGAATAACTTGAGTAAATGAACTGTACTTGTTTAACAGCTCTGTTATTATGCTGTCATCTTTACTGACAATTTTTTGCACAACGTGAACTTGCTTGCTTTTGACTTCTTCCTCTGTTGAAAAAGTTCGGCTTTCAACGTTGTGTGTATCATTGAAGGTACGTAGCCAAGCTGGCCCTTGCCACCATAATTCATGTTTTTGCAGTTGAGATGCAGTCAGTCCGCGGCTTGCGCAGTCGGCTGGGTTATCGGCAGATTTGACATATCGCCAACACTGAGCAGGCATTACTTGTGTTATCTGTCGCACCCTGTTGGCTACAAATGCCTTCCAGCGCTCGGGATCGCCTTGTATCCATCCCAAAACAGCAGTCGAGTCCACCCAACCGAAGGTCTTGATATTATGGTTGGTCAAGGTAAGTGTCACTTTTTTCAATAATTTTGTTAGTAAGAGTGCGCCGCACAATTCTATGATGTCTTCGACTTCCCAAAATGCTTGTATGTCTTGAATGTTCTTCAGTATGATATTACAATGTAAATTTTGCATCTTGCCACACAAAATCCACCCAAGTCGTGTTTCTTGAGCAATAGTAGAAACTTGATTTTCTCTTCGAACTCTGTTCAAGAGGATGTCTGCGTACACGTCAGCACCAAGAATGATCTTGATAGGCTTGCTTAAATGAAAATGCGGATCAGCAAGTTGAAGGTCATTCAGCATTTCCCATGATGGTTTAGCGAAGGTTACATTCGGTAAGTTTCTTGTTAAACTTTTCATTATAAAGGCGTCGGTGTTAAAGGTGTAGCTTCCCCTTAACGAACTGCAGGTAATATTTGTCTTGCCTTTACATACATTGTCATTGGTTCCAATTCCAGTTATGACTCCATCGCATTTTTGTCGAGGGAGCTTTAGTTTTTGCGCAGCCTTCTCGGTAATTAAAGACACCTGTGAGCCTTGGTCGACGAGAGCCCGCAATGTATACTGTTCTCCATCGCTTGCCCTAACTTGAACAAGCGCTGTCGCCAGAAGTACTTCGCTGGGAACTGTGTTTTGTTGAGCCACGTGGGTCGAGTTGGCAGTTCCGTTTTTTTGCGTTTGTTGTGCCATTGCGTCATGAAGTAATGAATTATGACTCCCGTTGCACTCCTTGCATACTTTTGTTGAAGTACATACTTTTCCATTATGATTATACAAACAGTTGCTACATAGGTTGAGTTTTGCAATCGTCTTTAGTTGCATGGACGGCGGCATTTCTTTGAATTGGTTACAAAAATAAATGCCATGCTCCTTCGAACAAACTGGGCAATGTGGTTGCTTTGCACGTGGTTTGTTAGATATAGCCTTGTTGCTAGAATAATATTGCTTGAATTTTGCCTGATGAAAAGACGACGAAGGAGCAATATTGTTCGCCCTCTGTTGAGCTGATTCTTGTTTCCGTTTAGACGATTCCAGTGTAGTGAATTTTGTTTCTAGGAAATGTAAAAAATCCTTTAGCTCTGGCAGCTCTCGAGGTTGTTTAAGTGACGACATGTAATCATTATGAGTCTCCGAGTCTAATTTTTGAGACAGAATGTGGACGAGTATAGGGTCCCACGTGTCAATGCTCACTCCTAGATTCTTGATACCATTCAAACACTCAACTGTTACGTCATGTAGCCGCTTGATGTGGTTTGATGTTACTTGTTGTATGGCTGGTAATGACATAAGCGTATTCATGTGAGTTGAGAAGATAAGCTTTTTGTTATTATAGCGATGATTCATGATCTCCCAACAGGTGCTATAATTTTCGGAGCTTATTGGCAGATGTTGTATCAAACGCTCGGGTTCGCCTCTGATTTTGCTTTTTAAAAATTGCATCTTCTGAGCGTTTGATAAGCACGAATTGTTATGAATCGCTTCAGTAAAAAGATCTTTGAACGACGTCCACTGTTGGTAATTGCCGTGAAAGATCGGTATGTCTAACTTGGGCGTTGACGTTTCTCGGTGAGCGACAGACCAAAGTTTGCTATTTATTTCTCGTTTTATTTTATTATAGCTTTCTTCGTGTTGTGTAAATTGTTTTTCATAGTCCTTGTTTACTTCTTCATCTAGAAGGCTATCGATCTCCCAATGAAGATTATCAATATTAGTCCACCTCGCTTCAAGGTTCTTTAGTATGTCATTAAATTCCCATCTTTCTGTTACACCGTCCAAATTAATATTTTTTAGAGTTCGGGAAAAAGCCTTGAAGTTAGTTTTCTGTTTGGGCAGTAACTCATCTATCTTACTAAAGTTACCTTGCGACTGGTAATGCGAAGACTGTCCATGTTCATCTTCTTGTTTCCTGTTTACAGATCGTATTTCACTTGTTTTTTCAGGTTCGATTGGTTCCGACGGCGACTGAAGATTACGTCCGGAGAAAGTAGCAGGTTTTAACAACGTTTCAATCGGTGTTTGTTGTATAGTTTCTCGTGCTTTGTTGTAATAACTTTTTGTAGCTTCATAGTGATCTTCATCTTGATACTCAAATGTTTTCAACTTTTGATGAATTTCATTAAATTCATCCCAATATCGATCCAGCATCTCTACCCGTCTCTTAATGTACTCTGTCGTCTTCCTGCTCTGACTGTCTTTCTTAAAATTTGTCCAGACTTTCTCCATTCCTTCACAAACTTGCTTTTGATTGTCGAGCAAGTTCTCAAATTCTTCTTGATTTGTTTCCATTGTGCTTGATCACTTAGTCTCTTGCTTGATAAAAATTATAGTTGATAAAAATGAATTTGTTGTTTTTTACCTACTTGATTAGGCAATCCTGTTCACTTGATAAAGTTGAGTTATAGGAGTTTCGTTAAAAACTTGTAAATGGTTTGCTTGATCAAACTGATACTTGATACTTGCTGGTTACTTGATATGTTCCGAATAGTGTACTTGTATCCTCCCTGTGACCTTTGCGCCTTCTCCGCTACACCGGTGAGACCCGCTTGTGGGAGGCCGGTGAGCTGACTCGCAATCACAAGAAAAACACAAAACACTAAACGATGGCTCGAAGGACCATAAAGATGTAGGGGCAGTTGATTGCTACTACTCTTTCTTGATAATCTTGATATGAGGAACAGGAAAAACTTGCTATAAACTTGATTAATACTTGTTTATTAAGAAAAAATAATGATTCGTGTGCACACAATACGAACGACGAACTCCAACTGTCTCAAATTATATTTTACAAAGTAATGCTAAAGTAATATTTTGCCGCATAAGCGAAAAGGCAATGTACGACGTAATCGTACACGCGGGTTTGTAAGAATTGGCGGTGTAGTGGTTAGAGTTGCTGCTTTCCGTTAGGGACACGCGGGTTTGTATTGGCGGTGTAGTGGTTAGAGTTGCTGCTTTCCGTAAGGGACACGCGGGTTTGCATTGGCGGTGTAGTGGTTAGAGTTGCTGCTTTCCGTTAGGGACACGCGGGTTTGTAAGAATTGGCGGTGTAGTGGTTAGAGTTGCTGCTTTCCGTTAGGGACACGCGGGTTCGTATTGGCGGTGTAGTGGTTAGAGTTGCTGCTTTCCGTTAGGGACACGCGGGTTTGTAAGAATTGGCGGTGTAGTGGTTAGAGTTGCTGCTTTCCGTTAGGGACACGCGGGTTTGTATTGGCGGTGTAGTGGTTAGAGTTGCTGCTTTCCGTTAGGGACACGCGGGTTTGTAAGAATTGGCGGTGTAGTGGTTACAGTTGCTGCTTTCCGTTAGGGCCACGCGGGTTTGTAAGAATTGGCGGTGTAGTGGTTAGAGTTGCTGCTTTCCGTTAGGGACACGCGGGTTTGCATTGGCGGTGTAGTGGTTAGAGTTGCTGCTTTCCGTTAGGGACACGCGGGTTTGTAAGAATTGGCGGTGTAGTGGTTAGAGTTGCTGCTTTCCGTTAGGGACACGCAGGTTTGTATTGGCGGTGTAGTGGTTAGAGTTGCTGCTTTCCGTTAGGGACACGCGGGTTTGCATTGGCGGTGTAGTGGTTAGAGTTGCTGCTTTCCGTTAGGGACACGCAGGTTTGTATTGGCGGTGTAGTGGTTAGAGTTGCTGCTTTCCATTAGGGACACGCGGGTTTGCATTGGCGGTGTAGTGGTTAGAGTTGCTGCTTTCCGTTAGGGACACGCGGGTTTGTAAGAATTGGCGGTGTAGTGGTTAGAGTTGCTGCTTTCCGTTAGGGACACGCGGGTTTATATTGGCGGTGTAGTGGTTAGAGTTGCTGCTTTCCGTTAGGGACACGCGGGTTTGTATTGGCGGTGTAGTGGTTACAGTTGCTGCTTTCCGTTAGGGACACGCGGGTTTGTAAGAATTGGCGGTGTAGTGGTTAGAGTTGCTGCTTTCCGTTAGGGACACGCGGGTTTGTATTGGCGGTGTAGTGGTTAGAGTTGCTGCTTTCCGTTAGGGACACGCGGGTTTGTAAGAATTGGCGGTGTAGTGGTTAGAGTTGCTGCTTTCCGTTAGGGCCACGCGGGTTTGTAAGAATTGGCGGTGTAGTGGTTAGAGTTGCTGCTTTCCGTTAGGGACACGCGGGTTTGTATTGGCGGTGTAGTGGTTACAGTTGCTGCTTTCCGTTAGGGACACGCGGGTTTGTATTGGCGGTGTAGTGGTTAGAGTTGCTGCTTTCCGTTAGGGACACGCGAGTTTGTATGCAATTTAGCATTGGCGGTGTAGTGGTTAGAGTTGCTGCTTTCCGTTAGGGACACGCGGGTTTGTAAGAATTGGCGGTGTAGTGGTTAGAGTTGCTGCTTTCCGTTAGGGACACGCGGGTTTGTATGCAATTTAGCATTGGCGGTGTAGTGGTTAGAGTTGCTGCTTTCCGTTAGGGACACGCGGGTTTGCATTGGCGGTGTAGTGGTTAGAGTTGCTGCTTTCCGTTAGGGACACGCGGGTTTGTATTGGCGGTGTAGTGGTTAGAGTTGCTGCTTTCCGTTAGGGACACGCGGGTTTGTAAGAATTGGCGGTGTAGTGGTTAGAGTTGCTGCTTTCCGTTAGGGACACGCGGGTTTGTATTGGCGGTGTAGTGGTTAGAGTTGCTGCTTTCCGTTAGGGACACGCGGGTTTGTAAGAATTGGCGGTGTAGTGGTTAGAGTTGCTGCTTTCCGTTAGGGACACGCGGGTTTGTATTGGCGGTGTAGTGGTTAGAGTTGCTGCTTTCCGTTAGGGACACGCGGGTTTGTATTGGCGGTGTAGTGGTTAGAGTTGCTGCTTTCCGTTAGGGACACGCGGGTTTGTAAGAATTGGCGGTGTAGTGGTTAGAGTTGCTGCTTTCCGTTAGGGACACGCGGGTTTGCATTGGCGGTGTAATGGTTAGAGTTGCTGCTTTCCGTTAGGGACACGCGGGTTTGTATTGGCGGTGTAGTGGTTAGAGTTGCTGCTTTCCGTTAGGGACACGCGGGTTTGTAAGAATGGGCGGTGTAGTGGTTAGAGTTGCTGCTTTCCGTTAGGGACACGCGGGTTTGTAAGAATTGGCGGTGTAGTGGTTAGAGTTGCTGCTTTCCGTTAGGGACACGCAAATTTGTATTGGCGGTGTAGTGGTTAGAGTTGCTGCTTTCCGTTAGGGACACGCGGGTTTGTATGCAATTTAGCATTGGCGGTGTAGTGGTTAGAGTTGCTGCTTTCCGTTAGGGACACGCGGGTTTGTAAGAATTGGCGGTGTAGTGGTTAGAGTTGCTGCTTTCCGTTAGGGCCACGCGGGTTTGTAAGAATTGGCGGTGTAGTGGTTAGAGTTGCTGCTTTCCGTTAGGGACACGCGGGTTTGTATTGGTAGTGTAGTGGTTACAGTTGCTGCTTTCCGTTAGGGACACGCGGGTTTGTAAGAATTGGCGGTGTAGTGGTTAGAGTTGCTGCTTTCCGTTAGGGACACGCGGGTTTGTAAGAATTGGCGGTGTAGTGGTTAGAGTTGCTGCTTTCCGTTAGGGACACGCGGGTTTGCATTGGCGGTGTAGTGGTTAGAGTTGCTGCTTTCCGTTAGGGACACGCGGGTTTGTATTGGCGGTGTAGTGGTTAGAGTTGCTGCTTTCCGTTAGGGACACGCGGGTTTTTAAAAATTGGCGGTGTAGTGGTTAGAGTTGCTGCTTTCCGTTAGGGACACGCGGGTTTGTATTGGCGGTGTAGTGGTTAGAGTTGCTGCTTTCCGTTAGGGACACGCGAGTTTGTATGCAATTTAGCATTGGCGGTGTAGTGGTTAGAGTTGCTGCTTTCCGTTAGGGACACGCGGGTTTGTAAGAATTGGCGGTGTAGTGGTTAGAGTTGCTGGTTTCCGTTAGGGACACGCGGGTTTGTATGCAATTTAGCATTGGCGGTGTAGTGGTTAGAGTTGCTGCTTTCCGTTAGGGACACGCGGGTTTGCATTGGCGGTGTAGTGGTTAGAGTTGCTGCTTTCCGTTAGGGACACGCGGGTTTGTATTGGCGGTGTAGTGGTTAGAGTTGCTGCTTTCCGTTAGGGACACGCGGGTTTGTAAGAATTGGCGGTGTAGTGGTTAGAGTTGCTGCTTTCCGTTAGGGACACGCGGGTTTGTAAGAATTGGCGGTGTAGTGGTTAGAGTTGCTGCTTTCCGTTAGGGACACGCGGGTTTGTATTGGCGGTGTAGTGGTTAGAGTTGCTGCTTTCCGTTAGGGACACGCGGGTTTGTATTGGCGGTGTAGTGGTTAGAGTTGCTGCTTTCCGTTAGGGATACGCGGGTTTGTATTGGCGGTGTAGTGGTTAGAGTTGCTGCTTTCCGTAAGGGACACGCGGGTTTGCATTGGCGGTGTAGTGGTTAGAGTTGCTGCTTTCCGTTAGGGATACGCGGGTTTGTATTGGCGGTGTAGTGGTTAGAGTTGCTGCTTTCCGTTAGGGACACGCGGGTTTGCATTGGCGGTGTAGTGGTTAGAGTTGCTGCTTTCCGTTAAGGACACGCGGGTTTGTAAAAATTGGCGGTGTAGTGGTTAGAGTTGCTGCTTACCGTTAGGGATACGCGGGTTTGTAAGAATTGGCGGTGTAGTGGTTAGAGTTGTTGCTTTCCGTTAGGGACACGCGGGTTTGTATTGGCGGTGTAGTGGTAAGAGTTGCTGCTTTCCGTTAGGGACACGCGGGTTTGTAAGAATTGGCGGTGTAGTGGTTACAGTTGCTGCTTTCCGTTAGGGACACGCGGGTTTGTATTGGCGGTGTAGTGGTTAGAGTTGTTGCTTTCCGTTAGGGACACGCGGGTTTGTATTGGCGGTGTAGTGGTAAGAGTTGCTGCTTTCCGTTAGGGACACGCGGGTTTGTAAGAATTGGCGGTGTAGTGGTTAGAGTTGCTGCTTTCCGTTAGGGACACTCGGGTTTGTATTGGCGGTGTAGTGGTTAGAGTTGCTGCTTTCCGTTAGGGACACGCGGGTTTGTATTGGCGGTGTAGTGGTTAGAGTTGCTGCTTTCCGTTAGGGACACGCGGGTTTGTAAGAATTGGCGGTGTAGTGGTTAGAGTTGCTGCTTTCCGTTAGGGACACGCGGGTTTGTATTGGCGGTGTAGTGGTTAGAGTTGCTGCTTTCCGTTAGGGACACGCGGGTTTGTATGCAATTTAGCATTGGCGGTGTAGTGGTTAGAGTTGCTGCTTTCCGATAGGGACACGCGGGTTTGTAAGAATTGGCGGTGTAGTGGTTAGAGTTGCTGCTTTCCGTTAGGGCCACGCGGGTTTGTAAGAATTGGCGGTGTAGTGGTTAGAGTTGCTGCTTTCCGTTAGGGACACGCGGGTTTGTATTGGCGGTGTAGTGGTTACAGTTGCTGCTTTCCGTTAGGGACACGCGGGTTTGTATTGGCGGTGTAGTGGTTAGAGTTGCTGCTTTCCGTTAGGGACACGCGGGTTTGTAAGAATTGGCGGTGTAGTGGTTAGAGTTGCTGCTTTCCGTTAGGGACACGCGGGTTCGTATTGGCGGTGTAGTGGTTAGAGTTGCTGCTTTCCGTTAGGGACACGCGGGTTTGTAAGAATTGGCGGTGTAGTGGTTAGAGTTGCTGCTTTCCGTTAGGGACACGCGGGTTTGTATTGGCGGTGTAGTGGTTAGAGTTGCTGCTTTCCGTTAGGGACACGCGGGTTTGTAAGAATTGGCGGTGTAGTGGTTACAGTTGCTGCTTTCCGTTAGGGCCACGCGGGTTTGTAAGAATTGGCGGTGTAGTGGTTAGAGTTGCTGCTTTCCGTTAGGGACACGCGGGTTTGCATTGGCGGTGTAGTGGTTAGAGTTGCTGCTTTCCGTTAGGGACACGCGGGTTTGTAAGAATTGGCGGTGTAGTGGTTAGAGTTGCTGCTTTCCGTTAGGGACACGCAGGTTTGTATTGGCGGTGTAGTGGTTAGAGTTGCTGCTTTCCATTAGGGACACGCGGGTTTGCATTGGCGGTGTAGTGGTTAGAGTTGCTGCTTTCCATTAGGGACACGCGGGTTTGCATTGGCGGTGTAGTGGTTAGAGTTGCTGCTTTCCGTTAGGGACACGCGGGTTTGTAAGAATTGGCGGTGTAGTGGTTAGAGTTGCTGCTTTCCGTTAGGGACACGCGGGTTTATATTGGCGGTGTAGTGGTTAGAGTTGCTGCTTTCCGTTAGGGACACGCGGGTTTGTATTGGCGGTGTAGTGGTTACAGTTGCTGCTTTCCGTTAGGGACACGCGGGTTTGTAAGAATTGGCGGTGTAGTGGTTAGAGTTGCTGCTTTCCGTTAGGGACACGCGGGTTTGTATTGGCGGTGTAGTGGTTAGAGTTGCTGCTTTCCGTTAGGGACACGCGGGTTTGTAAGAATTGGCGGTGTAGTGGTTAGAGTTGCTGCTTTCCGTTAGGGCCACGCGGGTTTGTAAGAATTGGCGGTGTAGTGGTTAGAGTTGCTGCTTTCCGTTAGGGACACGCGGGTTTGTATTGGCGGTGTAGTGGTTAGAGTTGCTGCTTTCCGTTAGGGACACGCGGGTTTGCATTGGCGGTGTAGTGGTTAGAGTTGCTGCTTTCCGTTAGGGACACGCGGGTTTGTATTGGCGGTGTAGTGGTTAGAGTTGCTGCTTTCCGTTAGGGACACGCGGGTTTGTATTGGCGGTGTAGTGGTTAGAGTTGCTGCTTTCCGTTAGGGACACGCGGGTTTGTATTGGCGGTGTAGTGGTTAGAGTTGCTGCTTTCCGTTAGGGACACGCGGGTTTGTAAGAATTGGCGGTGTAGTGGTTAGAGTTGCTGCTTTCCGTTAGGGACACGCGGGTTTGTATTGGCGGTGTAGTGGTAAGAGTTGCTGCTTTCCGTTAGGGACACGCGAGTTTGTAAGAATTGGCGGTGTAGTGGTTAGAGTTGCTGCTTTCCGTTAGGGACACGCGGGTTTGTATTGGCGGTGTAGTGGTTAGAGTTGCTGCTTTCCGTTAGGGACACGCGGGTTTGTATTGGCGGTGTAGTGGTTAGAGTTGCTGCTTTCCGTTAGGGCCACGCGGGTTTGCATTGGCGGTGTAGTGGTTAGAGTTGCTGCTTTCCGTTAGGGACACGCGGGTTTGTAAGAATTGGCGGTGTAGTGGTTACAGTTGCTGCTTTCCGTTAGGGACACGCGGGTTTGTATTGGCGGTGTAGTGGTTAGAGTTGCTGCTTTCCGTTAGGGACACGCGGGTTTGTAAGAATTGGCGGTGTAGTGGTTAGAGTTGCTGCTTTCCGTTAGGGACACACGGGTTTGTATTGGCGGTGTAGTGGTTAGAGTTGCTGCTTTCCGTTAGGGACACGCGGGTTTGTAAGAATTGGCGGTGTAGTGGTTACAGTTGCTGCTTTCCGTTAGGGACACGCGGGTTTGTAAGAATTGGCGGTGTAATGGTTAGAGTTGCTGCTTTCCGTTAGGGACACGCGGGTTTGTAAGAATTGGCGGTGTAGTGGTTAGAGTTGTTGCTTTCCGTTAGGGACACGCGGGTTTGCATTGGCGATGTAGTGGTTAGAGTTGCTGCTTTCCGTTAGGGACACGCGGGTTTGTAAGAATTGGCGGTGTAGTGGTTAGAGTTGCTGCTTTCCGTTAGGGACACGCGGGTTTGTATTGGCGGTGTAGTGGTTAGAGTTGCTGCTTTCCGTTAGGGACACGCGGGTTTGTAAGAATTGGCGGTGTAGTGGTTAGAGTTGCTGCTTTCCGTTAGGGACACGCGGGTTTGTATTGGCGGTGTAGTGGTTAGAGTTGCTGCTTTCCGTTAGGGACACGCGGGTTTGTATTGGCGGTGTAGTGGTTAGAGTTGCTGCTTTCCGTTAGGGACACGCGGGTTTGCATTGGCGGTGTAGTGGTTAGAGTTGCTGCTTTCCGTTAGGGACACGCGGGTTTGTATTGGCGGTGTAGTGGTTAGAGTTGCTGCTTTCCGTTAGGGACACGCGGTGTAGGGGCAGTTGATTGCTACTACTCTTTCTTGATAATCTTGATATGAGGAACAGGAAAAACTTGCTATAAACTTGATTAATACTTGTTTATTAAGAAAAAATAATGATTCGTGTGCACACAATACGAACGACGAACTCCAACTGTCTCAAATTATATTTTACAAAGTAATGCTAAAGTAATATTTTGCCGCATAAGCGAAAAGGCAATGTACGACGTAATCGTACACGCGGGTTTGTAAGAATTGGCGGTGTAGTGGTTAGAGTGGCTGCTTTCCGTTAGGGACACGCGGGTTTGTATTGGCGGTGTAGTGGTTAGAGTTGCTGCTTTCCGTTAGGGACACGCGGGTTTGTAAGAATTGGCGGTGTAGTGGTTAGAGTTGCTGCTTTCCGTTAGGGACACGCGGGTTCGTATTGGCGGTGTAGTGGTTAGAGTTGCTGCTTTCCGTTAGGGACACGCGGGTTTGTAAGAATTGGCGGTGTAGTGGTTAGAGTTGCTGCTTTCCGTTAGGGACACGCGGGTTTGTATTGGCGGTGTAGTGGTTAGAGTTGCTGCTTTCCGTTAGGGACACGCGGGTTTGTAAGAATTGGCGGTGTAGTGGTTACAGTTGCTGCTTTCCGTTAGGGCCACGCGGGTTTGTAAGAATTGGCGGTGTAGTGGTTAGAGTTGCTGCTTTCCGTTAGGGACACGCGGGTTTGCATTGGCGGTGTAGTGGTTAGAGTTGCTGCTTTCCGTTAGGGACACGCGGGTTTGTATTGGCGGTGTAGTGGTTAGAGTTGCTGCTTTCCGTTAGGGACACGCGGGTTTGCATTGGCGGTGTAGTGGTTAGAGTTGCTGCTTTCCGTTAGGGACACGCGGGTTTGTATTGGCGGTGTAGTGGTTAGAGTTGCTGCTTTCCGTTAGGGACACGCGGGTTTGTATTGGCGGTGTAGTGGTTAGAGTTGCTGCTTTCCGTTAGGGACACGCGGGTTTGTATTGGCGGTGTAGTGGTTAGAGTTGCTGCTTTCCGTTAGGGACACGCGGGTTTGTAAGAATTGGCGGTGTAGTGGTTAGAGTTGCTGCTTTCCGTTAAGGACACGCGGGTTTGTATTGGCGGTGTAGTGGTTAGAGTTGCTGCTTTCCGTTAGGGACACGCGGGTTTGTAAGAATTGGCGGTGTAGTGGTTAGAGTTGCTGCTTTCCGTTAGGGACACGCGGGTTTGTATTGGCGGTGTAGTGGTTAGAGTTGCTGCTTTCCGTTAGGGACACGCGGGTTTGTAAGAATTGGCGGTGTAGTGGTTAGAGTTGCTGCTTTCCGTTAGGGACACGCGGGTTTGTATTGGCGGTGTAGTAATTAGAGTTGCTGCTTTCCGTTAGGGACACGCGGGTTTGTAAGAATTGGCGGTGTAGTGGTTAGAGTTGCTGCTTTCCGTTAGGGACACGCGGGTTTGTATTGGCGGTGTAGTGGTTAGAGTTGCTGCTTACCGTTAGGGACACGCGGGTTTGTAAGAATTGGCGGTGTAGTGGTTAGAGTTGCTGCTTTCCGTTAGGGACACGCGGGTTTGTATTGGCGGTGTAGTGGTTAGAGTTGCTGCTTTCCGTTAGGGACACGCGGGTTTGTATTGGCGGTGTAGTGGTTAGAGTTGCTGCTTTCCGTTAGGGCCACGCGGGTTTGCATTGGCGGTGTAGTGGTTAGAGTTGCTGCTTTCCGTTAGGGCCACGCGGGTTTGCATTGGCGGTGTAGTGGTTAGAGTTGCTGCTTTCCGTTAGGGACACGTGGGTTTGTATTGGCGGTGTAGTGGTTAGAGTTGCTGCTTTCCGTTAGGGACACGCGGGTTTGTATTGGCGGTGTAGTGGTTAGAGTTGCTGCTTTCCGTTAGGGACACGCGGGTTTGTATTGGCGGTGTAGTGGTTAGAGTTGCTGCTTTCCGTTAGGGACACGCGGGTTTGTAAGAATTGGCGGTGTAGTGGTTAGAGTTGCTGCTTTCCGTTAAGGACACGCGGGTTTGTATTGGCGGTGTAGTGGTTAGAGTTGCTGCTTTCCGTTAGGGACACGCGGGTTTGTAAGAATTGGCGGTGTAGTGGTTAGAGTTGCTGCTTTCCGTTAGGGACACGCGGGTTTGTATTGGCGGTGTAGTGGTTAGAGTTGCTGCTTTCCGTTAGGGACACGCGGGTTTGTATTGGCGGTGTAGTGGTTAGAGTTGCTGCTTTCCGTTAGGGACACGCGGGTTTGTATTGGCGGTGTAGTAGTTAGAGTTGCTGCTTTCTGTTAGAGATACGCGGGTTTGTATGCGATTTAGCATTGGCGGTGTAGTGGTTAGAGTTGCTGCTTTCCGTTAGGGACACGCGGGTTTGTATGCGATTTAGCATTGGCGGTGTAGTGGTTAGAGTTGCTGCTTTCCGTTAGGGACACGCGGGTTTGCATTGGCGGTGTAGTGGTTAGAGTTGCTGCTTTCCGTTAGGGACACGCGGGTTTGCATTGGCGGTGTAGTGGTTAGAGTTGCTGCTTTCCGTTAGGGACACGCGGGTTTGCATTGGCGGTGTAGTGGTTAGAGTTGCTGCTTTCCGTTAGGGCCACGCGGGTTTGCATTGGCGGTGTAGTGGTTAGAGTTGCTGCTTTCCGTTAGGGCCACGCGGGTTTGCATTGGCGGTGTAGTGGTTAGAGTTGCTGCTTTCCGTTAGGGCCACGCGGGTTTGCATTGGCGGTGTAGTGGTTAGAGTTGCTGCTTTCCGTTAGGGACACGCGGGTTTGCATTGGCGGTGTAGTGGTTAGAGTTGCTGCTTTCCGTTAGGGACACGCGGGTTTGCATTGGCGGTGTAGTGGTTAGAGTTGCTGCTTTCCGTTAGGGATACGCGGGTTTGCATTGGCGGTGTAGTGGTTAGAGTTGCTGCTTTCCGTTAGGGACACGCGGGTTTGTAAGAATTGGCGGTGTAGTGGTTAGAGTTGTTGCTTTCCGTTAGGGACACGCGGGTTTGTATTGGCGGTGTAGTGGTTAGAGTTGCTGCTTTCCGTTAGGGACACGCGGGTTTGCATTGGCGGTGTAGTGGTTACAGTTGCTGCTTTCCGTTAGGGACACGCGGGTTTGCATTGGCGGTGTAGTGGTTAGAGTTGCTGCTTTCCGTTAGGGACACGCGGGTTTGCATTGGCGGTGTAGTGGTTAGAGTTGCTGCTTTCCGTTAGGGATACGCGGGTTTGTATTGGCGGTGTAGTGGTTAGAGTTGCTGCTTTCCGTTAGGGACACGCGGGTTTGTAAGAATTGGCGGTGTAGTGGTTACAGTTGCTGCTTTCCGTTAGGGACACGCGGGTTTGCATTGGCGGTGTAGTGGTTAGAGTTGCTGCTTTCCGTTAGGGACACGCGGGTTTGCATTGGCGGTGTAGTGGTTACAGTTGCTGCTTTCCGTTAGGGACACGCGGGTTTGTATGCGATTTTCGAATTCTCTACGCTTATTCAAAGCTCTTATGGTAAATGTAAACATCGTGAAGAATTCCACTGGGCCACTCTGTTCGCCCTTATTCAGGGAAAGCTGTTTGAGAATGAAACTGCTGATGATGACACTTAGCAATAGTGTAAATAGGCCTTTATGTACTACTAGCGGTCCGCCCTTTTCCCTTTCCTAAGAATTCTGATATACATAATATAAATACTAGAAATAAAAATAAAATAGCGCACCCAAAGTTTAGACTGTGTTTAGTTAATAATTCATTCATGGGGAATCATTCATTCAACTGTATTCGCTTCTATAATAAAATACCAGATGATATTGTAAATCTGTCCGATAGCCAATTTAAAGCTAAAATTAAAACTATTTTATGTTCTAAGGCCTATTATACGATAAATGATTACTTAGATGATAAAAACATCTGGTCAACTGTTGTTCCAAATCAGCGGAGTAGATTGTAATTATGACTAATGTATGATTCTTTATATATTTAAAAGAAAAGTACAAAAGATACAATTCCTGTGGAGTTTCCTCTGGCCGTTCTTCTCCACAGAGGGCGTACACTGGTAGTGAACGTGCCATCCATGATAGCTTTAACGTCGAAAAATTATTTCTAAAAATCTTAATTCGAATAAAAAAAATTTACTTTG
Source organism: Carpatolechia fugitivella (assembly GCA_951230895.1). Classification (NCBI taxonomy): domain Eukaryota; kingdom Metazoa; phylum Arthropoda; class Insecta; order Lepidoptera; family Gelechiidae; genus Carpatolechia; species Carpatolechia fugitivella. The sequence goes on along the minus strand of OX579666.1, from coordinate 13,652,946 downwards.
ACTTTGCCCGCGGCTACGCTTGCGTTGTGTTAGATTTTCCCGTGGGAATAAGCTTTCTTCCCGTAAAAAGTATTTTATGTGTTAATTCAGGTTACATACTATCTTCATTTTAAACTTCATTTAAATCCGTTTAGTAGTTGAGGCGTGAAAGCGGAACAAACATCCAAACATCAAAATATATTTTCACATTTAGAATATTAGTGTGATAGTCTGAAGTTCTTTCTTAGTTTAGCGGTGATTAGCATCTTAAAGCCGTCTGCTGGCTCAGCCGTCTGAGACGCAATAATAACATTTTCCACAATATTCTCCTCTCTATTGCTATTTACATATTTTACACCTGGCTGGAAGACTTTTAGTGCTTACGTCTTTCATTTTATAAAAACTTAAACTTTTTTAAACACCATGTTGGTTATATTTTACTTCAGGAAATATTATATTCCCATTAAAAAATTAAATTTGCTTAAGAGGTGATTGACTTTTGAGTAAAATTATATTATTTCCGAATGACAAATTATCTCTTATTATTTTAAATAGTTGACTAAAAGTCTGTAAAATGCTTCCAGTAATTATTTGATTCTTAGAAATATAGATTCAGAAACTATCGTCTTGACCAGTTAGTACTCTAAGCAATTAAAATTTGGGTATGAAACTATACTATATACTAGGGTGCAGCCAACCTATCAAGTATTCCTTAGAGCTTCTTACAATCTTGTTTGCAGTAGTTGTTAATAGGATTGATAGGATTTACTCTCGAGGTGGTCCCATATTAATTTCGTCAAGATCTGATGGTGGAACATGAGGTAAAACTTGGAAATTCCTCAACGGAATGTAGCATTCGCGTCGTTATTCGTCTATTCTTTTAGTCATATCTCAGTCAGTTTTCAACCGATTTTGATGATTTTTTTTTCATTCGATATAACGTGCTTTAGGGATAGATCCATACCAATTTTGGTAAAATCTCATGATGAAATAGCAAATAAAAGCGGAAACTCCTCAACTGGTAATAGCAACATGCATCGCGATACCGTTGTTGTATTGTAATAAATAAAAAATACAAACAGTATAGCCTCTCTGGCCGAGCGGTCTAGTGTTTGACTCTTTTCACGGAGGTTCCGAGTTCGAATCCCGGTGGAGACTGTTCTTGTGAGACTTTCTCTAGTTTTGTTAAGACATTGCTGCCTGAATCACTTAATTATTACAAGTTAATGAGTAATAGGCCAACTTACAAAATGTAATTGTTTGTATTAGTAAGAAATTCGGTACAAATATCATGATTTGGATGAACGTTACGTGTTATATGCGGCAACTACGGAACTGTGCACTTTATGATTATATTGATTTGATCGTTGTTTTTAACATATGAGTAGTAATTAAAAAAATATTTCAAAATCAGAAACAGCTTTATTATTCAAAAGTACAGGTGATTCAGACTGCCAAACTGGTGTAAGTCTATCAAATATATTTTAGCTCTACCGGAGTTTTAACCCAGATCAAACTTAATACCACGTGGTTACTGAGACTGTTTGATGAGTTGTAACCCAAGCCTTTAGGTTGGAACAATCGTTACAACAAACATCATAAAATTAACGTTTAACGAACAAACACGTGTACACGTTTAGGTTTTATTATTGTCACTTCTTAACTGGGAAATGATGTCTTATAATATTGTAAACGGTTTATTCACTAAGTATATTTAATTCACTTTATTTTTTTCAAGGAATGAAAACATTGAATTGAAGCCATTGAAGGTCCTGCGGTTCGTCCTGTAATAAAATAACTGGCCAAGCACGTGTCGAGCCACGCAAAGTGTAGGGTTCTGTAGTTGTCCCATACTAATTTATGTACTGTTTAAGACAGTTAACGTCCACCAAAATAATATTTTTCTATGATATTTGTACAAGTACATTTTATAAGTTGGTCTATTATTAGATAAACTGTAAAACCTACTTGATGTTGATAGTTTTCCTTTTAAATTCATCATATGCACTACTACCATGATTTTTTTCACTTTTCCATATAATTATAACAGTTTCGCTGGTAGGGAGGGGAGGGGGGAATTTGACTAACAAAAATAAGCACTTTAAAACGAAATATTTCCAAAACTTACGCTAACATCGAAAAATGGTTTCAGCAAACCCCGATTATTTTTAAAAGACCTATCCAACGATACCTCACACTACAAGATAATCGTAAATAATCCAAAAAATTGCAAACGTGCTACAGTACCCACTAAAAAGAATAAAATAAAAACTATTTAAAAAAATCAAAAACCTCCTTCAAAAGTAAAACACATTTGTTTGCACTAAAAAGTAAGCTTTGGCTGGACCAACCAATATAAAAAGAGTTAATAAATTAAATTGTAAATATTAAATAAGTTTGTATTATATATAATAGCATAGCTTTTTTAGGTATAATATAATATTTTAGGGGGTATGATACTAGGAGGATGATGATGAAATGAAAACGGATAGAAACTGTAGGCCTTCTATTTAAACCAAAAATATTTGCAAGATTACATTTTGAATGTCTGTACTATGAGGCGGGCGCGAGACGACTGACGTGCTCGCGCTGTGTGCTACTGGAAGTGGCAATAATGCTTACTATGCAAAACTGATACAAAACATGTGTCGCTACAGTACTTCCCCCTATTTTTAAAATTTGCTAAAATTTTGAAATACATTTTAAAGTCCTATAAAAGCTTCTCTTTTGGAGCTAACAATAATTAAAATTAATACATGACACAAACTTAAAAAGATTTACAAAACATCTTAAAAATTTTATCTTACAAACACAACAACACTTATCAAAACGAATAAACCACGGATAACACTCGCTATAGGTACAACAACGGTATGTAGCCTAAACATTCACTCACAATGCGACGCGCTACTCATATTTCGCTGACCGTGCTAGATGAGTACACTGCTACCTCGATACGTTGAACTGAATTCAGCCTCCGTGCGATAATCCTCGTGACAATTTCCGTTCTAAAAATAGCTGCTCCTCGCGTCTATCCTGGCAGGAATTTCCATAAGGCTACTCGAATGAGCTTTCGGAGATGGGTCACCAGTCCACTCTATGCTTCAAGTCGAGATCCTTGCAGCGAAGCTGTCCATCAGAACTTGCTGAATTCCAGAGACGTGCGATTACCGTCCGCTAACTGTCATCATGAACGCGTAATCGTGCTAACCTGCGTCTCTCTTCCAGGTCCTGACGTCGTCAAGGATGTCTTTTTGCTGTTGTCTTCTTTATGTCCAAAAAAGTGTTTGTCTGCTGCACTTCCAGTAAAGTTCTGTTTCTGTTATCCTGTTACCCCATGGCCTCAATGGGGGAGCCGTCTCACGAACTACGCCGCGCCGCTGCCGTTGCGTCATCGCATTCCTGACTCCACGTGTCTCGTTTTTACTTCGAAAGTTGCGTGTTCTTCTGTCGGAGGGTCACCACTTTAGGGGAATATGATACTAGGAGGATGATGATGAAATGAAAACGGATATAAACTGTAGGCCTTCTATTTAAACCAAAAATATTTGCAAGATTACATTTTGAATGTCTGTACTATGAAGCGGGCGCGAGACGACTGACGTGCTCGCGCTGTGTGCTACTGGAAGTGGCAATAATGCTTACTATGCAAAACTGATACAAAACATGTGTCGCTACAATATCTTTGTAAAAAACGCTCTACAATGCTACTACGTTTAGGTTTTTTCTTGGCTGGCACCGACTACAAAAAGTGTTGTTTATTTTACGTAAATATTAAAAAGTAAAAGTGATTGAATTGTATCCTATTGATAATTTTTATTAATGTCAATCTTGCATACATAAATAGTTCTTAATATTATTTGTTACTTTTTAGTGCAAACAAATGTTACTACTTTTGAAGGAGGTTTTTGTTTTTTTTAAATAGTTTTTATAAAATGTATATTGCACATCGTCATCGTTATCATCATCTCAGCTGAAAGACGTTCAATTTTATTTCTTATTGTCTATCAAATCAAATTCATATTAAATTAAACACATTGATTTCCGTTAATATTTTGCATTAACTATTATATCAAATCTGCACTGAATAACATTTGATATCTAATAAGTAAACAACTTAAATAATTGCATAGATATTAGTGATTTTCAGAGGATAGCCGTGGTCGCATACTACCTTGCCTTAAGGGTTGCTCACTAAAATATACATTTTAATTTGTTAAATTGAAACATAATTGTTAGTTACTTATTAGATATCAAATATTTAATTGAATAATTAATTAATAGATAGGTAAGAATTTGTAGAAATTTTCTTGTTTCATGCCTTTTAGAGCTCGTTTTTAGAGCTCGTTTTTAGAGCTCGTTTTTAGAGCTCGTTTTTTCCGTAGTCAGGTTTTAGTTTTTAAACTTTTTTTATTTAACTTATCTTGTGGTATTATTTTCAAGGGAAAAAGTTGTAAGAAAATAAGTATACATGATCATATTTCGGAATTCAAGAGACTTCTTAAATAAGATATTTCCATATTAATCGCCATAGTTCCAAAATTGGCTATTTCACAGATTCTGTAATAGGTCTGTATTTTTATTGTCCAAAGTTATGAAGAGATGCCGCCACTTGTTAAATAAAAATAGAAATCGGCGAAATTAACTTGTTTCCAAACAAAACTAAGTAAGATACGTAACCCCCAGTGCGGAGTCGGACTCGCACTTGGCCGGCTATTTTTTTTAAGGTCCGGTAACGAGACTTTTAGATCAAAGTTGCCTATCAATCACGTTGATTACCTAAACAAACATCTGCAACGTGTTTTTTATTTATATAAATTATACGCAATTATCGAAGTGATGCAAGCAAAGCAACGTGCAAAAGCTAGTAATATATAATATTTTTAGAATGTGCAGTTCAAGCCCTTTTATTTGATATCCAACATATACATTATTATTTTTTATTGTGGTATTTAATGTCCTCTAGAGGGCGCCATATTGAATTTAGTATGACGTCACATAGCCTTTAACCAGCGGACAATTTATTAAGATAAGACACTTCTAACGATACCTCATTTGTTCAATTATGATATATAGTTTAGGAGATATGTGGGAACAGACAAATATACATACATACATACAAACAAACATACATAGCGGCTAAAATCATAATCCTCCCTTTTGCTTTTGCTTTCGCCGTAGTCGAGTAAAAATAAACAAAAAGGAAACAAAAAAGAAATCTGATTCAAAACACTGTTATTTTCAGAAGCATTCAAATAATTCTGAACAACAAAGTAGCATCCTCATTAATTTACAGGCTGGCGTCCAACCGGTAACACAATTAGAGATATCAAAGCGGAGAGGAGACGGGCTTTGCACAAGGGCTTGCGGCCGAAGCTTGCGGACAGCGGCCGCCGCCGGCCGACCGACGAAATATGTAATGAGATTGCAACGGGAATATCAACTTATTCGGTAACTTCCTGTGATACAAAGCATCTTTGATTTTAGTTATTTCTGTGGTTAATTATTCAGAGTCGGTCAACGAATTATCTATAGGTTGGAGTCGGTGCTATCCGAATGCTTTATGATGCAACTCAGCCAACTAGGAATATAATGCGTTAAAAACATCAATTATATATTTTATTTATGAATATTAATATCATCATGGCTGTGGCTTGATTCTTATTTAAGAAATAGGCTGCAAGCTGTAAAAATTGGTACTTTTAAATCAAATTTCTCAGTTATTCCCTCCGGGGTTCCTCAAGGGTCCCATCTGGGTCCCCTACTTTTTAACATTTATTTCCATGATATATTATAATGCTTTAAATTTACTAAGATCTTAATGTATGCTGATGATATGAAAATTTACCTACCGGTTCATAGCGAAGCAGACTGCCTGAACTTGCAGCAAGATTTAAACAGACTAACAGAGTACTGTTCCAGTAACTTTCTTGACTTAAATGTAAAAAAATTTCAAACCATCACCTTTACCAGGAAACGGAAAACTATAAATTTCAGTTATACACTTAATAATGCAGTGATACCTAGAGTTTCTTTAGTGAAAGACCTTGGTGTTATGCTTGATAGTAAGTTACTTTTTACCTCACATTTCGACTACATCACTCAGCGAGCGCGCAGAATGTTAGGTTTTATCCATAGAACTGCCAAACCATTTAAGAAAGTTAAATCTTTAAAAATTCTTTTCTGTGCTTATGTCAGAAGTTTGCTCGAATATGCGTCTGCAATTTGGTCACCTGCCTACGTAACATACATAGCTCAACTTGAGTCTGTACAACGCAGGTTTGTTAGGCAACTTAATTTCCGCATGAAAAGGAAGGATAGTTATACTGATAGCCTTACAAATTTTAGAATGCGTTCTCTTGAAGACCGACGTACAGTTACTGACATGAAGTTTTTATATGATATCGTCTCGGCCAGGTTGGATTGCCCCGACTTGATTGCGCAGATTGGTGTCGTTGCTAGCACAATTCGTACACGGCATACAAAATCATTGTGTACTAGCTTTGCTAGAACGAACTATGCTCAAAACTCTATTCTTCATAGAATAGTACGTACGTACGAAGCACGTTTCCGTGACGCTGATATTTTCTTTCTTACTAGGAATGCATTTATTAAATTCATTTTGGATAGTTTCCCTAATTTTGGTGAGGAGGAACCCGACTGAACAAGGTTCAATCCCGTATACCCAGTTAAATAAAATGAACACTCTTGTGAGTCATGCAATCATTCAGACAATTTTCCAATCGAGTATGTTGCTGCGCAGGAGCGGTGGCACTACTATGCATCTTGAACACTCACACACACCCCCCTACCCTACATACCCCCACATATACATACAAACATACACTGTCACACATACATAGAGAGACTGTTGACTGCTTGGTGGACAATATAATAATGTTGTATTGTATACAAAATAACCCAATCCCAAGACTTAGTCGTAGGGCCAACCACTCAACAGTTTCTCTCCCTTGTTCCATACACACACACAGACACCCTCATATGATGAAGGGGAGAGAGGCTAGTGGACTTCCGATCCCAAGCATTTATCTGCGTAGGGCTGGCCTCCCTCTCTTCCATCCTTACACTCACTACACAATCACCCTCCACATACACAGCACATACACCTTTATACTTACCCCCCACACCCCGACACATATTACTATGTATATATTACTATTAATTTTATATAGAATTACTTTTATAAAGGTCCCTCTTTTTCTTTCTTCTCTTTCTATGTATCGTTTTAAAAAAAGAAAATCTTTCTCCCTACCCTTGATAAAATGTAATATGTGATCTTCGTTATTGGCTATGTATAATTTTAATGTCACTTATTTAAGATATGTTTATGTGCTGTGAAGTGTCACTAATAATAAATAAATAAATAAATAAAATCGTCATCATCATCGTGTAGATTAATATTATACTCGTACTAATTAACCATCCCAAGTATGACCTAATCGCTGTTATGTTATTAAACCTAAAACCCATTTATATACATGCACAAGTACAGTGGCGAGTTTATTAATTCGAATTATCCGTCATAAAATAACGGGCCCTCAGCAATAGTAAGTAGCTGGAGTATTTTGTTCTTACTTGCTACTTAACCGGGTTAAGGGGTAAGTTCCTATTTACCGAATAGTGAATTAGCCTTATTAACTAGATCTAGATATGTGTAATCACTGCTGAACATTTAGTGCACTCGGCTCATAGCAATTCATTCTGGGTCACAACGTTGCCTTGTTGTAGAGTTCGACTTGCTGCCGACTAGGTGCTTGCACGACACGCTTTAAAAGGAACTTCAAAGCAATAGGTGTTTCTTGTGTACGAGTATATTTCCGAAGTTTCTATTAGGACCGATTTTGAAAAAGAATGCTACAGTCAACCTCAATTTGTTAAACAGTAACAGATTTAACTGAAATTACATTGCGATAATTTGCGCAACAGCGCGGATTCTCATTCGAACGTTCTCACACATGGAACCAGAATAAGCAAAATAAAACTCCTTTTTCCGATTCACTTATTACCGAAGCGTTGACGCGCGGAATGTAAGCGCGAATCTTTTAAGCTCTCATGAATTGGCGTCTATTTAATCGAATTCCACAAAGGGTTCTATATGCGTCTCCCTCGCACATACGTGTAAAAAGCTGCTTTAAGGAAAAGCCTTCACTCGGGAGTTACAGATGAAAATCTATTTTATGGTAATGGATGCACGATCAATCTTCAATCAATCAGCCTATTGTAGTGCACTACTGGACGTAGGCCTCCCCAAGGGTACGCCAAAGCGCACGATCACCCGCTTTCCTCATCCATCCACCAACAGCGATCTTCCTCAGGTCATCCATCCACCTGGCAGGGGGCGTCCCACACTACGTTTCCCGAGACGTGGTCTCCATTCGAGAACCCGTCTGCTCCGACGCTCATCGGTTCTGCGACAGACGTGGTCAGCCCACTGCCACGTCGTCAGCCTGCTACACATCTGGACGATATCAACTACCTTGGTCATCTGCCAGATAATTTCGTTTCGTATCCCGTAGCAAAATACCAAGCATAGATCTTTCCATAGCTCGCTGAGTGACATGTAGCCGGTGGGACAGCTTCACTGTCATGTTCCACGTCTCGGCCCCGTATTTAAAACAAGTAGGACACACTGGTTATACACCCTGCTCTTCAGGCATTGCGGTAGTGGCGACTAGAAGATATGACTGACGCAGTTTCCCAAATGCTGCCGATCAATCTTACATTAGTTATAACTAAAAGGAAAACCGAAGTGAAACTGACTCTTTCAATAGACAGACAACAGTAAGATTCTCATACAAAGTCACATGATCAGTAAACTGACTCTTTCAATAGACAGACAACAGTAAGATTCTCATACAAAGTCACATGATCAGTAAACTGACTCTTTCAATAGACAGACAACAGTAAGATTCTCATACAAAGTCACATGATCAGTAAACTGACTCTTTCAATAGACAGACAACAGTAAGATTCTCATACAAAGTCACATGATCAGTAAACTGGCTCTTTCAATAGACAGACAACAGTAAGATTCTCATACAAAGTCACATGATCAGTAAACTGACTCTTTCAATAGACAGACAACAGTAAGATTCTCATACAAAGTCACATGATCAGTAAACTGGCTCTTTCAATAGACAGACAACAGTAAGATTCTCATACAAAGTCACATGATCAGTAAACTGACTCTTTCAATAGACAGACAACAGTAAGATTCTCATACAAAGTCACATGATCAGTAAACTGACTCTTTCAATACTGCTGCTGCTGCTGATAATGCAGTTTCTCCTCTGAAAACTTTTTCTAATTTTGCGCCACTTAACATGGAACGAGCCTTTTCAGTAATGGTCCTAACCATACTTTCTGAAAAACCAATCTGCTGTGTTGTCTTTGTAACTGTCAAATGATATGTTATTCCCTTCTCAACACAGTATTTTTTTTATTTCAGTAGATAAGTATTCTCCACTGTTATCAGAATACAAATTGACAAGTTTAAAATTAAATCTAGCTTTAATTTTTACAACGTAATCTTCAAAAGCTGAAAATAAATCTGATTTGTACGTTATTAGGTACACAACACAGTAATGAGTAAATTGATCAACAAATAAAACAAAATAATTCTTATTACCAATAGTTGGAAGAGTAATAGGTCCACAAGCGTCGGAGTGAACAACATATTATTACGGTCGTGTATGGTCTCACTGCCACACAAACATTTTGTCAATGCTGCGGCTTTAGGCGTGAAGGTGGAACAAACATCATAACATAATAAAGTATAATGTAATGTAATTTATGTAATGTATAGGTGCGAGTATTATATAATACATAATATATGTTTTAGGTCCCAGATTCTAAAATGTTATTTGATTTGTGCAATGTTGAATTTTTTATTATTAATTTAACAAAAATTAATCTTAGCTCATGTTTATTTTACAGTTGAATTATGAGTTATTCAACTGTTGTAAATGAGTGAATTTCAACAGGTCCTATAAAATCTTCATTTCCGTGTATTTTTTTACCTTAAGGTTTTCTTTAAAAAAAAAACGCTTTTATTAAAGTTCTTGATAATGTATGTATTCTTGCTTAATGTCTAGCAGATAACTTAAAAAACTAACGAGATATACAGGATTAAAAATTTCGTGCCACGGCGATGAAACATGCGTGCACGGCAATGAAATAAGCGTCCACGGCAATGAAAGAACTGTGCCATGGGAATGAAAAATCAATCCACAGAAATGAAAAAATATAGGAGTATATATGAAAAAAGAGACTGTAGGTACAGTTATCTTAAATTATGCGAAACTAACCATATAATATAGATTAAAAATCCGCTAAAGGAGTAAAATTAAACAAAAAGTTAATTGAATCAAAGCACGATCGTTTATTTCAATTCTTTCACACAAAAAAGAAATTACCAAATAGAATGAATGCAATTGCAAACAACATATCTAACATAATTTGCGCATCAATGTTTAATGCGAAGCAAAACATTAAAATTTTCATAAACTTAAAGAAAAAATGTAGATAGGTAGGCAGTAAAGCCTTTTTATTATCAAATTTTTTTTTTACCCTTTATCAATAGACTTATTTCTTGTAATAGACTTACAATGATGGATTCAACAAGTTCATACCCCATGTCTACGGTTCACTCTTATAACCTGTAGCAATAAAGGTGAACGATAGACAAGATGTGTAAACATGATAAGTCCAGCATCCTTCATTAAAAAATCTTGTTATGGAATAAAATCAGCCTTTCAAACTTAACATCAAATTAATAACACTAACAATATAGCTCTGTTAACAGGAATATCAGCCTTTCGTCGCATTATTATTAAGTACGTATCTATTAACTTTTAATTAACTTCTTTAGATCACAATGATATATTTTTGCACTTCACAAAGTCAAAATAGTCTTTTCACAAAATTGTACATTGTGATCTGTAGCAGGTAAGATGCATTTTCAAAATAAGAAGTACTAAAACACAATCATCTAGGTAATCTTAAAACCTTTCAGGTATAATCTAGTAACTAATCTAATCATAATGAACACAATGTGAGTATATGGCACTAGGAAATTCAGCCTTTCAAGTTTAACTTACAGCTAACTTACACTTATCTGTATGCCTAAGTAAATCAGATTTAGGAACTTTTTTGGCGGTCTTAATTATTTATTATAAAATTGAGCAAAATTATATTTAATCAGATAGGTAGGTCCTTAAAATTGTTAATTTGATCATCATCAGTATCAGTATCAATTAGGGAATGGAAAGTAGTTTTTTTCTAGGTTTAACATTTTTGCTTTTCACAAAGTCAAATAGTCTCTTTACAAAATCATATATTGTGATGTGATCTGTACTTGTAGCAAGTAAGATGCATTTTCTGAATAATTAGTAATAGAAACAATCATTTAGGTATTCCTTTCAGGTATAATAATTATCTCTTATTAACCTAAGAACACAATGTGAGTATATGGCACTAGGTATTTCAGCCTTTCAAGTTTAACTTACAGCTAACTTGAACTTATTTGTGTGTCTAAGTAAATCACTTGCAGGAACTTTTTAGGCGGTCTTAATTATTTTTATGAAATTAAGCAAAATTATATTTATAAGATAGGTATGTGTCAATTCCCTAAGATAAGTATCCAAGGCCGCTTGAAACCGATCAAATTTTCTCAAGTAGTTATTAATCTATCTTCATTTTTCTTTTTTATTATGATACAGTACACTAAGCTGTATAATTATATACAATTTTACTAAAAAAGATTTGATAACTGTCTTAGAAAACTTCAGCGGTTTCCAGGGGCCCTGAATACTTATCTTAGGGAATTGACGTACTTAAAAATTTAAATTTAATCATCATCAGTATCAGTAGTATCCATTAGGGTAAGGAAAGTAGTTTTTTTTCTAGGTTTAATATTGTTGAATACAGACATACTTTCATCTGAATCACTGCTTAAGTCCAAAGTTAAATCTAGTTTTTTTGATGTTTTTTTATGGTTTTCTTCAAAAGTACCAGATTTTTCTAACTCTTTTAAAACTTCAGAGTCAACATTACATAAGTATGAGCACGATGGAACACTTGTAGCACTACTACAGTTTAAACCATAAGTTTCTAAAATTGTACTATCAAACTGAGGTACAGCTGCTGGCTGGATAGTTTTTGCTGTAGAGGTTGAGAGTTTGGGAGCCAATGCAAGTTTATCAGTTAATTTGACTGGACGCATTTTACGGATAGCAGTTTTAGTGCAGTTTGATGAGCGTGCAAGAGGAGTTGATATCTGGGGGGAAAAGTCATAAAATCCTAAGTGATTACCATGAGGGCATTCTTTGACATTGTTAAGACATTCAACATTTGTGCAAGATAAACGACGCAATGCTAAACGGTTGCCTGATTCTGCAGTCCAGACAACTTGATGAACTTTTAAAGTACCTGCGAAAGGTTTCAAATTGTCAGGTAGTAACCAGTCCTTTTCAGTGATCTGATAATCTTCCACGAGTTCTATTTTAACGCCCTTGACAGAGGACTTCAAAACATTCACGAATGCATCAAGATCAGGAATGTCGCTCTGTAATGCAACGTATTGGTCTGCAGTTCTCTTTAAAAGTCCACCAACACCATCTGGAGCACCTTTGCCGTGACCGCATTCGCAATAATTCCAAACTACTTTGTTAATTGAAGGAATATAGATCGAAAGTCGAGACATTATGTAAAATATTTTTTTGTTACGATATTGTCCAGAAGGAGAATCAGAAACTATGTAAACTTTTTGAACCAGGAGTAATGTTTTTTCTATTTCAGTCAAAATTGGAATCAGATGTGCCCACACGGCAGCAGCATCGTGTCGTAAAGATGTACTTATAGTACAAAAACATTGGGTTTTTGTCGTGTGACCGTCAATATTAAAATAAAGAACTGCAGTATGTAGAGTAAACTGTTTTCTACTTCCACCAAAGTGTACCGACTGAATTTCAGAATTATATTTTGCACTGTAATTTTCGCTAAAATCCATATGTATAAGACAGTCATTCTCGGTCAAATTTTGCTTAATTTCTTTAATTGCATCGGTCTGATTACGAATGTTTGCACAATGATTAAGGAATGGCTTAAGATTCGTTTCAAATTGTTTTATGAGTATTAACGGTTCTACGTGGTGTCGTACTTTTTCAACGGTGATGGCAGTTTTCTCAATCCCATTTTTTGTGTATGAATTTTTCTGTTTTTCCCAGGCCCAATATAAAACTTTTTCAGAGTTATCAATTTCTTGGTATATTAGATGTCTGTTTTTACAGGTACTACACTTTCTTTGTAGACATTCTAAGTTATAAATGTCGCAACATATGCTCTTCATAACGTCAGTTGTTGAATTTTCTTTTATGATATGATTCTTTTTTAGAGATTCAATTAGCAGATTCATGTTTTCGTGTTTTTCACACAAGCAAGTGTTGCGCATATTTATTTTTGGTTGCAGCACCCAAAAAGGTTTTAAACGTGAAAACGTTACGTAGCTAATAGGTGGATAACCAGACTCTATGTATTTTCTGTGTAAGTTTTTTATTGTATCCGACATTAAACGTTTCTGTTTCTTTATTCCATTTCTTGTTATCGTGTCGTTTTTGCCTGGACACATGCTTGAATTTTCATCGTCTTCATAAAACTTGAGTACAATTTGGCGGATTCGAGTTTGTTTTGGGTTACTTTACTATCTCTGGCTGTTTTTCTTTTTTTTTATTAGTAACTCTATCTTTTCCTTTCTTAATAAGTCTTTCGAACCGTTTTTTATATAAATTCCTTTCGCAGGCAACTTGATCTAATTTTTTTTGTAACCCAATAAGCTGGGAGTGTTTAGATTTTTGGTATCTACGGAATTTTTGTTGCAAATCACGTTGAAATTTTAAAGTTGCAACAGAAGAGTCTGATGCTGGACTATCAGGACGTAATGAAGAATCTATACTACTGATGTTTGGTGCTAGTTGCGGTGATCCTGGAGGTGTCTGTTGTGGACTACTTGTGGCCAGAAAATTAGAGCTACTTGCTACTAGAGTGTCAATCCGCAAATTTTCACAGCGACGTCGGTTAGATTTTAAAGATTCAAGGCGCGAGCTACGTCTTGCTAGAGGAGTCATCGGCATGTTATCATTAGGAGCTTGAGATAACCCAAAAGACGTTTCATTTGGCTCTATCGACGTTTCATTTGGCTCCATTCTTGGTGTTTCAGCATTTTCTACATCATAAGTCACATTTGGACGGGTGTTCTTACGAAGAATTGCTGTCTTTTTTTTATAAGAAGCAAGTGCACTCACCAAGTTTTTCTTGCGAAGATTCCGAAGCTTTTGCGAAGTCATTGCACTTCGAGGAACAACTACTCCTGCAGCCTTCTTTTTAAGATATCGTTCTCTTTCTTTTTTTAGATACTCCTCTCTTAATACAGGGTTGCTTCTTAATTTTTGACGTCGCTTTTGTTCAGCCAGTCTTTTCCTCTCCTTTCTCTCCTCTTCTGATAATTTTGGTTTAGGCATCTTGGTATCCTAAAAATAAACAATCTATTAATAAAATCAAACTGTAATATGTGGGGGTGCGTGCGTTTGTGTGAGTATATATACGTGTGATAGAGTACCAAATGTTACATTATTTTGTAAGGTTAACATGAAAACATCTTTTTGTTGTTGACTGTACAGAAAAAACTCATCAAGTATCCTTAAGTGTTTTATCGCATTGCAGAAAGAGTTAACTTGACGAGTCCTGTACTGTCAGTAATCGGTATGTGATAAAAGAAGTTTTCTTTGCTCAATCATACCATGGCGATGAAAACACAAGGCATGGAAATGAAATGCCTGGCCACGGCAATGAAACTAAATTGTTTTACAAGGCATGGCAATGAAGATTTTTTCATTGCCGTGTCTTCTTTTTCATTTCCATAGCAAATTTGGGCCACGGAAACCACGGCAATGAAAGCACGGCGATGAAATTCAAGGCAAAAAATATAAATAACAAAAAATCTATTAACAATTCAAAGACATAAACACTTCACAAATAAACATAAAAGAAATGGCGTTCTATCGAATGCTTACTCAATAAGACAAACTAATTCAAACAGAAGTTATACCAATCCACGGCGATGAAAGAAAAAATGTCCAGTAACATAAAAATTGAATACTTACATTTATGGCGCGAAAACACAGGCACGTACGTGCGTCCTTCCACTTCGAGCACTTAGGCGGCACTAATACGCAACGTTTAGCGCACCGGGGGGGGGACGCGTGTCCTTAGGTAAAACAATATCCTTGAACATGATTAGGACATGGCGATGAGCGGTTGTTCTGGGACAGATCATTTTTTAATAACCATTCGTTGTATTGTGTAAATATTTGAATAAATGTATTCCGTAACAATACTTTAACTATTCATGTATCATATAAAACTTGGTTTTATTAAAAATAACCAATAGATTTTTATCAATCAGGAATAATACACAACAAGGTGACGTGTGGACAAACACAGCAATGAAAGATTTCGAGGTTTAATTTAATTTTTTGAAGTATCCATTAATGCTATTAATAAAATATTTTGTGCTCCACATAGATAACTATTTCATCTAACCGGAAAAAAATGTTAGAACATTATAACTATGTTATTTAGTACCGATTTCATTGATGCCACGCAATTTTTGGTCCCGGGAAATTCACTCAAATGTGAAATCTGATTTGACTATAGCAGTTATTGTATAAATGAGTGAAGGTGAGTGAATGAGTGAACGAACCGCCAAATTATCTTTCGTTCTGTCTGGCAGTTCTGTCTGTTCACATTCGGATTTTCTACTGCGTTAGTAACGGTCATGTAATATCTTCCCAGTGCTAAATAAGTTATATAATAATATACTAATTATTAATTTTAAATAATATAAAGTTTTCTTTGTCTCATAACCCTATTTCCTACAGGTTATGGGCCCAGTGGCGCTAATTTATTTTTCAGTTGTTTTTTGACGTATATAATCACCGTAACATTTGAATTGGCAGACGGTTATATTTTCGAAAAAGTGCGGAATGGAAAATTCAAAAAATAATTTTAACAAAAAAATAGAAACCTCCTTCAAATTGCCTTATATGGTTATCTCCACTAAAAAGTAACAAATAAAATAACATTCCAGATGGAACATGAAAAAAAATATTGCCAATATCCTCAATTAAATAGATAGGTAGTGTATTAAGTAAATGTTTAGAATTTTGTACTTCCTTTTGGAGTCGCGACTAGTCGGTGCCAAAAATTGAAGATGACGAAACTACGAGTATTAATTATTTATCGAATGAAACCTACCCGGACTTTCTTGGTAGTCACTCCTGTCGTTATCCCTGCGTTTGGTCGGGTGCAGCATTGCATCCCGCGCAGCACATTATTTTAAGTGTAGATTAAAAGTTAAGTAACGTTTATGAATAAGGCTGTTATATCATAAGCGCCCACTACACTCTCGTCCGAAGTTCTTCGACGAAGTCTCACGAAGTGTCAAATTGGTGTAAAAGTGAAGCCCGAAGTTGCACGAAGTGCCTCTATACTCTCGTCCTCAGCTTACTTCGATCAACTTCGCGAGTAGTGTAGTGGACGCTATAGACTATCAAAGAATTTTATTGATAGTCATATAGAAATATGTACTGACTTAACGACGACGAAGACTTAAAACAGTTGCCCACGACTAATCGACGATTTTTTGGCTGGGACCGACTCCAAAAGGAAGTACAAAATTCTAAATATTTACTTAATACACTACCTATCTATTTAATTGAGGATATTGGCAATATTTTTTTTCATGTTCCATCTGGAATGTTATTTTATTTGTTACTTTTTAGTGGAGATAACCATATAAGGCAATTTGAAGGAGGTTTCTATTTTTTTGTTAAAATTATTTATATTTTATGATTTTCAGTGTTTTATTCAATATATTTTATGTAAGTAATTAATCCTAACCGCGACACATTTCCTATTATTTTTCTTCATTATCCAAAGCTAGGTTTTGTTATTTAACAGTTTCAGTACAAAGATATTATATTTTTGGTATTTGTTTAGTTTAGACTGCGTCTTTCGTGCTTTGCAACCGCGTTTAGTTGTTTATATAATAGTTTCTAAAATAACATAAGTTAAACTGGGTAAGAGGCTACGAAGTAAGAGGTCATTTGGTAGTCCAGCTGGCCACTAAACTGACAATGCTAAGAGGAAAGAATAGTTTCGCGATCCTAACGAAATAGGTATTTAGGAAAACATTTGCTATGGCTCGTGCGCTCATACCCCCAGGAAAGAGAGAGCGAGAGCGTTGCAGCTCGCCGACAATAGATACTTTTCTTGATGAAATTCCCACTTCGGGAGAAAACGGTTTCCAATGACTAAACTTCAACAAATCACTTTGACACAGTTTTAATCAAAAAAATTACGTTACTTGAGGTAGGCACCTCAAGTAACGTAATTTTTTCTATATAGGCATATAAGTTTGAATCTATTGCGAATTTTGAAAAAAGCAAAAACTATAAACCTAGTCTTTCATTGTGTCAATAACATACTAAAAAATCATGGAGATTGGAAAATATATATAGAAGTGGAAAAACGTTTTCTCTTTTTGTATGGACGAGCACGATTCTTCCCTCTTAATAAGCTTACAGTTTACCCCGATACCTGGGCTATTCGTAAGGAGTTTCAGGTTTGAGATGGTATCTTGAAAGTCTATCGTTAGCTGATTACAGATAGTGAACGTAAGCTGGCTTCTTCTTTTTCACAACCAACCTCACACACCCTGGTCACACAATTAATATAGTACTGGGCCCTTCTCAAAACCCACTGACTTAGCTCGAGTAACGACGCCTTCTGTAGATATTAGAGCCGAGACACACGGCTTAACGTGCCTTCCGAAGCACGGAATAATCTTTCTTTTCAGACAATCGGGTGATTCAGGCAGCAATGTCCACACTAAACTGGAGAAAGCCTCACAAGGACATTTTCGTTTAAGAGTGTCTTCACCGGGATTCGAACCCGAAACCTCCGTAAAAAGATTAAAACACTCGACCACTCGGTCATAGAAGCTAAATTATTTGTGATTTCCAATACAATATCCGAAGATTGCAGGTTCTTGCCCTGCCACGGTCGCCAATAATGTGATAAAATCGAATAAATGGAACAAGGGAAATGTAGATTTTCAGCAAACTGACAAAACAAATTTATTTCGTTGCCTAGCAACATTCCACCACAAACGGTATCGCGCGCGATGCATGTTGCTATCACTGGTTGAGGAGTTTCCGCTTTTATCTCTTATTCCATCATCAGATTTTAACAAAATTAGTATGGATCTATCCCTAAAGCACGTTCTATCGAATGAAAAAAATGTCATCAAAATCGGTTGAAAACTGACTGAGATATGACTAAAAGAATAGACAAATAACGACGCGAATGCTACATTGTTGAGGAATTTCCAAGTTTTACCTCATGTTTCACCATCAGATCTTGACAAAATTAATATGGGACCACCTCGAGAGTAAATCCAATCGAATGAAAAAAGAATTATTAAAATCGGTTAGCAATTGGCGGAGATATCTAATAACATACATAAAAAAAAAAAAAAAACAGACGAATTGAGAACCTCCTCCTTTTTTGAAGTCGGTTAAAAATCAAACGAAATATCAAACCGTTCAACGGAGAAAACTACAGTGTTTGGAAATTTCGTATCCGTGCATTGCTAAGCGAAATGGA
Organism: Carpatolechia fugitivella; assembly: GCA_951230895.1. Taxonomy (NCBI): domain Eukaryota; kingdom Metazoa; phylum Arthropoda; class Insecta; order Lepidoptera; family Gelechiidae; genus Carpatolechia; species Carpatolechia fugitivella. The sequence goes on along the minus strand of OX579666.1, from coordinate 13,634,223 downwards.
TGTGATTAAAGTTATTGACGAAGATCCAGTGATACGATGCACCACATGGGAGAAAAATAACCGGATTGCTAAAAGTATTCAGGTTTTGCTTGACTGGAGATTACCAAGAAGATGCCCGTGAAGACAAAGTGACTTTTATACTGGATTCTGTAGCATCTGACCACATCATAAAAAAGGACGATCTTTCTATTACATATGCCGTTTTAAAAATCCTCCATTGAAAATTTCTATTGCTAAGAAAAAAAAGTGCTTTTATATTTCAGCTACAAAAAGGAGTGCAATTCAAGTTACAAGCAACTTGGGCATTCAAGGAACCCTGGAGGATGTGTTGTATTGCCCGGAAGTACCATACAACTTGCTTTCGGTTACTAAGATGCAGCAGACTGGTATGACGATCATATTAAACGGACAAGATGCCCAAATTTGTAAAAATGGTCTAACATTGATGAAGGGTAAGTCTTTGAACAATTTTATGATGTTGGATTTTGTAACCTGTGCTTAAGTGATTCATCCTATTGACAAAAATTCTTATAAATGGTGGCATCAAAGATTAGGTCATATAAGTAAAAATAAATTGTGCAATTAGAAAGTTGGTTGAAGATGTAAATAAAATTCAAAACGTTGTAAGTAGTGACGATTTGTGTGAAGCGTGCATAAGTGGTAAACAAGCGCGACTTCCGTTTAATCAGTCTAAAGTTAAAACTCATTAACCGACCTGTATAAGCCCAGTTAGATTTATACACTTAATAAAAGTGCTGTAGTTGTAGTTGATCTGCCGGTAAGTACTTGCAGACTCGGAGCACGTCAAAGAGAAAGAACACCAAAGTAGTAAAAGTATGTAAAATAGAAGTAAAAAAAAAAGAAAAACCTAAGCATAAAATAGGTAAATTATGGCAATTCCTTTCTTGAGTAGTGTTTACTGTGTGACAGTAGTCGACGCACTAAATTGTATTTAATAATATGAAGTTAATAATAACGAAAACATACACGTGCGGCCTAATTAAGTCGCAGCATTGACAAAATGTTTGTGTGGCAGTGAGACCATACACGACCGTTATAATATCTTAGTGGCTACGACGAGTTAACAATATCTTAGTGGCTACCTTCAAGACGCCAGTCTGTGGAGAGATTTCCGTATCTGACCTATGAAGATATGGAGTAACCATCGGGCTGCTATGAATGCCGCTACCACTGTATGTCTAGCTCTGAACCGCTGATTGACCGAAGACGCATACAGCGACTAGAATACATAGCCGCGGATGAGGACTTGTCCACATCCGTGCGCGGAGGACCTCAGACTGATTAGTGTCGATGATAGTCTTTCAAGAATTAACCCCGATAGTGGAGGTAGCGGAGGACATAGTGGCTTCCTTCAAGGCATAAGTCTGTGAAGAGGCATACTGGAACGAGTTTATTAATTGAGAACGAGAAACTGGACGTGGACTGCTCTGGCTAATATCATCTTGTATGATTTATTACCGAATCAACTGTGCGATGTAATATCGACACATATGGTTGCAAGGGGAGGAGGCTCATAGTCCAGCAGTGGACTGGACGAGCGTTGATGAAGGCTGTAAAGCTATATTCAGAGCGATAGCTGAAATGAGTCTTTAGATTCATATGCGGTCTCAGGCACGGAGACGCGCGGCGGTGATATGGAGATATGGAGATATGAAGTTGGAGCAGACCTGCCCTGGCAGTACCGTTCAGATAGACGAAGATCCAGTATGCAGGAGCAATCCAGATATGAGACCCACAGTCAGTAGCAGCTGTGAGGTCATCCCTTCGAGCTTGCTCGTTGGAAGATGGTTTACCATCATGGGCGCTGGTTCACGTGTGGACTATCCTGTAAACACACCCTTGAACGCAATACGTTGGACACTTCGGTGGAAGACGGGATTAGCCTCCCAAAAGGTTACTATAACGGCTCAGCCGTATCGGGAACGCTTCGGCTAGTATCGATTGGACGTCGTCCACTAGCTTCGGCTACAACGCGAAGCTTAGGCTTTCTATGATGGGACTTCGGTCTCCTTCCATCGCTTAAGGCGCACCGGTCAGACTAGGGTCCTCTGTAGACAACCCTTCGGGGTTGTCTATTATTTTAACCTTTTTCCTACACCTCTGTGGTGAGGGGAGGATGGGAGCATTCTGAAGGACAGAGTGGGAAGTGACTCACAGAGAGCGCGTTGGTGGAGCGTTTATTCTCACTCGTCACGTAGATACTTTGATGGCTGGTTTGCTGTATTGTGTGTACGTCTCAGGTCTTTGCTTCTAGTCTGCTGCCTTGCTTGGGTTCTAAGGTCTTAGTAATCGTCCAGCTGAGGGAGCTAGAACTAGTCCCCTCATCAATGCTGGATATTACTAGATCCCTTGTCGGACTGTATATTGGAAGACACAGAGGGGTTATGAAACCGTATTTATCAATACAGTTGGCATAGCTTAAGGAAAAGGGTGTCCCGGTGCGTAGGGCTAGGATGGTCGTCTCCGGGTAGTATCGTTAGAGAAACTTGGTTATTGATCATTCTGTTGAGTAAATGCCACTCAACGAAAGTTCCTCTAAGAACTAGAAGTTCTATTCAGAACTACAGACGACACACCCGTCGCCGGCTCTAAGGACTCGCTACGGCAGTCCTGGAGCCACCTTTTTATACCTTTTAAATTACATATATCATGTAATAATCCCTGTGATCCATTTCAGGAATCTGGGCTCCTATTGCAAAAGCAATAAACTTCGAAGTTCTTTTCAGAATACGAAGTTAGTATTGCTTAATAAAGTCGCTGGGATTTCTTGATGACTTTATTCTTTCAGTCAGCGATCATCAGGAGTAGGCTGCTTGCCGGCTGGCAACTGGTACTCCTGTGTTCGGGCGAGAGATAGGGACGAATCAGTATATAGGAATAACATAGAAGTTGAGTAGGCGACTCTATGTTTAATTCCACAGCTAGAAAACATAATATAAAGACGATCACATTGTAAATTTCTAAAAGAGTTTGGGTTACTCTCACAACGTAGTATGGATCTGCTACTAGATGATCAACGGCCAATTTTGATTATTATAGAGATTTAATGTTCAGTTACATTATTGTTCATAAGTCATGAACCATGGTTTAGGGTACTATGTTTAGAAACGAGAGAAACAACAGTACCAATTATGTAATATCAATATCCGAGATGGCAGCAAACTTTTTCGTTTATTGGGTCAACTTCGATTAAACTCAACACAGTGTTATAACAAGCTTCCATCATTTAGTATACTGTCACCGTGACTTTTGTCGCCCGTGCGCGCTAGCTCCTACCTTTGTACTTGCCACGTTCGCATGCAGTGTAGGTATGAGTGAGTGTAGTGCTAGCTAACTGTAATTACAACTTCTTTTGATCATCCCGTTAGAACTTGAGCATTAAAAGATGGCGACATTTTATAGATTTCTACTGTTTTATTTTAAAAATCTTTATTCGGTTGAGTTTATTTGAGTCGATGTGAGTCAAGCGGCTGGAGCGCTGATATACATCAATATCTTTTACGCGTGTAGGTTTTCTTAAACTTAGTAATATGCTTTACGCTAGAATATACAAATACAAACAAACTCTAAACAAAGTTTCATAGAAATTGTCTCATAAACAAAACAATTGGCTGCTACCTTGGGCTTTCCACATTATTGAAGTTGCGCATATTGCAAATAAACAGGGTATTTTCATCAAGATATATAATAAAGTTTTTATTTTTATTTTATCATCAATTATTATAATAAACACCCACAAAAATGGGTTGTTAAGGGTAAAAACCAGGTTAAAACCCAAATCACCGGGTTTTTACCTAGTCAGGTGGTTTGGGTTTTAACCCACCGCCCATCTCTAGTCCTATTACAATCCAAGACACCATTCGAGCTGTAGAACAATAGGAAACCTCAGTTAAAGTATCTAAAAGTGTTCGGTTCAACATAAAGGCCGTCAGGTTGATGCGGCCTATTTTGATTTTAGAAAGGCCTTTGATATGGTTCACAACGACTTGCTGCTGGACAAGTTAGCGGTGGCAGGTTTTACTCCAAGGCTATTGGACTTTTTTTCCAATTATCTGGGCGATAGACGCCAGTTTGTTAGAGTTGACGGGTACGAATCAGATGAGTATTATACTAGATCTGGCGTCAGTCAAGGTAGCACTTTGGGCCCGACTCCATTTCTCTTAATGATTAATGATCTACCTGACATTGTTTCCAGAGCCGAGTGTTTCTTATTTGCGGATGACCTAAAGTTGTGCATGGGGGTTGGCAGCGTAGATGATGTTTTATGTCTCCAAAAAGACATCGATGCAAATGGAGTGAAAAGAACTTACTTTCCTTCAATACAAACAAATGCAAAACTATTACTTTTACACGCAAACGCCATCCATTAGTTGCTAACTATAGCCTGCATGACTCCATACTGGACAGAGTGGAAGATATTTGTGATTTAGGGCTGACGTTGGATGGTCAACTAGACTTTCACAAGCATGTGATTGCAACTTGTAAAAGAGCCAGCAGGTCTTTGGGATTTATAATAAGGACCTGCTCACAGTTTGATGACATGAGAGTAGCTAAGGTGTTGTACAATGCTTATGTTCGCAGTAGACTGGAATATTGCTCCATTGTTTGGGATCCCCATGAGGATGAATATAACCTTATGGCAGAGAGGGTACAGCGTTAATTTGCACGCTGGTTGTATAAGCGATTCTATGGCTATTATCCTTTCCTTTACCCCTCACTTTTCGTTTATGGTATGGTCGATCTGAACACCTTGGCCATTCGGAGGAAATATTCGTTGTTTACGCACTATCTGTCCATTTTACGAAACAGGACTGACAATTATTTAGTGCTTGAACAATTTGCTCTCTTGGTGCCGTGCCGTATGCCCCAAAATGCCGCGGGTGAGATGGTAGCGCCGCGCCGCCGCCGGCCTAGGCTGTTGCGCCGGTCCGCTGCGCGCACGCTCCGCGGGAAGCACGCTCCTACTGCCCGCGCCCTCACCCTTATAGGCGATATGCTCGCTCAATATGATGACTTGGACTTGTTTTTTGATAGTTTTATATGCCTTTTGAATAGGGTCGAAGTGTTTTTAAGCGTTGATGTGTAATTATTTCCGTCCTATAGTTTATAATAAATGCTTTTGCTTATATTTACTAATCCATCAATAGTTGTTGATTAGTATATTCTTTATATATGTTTTATATTTACTTTTTCATAATGCTGAACGATTAATGATTAATTATTAAGTTTTTGACAATTTATTTAAATAAATGTTTATGTTACTAACTTTTTTTTTTTTGCTTAGTAATTTCATTTATTAAAAGAACAAAAAATATTTACAATAACAACAATAACAAAACAACTATATACAATTAAATATAAAATATCTCCTCCAGTGCGTCCCCTCGAGGCATGGTTCCCAAAATGCTGGCAGCATTTCCTCTCTGAATAGCCAGGCTAATTCGTTGGGAGAGAAAGCTGCCAGCCCTTCGGTCACCAGTAGCTTCGTTGAGACGCACCGAGAGCTCAGTTATAAATTTTTTGGCACTCGGGCCCCAAGGACCCAACGTCTCGAAGCCTATCGGCGAGAAAATGTACCCCCCGGGAATTTCGATGTACTTCCGCGTCTTGTGCCTTTCCGCTTCAGAAGCCGCAGCACCCGCCCGCGAGCACGTGGCGCGAACATGTGACTGCGCCAAGGTGTCCACGCAGGTTACATCCCACACCAAACATCTCCCCTGCTGCCATGGTATGAGCGTCACTCCGTCGGGTCTCTTGCCATCCGACCGAACAATTCCATTTGGTTCCAACATTGCTGGAATGTTCGAGGAGGCAAGAGCCCGACGTATGACGTCATTAAGGGAAGCGTGGCGAGGGATGCGACCCGCACTTCTCTGGCAAGACAATCCATGGCGGCCGAACTCGTCGACAGCAGCCCCGCATCTACATTGATGTGGCTGGTTGGTAGAAATGCCCAGCCGAAGACCGACAGCCAGAGATAGTGTGCAGCCATCAAGCAGTGTGCCAATGTTTGCTGTTGTGTATTTAATGTATTTAGTTTAGAATTGTAAGAGAATTGTATTATTTTATTCGGATCAATTAAAGACGCCATTTGTAATCCACAATGTACTGTTTATTTTTTTCTACTCCTAGTGATGTACATGAAAACTAGTGTTGTACCTTGGTCAACATATCACTCTCCCACGTTATATAATTCAAAAGTTGTTTACAATGAAGCTTATGAAGTTAACAAGGTAAGTTACAGGTGAGTAAATTTAATTTAAGTTTTAATTAATTCATAGTTTTACAAGTTCAAACGATTAGGTGGTTTTCTAATTCTCATAGATCTTCGTAGTATAGGTGTTTCATTAGATTGCTGTGGTGTAGAGTTTCTTGCTGTATCATTTTTGTTAGGTGTAGAGTTTGTTTGTTCCAGGTAATCATACTCTGGACTCAGTGGTCGATCGACGTCTTCGTATGTAGTAGTTGTAGTTGTTTTTGTTTCAGGTGTCTGTGTTAACTTGACATGTGTAGTGCCATCAGTCGTTTCTTCGTTGTTTTCATTTGTCGTTTCAGGTATCATCTCATACTCCTTTTCTTCTTCATAATTATTCTTCTCTATTGGTATCTGTTCTCTTTGGATGTTATCTTGCCATGTAGTCTTCCTTAATTGATCAACATGTCTCATTTGCGGTTGTCCATCTATCATGACTTCATAGTGTAGTTTTCCTCTTCTTGTATTGATAGTTCCTAATTTCCATTTCTCTTGTCCATTATAGCATCTCGATATAACTTTGTCTCCTTTATTAAATTCTTTAGTTGTCTCTCCGTCTGTTGTATTCCTTATGTTCATTTCTGTACTTATGTCTCTCTTTACTAGGTCTATCCTTGTCCTGTATAATCTCTTATACATCATTTCAGCAGGGCTAATTCCTGTTGTGGAATTGGCTGTCTTTCGGTATTGCATTAGGAATCTAGACAATTTTTCTTCCAGGGACCCTTCCTCTTCTGTCATAGCTTTCAATTTGTATTTAAATGTTTGTACATAACGTTCAGCTTGTCCGTTGGTCGCTGGGTGGTATGGTGCTGTAAATTTAGCTTGTATTCCATTATCATTTAAAAATTCCAACATTTCCTTTGAGACAAATTGTCTTCCATTGTCTGATACGATTATGATGGGTAATCCAAATGTTGTAAATAGTTTTCTCAGTATTTTAATAGTCGCTGTTGAATTGGTGTTGTTTGTAGGTATGACTTCCAACCATTTAGTATAGGCATCAACAACAATTAGGAAATAGGTATTTAGAAATGGTCCAGCATAGTCTATATGTATTCTAGTCCAAGGTTCTTTAGGGTATTCCCATGAATGAATAGGTACTTTTGCAGGGTTTTTTTGTACCATACAACAATTTCTGCATCCTTTTACCATTTCTTCTATATCTTTGTCAATATTCTTCCACCATAAATAACTTCTTGCTAAAGCCTTCATTTTTACAATACCAGTATGTGCTGTATGTAATTCCTGTAGTATCTGTGGTTGTAGTTCTTTTGGTATCATGACTCTTATTCCCTTGAAAATGCATCCATTCTGTAATGAATATTCATGTAAAGTTTTGTCGTTACTTCTTCCTGACTGTATTTCATTGTAGAGTTGAATACAGATAGGATCTCTGGCTGTAGCCTGGCGTATCATTTCCTGAGTAACAGGCATCATTTGTATTTGGCTCAAGTAGAATGCATCATCATCTGTAAGGTCCTTCTCATGTTTGTTTGTAGATTTAGATTGCATGTTAGCTTTATTTGTAGATGTAGTTCCCATTTCAGTTACTGGCAGTATCCTCGAAAAATAATCTGCATTAGCATGTTCCTTGGTTTTCTTTACTTTAATTTCATAGTTGAATCCAGCTAAGAAGTTAGCGTAGTGTGTAAGTCTTAAAGCTGTAGTCATAGGTATAGCTTTGTCTGGATGTAATATTCTAGCCAATGGTTGATTATCGACAACTAATGTTATTTTCCGTCCGTAAGTATACTGGAAAAATTTCTTCAGACCCCATATCAGGGCTGCAGCTTCTTTGTCGAGCTGACTGTAGTTTTGTTCTGCTTTTGACAAAGACTTTGATGCAAAAGCTACTGGTCTTTCATTTCCGTCTGGCATTTTATTTGATAGCACAGCTCCAAATCCTGTAGGTGAAGCATCAGTCGCAAGTATTACTGGTAATCTGCCATCAAAAGGTTGAAGTACTTTGTCGCTGCATATTTCTTGTTTCAGGTTTTGAAAAGAATCTTCACATTCTTTATTCCATATGAAAAGTGTGTCTTTTAGTAGTAGTCTGTATAGAGGTCTCAACTTGGTTGCCAAATTCGGTATGTACTGTTGATAATAGTTGATTAGTCCGAGAAATTGTTTCAGTGTAGTAACGTCTGTAGGTCTTGGTGTATTGACAATATCTTTAATTTTATCTTCTGTAGGATGTAGTCCTTCTTGATCAATTTTATGGCCCAGGTATGTAATTGCCTTCTGGTTGAATTGACATTTATTTTTGTTTAAGTGTAATCCGCATTCTTTCAATTTCTTGAACACTTGCTCCATTCTTTCTAGTAGTTCTTCTTGAGTAGAGCCTTGTATCACAATGTCGTCATAGAAGCATGCGACTCCTTCAAGTCCATGAAGCGTCTGGTCCATGTACCGTTGCCAAATGTTTGGAGCAATTTTAACACCAAACATTAATCTGTTTACTCTGTATGTTCCTTTGCAGGTACTGATTGACTGCATTTCGGCTGTAGCATCACAGGCATGTGTAGGTAAGCCTGGTTGATATCCAAGGTACAGAAATATTTACCTCCGCTAAGTTTTGTAAAAATCTCTTCAATACGGGGTATTGGGTAATTGTCATCCATCAATCTGGGGTTGAGTGTACTTCTGTAGTCAGCACACAATCTTATTTTGCCATTGGGTTTAATCGCCGGTACAATTGGTGTTCCCCACTGTGAGTAAGTCACTTTTGTAATTATTTTATTTCTCTCTAATCTGTCAATTTCTTCTTCAATTTTGTCCTTCAATGCAAATGGAACAGGTCTTGGTTTAATGTAAACAGGGTTTGTATTTTCTTTCAGTTGGAATGAGCATTTGTAATTTGTAATTCTTCCCATATCTTCTTCAAATATTTCTTTGTATTTTTGTAATAAATCTTTTAGCTTTTCTTCGTAGTTTATGATAGTATTTATTTTATTTATGCTTTCTGGCACTTGTATGTTTATTCTCATTCCTATGATCCATTCTCTTCCAATTACAGGATCAGAAAATCCTCTGATAACGAAAAGCCTCATAACTTGCCTTTTATTGTTGTAAGTAACGGGTACTTGACATATACCTTTCGGCTGAATAATTTCCCCTGTGTATGTTTTCAGTTTAGCAGTAGTAGGTGTAAGTGGTAAGTCATTTAAGTTTTCTTTGTAAAAATTTTCTGAGCATATAGTTACAGCGGCTCCTGTGTCAATTTCCAGTGTATGTATTTTCTTGTGTATTTGTATTTCTGTCAAAAACTTGTTTTGGTAAGAATCAGGTTGTATTTTGAATATCTCATATATTTCTCCATTTTCTTCAGTATCATTTTCTTCCCTTTCAGATTCAGTCATATCAATTTGTTTGATATCCTTGAAACAGACTTTGTCGATGTGTCCTGGTCTATCACAGTTTCTGCAGAACAAGTTTTTTGTACGACATTCATTTGCCCGGTGGTTTGTGTTTCCGCACCTGTAGCACTTGGTATATTCCCTTGTATTTTGATTGTATTTATTGTAGAATGGTCTTTTATTTTTATTATTGTATTTTCTCTGTGTATTGTAACCTGTATAAACTTTTCTTGATGGATTGTATTGTATTTTCCTCTTTGTATTTTGTTTTAATTTGTATGATGTGTAATTTCTTTTTGTAGTCACTTTATTTACATTGTATTTCTCACTTTGCATTTGTTCACTTTCCATTTTAGATAGCTCAATGTTTGTAGCTGTATTCAAAATTTCTGTAAATTCCTTTGCCGGCTCTTGTAGTAAACGTTCTTTAATTTCCTGAGACTTAAGGCCACGTATGAATTGTACTCGTAGATGCGTGTCAAAGGTGGAATTCTTGCAATGTTTACAAATGAAGTTGCATTTTGAACCGATAGCTTTGAGATCTGCCACGTAGTTAGCTAGACTCTCTCCGTCCCTCTGTAGGCGCAAACAAAACTTGTTTTGTTGTGAAATTTCACTCGGCTTAGGTGACACATGGTTTTTTAGTGAAGTTACCAGTTCCTCGTAAGATTTTTCTTCTGGTTTTGTAGGTGAGGTTATGTTTTTGATCACTTGGTAATATTTTGGTCCCAAACATGTCAAAAACATTTGCACTTTTGTCTTGTCATCCTTAATTTGTTTTAACTCGATGTAGTTTTGGAGTCGTTGCAGATATGAGTCGAAACTTTCGTTTTCTTCATCGAAATTTTGCAAAGTCAAACCAGCCGCGTGGTCGGGTGGTTGCACGGTAAGTTTCTGTATAGCGGCGGCCAATTGTTGTAACACGGCCTGTATTTCCGCCATCCTGTCGCCACTTTTTGTTGTGTATTTAATGTATTTAGTTTAGAATTGTAAGAGAATTGTATTATTTTATTCGGATCAATTAAAGACGCCATTTGTAATCCACAATGTACTGTTTATTTTTTTTCTACTCCTAGTGATGTACATGAAAACTAGTGTTGTACCTTGGTCAACATATCATTTGCCGAGGGCAAAACGTTCAGCCATAGCCCGGACTCTCTTTCAAAGGCTGCCAGGAGACGTGCTCGTTCTGTCGCACCTGAGCATCCTGTCAGTAATTCCTGCTGGGTCATTTTACAAAGCGGCTCATCCCACTTTCTCTGAGATTTAAACGAAACGGGGGTTTCACACTGACTCAGGGCTTTCCATGTAGTTATGGCGTCAGTAAGATGAACTGCTTCAGCTTGGTCCAATGAAGAGCCAATGATGTCACCGAATAATTCCTTGCAGGCATGGGCCGAAGCAAGAAAAGCGGGCAGAGCAACCGAGGACACCTTGCGAATGCCGATGCCACCAAAACGAACCGGAAGCGAGGCCTGTGTCCACGCTGCTGGTGTTAAACTGCAATTGAGTACTTTAGATAGGAGAGTTGAAATGTGGTCATCTATGGTCGACAGCTGTTTTTGGAATTTCCAAAGGTGACAGCATCGCAGTACATAGGTAAATTTGGGGACAAAAAGGCAAAATTTGATGATGATTAGGGCCATGTGGGGGTTGATTTTCAAGATCCGTTCAAAGGTGGTCTCAAACTTCTGCAGCTGTTCATTAACAAAAACGGGTATTGCGTCATCGAGCAGAGGAGCCCCAAGTAAGCGCAAGGAGGTGGTAGTGGCGATTTGTATATTAGGGGCGACCTCATTAAATTTGGCCAGAATGTCCTGCTGATCTTCCGAAGTAATAGAAGGGCAGAAAAACAGCTCGCATTTGGAAAAATTCAGTTGAAGACCAATATCCGCAAAGCCGTTTATGAGATATATTAGATCCTCTAAAACTGTGTCAGGTGATCCCGCGAGGGTGCCATCATCCAGATACCACACGTTGAACTGGGAACGCAATGAAGAAATAATAGGATGGATCCCTAGACTAAAAACTGCCGGGCCAAGCGGGTCACCCTGCTGGCACCCCATCGAAAAATTGAGTTGATTACCTTTATAAATGAGTTTAGAAGGCTTGCTGTAACACTGCCACAGATATGGGTAAACAGCTGGAATATGCTCATTTACCTCTCTTAGAAACCTCCCACGGTCAATAGAATTGAAGGCATTTTTAACGTCTACTTTCAGCAAAACTTGGCCAGTGCCCCGCTCCAAAATAGTACGGATTGCATGTACCGCTGCCTCACAACCGCCTTTAGAGCCGAACCCTACCTGGATTGGTTGAAACCTGTGTGAAAGAGAAGGCAAAACATGCTTGCAGGCTATCTTGGAAACCAAACGCCTAAACGTGGTTCCCACCGCAATAGGTCTTACACCGCCATCTTTCTTTTTCAAGGCACAGAGACCAGCTCCGTACAAAATCTCTGTTACATCTTCATTGACTTTTCCCGAAAGCATAAGGTCTACCAGCGAAGCCAAACTAGAAGCCAGACTTCCACTTGCGGCGTGTCCCGCTGCAGCCACGCCAACCAGGTCTTTCAGATGCTGTGGAGAGAGTCCGTCTAAGCCACCACAAGAACCGTTCTTAAAAGACATAATTGCAGCGATTATATCATCTGGTGACATGTGCGGCAAATCGCTCACCGCCTGAGGAGGATCAGGAAGCTGGCTGGAAGGAGGAGGCGAAGGATGTTTTGCCTGTAGAGACTGCAAAGTTTCATCGTCGTCTGGAGCAACTGAATCGTCAGAAAAAAGCAGCTGACTGGCTCCCCTCAGATCTCCATCACTTACCTTCTCCTCAACTTTTTTGAATATGTTGCGCGTTTTTTTTATATGAGCATCTGGTGGTCTGCGAGTCATATTCAAAACGGTGCTAGAGGATGGAGGTTGAATACAATTATTTTTGACTTTTTGTGTTAAACTTAACTTCGCATCGTCCACCTTGTTAACATGCCGAACGCGATAAGCAAAAGTAAATAATTCCTCCCATGAGGCCAAGCAATTTGAAGCCACCACCTTGTCAACGCAAGTCTTAAGAGCGGCTGCTACACTAGTCCGAGAACCGCGTGGTATGCGCTTGATAATAGGTACATTATGTTTTAAGTCACTTAGTGTTTTCCAAAAGGGTTTATCTAGAGATGGCAGAGCAGGGTCTGAGGAGGTAGGATGTAGTGAAGATGAAATAATCATGCGAGAACAAGGTGCAGCTGGTCCATGTTTATGTACTTTACTGAGGTGTATGTTAAGACCATGTTTGGTCCGGAAATAACGCGGTAGCCCAGTACAAAGTTCGCACTTAAATTGAAGCCCTTGTGTTAAGTTGCTAGATTGGCATTTGTCTGAAGCTGAAGAATACGTTATTGGTTGAGACATTTCCTCGCCGAAATAGGTAATAATAATAAAATGTACAATCGGAAACAAAGCAATAAGGCAGTTAAAACATATTCAACAAGGAACAACAAAACAACTTATCAATTAATAAACTTAAAAAGCGTACAAAAAAAAATTACAAACGGACGGAAGTTCCTTAAAAAGAAAATACAAACGGGCGGAAGTTCCTTAAAAAGAAATGCATTCTAATGTGTGGTTGCATGCAGGTTTAAACAACTACCTTATGAAAATATACTGTGAAACATTTGTCGATGAATTCTCAAGTAAACATGAAAGTATAATGTATGATCACGGCAAAAAATAAATAGTTGTGATAGCAACTGTATACGTGTCCAAAGAGGACGCAGCGGTGGCGGCGGCGGCGGCGGCGGCGGCGGCGAGGGTGGCTGCGTATATAGCAGCGGCGACGGCGGCGGCGGCGGCGGCGGCGGCGGCGGCGGCGGTGTTGTCATCCCGTACTTAGTTTCCGAAATTAATAAACGTTTCGATCCACTATGCGCCGTCAGTTGTTGTTTGTACTTTCCAATCTTGTTTTATATTCCGTGGTGTTAATAGATAGCGGCCACTTTTGTGTGCGGCAAAGCCACTGACACGAATGACACGCGGGAATTTTCGCGAGGAGTATCGGTGACAGCTGGCAGCACTATAAGAGTTCATGCGTGGCGTACATAAGCGTAGACAGAGGTACGAATAAAGTGGTCCGGTCTTGGCAACACTGAGAACCTTTTACGATCGGTTCGAAAGGCATCGTAGCCAGAACCGTAAAACCAAATATAAAAAAAAAAAAAAGACGCGCGAATTTGAAAAAGCCTGTAACGGCTATTTCTACAATTCAAATTTTGAGGTGTTTTTCACATAAATAATGATTGATTGTCACTGGATTCACAAGGGAAAATCCTAAAGTCACCTTTGAAAAACGTTATGGTGTCTCACTTGTGTATAACAAGACCATGTAAACACAAAACGTTCCTTTCTTTCCAACACATAATAAAGTCCATAATTTATCAAACACTAAACCGCGCGAATGGATAACACTTTTCCTCAATATTTAGACAAATTTAAGCCTAATAATTACTTAAGTTTATTTATAAAACGTGTGTAATTATTTTTCTAAAATTTTAAATACGGAGAAACTACATGGTGGCTGGGGTTGCCATTTTTCTCTCCTTTTACTCTCCTGTTACTAACTTATTTATATTGACTTATCTACACGCTGTATTGATGTATCTATTGTTAATAATGCTCTGTTTTTACTGTACTAATACTTAAATTCCTTAGCTTGTTTGTGTGTTGGATTCGATCTGTAAGCAAACAAGTTACATTGATAATAATAAATAAATAAATAAATAAATAAACTGTTTATGTGCATGATAAAACCAGTAAGGCAAAATTTTATGACAATTCATGGAAAGGTGTCAGTTCTTAATCGGCATTCGTACGGATAGGCCGTGTCGGTTAATTGCATAAGTTGTTTACCTGCGCTCGAAGTGAATAAAAGACTTGTCCTATCGGTCGCTCGGGCGACTTGTAGGTAACTTAAATTCCTTTGCGCGCTGCGCTTATCAATAGGAATTTGCTTTTAATTCTTGTTATGTTGAAGTTATTTAATCATGGATGAAGATGTAAATAAGGAAAGTGGAACTGAAGACGGGCAAATAGATAGTTCAGCGAGCGATGAAGAAGAATTTTTTGGGGAAGAAAGTGAATGTTTCCCGAGTAAACGGGGCCGAGATGTTACAGATTCGGAAGAAGAGAAGATAAATAATAAGGAGTCGAATTCCAGAAGAATTATTCATGTTGCTAAGAAGTTAAGAAGTGAAGAAAGCATGCTGCAGGTGTATATTACTTACAAGGATATTTTACCTAAACAATTCGGATTGGCTCGGATGTTTAAGGAGAACAATATAACAAATGTAAGAGGAATTAAATATTTGAATGCGTATAAGATAAGAGTTCATTTTGAAAATGATGAAGGTGTGGAGAAATTGATAAACTGCCAAGCATTTATTGATAAAGGGTGGATTATGTACAAATCCTTACAAGTTGCATACTGCTACGGAATTATAAGAAATGTGGACCATGAAATGGAGGAGAAAGATATAGAAGAAAGCTTGACTTGCCCAGAACCGAGTGAGTTGATTTCAGTGAAAAGGCTTGATCGACGTGATTCAAAAGGAGCTTGGTGTAAGAGTGAAACGGTGCGCCTATGTTTCAAAGGATCTGCGTTACCTTCACATGTTTATATTTATGGCATGAAAGTGAGAGTGGACTCGTATATTCATCCAGTAACACGATGCTCGCAGTGTTGGAAGATTGGCCATAGCTGGAAGAGATGTTCGTCTAAGAAGATTGTGTGTCCGAAGTGTAGTAATAATCACGCTAATTGCAACACAGAAATATATAAATGTGTTAATTGTGGTGGCAGACACATGGCATTGGCGAAAATATGCCCTATGTATGTAAAAGAAAAACGCATAAGAGAGCTCATGTCCCAACATAACTGCACGTATAGGCGAGCTATTGCCATGTATGTTCCACCTTTTTCACCTCAACATCATGCGGAACCCAATTTTAGACCAGAGACCTTGTTGGCAGTACCCCTTGTGACAGAAGAATACACACCACGTCGTATAGATGTACAAGGACCTAGTTTTGCTCAGGTTGTTAAGACGAAAGCGGTTATACACGCAGAACCATTAGGCAGAGAGAAAATTCCACGACAGAATGATAAGCAGAATAATAAAGTTCGCAGTAATAAGCAACTATCAGATGACGAAGATTGGTCAATATGGGAAACTAAATCAGAATCTGGTCATAATGTAATTTACAGAAAAGAATCTCAGCAGCAATCAGAGGAAAAGAATGGTTCAAATACTTCATTCAGTGAACTACTTTCAAGATTAAAGGAAATTATTTTTCTCAAAAACGTAGACATTCCTTCAAAAATTTTCAGAGCCATTAAATTGTGTATTGAGTGGTTAGTTGTAGTAGTTTTGGGGAATATTTCGGATTTGTCAATTTTAAGGAAGGTCTTGGACTTAATAAATGGCTAACAAATGTAAGGATAGCAGAATAAATATTATACAATGGAACGCCCAAAGCATTAGACCCAAGTTAACTTCATTCGTTGAGATTTTAAGACAGGAAAAGATTCACATTGCTGTATTAAGTGAGACTTGGTTAGAACTTGAAAGTTCCTTGAGAGTAGCTAATTATGAAATATATCGACAGGACAGAGATGACTCATACGGTGGGGTGGCTATTTTTATTCATAGATCAATTAAGTCTAGAAGACAAATTGTTAATTTATCTAATTCGGGAATTGAAGTGGTTTGCGTTCAGTTATTTAACTGTCAACCTATAGAAAATATTGTTTCTGTTTATTGTCCATCTCGAGTAAGAACATCTCAGTCGGATTGGGATGAACTTTTTTCGGTATTTTCCAGGGGAACTCTCATTCTTGGTGATCTTAATGCACAACATTCTAGTTGGGCATATAGGCATAAAAATGATCATAGAGGTGCTGTAGTTTTTGATTCTTCTATAGATAATAATTTGGTAATTCTCAATAAGGATAATGAAGCTACTAGAATTAGACTTGTAGATGGAGTTATGCAACGATCTTCACCAGATGTCTCCTTAGCTTCAGTAGATGTCGCATTAAAATTAGAGTGGAAGGTTTTTAATGAAACTTTGGGAAGCGATCATCTTATTATTAAGATATCTACCTCCTGTTCGAGTTATCACTCTCCTATATCAAAAAGAAACTTCCGCAAGGCTGACTGGCTGTCTTATAAAAATTTTTTGGATGAATCGTTCAAGCATTGGGTATTTTCAGATAATTTACAGGATGATTATGATTCATTTATCAATCTTCTTGATCAAGCAGCTAATAAATATATTCCACGCATTAAGTATAGTCAAAATCCTGAAACTAATTTTAAACCCAAACCATATTGGAATTCGGATATATCTAAAGCGGTGGCAGAACGTCGGCTGGCCTTGGCAAAGTTTAGGAAAAATTCCACTCCGCAAAATTTGGACATTCTTAAGGTGAAAATAAGCATAGCCCAGAAAGAAATACGTCAAGCTAAAGATAATAACTGGCATCAATTTTGTTCGTCTATTGATGAAAATACTTCTGCACGTGATGTATGGACTAAGATGAGATGGATGAAAGGATATAAAGCGCCCAGGCATTATATTTCTTCAGAAAGCGCTTCTAAATTGTTGCATTCATTAACGCCAGATTCAGTAACTTCGCAGTGTCCTAATTTTGATGTATGTAATTCTATAATTGAAACTGAAATCTCCATGCAGGAGCTAGAAAAGTGTATTAAGTCGAAGGATACATCTCCTGGATGTGATGATATATCATATTCAATGATTAAACATTTACCTGATAGTGGTAAAATTATATTGTTATCTTTGTACAACAAATTTCTATTAAACAGTTTTGTTCCGTCACAGTGGCGAAATATAACTATAGTTCCCATACCTAAGCCTGGGCGTGATCCCGGTGATACTACCTCTCTGAGGCCAATCTCATTAATATCTTGCTTATGTAAAATTTTTCACCAGATCATCAATAGAAGATTAGAATGGCTGCTTGAAAAAGACAGTTTATTTTCGGAAAATATGTCAGGTTTTAGGAAAAATAGATCTTGTTACGACAATCTGAGTGTGTTCATCTCGAGAGTACAAATAGGTTTTTCAGAGAGTAAGTCTACTGCTGGCTGTTTTTTGGATATAGACAGTGCTTATAACAATATTGATAACTCTGCTTTACTAGTAATATTAAATAGATTAGGTGTTGGTTCAAAGATTTGCCAATATTTATGGTCTTTTTTACAAGAAAGATATCTTAGAGTGAGGTGTGATGATTCTGTTACATCATCAGTGTGTAGATACACAAGGCGCGGTTTGGCCCAAGGAGACCCATTATCCCCTCTATTATTTAACGTTTCAACAATGGACATATGTAAGCGGCTAGAAAAAGATATTTTTATTTCACAGTATGCGGATGATTTTCTTTTATATTGTTATTATAATAATTTAAATGAGGGCAAAAGGAAATTACAAAATGCTTTAGAGTTAATATACAAGTTATTACAAAAAGTAGGGCTGGAGATATCTTGCAACAAGTCTAAAATCTGTTTGTTTAATAAAGGTTATCGTAAAGAGTATAATATGGAAGTTAATTTAAATAATAGGGCACTAGAAGTTGTTGATCATGTGAAATATTTAGGCATGTGGCTCGATCGAAATTTAAGATGGGGTAAACACATCAATGAGATCAAGGACAAAATCTTAAAATTTACTTATATATTTAAGATGTTAGTTGGACCAGGGTGGGGCGTTCATCCTGTCCATCTTAGACGTCTATATATCTCACTTGTTCGTAGTAGGATTGATTACGCTTGTTTTTTATATGATTCTAGTTGTAAATCTCACCTTTTGAAGTTAGATAAAATACAAAATATATTTTTGAGATTGATAGGAGGATTTATTAAGAGTACACCGATTCACGTGATGGAGGCCGAGCTTCAAATCCATCCTTTATTTATACGCAGAAGATTTTTAGCAGGTAAATTTTGGTTGAAATCGAAATCATTTTATGATAATATTTTAGTTACACTCTTGGAACAGTTGTCTAACTTGTGTCATAATGTGTACTGGCAACGTAAAAAGAAACCCTTGCTGTCTATAATGCATGAACTTTTACGAGATTTGCATATGTATTCCAGTAAAAAGAATGAGATGTTTACTTTAGATACTTGGGTAACCAATGTGAATCTTCTAAGGGCAGTAAAGTTTGAAATTGAGTCTGTAAATAAACCTAAACGATCTTATAACTCCTTTGAATTAAGACAACTTTGTATAAATTATTTAAATATGACTTATTTTCAACATTATAAAATTTTCACCGATGCATCTAAAGACCGTAATGGAGTTGGAGCCGCTTTTCTTGATGCAGAGACTGATACTAGTGTTAAGTTATGTATAAGCCAAAATAAAATTTCTATTATGCATGCAGAACTAATAGCCATTGCAGAGGCTTTATCATATGTTAAATCTGTTAATTTTGATAAATTTCTTATAATTACTGATTCGAAGAGCGCGCTTCAACATTTAGTTCGTTGCACGTCAGTCTTTAGAGGGCTTCCATTGGCTTATGATATAATTTCTTCGATAAATGAGCTTAGGAGGAAAAATGTAAATGTAATATTACAATGGATTCCTTCTCACATCGGTGTAAGTGGTAATGAGGAGGTGGATAGACTTGCCAAAGAGGCAATCACAGACGGAGACTCATTCGCTTGTTTGTCTTGGTTTTCGGAATTTATTTCTGATGTTAGGGAGGACTGTTACAAAATATGGTCAGAGTATTTTGATGAACGTTCTTTGACTAAAGGCATTTGGTATAAGACGATTCAGCCTTCCCTTATGCGCTCACTCTGGTTTGAACATAGTGGGCTAGCAAGAGGTGATGTTACTACGGCTTTACGACTTCGCTCGGGTCATATACCTTTAAACAGTTTTGCATACATGATGCGCAAAGTTCCTTCTCCTAATTGTTTAATATGTGGAGTTGTAGAAGATGTATACCATATTCTTATGGAATGTTTACGAAACCAAGACCAAAGAAGTAAGATACCGTTTCTTGCGGTGTCAAATATAGGTGTGTGTAATACGATGTTGGCTTCACCAATATCACAGGGAGCTAAGTTATTGTATAAACTTGTGCAAATAGGTATTAAGAATAGAAATTAATGTAATAGATATTATATATTAATACTTTTGTAAAATTTTGCATGTAATTATGAGGGTGGCATGGTCATGTTGATCAAACCCTCTATAAAAAATAAAGATTTAAAAAAAAAAAATGGAAAGGTATACTGGTAGGATACGAACCAAACGGGTATAAAGTTTGGAATCCAAAATGCGAAAGGTTTGTTACTGTTAGAGATGAAATCACAGACGAGACTATTTTTTTGCAATTCAGGCCTCTTTTTTTTAAAAGCCTGAAGGAAATAATTTTCCAATTTCCCATGACAAAACTGATAACTATGTTATGCCTAAATCAGTGTCACAAAGCTGATAACTATATTGTGCCTAAATCAGTGTCACAAAACTGATAACTATATTGTGGCTAAATCAGTGTCACAAAACTGATAACTATATTGTGCCTAAATCAGTGTCACAAAACTGATAACTATATTGTGCCTAAATCAGTGTCAATAAAGTCGCGGTGTTCAAAACCGGCAAGTCGGGTAAGTCGGGTGTTCTAACAATACATAAATCAGATACGTAAAAAATCTGATGGGCACGAGTGCTCTAACAAACTTCGCAAAATAAACGACACGGTTGATACTTGAACTGAGAGTTCCTGAGAGAGAAAGATGATAATAACACAGGATACAAATAATGAACTTAAGAAAAGTGATAGTCTTGAATCTCGTCCCCCTATATCTTATTATGAGTGTGATGATGACTACTTACTATGTGCTCAGTCCATTTTATGTAAGATACCAACCTTAAATGCGGAAATAAAAACGCGAGACGATAGAACTCAGTCGTAATTAGGGATGAATAAAACTCTCTTTCTATCAAAAACACTTGGACTTTAGTGCCAAGGCCGTCAGATAAAAATGTTGTTGTTTGTTGTTGGATATTTTCAATTAAACATAATAAATTTGGAAAACCTTTAAGGTACAAGAGTACAAGGCGCGTTTAGTCTTGAATAAAGTGCTATACAGATTAAAGCAGGCGGCAAGGTGCTGGTTTGAGGTTTTCGAAAAATCTCTAAAAGAAAAAGGTTTTCAAAATTCGTCTGTTGATAGGTGTACTTACTCATATATATGTATATGTCGAATAATGGAAGTGTAAATTGATGATCTAGTCGTAGCGTGTGCTGAAATTCAAATGATGAATGATTTCAAAAATTATTTAATGAGTAAGTTTGAAATGACAGATTTAAAAGAAATAAAATTATTTCTAGGCATAAAAATTACACGATTCAATGATAAAATTACATTAGATCAAAGTGCATACATTAAAACAGTTTTAAATGCACGATTGTAATCCCGTCACCTGGAAAATAAACTAAATTATGAAAGTTTAAATTCTGATGACAAATGAATGTCGAAATGTGATAGGATGTTTGACGTACATAATGATATGTACTCGTCCAGATTTAAGCACATGTATTAATATATTAAGCAGGTAAGTATACAAACAAACATAATAAAAAATTATGGCAATGTTTAAAAAGGGTCCTCAGATAACAACTGACTTAAAATTAATTTATAAACGATGTGATTATAGCAATATTTTATGTGGGTATGTAGATTCTGATTGGAGTGGAAGCGATGCAAACGACAGAAAAAGTACTACAGGGTACTTATTTAAACTGTTCGATAATTGTACTATACTACCTGGAGTACAAAGAGGCAAATGTCTGTTGCAGCCTCATCGACTGAGTATATGGCTCTGTTCGAAGCTATTCGTGAGGCATTATGGCTAAAGTCTCTGGCATGTAGTATGTAAATATTTCTAGTCCTATTGTGATTTATGAAGATAACAGTGGATGCATAAGTATCGCAAATAACCCAACTAATCACGAGAGGTCCAAAGACATCGATATAACATATCATTATTCCAGAGAGCAGATTGAGAAAAATGTAATAAAATTATGTTATATTCCCACAGGTAAACAGTTGGCGGATGCATTTCGAAACCCTTACCTGCAATTACTTTTCTAAGAATGCGTGCTTAGATGGGTTTACAATAATTATTGTTTTTAATTTTGTTGTATATTTTTAAATAATTATCATGAAGTTAACACAATTTGTATACATATGGTTTGATTAGGTTTTTCCTGGGTTTTTCCCTAATCCTTGCAACAAATGTTGGACCATAATAATAATGTACTTTTCCCAGCATACACTTGGAAGATATATACGTACCGTATAGGATATCGTAGGTGAATTATGTATTTTTGAACATAATAAACAAATCAAAATATTTTTGTAACTAAGGTTCATTTTTGAGGGCGCGTGCTGAATTTATGATTATTAATTTAACAAAAAATAATCTTAGCTCATGTTTATTTTAAATGAGTTATAATTCAACTGTTGTAAATATGAAATCTGATTTGACTATAGCAGTTATTGTATAAATGAGTGAAGGTGAGTGAATGAGTGAATGAACCGCCAAATTATCTTTCGTTCTGTCTGGCAGTTCTGTCTGTTCACATTCGGATTTTCTACTGCGTTAGTAACGGTCGTGTAATATATTCCCAGTGCTAAATAAGTTATATAATAATAAACTAATTATTTATTTTAAATAATATAAAGTTTTCTTTGGCTCATAACCCTATTTGCCTTGCTTGTTTGTGTGTTGGATTCGATCTGTAAGCAAACAAAATACGTACGCTACAGTCGGAGGATCGAAAAAAAACCAAAAAATGTTCTAAGATTAATTTAATTTCGATAGAAAGAAATTACAAAATAACTTAGGTCTAAAATTATACTAGTGTCCAAATCGATGCTAGATTATGGAATGACAAATAAATGAAATAAAAATGCAATAATCAATAATTCCGAATCAGCAACACGTGTGGCCGTTGTCGTCAATGCGGTTGCGAAATACGTTTACAAGGAAGTGCTGCGCCAGCGGTCCTCCTTCATAGCTCGTACTTAACACCTCCACCCGCAGATCAGCAACTATTTTAAGACGTTTAGTGAAAATGTTGCTGGAATCTTCCCTTGGGGTTGATGTCCTCTCTCTGTATCTGGTATTGCGTACGTATGACGCTCATGTGTAGATGGGCTAGAATCTTTGATATCTCTATGGCTCCGTTGTCGGTAATATCGTATCACGAAGACAGCGGCGAGTGCACATGCACTTAATAATGTAACGTAGAGAGGTATAGTCGTATGGTAGAGTGTATCCGGCTGCGATCGGTCAAGTCGTATGGGATCTTCTAGCATGATTCTATCGTTGATCTTGTGAAGTCCTTGTAGATTGACAGAATTGAGACCAATATGTGTTGAGACGGCAGCTTGCTTCACCGCGTCGTCGAAGGGAATTTTTATTAACTTGAGTGGTTGTCCTTTTATTTCGTTGTCTTCGTTTATGATCGTGAAGTCTGTGGTTCTCAGGTAACAGTTGACTGGAACGGTGGCGAGATAACTTCCTTCTAGTACGTTGACGTCTTCTCGTCCGCAGGTTGTTTGTACTTTAGTGGGTTGTGGAAACGTCAGCACGTACTGTTGGTCATCGAGCTGCTCCATTGCCTGCCTTGTTAGGGTGACTGTTGTAAACTGGCAGGATCCATCCAGGCCTTGGGTAGTGATAAGATGTTGTACGCAGTCAGGTTTTGTACGAAGTTGATGGCTTACACTTCTTTCGCAGAGAAACCAGTTACTAAACTTCGGGCATTCAGCCTCCATGTACACGAACGAATTCTCGTTAGTTGCAATAAAAGGATAGGAGGGGATAAGAGCTTGATGGTTTTTATTAGGTACTATGGAAAGCCTGTACAAGTCAAATGAATCTTTTGAAACTATAGGAAATTTGAAAATTATAACAACTTTATTTCCTGAGTAATATGAGCCAGGTTTTATTACGTCATAGTACTCACGTAATTCAAGGTTTAAAATCTGATCTTTGTCGTATATATCTTTTAACTTATCTAGCATAGATCTAAGTACTACTATATCTATCATAGAATGATGTGTGCTTGATGCACTAAACTATTTTCTATCCTAAGCAACTCTTCAGATAAATCATCTATATTATCAGTAATTATTTCTAAAAGTTGGGCAAATTTTGCGTATTTTATCAAACTTCCCACTCTATACGCATTTCGATCAAGAATCAGCTCTAATGTACCATTAATTTTATTCTGATTCTCGACCAACTTAGTTAATACATCGTTTTGTCGAGACATCCATTCCTTACTGAGACTAATATGATTATTAAATTCATGTACTACTTTATCCTGATTACTTTTTAAAACATTAATTGCATTATTAAATTTTTCTGCATCTAGGTAGTCTAAATTACCGGTTATGCTTTTTATTACGGACCCAAGACTATCTACAAGACCTCTTTTAGCACGATTGGTTTGTAAAGATTTTAATTGACTAAGAACTTTGCCAATTTTGTTAGTAAGATAGTCTATCTGAAATTCGTAAAAAGGGTAAGTGTCGTTAGCAAGGTGAATTTTAAAAGTTTCTATCTGAGACTGTAGTAAGTTAATTTTGGTTTCTATCTCATTTAATTGAATGTACTGAAGATATGTATGATGATGAGTGGTCAATCTTGTCTGTCCAAGTTTGTAAGGTAATATTCCAGGTCCGTCGGCTAAGCTCTCAAGTCTTATCTCGTGAGGTCGCGCCAGTTGCGCGGTCAGTAGCAGCAGAATCCTGTAACAAGTTAACTCCTTTAGGGACGCGTTTCAGTCGCGCTTTAGCCACTGGGCCACGTTTTTTGGATGTATAAATGTGGATTGGTAGGTCAGCTAAAACAGTGTCCTGCGTATAGCGTGGTGCCACTTTTTGTCGGCTAGCAAAAGGATTTCTAATGAACACCTGCTGCTCCGGTGCATACTCTACTTCTGGCTCGCGATCTTCATTCCTTTTCTCGATAAGAGCCGTTCGGTTAGCGAGAGCGGTCTCATTTAAAATGTCATAAACTTTCTTCATTCGTTCCCTATGATCCTGTACATATTGTTGAAGCAAATGTTGTGTAAAGTCAATGTCAAGCACATCTCTAGGGTCGAAGTGTCCTGTCAGTAGGTCAAAAGGCCTGCATTTGGTGAAGCTATGAATGGAACTATTATAAGCTAAAAGAGCATAAGGCATTAAATTGACTATCGGTTCATCTTTATGTTTCAGTTTAAGAATTCTGAGATGCTCAAGAATCGTGGAGTAGAAGCGCTCGATATTACCATTGTCATTAGGTGAATGGGGCAGAACTCTGTGGTGATTTATTTTGTGGAGACGTGTAAATTCTGAGAAAAGCTGGTTAGTGAACTCAGTTCCATTATCAGTTACGATAGTCAAAGGGACGCCGTGATGAGTACAATACTGCAGTAAGGCTTGTAGGATACTAACAGCAGTGCCATCACGAAGGTGGTAAGCTTGGCCGTATTTCGTAAAAACGTCTACGAAAGTTACGTACTTTTCAGTATTAACAGTGAATAAGTCCATGTGGATAATTTCAAAAGGTTTAGTCGCTGGGGGTACTACATTAAACTGAGGTCTTATGGGGTTCCTATCGTATTTAGCTTGTCCGCAAATTGTACATTCGTTAATAAATTTAGTAATTTGGTCCTTCATCTTTGGCCAATAATATTTCCTAGAGAGGGCTAAATAGCATTCGTTGATGCCACGATGGTTGGTTTTACCATCGTGATAATGGCGGATAATATCTTGTTGGCGAAGATATTCTTTGACGTTTTCGAGTTCTGATTTGGCTAAGATGAGATTCATTGATGAACTTCTGAATTTTTCCTGTATAATAGGGATAATAGAGTACATAGCCAAGGGTGGATGAATTAAAATTGCAGTTTTTACTTTTGGGTTTACGTATTCCTTGATGGCGTTGACTACATCATTTTGTAAGTTGGACTCTGATAATTGAATAGCTGTACGAGTGTGAGTGTCAAAAGGTTTAGTTACTGTCGGTTTCCGTTTCACGTCATTTACTATAGAGAAATGTAGTTGTCTGTGAAACTTGTTTAATGGTTCATCTGTAATAGGGACTTCTAGTATTGGATGTTCGTTACTAGTATGTACTGTGGCTGTCGAAGAGTCGTGTGGAGTAGGTGGTCGTAGGGTTTCAGAAGGGTTACCCATTATTGAGTTGAGATCGTCAATTAAAGAGATGAGATCTTCATTATGGATTTCCACACGAGACAAAGCGTCCGCATTCGTGTTGGATTTACCCGCCTTGTACACAATGTCAAACTGATACTCACTGAGTTTCAGTTTCCATCTGCTTAGTCGCGAATTACCTTCGACTTTGGATTTCAGTAACCACTGTAATGGTCTATGGTCCGACAGTACTTTGAATTTTCGTCCAAAGAGATATGGCCGAAAATATTTTGTAGCCCAGACAATGGCAAGAAGCTCTTTGTCGATGGTGCTGTAGTTAAGCTCGCTCTCGTTAAGTGTACGAGAGGCGTAACATACTGGCTTGTCAGATCCTATTGGTCCTTGGGAAAGTACGGCGCCAATGGCGACATTAGAAGCATCTGTAGTTAAGAGAAATTCCTTACTAAAATCAGGATATTGAAGAATGGGGTCGTTGGTTAGAAGAGTTTTACATTTTTCGAAGCAATTAACATATTCTGGGTCTAGAATGATTTTATTATTTTTCTTTAGGCATCTAGTCATGGGTTTAGTGATACGGGCAAAATCTGGGATGAATTTACGATAATAGCCAATAAGGCCTAAAAACTGTTTTATTTCTTTAGGGGTTTTTGGGATCGGATATTTTTCTATTGCAGAAATTTTGTCAGGGTTAGGTTTGATACCTTCATTAGTAATGATATGTCCGAGATAGGCGGTTTCACGCTTAAGATATTCTGATTTGTCCATTTGGATCTTAAAATTGGACTCTCTAAGCCTCTGGAAAACCATTTCGAGGTTATTCATGTGTTCCTGAAGAGATGTACTAAACACAATTATATCATCCAAGTAAACTAGGCAGATGTTATTCTGAAGGCCTCTGAGGACATTATCCATGACTCGCTGGAAAGTGGAGGGCGAGTTCTTAAGTCCCATGGGCATCCTAAGAAATTCAAAATGACCATGTTCGACATTGAAGGCGGTCTTGGGGATATCCTGTGGATCCATCTCAACCTGATAGAAACCACTTGCCAAGTCTAAGGTGGTGAAGTATTGGCATTTCCCTAATTTGTCGAGGACGTCGTTAATGTTTGGGATTGGGTACTTGTCATCAATGGTCTTTTCGTTTAGTTTACGAAAATTAACCACGAGACGCCATTTTTGCTTACCAGAAGCATCCACTTTCTTTGGGACAACCCAAATAGGTGAGCTCCATGCAGAATCAGATGGTCTTATTATTCCCTGGTCTAACATTTTGGCTATCTGGTCACTAACCTCCTGACGATGTATAAAAGGATAGCGGTAGCTTTTAGTATATACTGGGACTTCGTCTGTCGTTCTAATACGGTGTTTTATCTTATTGGTGAATGTAAGTGCTTCACCCTCTATGTAAAATACATCAGCGTAGCGAGTGCAGAGGGCTATGAGGTTAGCTTTTTCCTCCTCATTTAGATGGTCAGTACGCAGTCGCGAAGTTACATCTTCCGCGCGCGTCATAGTACGAGTATCGCGTGCGCACTCTAAGTTATATAGCTCGGCTTGCGCTGGACGGTCTAGCGAAAATATTACGTCATTAGGTGTCGGATTATGTACCTCTAGGTATCCACGGCTATTAAATACCGTTGTAAGGCACTCATGTATGATGCAATTGCAAATCACCTGTTCTCCTACTAAAACATCGCCATCCGGGGCGGCAATAGGTATGCGAACTAATTTTGAAGTTCCGGCAGGGATGATATCTTCGTGAAGATTTACGTTGCGCGAATTATACATTCTGATAGGGTTGACGGCAGATCGGGTTATTAAGGCCTCTTCTTTTAGATCTATCTTGGCTTCCCACTTAGTGAGTAAGTCCAAACCTATAAGGCCATCGAAATAATTATGAAAACGGTATACGAATAATTTTATGTCGTCCGCGTCATTAAATTCCGTAAAACATGGTAGAGTTATTGAATGATCGTTCCTACTAGTCGCGTGAACGTTAGTAACTTCGAACGGATCGTAGTTAAGCGGGAAATCGGGAAATAATTTTTCTACAGCCTCGGGACTAATAAAAGATTGATTAGCGCCGGTGTCTATCAAAAGTTTAAGGGGTGGATTTGAAATTTGTATGTACGGTAGTTGTCTTTGCGTTTGTAAATTTAATTCTATTTTGGCTTTCTTGACTTCGAACTCGACCGAAAATCCTGGCTAGCATGGCTTGGGCCTGGCTGTGGTTGATTGTCGTCGGTCAGCTGTCCGTCTGTCTCATCATTGTAATAATAGTCAGAATTTACGTCATACTGTACATCGTAAGCATGGTCGGGGCAGTCTACGTAATAGTTATAGGACTCCGGATCGTCATAGTAAGCATCGGCAGCGGTAGCGCTGTAATATGAGTCGTCGTACTGCGCGCACTCATTCATATTTAAATCGCGGGTCTTAAAATAATTTGTTGGCGGCGGGTTACCGGATTTACGCCAATCATGACCTGTGAAATTACTGGGGGGTAAATGTTTAGGGGTGAAGTGTTGAACTCCACTCATAGGCTTAGGGCCTGAATTTTGGGGTGCATTGAACCTAGGTGGGAGACGAAACACATTGCTCTGGGGGTTGTAGTTCGGTGGCAAAGCACGGAACATTTGCTGTGTACGTGTGGGCATACGATTTTGAAATTGCTGTTGGGGTTGATTAAATCTAAATGCTTGCTGCGGAGGCGGCATAGCACGCTGTCCGGCAGAGGCTGGCCAGTTAGAAACTGGAGCTTGAAAACTTTGAGGTCTAGGCAAATTAAAACCTACAGGAGAGGAAAATGTTGGCACTTTAACAGAATACTGAGGTTTGGCTGTGTCGCTACGTTGCTGTAGATACATGACATTCAACTCCTCCTGTACAAATTCAAGGGCTTTCTCTATAGTTTCGGGACGCATACACCTAATGCGTGACCCGAGAGGTTCTTTTAAACCTCGGACATAAGCCTGCATGGTTAACTTCTTGTATAGAGTTCGCTTCGCCTCGATAGTGGTGTCGATAGTCTCATGCAAAGAAACGTACGTCATTATCGTACTGAACAAAGTTTGGCAATGCTCGTAAAATTCTTGTGGCGTTCTATGACCCTGTATGGCTAAGGAAAGGTCATTGTACAAAGCCGTTTCGTCACGCTGGTCTGAAAAATTATTTACAAGAGCTGTTCTCACACCTAACCAAGTGTCGGGTATGCCATTCGAGTTAATTATGCATGCAGCGGAACCAGTAATTTTATTTAATATCCCGTTTAATAGACACAAGTTAGATAATTGAGATTCCTTTGCACTACTCATATACTGAATTACAATCTGATCGCAAATATTAATAAACCTGGTCAAGATATTAGGATTACCATCGAATTCCGGGACTAGGCGCAACGCCTTGTATATATCGTCCGGGTTGATTGGTGTGATCGGTGGTGGGTTGGCCATTTCGGTTTCGGAAAAGAAACTATTAAAATCAAAATCAAAATTAAAATCAAAATCTAAACCTCTATTACTATCTGTTAAATTTTGACGAGTCTGCCTCGATGCAGGGTCTCGTGAATTATATTTTCTTGGATGGAAAATATTGTACAAATAAGGATAAGAACTAGGATTAAAAAGGAAGCAACACGAGAACAGTTCAAGTGTACTTACATATATTTCATTTCTGGTTTTTCTCTCGAATCGATGTCTGGATTCTCCTCCGGGTCTGCAGCTGGTCCGTAGATTCTGGATCCTCGATTATGCGGCGTGAAAGCCTGCCCGGGCGGCTCGCGAACGCGAAATTTCGATTTTTGAAAATTCCTATTGCTCGCAAGACGGCCTGCGAGGATCCTACCGACTGCGCCAAATACGTACGCTACAGTCGGAGGATCGAAAAAAAAAACAAAAAATGTTCTAAGATTAATTTAATTTCGATAGAAAGAAATTACAAAATAACTTAGGTCTAAAATTATACTAGTGTCCAAATCGATGCTAGATTATGGAATGACAAATAAATGAAATAAAAATGCAATAATCAATAATTCCGAATCAGCAACACGTGTGGCCGTTGTCGTCAATGCGGTTGCGAAATACGTTTACAAGGAAGTGCTGCGCCAGCGGTCCTCCTTCATAGCTCGTACTTAACAAACAAGTTACATTGATAATAATAAATAATAAATAGATTTCCTACATGCAATGTGCCGTAAAGTTTTTATTTCATTAGTTTTATTATACACTAGTGTACAATTTTTCACAGTTTTTTGTGAAAAGTATGACTGTGCGGAGTAAAGCCATGACGAATCAGATTTTTTTAAACCTTTAATTTTGCATGTTAAGCCACAGGGCAAGCCTCGAAATCCCTTGGCCGAGCCTAATTAAATTTTTAGCAAATTTGAGCAATTTATTAGTCAAAATAATTTATTTCCATAGGATGTTATTACATCACTTAGATCCGTCATTACATTTTTTTGGGTGAGTTCACTAGCACAATGGCGGAATCTGTGGAGAAGAGCTCACCGAAGAAACTCCACAGTCGTCGCATCTTTTGCGTTTCCTTTTTTAAATAAAATATTGTTAATTACAAAATTTATGCTTATTATACTATATCGAAAAAGCCTGTTACTCAAACAATCTATTCCCATGAACATCTGTCTTCTAAGTAATCAGATATCCTATAGTAAACTTTTTTATACAATTTCTGTTTTATAATTATTTTAAGAATCATTCTCATAAAGCCACGTTTTTTTCTCAGAAACATGTCGTTTTTTTATTTTGAGTATTTTGAAAAAGTAAAAATACGCAATTAAAGTCTGCTAAATTTGTAACTTAATAATATAAAAGGCCCAGTTTTTGGACAAGTGGTTTCAAAGTTATTGGGGTCCCACTATTTACTGCCATGTTTCTGAGAGAATCCTTTATTTTCAGAAACATGTCCGTAAATAGTGGATCCGATTGATGCAACAAGTAGAAGTAGCTTAAAAATTACTTCTAAGACTTGTTAGTTACATACATATACTACACAAGACACTTACATTTTCATTAGTGACATGTTCGTATGTAATAGAATAAGTCTGTCTAAATAAATAAGTACTATTTTTTATTATTTACATACAAAATAAATCGTGTTAAAAAAGCAATCGCAAGGTTAATAGTTCATACCCATATTCCTAAACATCTTTTATTTCAAAACTCCCCCAGCATTCCCAGCATTGGGGTCCCACTTTAAAATGATTCTCTAAGAAACGTGGTCATTTTCTCAGAAACATGGCACAGGGAATTCTTGGCAACCTCGTTTCTGAGGCCATGTTTCTGAGGACAACGACTTATTTTGCAGTTTAGGAAAAAACAATTCAATTAAATTTAAAACAATATTGCCTAATAGTTGAAGGATACCAACAGTAATAATTTGTCAAAATAACAAATAACTTCTATTACTATAAACTTATTAAACTCGTACCATGTGTCTGATAATTGCACTGAATAAAAACGTGGCTGTGATGGACTCACCTTCGCCAATGGATTTTGAACCGCAAGCAGCACGCCTTTCCCATACGATGTCAGTGACGGTACTGAGTGCTACCGGCAGGTGCATGAATGAGATAGCTATCTCTCACCGTTTGAGACATGGAAGCGGTGGAATACGCACACGATAATCTAAGACTTACTCACGGCTCACTACTTGAGATTAGATTTATAGAAAAATCTTGGCAGGTACTGATATAAAAAACAAAGTTAGGGATAGAAAAAGTAATTACTTACGCAATACAAAACTTTAATAAGTCACAACAGTAAAGATTTAGATTTTCCAAGCAACTTTGTGTCATAAAGTTGCAAAGTTCCTCGCCATGTTTCTTAGAGATTGCATGTTTGACAGGCATTTTACAGAAAACTGTTAACATATTCAAAAGATTTAAAGTTTGACTATATGTAAAAAGTGTACAGTTTTCGAACTGTATACATTTTATATATGCTTTTCTCAGCGGAAATAGGACTTTTTGAATGGAATGTCTGAAAAACGTGGCCTAAGAGAATAAGCCTTAAACTTGTCTAAAGGCAAGTTTTTAATATCAGTAGGGACCTTATTGTAATAGCGTATACAATTGCCTTTGAAAGAATTACTAATTTTATGTAGTCGGCTGACATAAGCAACCAACTTGTCTTTATTTCTAGTATTAAAGTTGTATATATCACTGTGCTTCTGAAAATTACTTATATTTTGTTTTATATACACAAGATTGTCATAGATATATTGAGACACAAATGTCAGAATATTGATTTCTTTAAACTTTTCCTCAGTGACACTCTAGGCCCTAATCTATAAATTGCACGAACAGCCCGTTTCTGCAAAATAAATATACTATCAGCATTCGCAGCGTGACCCCACAATAAAATACCATAGGTCATTAGACTATGAAAGTAACTGAAGTAGACTAGTCTAGCGGTGTCTTCGTCGGTAAGGGCTCTATTTTTTTTAACTGCGAACGCTGCTGAACTCAGTCGGTTCGACAATTTATTTATATGAGAATCCCATTGTAGTTTGGCATCTAAAGTAATGCCCAAAAAGACAGTCGAATCTACAAGGTCCAATTTCTGTCCTTCTATAAATATATCTGTAGTTACCGGTTTCACATTGGGTAATACGAATTTAATACATTTAGTTTTCTTTTCATTCAGTAATAAATTATTAACAGTAAACCAATTTACTATACTAGAGATAGCATTGTTTACGTCGTCATAGTTTGATTGTTGTCTTTTAACTTTAAGTATCAAAAAAGTATCATCGGCAAACAATACTAACCCATGTTTTGCTTTAACAAGGTAAGGTAAATCATTAATATATACTAAAAACAAGAAAGGTCCAAGAATTGAACCCTGCGGGACGCCCATACTTATTGAAAAACCGGGTGATCTTTTCCCATTAACATCGACCATCTGAACCCTATCTGTTAGATATGACTCCAGAAGGCCAAGAGCCTGATCTTTTACACCATAATGGCGTAGCTTCCTGACAAGAGTGTCATGATGGACGCAATCAAAAGCCTTGAATAGATCGCAGAAGACACCTATTGCATCCATTGCGTCTTCCCAGGCACCAAAAATATTGTCAATTAGTTCAACACCAGCATCGGCTTTTAAACGACCCCTTGTGAAACCAAACTGAGCAACATGAATTAAATTATTGACATAAACATGACTCTGCAATTGATTAAGTATGAGTTTTTCAAATATTTTGCTAAGATTTGGTAGTATCGATATATGTAGGTCTAAAATTTGTGGGGTCTGATGTACTACCGGCTTTGAATAGAGGTATCACTTTACTTAGTTTCATCAAGTCAGGGAACACACCATTATCTATACATAGATTAAATATGCAACAAAGGTGAGGTGCGATACAATCTATAATGGAACTTATAATTTTTACAGATAGACCATGGACGTCAGTCGTCTTTTTCATTTCCAGGGATTTAAACGCTTTTAAAATGTCCTCATTATTTACGTGCCTAAATTTAAAATCTGTTTTACATTCCTTAAAGTTTTGCTTAAGTATAGATTCAGCAGCAGCGGGAGATGAATTTAAAGACTTGGTTGTTGAAACTGAAATATCCGTAAAGAAATTTTCAAAAGCTTTTGCTACTTCTAGGTCTGTACTTAACAATTGATTATCTATTTTAAGCTTGAAGTTATTATGTGTAGCTTTAGCCTTTCCAGTCTCGCTATTTATAATTTTCCATGTCGTTTTCATTACATTGCTACTAGATTTAATTTTGTTTTTAATGAAATTGGATCTAGCTACGGCACAAACGCGTTTAAACATTTTTGAATAACTACGAACATAATCTAGAAAGGCCGTACTTTTGGTATATGATTTCTCTTTATAGAATTCAAATAAATTTCGTCTAATCCTATGAATTCCCACTGTCGCCCAATCACTAAACAAAGCTTTGTTATTAACTTTTATAGTTTTTGATTTAAATACCGTATCATATTCATTTTTGACAAAGTGAAATACTGAGTTATACAAAAAGTTTAGATCGTCACTGTATGGTATTTACGATAATTTATCTAAAATATTATTCCTATAGTGTTCAAGCCGAGTGTCACTAATGGGGACACATGTAATATCCTCTTTTTGGTCCTTTTTTATTTTAATATTGAATATACCTATCTGACCAGAGTGATCAGAGGTTAATTTATTGATGACCAATTTGTAACTGGGCGTAATGTTAGAAAATATATTATAAATGCAAGTAGCAGATGTTGCAGTAATTCTAAAGATAGTTCATGTTGTGACATAAAAATAAAGATTTAAATCTAGTACAAGTATTATTATCCTCTAACAGATTAACATTAAAATCACCACAAATTATAAAAATTTTGTTTTTATCGCTGATTTTAGTCAACGCTTCATCCGTTATCTTTTCGAATAAATCAAAAGATGAATCTGGTGGTCTGTATACGCTCATTACAATAAGTTGTTCAAGTTCAATACAGGCTATTTCAATAGTACGCTCAACAGACAGGCTCACTATGTCAACTCGTTCCTTATATTTAAAACTATTATTAACAAGTATTAAGGAGCCACCGCGTTCTGCTTTTTTTCTGTTGAACGAACTAGCTACGTGGTGGTTATTAAAGCTGAACATGAACTGATAACTTTTTAAATAGTGCTCTGTAATACATAAAATATCAATATTTTTACAGTTCATGAACAATTCAACTTCTAATTCTTTGCTTAATATGCCCTGTATATTTTGATGAACCACGTTTAAAATATTCTTACTTTTACATTTATTACTAGTAACTTGATTTAATGGGCAAGATGAAGGTATATTTATACAAATATTAGGGCTACTGCTAGAGTTACTCTCTGTTGTCCTATGGGTTAATTTAAAGAGCTTGGAACAGATTCCAAGGGGTAAATGTCATTATTATTACTCTGCTCAATAGAAGCAGGCGTTTCATTAGTCAAAAAATTGACTGAGTTCAAAATAAAATAAGATAGCAACTCTGCTATCTGTTTTGTATAAAACCTAGATAGCTAATACCTATCCTTAGTCAAATAAAAATATTTTCCAATACAAATATTGGTGTAAATTAAATTAAATTTTTCAGTATGTCGACATGTCAATGTGTGTATAAATGTATTATAATCATGTCTTATATAATTCTCATGTTGCGACAAAGATTGGCTGAAGGGAAATGCAAATAAAATTATTTTATCTACATTTTGTAAAGAATTTAGTTTGGAAAAGTATTTAGTAATTAGTTTTTGAGATACATTTTCCCTTCTACCAATTAAAATAATTAGGGTCGTTGGTTTTAAAAACTGCGATGACAACACTTTGTTTAATATTTGTGAATATGTGGCGCCAGGCATACAGTTATTTAATATTGCCTGGCCCACGCGCCGACTAAGTTGTAAACCCATATTTTTTCCAAGTTCATCGCTGTACATTATATACCTATTCTTTGTCCGAGAGGAGGAGGCGTTATTGATAACAGTACTCAAGTCGACTGACGGTGCCTGGGTCAGTATCAGCTGTTCGGCGGGACACACGGTCGGCACGGAAATGCTCGCTGGAGCTTGTTTACAATCACAGATGTGATTGTCGGTCAAAGATATGAAAGTGTCATAATTATACTTACACGTCTCCAACAAACTGTTCATAGCCGACACATGCTCCTTAATTTCGTGTTGTGCTGACTCATATTTACGTGTAATACTTTGTAATGACGAGTTTAAACTATGCATATCTGAGTGGAGGCGCCGTGTGTCACATTCGTACTTTTCTGTAGTTTTTTCCAAACATAATCTACAATCATCGAATTAATTCGACACGTTCCTTACTACAATTTACATTTTTACAAAATATTTTATTTCTATTTGCTAGTTTTTGAGTTCTTTTTATAAAATTATTCAATTTAACATATTTCTTAAATTTATTTTTACTACAGCTCATAGTGGTAACAGATTGCGATCTGTTAGGACTATCACACGTAAGATCAATTGTTACAGATGAATTTTGATCTGTGGGTGAGATGACAGAAGATACAGGTGGAGTGATCAGCTCCTCAAAGAGAGACTGGGTCTGCGCCGACCTGAGGCTATCGTTTGCAGTTTGTGCAGTAATCTCGTTACGTGCGTCGCGAAACTCCTTCTCCAGGACAGCAATACGCCTCAGAGCATCTTCGAACTGCCACTGCCACTCCGGTCAAAGC
The DNA here is from genome assembly GCA_951230895.1 of Carpatolechia fugitivella. Taxonomy (NCBI): domain Eukaryota; kingdom Metazoa; phylum Arthropoda; class Insecta; order Lepidoptera; family Gelechiidae; genus Carpatolechia; species Carpatolechia fugitivella. The sequence continues at coordinate 13,598,109 of OX579666.1, read as the reverse complement.
CATCCACCAAGTGCTGAAGCCGATCCCTATCTCCCGTCACATCAAGATACTTGTTGTGCATCTGCCATCTCACTTTTCAATTTTAAGTTCTTATTAACAATAAGCAACACCTTCTCACTTTCATCTCTCTCAGTAAGCAACTGCTCATTGGTTACCTTACACTGTTTTAATTCATACAAAGCTAATAGTAGTTGTCTTATAGTTGACGGGCTGCCTCACTTCTGGTAGTTGGCATTTTAAACAAAATAAATAACAGTAAAAAGCAAGATTAAAGCACGGCTGTAGCACAGCTGATGAGCAGTCACTTAAATTGAGGTTATGATTAATGAAATGTACAAAAAAATAAGCTATTCAACAAAAAACTAAGTAATTTCAAATCGATTTACGTCCCTAAGTAACTAGTTATATTGAAAGTATCGTAGATTATAGCCCAGTAGCAAATTATTTCAAATAAAATACCCAACTGTTAACGGTACGTTTTTTAAATACACAATTTAGGAAAAATATTTCAATTTTTTACACTTATGCACTAGTTAACACAAAATACACTTAATTAATACGTATAACAAATGCGATAAACATGGAAAATTGTATTAATTTATTTATTTTATTTTATTTCATTCGGAAAACAAACAGTGATTTTAAGCAAATTACATAACAATGTTACTAACCAAACACTATTTACATGTTTTCGCATGTACACAACTAAAGCTAGTTTACATTATGAAAAATATAAAGATAATAAATGCATTGCATAAAGAAGAAAGGATACATTGCATAGAGAAGAAAAATCTTTAGTTATAACATTCTTAAAAACATACGCTTTTGTATTAAATAGATCTAAATTAGGAAATTTAACCATCTCATTGAATTTGTTTGCAGATCTGACAAAAAATGAGTTTTTTCTATAATTAGAGCCGCACTGTGCAACATATAAGTACGATACATGCCTAACTGTCCGATTTGGAACTTTTAGTTTAATCTTTGATAGTAAGCACGCAGAATCGCAAAAGCACGCAGAAATTAAAGTATTTTTAAATCAATAAAATTTATCAAATCCTTTGTCTATAACCTATTCGCCAGTGTTGCCAGCGCGGTATTTCAACGGAACAAAGCAAAATCTGTCGAATTAATTCTGAAAATAAAATGTTTTAAGCAGTTTTTTTATGTTAATAGGTAAACGTGTTTTTATGTTGTCTATGTTCCTTCAGTTTATAAGAGAGAGAGAACGACTATTTTTTGTTCCAGTCTTGTCAACGAACAATTTTTATTTATTTTACAATTTATTGTACACAAGTAAATTACAAAACTTACAACATGAAGAAAGACGACACAACATAGTCCAATACCACAAACCTGTGTAATACCTTATTTTTTTTTTGTTTTTTTTTTGTTAGGTCATTAACAGAGATAACAATAATAATTACAACTAAATAAATATACATAGGATACTAGCCTAATTGTAACTCCAATTATAGGCAACAATGACATGCAAAATAGTACAGTGAACAGAATAAGTTATAAAATGAAAATGACAATAGCACAAAATAAAAGCGCCCTTTGTGACAATAGCAAAGAGTGGCTTTTTTTTTAAATAGACCGTCACAAAAAAAAGTACATTAAAATATTTAAAAAGAAAATTAAAAACAATAATTTTAACCTAGAGCTGAAAAAACTGTGCTCATGTTCTAATATTGGCTAACAAACATTTCTTATATGTGGCAACACTGTCTCTAATATCAAAGTCTGTTTTATTACTATACAATCTCACAAATCTGTATGCCCCCAAAAAAACATCAAACTTAGGCATTTGAAATTTTTTGGCATTACAGTATATTTATATTCTTTTCCTTTAACTAAGTATAGTTTCATGTCAACAAATGTTCTACATGAATATCTTCTGATTATGCTTGGACACACTGGTGTAATAAATGATGACGTTGTTTGATCTGAGAAGCAAACAGAATAAATTTTTATTGTTCCATAAAAGTAAATAAGGTGATGATCATATTTTATTTCAGTGAAATCATAAAGATAGTAAATAACGGCATCACACTGAGTACACACCAAGAATTGCTCATTTTATTATATCAGCATTCAGCAAGGCCAGTTTTAGTCCTAACTAATATAATAAACGCGAAAGTTTGTAAGTATATCGGAGGCCAAGGCGCTACGCCGAAAAAAAATTGTTGCGCAAGTGGCGTGTCTAAGGTAGACGGCGCGGGCAGCGCCCCGCATCGTCCAGCCGCTCTCCGCGCCGCCCAGCACAGACCCCGCTCTAAAACATCGAGGCGGGTCTATGACCTCTGCGACAATGATAAAATATTATATTTGTTTAATTTGATGTAATCGCGCAAAGTATATTACTATGTATAATTCGCTCTTTGAGTATATATTTTTTATTTTATTTTAATTGGTCTTTAGTGTAGTGGAGTGTAGGGTAGTAATGATTATAATTTCACCTAAAAATAAAAGATTTAGTATTTCAAGATTCCAGACATTTTGACATTGTAATAAGTAGTAAGTATAATTTGAATTACTATAAAACGGTCCGTCCGCGGCTACGCTCGCGTTGTGTAAGATTTTCCCGTGGGAATAAGCCTTTTTCCGTAAAAAGTATCCTATGTAAGTGTCCTATGTGTTCCAGGGTATAAACTAACTTTATTCCAAATTTCTTTCATACCAATCCGTTCAGTAGTTGTTGTCTTCCAGTATCTTCACTTCAAAATTATAAAGGGGACAAGGGGAAAATAATTCCCGTTGTCACCACTTTAATTTATTTATAAAATACCTACAGATTTTCGAGTATTTTTATTCCATTGTTTCCAAACTGAAGTCAATTTATTAATTGGATGCAAAAAAAGAAAAATGTGATGTTTATTTACGATTTACAATACGATCGATACGTATCTACTTATTTCTGATACGATCAATATTGTGAATGTTTCCGGAAATACATAATGTTTTCATCGTGTCTATTTTTTTCTTTGTGTTAAATTAAACAGGATGATCACTATAAATGTCTTTATAATATTTTTATCACACACACGTCACTTCAACACATCAATCATTTTTTTCTTTCACTGTCATTATGATGAGTAATTGGTACCAAAGAAATCTTATATCAAATATTTGGTTCAAATCAAGATCAAAAGTTTCTGTTTTGTCAATAAAATTGGGTATGCAAAGTTTTAAAAAAAGTATGCTAAATGCAAAACCATTTCGAGATATAAGGTTGGTTCCTTAATATATTTTGCATTTTTTTTGCTCAAAATACTACACGGTTGTTTATTTTTTTATAAAATCATTTAATTTCCAAGTGCATTCCAAAAAGTAACCTGTAGCCGTGCCATCCATGGTAGCTTTGACGTCGAAAAATGATTCATAAAAATCTTAATTTGAACAAAATATTTTTATTTGATTTGATATACGGCTGATTCTCTGCCTTGACAAACGAGATATATAAAAAAATTACACAAATGTCAAACTTCATCTTTGAATATGGCACAGAATCTTGCGCCACGTGTAAAGCTTGATCTGCTATTTAAATATATTTAATTGTAAAACTTTTACTTTAGTGTTATATCAGACTGCCCACGCCGCGAAATTTTATTGATAAAGCATCGACTATTTGTGTTTACTATTGAAATTATTGGGGCGCTTGGTCTGGCATCACTAAAACACATTTGATGACATACGATGACAGCTAACTTCATACCTACATTCTTTGCTTGTCACTAGGCAAAAAATGTATTTTATTCAGCCAACTGTAGTATATGTATGACTCACTTCAACCACATCTAGATAGATATAATTTTGCATCTAAGTAGCTTGTAGTCAATACGTTTGTGTGACGCACAACACGTTTTTCATTCTGACACGCTCCTGTGTCTCCATACCTCATGCATGGTGACCCTGCCAACACTGCCTAGTATGGAAAGTCCTGTGCATCGCGATTCGTTAGTGATAAAAATATAACGTGTTCGTTCGTAAAAATTGTAATAATGTGTTAAAACGAGAATCTGATAGGATGATGTTTACGTGCTAAAAGTGGGTCTTTTTCGATGGGTGTGGAGTTCTTGAGGAAGCTACGGCGACTCTTGAGACGGGCAAGAGGAGGGTTGTGCCGTAAAGGAGGTGCCTGCACTCATGAGACTGTTTCGCTCTTTCAATATCGCAAGCGACCTCACGTCTCACGCTGGGTGGAACAATTCCTGCCATGGAGTAAAGCTTTCTCAGTGGTGTCGGTTTCAGAGTGCCAGTGACTATACGTCATGATTCGTGGAGAGCCGTGTCCACATTTCTCGCATGGGCTAAACAAGCCCAAACTGGACTCGAATATTCGCCTGCTGAGTAAGCGAGAGCAAGACAACTCGTTCGAAAAACGCGTGCGCTGGCTCCCCAGCGGGTAGTGGTAAGGCGTCTCAGGATGTTGTTCCGGGCACCAACTTTACTCTTAAGCTTGCGGCCGTTCTCTCTTTATGTCAGAGATCGATCCCACGTGACACCTAAGTACCGTCAAAAAATGATTTGAAACTTTCATACAAATCAACTCGATCAGCTGATCACCTTGTTTGAAAAAAATACGAGTTTAAAAAAGTTTTGGAACGAAAGTTGTTCAGTTTCATGGGCCTATTATTACCACACGAGAGGTTTTACGTTATTTTGCTAAGACGTTGACATGTTGTAGTTTTGATTTGTCACGGCAAAGCTAACGATATCTCTTTAGAAATTCATTAAGTATTTTAGAATTAAAGTGTGACAATATTTCCTTATATTTATTAGAGGTTGTATTTTGTCATAAAAACTAAGATTCTTGATTTTATTTTTATTTTTAACATTGCCTCATTGTTTCCTTGGAAAAATAGTGCTCTTAACCGAGTTTCATCAAACCCATTAACTCATAGAAAAAGAAATTGTTGTTTTCTTAATGGAATAGTCCACTAACCCAAGTTTTATCGTAATCAGAGCACTAACAAAATAATAAACTGTCAGTAAAAAATACGAGTATATGAGTTCATTTTGTTCAATATTATAATTATGTTTTTATAAATAATTATTACTCATCCAAAATATCATTTGAATAAAAATACTCGTAAATCAGTCATTCATTTTATAATTATAATTTTTAACGTGGGATAACGGAAATATTTATTCCCACTGTCCCCTGTGTTTTTTTTTTCGAGTGAACATACTGGGGGACAGCGGGAAAAATCCTTAGTTGTTCCCCCGTGAGGGATATAATCCTTTGACTGGAAATAAGACTTGGCCCCGCACACACTTGGCTGGTTTTTTGTAAGCTAGGTATAGGCTATAAAATTACGTAACGAGTATGCAAACTTTACTTTTGAATCAAAAAATAAATTATATCTTACCTACCTAATACAATAAAAATAATTCTAAAAAACCGCATTTGGTTGAAGAATAGAACTACCTAACTATTCCTCTTGCGCCTGCCTGTGTTGCACTAGAAAAATAAAATGATCGACATCTGTAACTAGGTAGTATAATAATAACATCTAATTTGAAAAAAAAAATGTATACCTTGATGTGCCGTCCACTGTTCATACACACATACCCTTTGCGTAGTGTACTCGTATTATTAGTGTCGGCCTTGAAAGTGATAGTATCACAAACTTGACTAAACCTTACTAAGTATACAAGCAGCAGGTATGGACCCAACCTATATTTATTTAAATAAAAATCGATTTAGAAATATTGTCAATGTAACGGATCGGACGGACGGATGTGACGGACCTACTCATAGTACGTCTTCTCCAAATAAAATTATTTCGTGAGCCGGGCGGCTTGGAGCGCCACCGAGCGCACATCCGTCGTCGGCAAAGATCATGGGCGACTGAGCTCAAGAAAGGAAAGTGATAACGCTAAGCTTCTCCGCACGTGTTTAACAGAGAAAGAAATAATGTTCGCGCGCTCCAAGTAAATGCGCGTAAGTGCCAAATTTACTTTCTCAGTTTATATAAAAAGTACTAATTTGATTTGTAAATTGCCTAGGAAAAACATAAAGCAGTCGGAGACCTATCTTGTAACTAAATTTCGGCGACCAATAAATTACCATTTACCTCTCAGATTCAAATAACGAGAATCGAAGACGCTGCTTTGGGTAACATTTGTATCGAGAAGATTTTTACCAAACATGTTTTGGCCTTAGTGTAAGCGTAGATAATAGAGTCCAATAACATATTTTAGAAAATCAATACATTTACTGACGTAGATAATGAGATCTGATTCAACAAAAATCTTGAAAATTCCCGGACTAGCCCCTTAATTAAATTAGTTTGGAGACAGTCAATAGCAGTATTTTGGCCTACTTAAAAAAATGTTTTGTGGTAGATCGCTACCATATTTTTAGTTAAAAAAATTTAATAAAAATATTTTATCAAAATTATACTTAGTAATACAAGATAAATTTCTTATATTAATTTCTTTTATGAAGTTTTGTATTTTTTTAGTTTTTAACTTTTATTTTTTACACTTTATTATTCTTAAGGACCTATACCTAGGTATTTGTTCATTCATGGTCTCCGCCCGAACTTTGTCTACCCTCAAAGAAATGGAAGATACTACTTCTGTATTTCTAATAATCTTGCGTATTTCTTTGACTAACCTGATCGACTGCGACTGGATCACTGGCCGATAATGATGTGAAGATATTCTAGGTAATGGTCAAAAATCAAAATAAAAATATATTTATTTCCTTAGGATGTTATTACATCACTTAGATCCGTCATTACATTTAATTGGTCTAGGACTATATCGATCAAAAAATAAATTTGTGTGACTGTTGTGCGTCATTGTCTACCTTCTATTTTACTTCTGAGCACTGGTTTATTTGTGTGACTGTAGTGCGACACTGTCTACCTTCTATTTTACTTCTGAGCACTGGTTTGTGTGACTGTAGTGCGACACTGTCTACCTTCTATTTTACTTCTAAGCACTGGTTTATTTGTGTGACTGTAGTGCGACACTGTCTACCTTCTATTTTACTTCTGAGTACTGGTGTATTTGTGTGACTGTAGTGCGACACTGTCTACCTTCTATTTTACTTCAGAGCACTGGTTTATTTGTGTGACTGTAGTGCGACACTGTCTACCTTCTATTTTACTTCTGAGCACTGGTTTATTTGTGTGACTGTAGTGCGACACTGTCTACCTTCTATTTTACTTCTGAGCACTGGTTTATTTGTGTGACTGTAGTGCGACACTGTCTACCTTCTATTTTACTTCTGAGCACTGGTTTATTTGTGTGACTGTAGTGCGACACTGTCTTACTTCTATTTTACTTCTGAGCACTGGTTTATTTGTGTGACTGTAGTGCGACACTGTCTACCTTCTATTTTACTTCTGAGTACTGGTGTATTTGTGTGACTGTAGTGCAACCCTGTCAACCTTCTATTTTACTTCTGAGTACTGGTGTATTTGTGTGACTGTAGTGCGACACTGTCTATCTTCTATTTTACTTCTGAGCACTGGTTTATTTGTGTGACTGTAGTGCGTCACTGTCTACCTTCTATTTTACTTCTTAGCACTGGTTTATTTGTGTGACTTTAGTGCGACACTGTCTACCTTCTATCTTACTTCTGAGCACTGGTTGACCGATCCCACCCACCAACCCAACCGACCCCAATAACCCCACCCACCAAACCAACCAACCCCAAAAACAACACTTACTAACCTGACAGACCCCAATAACCCAACAAAAATGACCGACCGACCCTAAAAACCTTACCAGACTGAATGACCCCACTCACCAACCTGACCAATCTAAATAACCCCAAAAAAAAAGGTAAATAAAAGTTGTTGAAAGTTGTCTGTGTCTATGTCTATGCGATAAAAATTACCAACCTTACCCACCAACCAGACCAACTCCACCGCCACCACCTGGGCCCCGTCTCACGAAGCAACAAGTTACTAGTAATAAGTTACAATTTGATATACATTGCGTAGCCAATTAGCCTAAAATGTAAGCCCTTATCGTCTACGCAATGTACGTCGAATTGTACTTGTAATTTGTAACTTGTAGCTTCGTGAAACCCCCCTGGTGCTTCAGCTTGAGCACTGCGTGCGTATCAGCGAGCACAGAAGCGTTTAGATGTGTAGTGTATGGATACTAGTATAATGCCTTCCAGACTCGTGGCCCCCCCCCCGGGGTACAGCAATAAATTCAGTTTAACGTTAGATACCTTGTTTGATTGACGCTCCAGGGAGAAATAGTTAATCTACATCTTTCAGGCGCAATATGTGTGCGTATGTGTTGTGTCGTGCATTGAAGCCGCCGCGCCGCTGCGCACCGCACAGTATTATTATTATTATTTTTTTATGCACTTGCACTATCAATGGTGCAGGTGACACTACTATGTATCGTCTGCACCATTCTCGACAACTATTTTCACTGACATCAAAACACCAAAAATATTTTTTAATCTGTACTTGAAAAATAAATTAAAACGAAAAGTAATTATAGAAATTAATTGCAATGAAAACAATAATCAAAAGTTTAAGTGGTTTAAGGTTACAGGCGGGGGCCCCCAACCAGGGTATACATTTGTTCTTTAACTCTTCTGTGGAAATGTTTGTTTCTGTTGCCGAAATTGCCCAGCTCCCATTTGTTCCACAGTCCTCAATTATTTTGGCCTTTAGATGATAATATTGATCGCAATTTTCCCCGAACTTTTTGGCCGGTACGCAAAACTTCTTAATTTCATTAATAGATTCCTCTAATTTTTTCTCAAAATCCGGGTCATCTATATCAGCTTTTGATTTGTTCTTTTGCAAAGTATCCGTATAAAAACCGCATTGCTTGTACAATATATGTTCTTCCTTACATTTACTTTCAGACCAGCTGTCTGAAGTCGAACCAATCTGTATAATTGTTGTAACAGTAAAAACTATGTAAAATACGACTTTGGTACTCATAATTTTCTAAGTCTACAAATAATTTTGTTATAAAACCACTCGGAATAATTTTGTTATAAAACCACTAAAACCAAAATGAATATGGTACGACACCTATTTTTTTTGATGTCACAATAATTTTAAATATAGAAGGAACGCATCAATCTTAAACATTTTATTTTTTTTTGTAAAGAAAAAAGTATTATTACCATATATTTGAGTTCTCTTCATAAGTAGTATAATTTTTTTTTTTTTATTATTCATTGTTAAGAAACAAACAGTCAAATGCTTAAATAATTACACAAGTTAATAAATGTAAACCTACAATCCCCTATACTTACACATAAAAATAGGTTTCAAAGTTAAATTACAGAATAAAACCATACATAAAGAGAAAGCAAACAAAACACCATGTAAATTTTTAGAAAAAACAAAAACATAATTTTTTAAAAGGTTTGGGAAGCCGAATCAGCGAGGCAGTCAAGAGTCTGTTTCTTAAAAGTATGTATAGACGAGGAAAAAATATTAGCATTGGATTCATGCAGCAATTCAATGTAGAGACTACACGCACGTCTAATAAAACTGTTCTTGGCATAGCAAGTCTTGGCTGGAGAGATAAAGAACAAATTCTTTTTACGACAGCTTTTTTTTTTTTTTTTTATGGCACTAGTATGACTTCATTTTTGCGAGGCACACGGAAATTGATTTTTTGTAGTAGTGAGGGGTATCGACATAGTTATTTATGAGTGTATATAAGAAGGTGGCATCGCAGAGATCGCGACGGTGCCTCAAAGTGTTAATTTCATAAATTCATGGAATTTCTATAAAACTTGGTACCCAAGGAGGATCTCAAAAAATAATGCCGGTATTGAATAAAGAAAAAAAGTAGTGCAAAGTAATTGGTATCATATGAAGATGTTTTTTTCTTCTACCGTAACTGGTTACGAACCATCGGTTTCGTACGCGGCCGAAGGGCTCACACCTTTTATTGGCTAAGCCCTTACTTGAACTTGGCACCCATCATTCACATGTATGTTTTTGGTGGGATCTCATTAATTTCTGTAAAGCAATCTCATCTTTTTATTTACTAAGTTACAGACAATTAACACAAGTTTTAAACAATATACCTGACTGTATTTTAAAGTTTTCTTGTTTTTATCTTCTAAAACAGACTTCATGCAAAAAGTCTTATTATAAATTAAATGACTAGGTATTTGATTGAAAAGAAGGCTTGGTGTTCGGATGCTTCAGCACGGCACAGGAAACAGCATATCGATCGATTATAGTAAACAACATGTTTATGTAAAAAAAATAAGTACAGAAGATGCGAATCCTGTGGAGTTTCTTCCGGCCGTTCTTCTCCACAGTGAGCGTACACTTGTAGTGAATGGGCCATCTTGCTTTGACGTCGAAAAATGATTTTGTTAAATCTTACTTCGAATAAAGACACTTTCATCTTTACCTAACTGATTAACGCAAAATCTTACAGTTATTAACTCAGCTCGCGGAACTGGGGGCCGATCGCGCTATTTGACAACGTCTCAAACGTTCAGCAGCGGTAGCGTTTCGGTTTCGATTCGTTTTTGGTTTTTACGTTGTGCCCATCCGTATCGCCCTATTTTTAGCAGCGTCTTTACCGCTGACGTTAATCAATCGTTCATCGAACGTTGCCAATGGTGAACCGTTTAGTGCTGTTCACGAGTATCACAGAATACTAGGTGTTATTTTCGTTATCATTCGGTCAATTTCGTATTTTGCGAACTGGCAACCCCTGCGTTCCGAGACGCGCTGAAATCGGTTAAAGCACCCGTAAAGCCCAAGTCACACAGAGCCGTGCCGGGGGCGGTCCGGCGCCGGGAAAGCGGGACGGTGCTATGGCACGGCATAGCGCCGTCCCGCTTGTCCCGGCCCCGGACCGCGCCGCTCCCGCTCTGTGTGACTTGGGCTTAACCGCGTTCCGAATTACTGTCAGCTGTCAAAACTCATACGTTTTTTTGCTTTTCTGATCGCTGACACTTTATTCGATCCCTAGCTGGGTTTAGCAAAGGGCATCATCTTGGAAAGTACCAGGGCGCCAAGCCACACCAAGTTTAATCTTGGAAAGTACCAGGGTGCTAAGCCACACCAAGTTTAATCTTGGAAAGTACCAGGGCGCCAAGCCAGACCAAGGTTAATCGTTGTTTTGTTTGTGTTGAGATAAATAAGATAATAAAATATCGCGCAGTAGGTATACCTACTTCATTTAAAATTTCTTAGAAATTGTTTCCGACACAACAATTTGAATGACACTTAAAGCAACAAGACCACAAGATATTTGGATATGTTATTCCTCAAGTAATTTGGTTGAGAAGTTAGTTTGCATAGCGGCTACAATAGCGCTAAATAAGCAATTTTGATTTTACCCGAGGTAGGCTGTTATCTAGTGAAATCTAGTCTAGTTATCGTTTGACGTGCGCCCGCGGCTAAAGGGTGAATAATGTGTTTGGGCTGATGAATCCTACACGGTCTGGCGCGTTGATGACGTGTAGTAATGTTATTAGCTACGTCTAGCAGTTTTATTATACAACAGTTTAGTTTAATAACTCAAAATTATATAAGTGGTTTTTTTAATCCGTGAAGTTGAACTTTTGTTCTTACATTAAATATATTAAGACTTCAAATATTTTTTCTGTTTTTTTACGAACTAACCAGCTAGCTGAGTCAATTAAAAAAATATATTAAAACTTTTGAAAAGATGTAAAACAAAAGTTTTTTACGGTCTGAAATGTTACCCAAGTTATTTTGATATAGGCTTTAACCACTGCATCTTTTAGTACTCCATTTATTTCATCAATATGTAGCTACAAACCTGGGGCTGACTCCAGATGAGTCTCAATCAATCAGCCTATTGCAGTCTACTGCTGGACGTAGGCCTCCCCAAGGGCACGCCAAGGCGCACGATCACCTGCTTTCGTCATCCAGCCACCACCAGCGACCTTCCTCAGGTCATCAGTTTACCTGGCAGGGGGGCGTCCCACACTACGTCCGAGACGTGGTCTCCATTCGAGAACCCATCTGTTCCAACGCTCGTCGATTCTGCGACAGACGTGGCCAGCCCACTGCCACTTCAGCTTGCTACACTTCTGGACGATACCTTGGTCCTCTCCCGGATGATTTCGTTGCGGATTTTGTCCCGTAGCAAAATACCAAGCATAGATCTTTCCATGGCTCGCTGAGTGACATGTAGCCGATGGGCCAGCTTCACGGTCATGTTCCACGTCTCAGCTCCGTATGTCAATACGGGTAGGACACACTGTTTATACACCCTGCTCTTTAGATGAATCTACCGTCTAAATAAAGAGGTACTTTAATAGGTCACTAGAAAGCGTCAGATGAAAAAGACGTTTTTCAGTGACCAATTAACTTTTGGGATTCTGCCTTCAAGTGTTCGAGCCCATTTAACGAGCTATTATGTGCGTTGTTGACTTTGGTTTGCTTGTTGAGCTATGAGTGTAACTTTGATTTCAAATTTTCTCTCTTTCACTGACTCTCTTGATATATAATTATATGCATAGGCAGATATCTTAAGCACTCATAAACCACAATTTTTATCTACAGAATAAAAAAAAAAACAAACATGAAAATTCCATAATTTATTAAGTAACAAACCGTGTCAATAAATCTAGTAGCCCGTGATGTCACATGAATACGTCATCGGGCAGCGCGCGCGCCGGCACCGTCTCGTCCGAGAAGGTGACGACGCGCGAGCGCCCCCCACTCCCCGCCCCCACTTCCTCCGCAATACCAGCTGCCCCCACCCCGCACACCGCGCTCAGGTTGAACTCACTAAGACTGCGAGGAACGAAGTACTCCCGACAAGCTAGCGTCCCACCAGCGCCAGCCGAACGCCGCCCTGGAACCCCTCGCTGGAAACTCTCCTCAGTCGACTTCCTCCGCGGCAGACTGTTAAACTTAGTCGGGTTTAATGCGTCAATTTTAAACGTCACCTGTGGACGCGGCTCAGGCCCAGGCTCGGGCGGCGCACGGCGTCAGGAAGCCACAGCTGGGGCCTTCTCCTTCACACACTCCACGTGCGTGTGAGTACTGTGCACCGAACTCCTCGCACACAACCCCACTACACCACGCAACGCGGCACTCATGTCCTCCTGTATCAAATTAAAACACATCGCTATAACCACTATCCCCACTAAAATATATATACAGCAGATGCCGACCGCTACGTCTTCAGCTTTCGATGATATTTTACCAGCGTATACGCCCGGACGCAGATCACCGAAGCCGATAGTTGCAAGGCTGGAGAAAGAAAAGAAGCACCCGTCAATGAGCGTCCACTTTTCCGTCACTCTGAACATGGCTGAGCCAAGTATCACATATAGGGCTATTAGTAGTAAACTAAGAAGGACGGGTACGCGCGTGTGGTCTCGGCAAGTCCAGTGTATGGGCGCGAGGCTGTCGAGGTTGAGGGCTGCTTGAAAGGGGGTGCATCCTTCTTCGAGGGTGGGGCGCTTGCAGAGCGGGGTGGGGCGACGCGGGGGAGGGCGCATGCGCGAGTACAATGAGCGCACGCGCCGCGCCAACGCGTCTCCGATGGTGGAGAGGTAGAGCATGATGATGGGGATGCCCACACACGCGTAGGCTATCGCCACCAACTTGCCTGCTGCTGACTTCGGCGTCACATTCCCGTGACCTGTGAAGAAAACATTTCATTAGTATCTTCCATCATCATAATTTCAGCGGAAGTTCATCCACTGCTGGACAAAGGCCCCTCGGCTCTTCACTACAACCGGTTCCGCACTGATCATCGAGTCACCTTGTGGGGTTCACACCTTTTATTCTCAATACATAGGTAAAGTAAAACATTTCTTGAATATATAACCACGAAACAGTTCGTGAACACAAGTATTGATTTTTGAGCGGAATGGATTTTTTATACATAATTATAAAATACTGGCAACATTTAATTTTTTTCTCATCGTTTCGGTTTGTGAATGGCAGTCAGTCAACCAGTCAGTTACTTTTCCATTCCACTTTTCTTGGAACAGAAATAAAAACCGGTATATTTTACGCCGGCAATGGTCGCATTTCTTATTCGTATCAGGTCAGATTGTCGGTCTCTGGGGATGTTTACCGCCCCTCAAACACTGCAAAGTGTTGCGAGTAAACTTAGGGGAATTGGTTAACAGTTTCTGTTTGCGTTATTTCCAAGGTCATTGCTTATTCTAGTTGGTAACAGTGAAATGTCTGGAAAATTTAATGGGATATTTTGTGGTGTGAACATTTAAAATTAGAATTTCAATATGAATTCCGCGCTACACGTTTTACCGGTACAATACAACCCACACAATATAGCTTAGAAGAGTGTTTCTTTTAAAAGTTGTGTGAAGAAAAAATAACTTTAACAAAAAAGTAGAAACCTCCTTCAAATTACCTTATATGGTTATCTTCACTAAAAAGTAACAAATAAAATAACATTTCAGATAAAACATAAAAAAATATAGCCAATAGCCAAAGACAGGTAGTGTATTAAGTAAATATTTCGAATTTTGTACTTACTTTTGGAGTCGGTGCCAGTCTAAAATTTTAAACGATCAAAATAACAGTTTAGTTCGTGGAATAAAACCTACTCGGAGTTTCTTGGTAATTTGAAGGAGGTTTCTACTTTTTCGTTAAAATTATTTTTATCTTACAATTTTCAGTGTTTCATTCAATATGTTTTACGTTAGTAATTAATCCTAACCTCGAGACTTTTCCTATTATTTTTTTTAATTATCCATAGCTCGGCTAGGTTTTGTTATTTAACAGTTTCAGTACAAAGATATTATATTTGTGGTATATGCTTAGTTTAGACAGCAGCATCTTCCGTGCTTTGCAAACTTATTGTTTATACTGACTGTTTCGAAAATAACATAAGTTAGAAACTGGGTATTTAGTAGTCCAGCCAGCTGGCCACTAAACTGACGATGCTTGTTTAATGAACTTACAGTTTACCGATTTACAAAATTTTACCCCGAATTCCCCTATACTTAGGCTATTCGATGTTTGAGATGGTATCGTTAAAGTCTATCATTAGCTGATTACAGATTGTGAACTTAGGATGGCTTCTTGTTTTTCTTCATATTGTGGAACTAACCTCACAAACCCTGGTCACATAATTAATATAGTACTACGCCCTGGTCAAGAGCCACTGATTTGGCTCGAGTAACGACTCCTTCTGTAGATAGTAGCCACGACACGGCTTAACGTGCCTTCCGAAGCGTGGAATTATCTTTCTTTTCAGATAATTAGGTGATTCAGGCAGCAATGCCCGAACAAAACTGGAGAAAGTCTCCACCTCACAAGAATAGTCTCCACTGGGATTCGAACTTGGAACTTCCGTTAAGAGAGTAAAACACTTGACCACTCAGCCATAGAGGTTATATTATTTGTGATTTCCAATACAATAACGGTATCGCGATGCATGTTGCTATCACCAATTGAGCTGTTTCCACTTTTATATCTCATTCCATCATCAGATTTAAAAAAAATGTATAGATCCTTATATAGATATATCCTTTTTGCTCGTTGTATCGAATGAAAAAAGAATTATCAAAATCGGTTTAAAACTGACTGAGATATGACTAAAAGAATAGACGAACAACGATGCGAATGCTAAATTCCGTTGAGGAGTTTCCAAGTTTTATTTCACGTTTTACCATCAGATCTTGACGAAATGTATATGGAACCACCTCGAAAATAAATCCTATCGAATGAACAAAGAATTATTAAAATCGGTTTATAATTGGCGGAAATATAGATGTTATTAGAATAAAATACATAAAATAAAAATAAAAATACAGCCGTATTGAGAAATAGAGACGGACAGTTAAAAGAACATAAATGATGTGATAAGTTTGTACATAAATTTAATGATGTTAGATGTTTGAACTTATTGTGTTCCAGAAAAGGAAGAAATAGTCTAAAATTCTTCTATAGGTTATACTATACGTATTATGTTATAATAGTATTATAGTATGTGCTAAGCTTTTAAGCCTCAACTAAAAAAAAATGTTAGGTGGGCCAAGTTTATTTTATTAATAAGTGGAGGTCTAGAAAAGGATGGAAGGAACACAGAGAGACCTTTGCTCAGCAGCGAGACAACATAGGCTAATATAAGGGCAGATATCTTACCAATGGTCGTGATAAGTGTAAGCGCGTAAAGGAAGCTTGTCGAGAACGTCCACCGATAGTCCTGCTCCACTGCATCAGGCCCCGGCGCACTCAGAGCCGTCTTCATCAGAACCTTCTGGAAATCTAACAGCTCTTTAGCGGCAAGCTTCGTCCAGTTCTCCTTATAAAGGATGTTTAGGTCTTCGGTGATCGACCAGAGGCGCTCAACAGTTCTTGCGCGGATGTCAGTAGGTGGGAGCATTGGCTTGGAGGCGGCGACGGCTGTTTCCAGATTTCTGGGTGCTCCTTCTAAAGCAAGAAACAAGAATCCTCCGAGTAAGTTGTAGGTGAGAACGAGGAAGCAGACTGCGAGGCAGGTAAGAGGCGAGGCGCGGCGTGCGTGGGCGCAGCGGCAGCACTGAGCGATCCCTCCACGACCCGCGCATCCTCCCCCGCCTCGTGCCCCGCAACCCGCGTATCCACCGCACTCCTCGACCATGCTACTAGCGCTGAGACATCACCCCTCTCCGCCAACAACTCGACAGGTTCTGAATTTCTTTCTTCTTCACTCTGGGCATTCTATCTTGATGATGTTTTATGGCTTGAAGTGACCCTGCAACAATGGAAAAGTTGTGTTAGTTTTATTTCAGAGTTTAAAAACATGGAATGAAATATATAGGTAGCTCCAATTTTAGTACGTAACGTGGAACAAACACAGGAGGTAGAAAGTAATTGAAACTAAAAATTAAGAATAAGCTGAGCTATAGTAGATTAAACATTTAATACAAAATTGAAGAAATCACGATTCAAAACAATAAGATCAAATTTTTTAAATTAAAGTGTTTTAAAGAACAGTTATTTCGGAAAACTTCATTCAAAGAATTTCAATCTGTAACTTACAGTCCGACCTTAAACATTTACAGAATTTATGAAAAAGCTTATTTTAGACATTTTAATAATAATAATTTAGCTAACATTCTCACAATTCGCGGGTTTGTTACCACGGTAATATTTAATATCGAGGTAACAATATTAAATATTACCGTGGTAACAAACCCGCGAATTGTGAGAATGTTAGTGTAGTGAACAACCACGAAAATCTTAAAACAATAATTTAGCTATCTATTTTTGTTCTTACGTCTAGTAAGTAATGCGAGTGCTGATGTAATCACGTTGATTTATAAAATTGAGGAGGACACTGTAGCCTGTAACATAGTTTTTTCTAACTAGCACATGCTGCAGGGCTTCATGTGAATTGTTACCTTTTAAAAGAACAATAAAAATATTTATTATTTATTTATTTAAATCCATGACCCGATTTTTAGATGCTATCTATGTAATTGCTACGGCAGGAAGTATTCCGCTCTAAGTGCAATGTAGGTGTGTGTGGCTTCGAATCCCGCCCAGGGCAAACATTCGTGTGATGAGCACTTGTGTTTGCCTTGTGTTTGGTTGTTGTTTATCTATTTAAGTATGTACTGTATATCAGCTGTCTGGTACCCATAGTACAAGCTCTGCTTAGTTTGGGATCAGATGGCCATGTGTGAAGATGTCCCCACATATTTATTTATTTTATTTATTTATTTACTACTACCTACTAAAGTTTTCGTTTTATAATGAATTCGTAATAAAACGGCCATTTTTCATCGCACATGGCGCGCCGCCGCTGCCGTGTCTGTTTTAAAATAACGACATATTAACTTATCCACTATTTGAGATATTTAGGTTAGCTATTATGAGGAAAATCAATATAGAATTGCTAGTCCGCACTGCAATTACGCACTGGGTCCGACTGTGCTTATTCAAATAAATAACGCGCAAATAAGGTTTAGCACGCTCTACGCTTAGTCCACTTTTGGATATAAGTGATAAACTATCGGTGACAAATGTGACACCATTATGGCTACCGCACTGCAGCCTCGTAAACAGACTAAATCGACATGAATACTTTGGTCCGATACTCAAAAGTACGGAATTCGGCGTACCCGAGCTAAATTTTGCTAAATTTTCAGTTACTTTCTACATTATACAACCAATTATTTATTTACTAACCCATTGCATAAAATAATTTCTCTTCATTCGGGTAACAATTAAGCAGCTTGCACAATTCTTCACGCACGCTTGCATCCTTTCAAATTATCATAAACACACTTTGACATTGAGTTGCCGCATTCATGGAGCTGTTGTTTTTAGATAGCGCGGTATTTAGACGAGCGCCGCGCGAGCCTCTCATTTATCTAAGGATCAGACTTTGTTATTAAAGGTATCAATATTTTATTCATTTTTCATCAATATCATAATTATTGTCTGTTCACATTCAATCAGCATTCGGTCTTTTGTCGACCACATTATTCTAAACACTTTTATTGTATTTGTGATTTTTTGGTTAATCAGTTAAACAAATTCGAAATATAGGTGAGTTCATTATATTATTATAATATTGTGGTGATAACTCGTAGAAATATTATTCCATGTTCAAACGAGCATTTAGATGAGTTCATTATATTATTATAATATTGTGGTGATAACTCGTAGAAATATTATTCCATGTTCAAACGAGCATTTTATTTATCTTAATATCTAATTTATATAAATATTTCAACAAAAGCAAAAAAAAAGAAAATGTCTCAAAAATCATCATTATTTCGCATTCAGTGTTGTAAATTCCAAGGCTTTGAATGTAATATAATTTTCGGAAGCAGAATCAATGTTAAATAATGTACGGGTTTGTAAAATAACAATAAATTACCATTGAAACCAACGTCAGATATTATATTTTCAGGAATAGTAGTCTGTATTTGGTCTTACTAAAAGGTTTCCATTATTCATATTTTTTAGGCAAATAAATAAAACATCAATAAGCCAAAGTTGTTTTTGGTATCTTTGTTCTTTTCATATTTTTATGCATAATTCTGTAACGAGGCATTCGTCCTCTTTCTCTGTTTTATGCATAATTCTGTAACGAGGCATTCGTCCTCTTTCTCTGTTTTATCACTGGCAACCTTTCTTTCTGGCTGTATATGATGCTTCTCATTTCAAATATTTAAATTCCGAAATCTTCTGTCTCTCTCTACTGTTTGTCAGGTCCTTTTTGACTCAACTATCTAAGTTCCGCCCTCGAGAGTGCAAGTTTTATATTAACACCTCAGTTTAAATAAGATTTTATAATAAAGAGTCGTTTGACGACGTCGTCGTAGCAAATTATCGAGTTATCACAGTTTCAACGTCTTTGTGTACCTTTATACTACTTTTAGATCAACCCACGACCTTTGACGCTCCGTGTCTCTCCTTTTCCATTTGTGTCTGGTGCGGCCTGGGAGCGGGGCTAGCGCCGGCGCAGTGGCGCCCAACGGTGAATTTATCAAGAAAACTCAAGAAAAATGAATTGTGCTATTTTGAACCCTTATTGTAATTTTTGTATTCTTGTTGTAATTTTCTTTCTTCTGCAGATAAACCTTCATCCCTTTGGACTACAATTCATTTTCCTCTTGCATACCGTTTCTAACAAATCTACCATCTATGTAGCATATCATCTCATTTTATTTTATCTGTAACAAAATATCTCAATGAACTACACATAATATTTATTACACACAACTACAGCCAAAAATGCTTTCACGTCACCATATGGCTGGTCACAAATGTGATCGGGACTAATGCTTTGGTAACGTGGATCCTACATACATAAGGTTATCTAGGTCCCTAGAGACCGACAACGGATACCTTACCTACTCCCATTATAAATTCCATTAAATATAGTACCATAATATTTCACTATTTCATTAACATTGAATAACCCATTACATAAAATATTTATGAAAAGTAATTGTCATCATAATATTGTCATAACAAACGTCACGTCACCAAAATTATTTATAAAGATCGCAAACTTCACCTAACCAAAAAGTTAAAATCCAAAAAGTTTTAAACCTCTTTTACACATTCAATCTCCCGTAATCAATTTCCTTAAGATGGACCCTAATTAACTCAATAAGCCAGAACTTTTATTTGAACTAGTGTTACGCAACCAGCTCACTACTAAACCAGTAGTGAGCAACCCCACCCACACGCAAAATAGGCGCAGCAGACGTCGATTTGCGGAAACCAGCCCGTCCTACCATACCAAACGCAACCAGCAAGTCACTGCCACGCAAACGGCCGAGGAACTGCTCTCTTTATTAATAACAGCTCTCTCCAACGCCGAAACCTCCCCTATGTTAGTTGGCCCAATGACTATGAACGTCGTTAAAACGAGTACTGCATCCTCTCTTTCCCAACTCGTAGTCCATACGCTATAGACATCAACAGTGTTTCCGTGTTCAGATACCTTTTTATCGTTCTGTATAGTGTCTTTTGTATTGGAAAAGATGGGAAGGGTACACAGGAAAACAAGGGATCAAATCTAGATCGCCATTTTTTAATTTTGAAAAGTTTTGTTTGAAAACTTCTTGTATTGATCCTAATGACTTACAAACATCTTTGTCTTGTTTAAGGTAATGTAGACTTAATTTTCAGTAGGATATTAATCCAAACATTATCTTAAACAAGACATAACCACTGACAAGACTGTATCCGAGATACTGCGGCAATCCGATCTCTGCACGATGATCGTTTAACACGACTCCACAATAAGAATTGAATCCCAAGAAAACAAAATGTGTAAAATTTTCATTGCCTAATGTAAGGAACAACAATTTATGTAAATGAAGTTATCTAAGGGATCACTATCGACGCAAGGTTACAATGGGACCCTCATTTAAATGCGTTATCCGCAAGACTTAGCTCGGCGGCATACGCAGTCAGAAAGATTCGTTAAACTGACTGACGTTGCTACTGCCAGACTTGTATAATATTTCAGCTATTTTCACAGCATTATGTCCTAAGGAATTTTATTGTGGGGTCAAGCTGCTAACATAAAAGCATCTTTGTGTTACAGAAGAGGGCGATACGTTCAATATATGAATTGCGTGGTCACGATTCCCTAAGGAAGTTGTTTAAAGAAATTGATAATATCAATTGGGATATTATCCTCACGGTATCCTCACAGTACCAGTACATATCGAGGGGTGAAAGGCTAATGGCGTTAAGCGACATTTTTGGAACTTTACACTAGAGCGTTTTAAAGTTTTGAAAATTAGAAAAAAAAATCGTAGGAGTTCAGTTTTTCATTTAATTTAAATTCGAAGTATACAGTTCTTTTTGAAATCAGAATCCTCATCAAATGTTGTCGTTTTTAAACAAATAGAATTAACGGTTACAGTAATAAATGTCGCTTGAGTCAAAAATACTTGTTTGTTTATTTTTTCAGAGTAAGGAAAAAACACTTAAGCGACGGTTCCACTTGTTTTTGGAGTAAAACCAAATGATTTAAGATACAATGGCTATCAAAATTTGTGGAAAGCTAAATGACTCAAAGAGGTCGTAATAGTGTTTTTCGTGTAAAGCCAATAGATTGTACTACCCAGCTATGGGCGAAATAGATTACGTCTAATATACTGAAAGACCAATTCCATTGTTATTTAAGTGCAGGAAAAGTGACTCAAGCAACGATCAATATTCTAATCTCATGGACCTAAATCCTCATTTATTTAAATTTAATTTGACATTGGTCGTTAAGACTATAATAAAATCTTTATCCATATCAAAATTGCAGAACACTGAACAAGAGTTTTCGTTGATGTTAGGAGAAAATAAAATAAAAAGTATATTGAAAAAGAGTGTTTATTAGAATCTTATTTTTATAAGATACAACATTTAAACGTAAGCAACAAAAACACTTAAAAAGAAAAACTTGTCTTTTAATTATCAGTACTTTTACTAAGTTTTAATAGAATCTACTAATACTGTAACAATCAGTCAATCAGTTACGTTCTTAATAAGAAATCACAGCAATTTACCAGGCCTCCATGACGACGGTGCGGCGTTGACTCAAGCGCCCCGCGCAAGCGCACGCCTACTATTCACGAGAAGTTTTTGAGTAACGCAAAGATTATAAAGTAGGTCTTAAATGACATTGATCTACTGGTATCATAGAAAAATGTATTTGCTGAACATACATTTCTTACTGAGAGTAGAAAAGGAAAACTGATTTAAGTACAAAAACTTTTTATAATTTTTGAAACAAGCGACCGCTTTTTGTAAAAAGTACACGTCAAATTATCTCAAATAACCTACTCTCTTAAATTTTCGAAAAGGCTAATTACTTTAAGTCACTGCTCTAAACATAAATAGAGTAAAGCCAAATAATTCAAATGACATAATTTGTTTGTTTTTGCTGCAGGCTATTTAATTCAAGCGATATATGCCTAATATTTTTGTGGAAAGCTAATTGCGTCAAGCGACAAGCTTTTATTTTTTTAGTGGCAGGCTAATTGCTTTAAGTGACAGCGGTTTGTGAATTTTGGGGCAAGCCAAATGATTTAACCTACCAGCTGCCATACAAATAGAAACAGGAAAAAAGCTTTAACAACCATTTGAGTTTAAAAGTGAAAAAGGCTAAACGATTCAAGTAGTTACTTGAATCGTTTAGTATTTTAATATAGCTTAAGTCAACCATGCCATAAAAAAGGCAGTTTTTTGTGTCGCTTGAGTCAGTAGCGCAATAGAAAACAGAGTCCAAATCTATTTGCATTAAGCGACAAAAAAAATGCTCAGATCGGCATGAAACCCGGCTCAAAAGATGCAAAAAAATTCGCTGATTCCAAATATATATATAACTCAATATCGCCCTTGGTGTCGCTTAACGCCATTAGCCTTTCACCCCTCGATATTTAAAAACATCTTGTATGTCCGGAAGCACATAATGCTATTTCCTAAGAATTCTGATAAAAAAGACTGTGTAAGGTTACTAACAATTCATTCATGGGGAACTGTATTCGCTTCTATAATAAAATACCAGATGATATTGTAAATCTGTCTGATAGCCAATTTAAAGCTAAAATTAAAACTATTTTATGTTCCTGTTTTTTGTGCCTTTTATACGGTAAATGATTACTGATAAAAACGTCTGGTCAACAGCTGTTGTTCCAAATCAGCGGAGTAGATGGAGTAGGTTGAAGACACAATTCCTGTGGAGTTTTTTCTGGCCGTTCTTCTCCACAGAGAGCGCACACTGGTAGTGAACGTGCCATCCATGATAGCTTTGACGTCGAAAAATGATTTGTAAAAATCTTATTCGAATAAAAAACGACTTTGACTTTGACTTTGACTTTAAGGTATACGGCTTTTATTTTTTCGTCGAAATTCCTTAGTGGAAGATAGAAATCGCATCACTATTCGTCTATTCTTTTGGTCATATTTCAGTCAGTTTTTATTGTTCATTCGAAATATTTTTTCTCATGAATAAACCCGTATAAATTTTGTTAAAATCTGATGATGGAGTACGAGATAAACTACTCAACTGGTGATAGCCGTATGCATCGCAATATAGCCTCTGTGAACGAGTAGTGTATTTGACTCTCAAGTCCTGGGTGCAAGTCCCGGTGGGGACATTGTTAAACAAAATTGTCACACTGGTATTACAACTTGGTGTAACGTGGGAGTCGGGCATAAAAATGTCTTTGTGAGACTTTCTCTAGGTAGGTTAGGATATTGCTGGTTAGGACATTACATTAAATTACCTGATTGTCCGAATCGGCTTCTATCTACGGAAGAACTCGTTACCCCTGCCAAGTCATTGGCCTATGGTGGCGGCTCGCTGCATATTTCACACTGACACCCGGACGATATACTGTGTGGGTTTGTGAGGTTGGTTGTCGACCTTATGATGATAAAGAAGAAACCAGCCTAGGTTCACATTTCTGTAATTAACTGAATTTTGAAGAGAACCTAAAAATGAAGAACTAAAGTTAATACTTTAGTTCTTCGTACATAATAATAATTTATGTAGGCATCGTCAGGTTAAATGGCCAGCCGGACTATCTTGGAAACTATTAAATGACCATTTATTCATTTCATTTATTCGGTTTACGACAGATTCTGTTTACGACAGATTCTTTTAATGTTATTGGAGATATAGTCGGTATAAACTACTTAATACGGTATAAAGTGAAATAGTATCGCTGTTCGGAACCAATCGGTGGTTTTGCTTCAAGATGGCAACCCTGTGATCTGTCAGATGTGACGTTGAGAACTGTCATTCTATCGGTGGTTCGGTTTTGCTGGTGAGCCGTGAGTTGTTACGTTCAGTCCGACGGAGGCGTTTTGTTGAGGGTTTGTACGAGAAGAGTAAGAGAGTCACGCGGCGGCGTATTTTGGAGGCGAGTACACGGCTTGGAGCTGCTGTACATCGAGTAAGAGTCTGTTACGGCATCCCTATCTCCTGTGTGTCCTTCCTTCTCCCCTTCCTCGTGATCCTTGTCGTTGTAGCTCACCACGCCGAGTCACAACAGGATTCCTTGTAAATGATCAGATTGGATTATATTTTAGGTTAAGATAAGCTCCGTGACACCGCGGACAGAACGCAGGACCCTCGTGGCCGAACCACGTTGTATGTCTTTCAGACACGTGGTCGAGGGTTCTGAACCGTTCAATCGCTACAGTTACTAAAACAGTTGTACTAAAACAGTTGTAAATAACAAAACCTAGTGTAGCGTTAAAAAAGAAAGCTAGCTAACCTGTGGTGGACGACCACAGGCGAAACGTGAAATTTAGGTGTACAAAGAAAGAGTTAGTTAAATTTGTCCGAACGGTATAATATAAATTTAAAAAGGCCTAGAAATTGCCAAGCATGAGCCGAGAGTCGAGTCCTGAGGGGACTCCGTCGATATAGTGTCGCTGGAGTAGTGTTGTGTTGTGGTGTATCGATGCAGGAAGGTGTACCAAAACCGCGGAGTACCCCGAGAGAGTATAGCCAAACGGGAACCAAAAAAGGAGGGCCAGAGAAACCTAAAGGGCCTTTTTAGAATTTGGAAAAGGAATTTAGACAATTTGGCAAAATCCGCATACAAAAATACACTGATACAAAAAACAGGCTAAAAAAAAGATGGGCAGTATCCCAGGGAGGACGCCGGTGCGCGGGTCTGCGGCACTCAGCTGGCACGGGCGCGGGCGCACACAACGCAGGGGTCCAGGCACGTCCAACGCCCGGTGGCCTCAGGGGTCCGGAACCACGGCGAGTGAACGAGAAAGACACGGAGGGACCCTCGTGTGTGTGCCGCAGAGACCGGAAATACACTGTAAAGATGTACAAGGAAATAATCGCCATCCGACCAAGACACGGAAAGAGAAAAGTACGTCGATAAAAACCAGGAGGAAGACAACACAAGACTTACCCGGCTAGTCCAAAGTAGGAGCCTGTCCCAATAATTATTGCATTCCAAGCGACTTACAACATTTACTCATATTTTTATTTAGAGATTTATATTCAACCAAGTTCAAATCGTTCCCATCTGATGACAGACGACAACTGAGAAAACAATAAACAATTTAGAAAAAGGTCAAACCAAGAAAATTTTAAATTTGAACATGTGACATAAAAACCGGCCAAAAGAAAAAAGAACCGTACCAAAAAGGTTATTAAAAACCCTGCAGTAATGCTGCACTAGCTACTGATGTTGAAGATAAATAATAAACCGTTCATTCCAAACGATACCCCTGAAATGATACCCTGGTGGTGTTGAATGGAATCGCTATTCCATTTGCCACCCTCGACAATTAGTGCTGTCTTGAAAGGTAGATTAGTTAACAAGATATCACACTTCTTTTTTTCTGTACTTGATATTGCAAGGAGTATTTTATCACTAGTGCTCGATTGTTGATAACTCAAAATAAATAGATTCAAGGAGTTCTAATGAAGTCATTTTATGTCATGCATTTTCAAATAATGTCAAGGCAGCATGGTCATTGACCTTAGCCTGTTCGAAAGAACGAACAAAAAAAAAAAAAAAAAATCAATTAATGTCAGTTTATGACTTTATATTGCAATTTTTTTGTTTTTGTGGTTGTCGAAATTATGTAAAACGTAACCTAAACGGTGTGTCCCAATTGTTCCCATGGAACATGACGTAATAGGTCAAATTGAGAAAATAATTTCCCTAATTGTACTATAGAGCCAAGTATAGAGCTATATATTGGCTGTGAGCGCATAGAACAAAATGGGAATCGGTTTTTCCCAAATTCTTCCATGACGAGATATTTATGACGTGAATGACGTGAATCCCAGGTACAGTTCACTAACAAATCAAATACCATCAAGGGAACAGCCAAGGGTACACAGGAAAACAAGGGAAATTATCTACCTACGTGTAACAAAATAAATTTATTTTGGAAATTAGAATCCTAAGTAGTTAAAGTTTAACAATACTAATTATTTCTTTAATTACAAACTAAAAAACAATTCCTCTTTAACCCTTAATCAGGCATAGTCCAATTTATCGACCACCTAGGTAATTGGAGTTTTATAGTGATCTTCGTCTTTTTTTAAATTCATAAATCTTTTTTTTTTACCAATATTTGTATCTTTCGTATGAAGCTAAAATTTTTTTACTAAACAATTCATTTTGGGAAAAATCATTATTCAAAGTAAGTGATAATTATATGCTCTATGCCCGTCTGGCGGTAGTATGATATGGACACTGTTTCCATTATAAAAGAGATGATTTTGAAATAAAAATATAATTGTAAATTATTAGGTTTATTTTTAACAAAAGTAACATTCTAGTCGATACTACGTGTAGTAATTACACACGTACAAAAAAGTAATCTTAAGTATTCGAAATTCTTCAATTCTTGTGAATTCACCACCATATATGTTTCAATATAAATCAGATATGTACATAATATAATTTTCTATTAATCATTCAAAGTTCAAGCAGTTTCCTAATTAAAAATAGGGATAATGGACACAAATTTTAAAACGCCAGAGAGCTCCTTAACAGGCATAGGGCATAAGACGACCGCTTTGTTTTTGTTTTAATTTTTAAATATATCGCATATTAAAACTGTTTAAATTTTTCGATAAATGGGGTAAAAAAAAAAATACATAAATAACATAACAAAGAGATCTTCATACTTCTTACACATTTCAGTCTCCGGTAATTAATGCATTGCCATAATGACATTCCTCTGGGATAATTTGTCTGAAGGTGATATTCTTTATCACCATGCTGCAAAATTTTTCCACGACCCCGTTGCAGAAAATGAAAACTATCGAAATTCGCGTTTATTTCCGTTATGGCAACGATCCCATCCAATATTAATAAATATTTTGTAGTGTGTCAACAAGTAATTTATAGTAGGTAGTGTTAATGACTTATACAATCAATTTGATGTGACATAGATTTGCGAAAAGTTCGTCTATTATATATTTTATGTGGCCAGGATTGGTATATTTCCAGTAATCAGAGTTGTGTGGATGGTAACAAATTGTATAAAAATAAATATTCCCGACGAACCAATTAATTAGTTGTCGTTGGGAAATAAAAATAGTTGATCAGTTTTAGTTGGTTGGTTCAGTTGGTCGGAGTGGAATAAGGGGTATCAACAATGTCACTAAGACATACAAATCAATTTCGAGTGGCCAGTATTAACTTCAAAAAGATTCTATAGTTTGTTCTATGGAACAAATTGAGACCAAAAAGGACAAACTTATCTATAGTACAAATAGGGAAATTATTTTCTCAATTTGACCTGTTACGTCATGTTCCATGGAACAATTGGGACACACCGAATTTATTTTGACTAGGTCACAGGTTATGGCCAGGGTGTCGTGATGGAGCCGGAAGGTGGCCAAAGAAACTCTTCAAATACTCAACAAAACCTAGTTGTGTTTGGGCCCAATGGATTTGTCTTCACTAGATCTTTAGTCATATATGTGATGTCCAGGATCTCATAATGGAACCAGAAGGGGGCTATAGGAATTCTCTCAACGTCGCAACATAACGTTGTCATGTTTGGGCTCGTTGGATTTATCTTGACAAGATATTTAGTCATACGTGATGTCCAGGGTCTCATAAAGGAGCCGGAAGGTAATCTCATCGTAATAACATAATCTCGGCATATGCTTGGGATTTTTAGTCTTAGCAATTTAGTCCTACGTGATGTTCAGGGTATCTTGCAAAATTTAAATACGCTGGACTAAAAAGCACAAAATAATTATAAAGTAAAAAATATGTTTTTAACAACACGTTTTAACGCACTAAAAAGAATAAAATATTTTTTATTGGTGTAGTACTCTAGTAGGACTTTAAACGAAAAACGTGGGGTGCATGTAGTAGTAGATTTTGAAGCATAACCGTGTTTCTCAAAAACATTTTTTACCCCTGTTACTATCAAGTCTTACTACAAAAAACTATAGATTGGAATTTAGCCCCTTTATAAAAAAATCTTAAAAATCATATACATAAATAAATCATATATATTTTCTAGGCGAGCGTGGTCCATCTTTCACCTTATAATGAATTTCCATCAGCTAGAATAATGGTCATACGCAAGTCTTTCCAATAATAAAAAAAACAACAATTGAATTGCACTGCAAAAAATATACTAAACTATTTGTAAGTTTTCAAGACATAACACATAACAACCCCTGCATCCTGGCACTAATAAGAATTAGAAGACATCATTACATTATCAATATGTTATGTATCAATAAGTAGTATAGACAGACATGAAAATAAGTAAGACAATGAAAAGGTTACAGCGTCAGCTATGCTGTTTTGCCATTACCTCGTTCTCTACTTCTTTGAATATCTATTTCATGCATCCCACGTTTTTCGTTTTAAGTCCTACAAGAGTACTACACCAACAAGAATTTCAATAAGAATTATTTTATTCTTTTTAGTGCGTGTTAAAACGTGTTGTTAAAAATATATTTTTTATTTTTAGAGGTGATTTCTGGTGAAGGTGAAATGCTGTTACTTTAGTTTTATTATAGTTTATTTCTTAATTATGTTCGTTTATCCAAGTAGTTATTTTGTCAAATAATGAGTGAAGTGTTTGCATTATTTTGCTATCATTGTCACACATTGTTAATACAGATACATCGTCGGCGAATAGTACATATTTTTCTTAAATAGTCTGCGGCAAATCGTTTATGTAGATAATGAACAATAAACATCCAATCACACTTCCTTGTGGAATAGAAGAATTAGTTGTTTTATACTCCTATCTAAATTTAGTAATTTCGTTAGTTTTATTATTATGTGATTCTATCTTCACTATCTGCTCTCTATTTTTTAAGTATGAAGAAAACCAGTTATGACTATTCCCACGTATTTCTAAAGCGTAAATTTTATTTAGTTAGTAATAGTTTGTGATGCACTTTTTTTTTCTTTGTCATGTCTAAAAGTAGTCCTTCTTACTCTGTATTTTTTTGCATTTATTGCTTACACTTATTGTATATGTTTATAAACTGCTAGAGTTGTGGTTTTTTTTTCCCGAAATCCATTTTGGTTTTCATTGAAAACATTGTACTTTTCTTTATTTACTACTTTTGATATTAACCAACTTAATTTTGAGCTTAATTACTTCCACACTCTACTCAAAGTCTTGTTTAGTTACGAGTCTCTCAAATCATCCAATCAACATAATTATTTAGAAACGTATATAAGTTTACCATTAACGTTCCCACCCACATTACCAAATCCTTTAACTTTCTCGCAGTCTCGCTAGTAGGTTATCAAGTTATGTTGTGTATTTTCAACGCAACTTAATACTTAGCAATTAGTGGGGGATCTAGCAACCGTATCCTCAAATATTTTACTCAAATCTGGAGCTAAATCACCAACATGTTGATTGTACATTTGCGCGGTTTCTGTGTGTCGTAGGCGGTAATCCCCAAATAATATGTCTGCTTGAGGTTCTCTATTATTATTTAAATGTTCTAAAATGTATTGAAAACGTGACATGTAAATACTCTGATATGGATGCGGTAATATTAGGAGATTTTAATCCAAATTCGTGGTCTGCAGCAGTAACTACCTAGTTTAATTTCTTCTGTGTTTTTTGTAACTTGTCTCATCATAATAATGTCATAAATCGTCAT
This sequence comes from Carpatolechia fugitivella, assembly GCA_951230895.1. Classification (NCBI taxonomy): domain Eukaryota; kingdom Metazoa; phylum Arthropoda; class Insecta; order Lepidoptera; family Gelechiidae; genus Carpatolechia; species Carpatolechia fugitivella. Next base: position 13,568,064 of record OX579666.1, on the reverse strand, counting down.
GTTGGCATACTGGATCTTGTGCTTAGCGGATTGAAGAACGAACGAGTAGATGTGTGTAAGGGTGAAGACTTATTGGTTCCCATTGAAGTATCACCCATCGCTAGATATCACGCTATGTGTTCCGCGAGCAGTACAGCTAACAAACCTCCACCTTTGACTGGCCGGTCGGCTAGTATTTACCCGAACTGAAATTTTCGCAAAGCAGATGGCTTGTATGGTGCAATAGCCAACGTCGACAGTGTTCAATTTTCAATATTGCAACATACAGATTATTGTTAAAATAGCAACACCATAGGTGTGACGTAATTTCCTTTTTCTATCCTCTACAAAATCTGACTGCTATGGGTCATGTAGTAAGCTATTGTTACTTTATTAATTTCAATAATACAGTCCACAGTTTATAAAATAACTTGAGTTTTTAATTCCCACCGGCGCTGCTCAAGTTTTGGTCATCGAGCCTTCATCTGGTCGTAAGTGCGTACCACAATCGCGCGATTCGCTATTGGGATTGCGACGGCGTGCAAGCGATTCACATTATTCCTAGCTATCTATTTGGCTGGGTTTTGGCCTGCTATTGGGCTACAATAAGTCTGCTATTGGACTACCTACCTACGTTCTTCAATCGACGAGTCGTCGACAAGGTGCTACGTGCTACGTGGTACGTAGCAGCAGCGTAGCGACTTCTACGTGGTAATAGGTATATTGCATACCTATTAGGTCTACGGCGACGTCTACGTGCTTATTTGTACGACAGTTTTAATATAAAAAATATTGTGCTAATTTTTTACTGCTATCAAGCGTGTTTAGCAGTAATTTAGTGTCAAATCGGCATAAAAAGTGCATACAGTGTTGTGTAGATCGATATTGGTGCGGGCATTTTGTTCTACAAATTCGTAAGCGCAGAGCAACGGGCTCTCACGGTTATCTTCGTGTTGACGTACTATTGGAGATCGGCATTGCGTTGCGGCAAGACGTTGCGCGCTGATTGGTCGTTAGGTCTCCCGGAAACTCGCTGCTATTGGGCGAGGGTGTTCCTGCGCACGGACATTTGCAATAGCGTGGCGCACGGCCATACTGTTGTTTACGCTGTACGTTTCTTTGTTCTTTAGTCGAAAAATTGTAAAATTGAGTTTTAAAACTAGTTTATCGTTTGTTTGTTGTATAAGGAAGCTTGATCCAAACAATGGAACGCAAAAATGAGTGGATTGCCGCTAGAGGCGCGGCCAAAACTACAATTACGAGGATTGCCAATTTTTGTGTCGAAAAGGAATTTGGTAGTACTCCGCTTGCGCTATTGCAGGTAAAATTAAACCACTTAAAGAATACTTTTGTCGAATTTAAAGACCTAAACATTAAACTTAGTGCATTAGGCGACGAAACTAAAAGTACTAGACGTGATTCCATTGCGGTTTTACAGGACTACGAAGACAAATATCTCGTAGCCATGGCCTTGTTGCAAGAAGCTATTACAAGCAAGCAAAAGCCACCAGTTCAATCCCCTGAGCGTACAAGTTCTGTTTGTGCCAGGCTTCCTAAAATAGAAATTAAGAAATTCGAAGGGAAAGACGGTGAGTTTTATCCTTTCATCAATTTGTTTCGCAGCTTAATACATGTTGATAAATCTTTGACCGATTTACAAAAATTATATTATCTACGCATGTATTTAGGTGGGGAACCACATGATTTAATAAAGAACCTCACTCTTGAGGACAACAACTATGAAAAAGCTATAAACATTCTGACTGATAGGTATGACAATGTAAACAAGGTGATTGCACAACATGTAAATTGTATCCTAGATATAAATCCTATAACTAAGTGTACTGCTGAGGCGTTAAGGTCGTTCATTTCCCAGGTAAAGCAAAGCTTGAGTGCGCTGGAAAGTTTCAATCAGCCAATCAAACAATGGGATGGTTTATTGGTTCCTATGTTAACCAGGAAAGTCGATCAATACACTGTTAGGTCTTATTACTTTGAGCAAGAAGATTTCAAGGAGTATCCTGCTAATGTGAATGATTTCCTTACCTTTTTAGAAAAGAAAGCAGTGGCCTTAGAGGCTACTGGGTCTGCTGAGAAGAAGCCAACTGCTATGAGTAGTGGCTCTGGTGCTCCTGTTCGAAGCTTTGCAAGAGCGAGTCTTCTCACCACTAATGAAACATGTGAGTTTTGTGATTCTTCTCTTCCTCACAAGATTCATAAATGCCCAAAGTTTAAAACAGCTTCTATAAAGCAGAGGTTACAATTTATTGAGGATTCTAAAAGGTGCAAGTTATGTTTTAATCGTCATCCTAACAAGTGTTATTTTAAATTTAAGTGCATTATATGCAAAGGAGGCCATAATAGTTTGCTTCATGATGAGGCGGCTCACTCCTCACCAAAAAAGGAGGAAGAATCTCCACAAGTATCGTTGTTCAATAGCAATGATGATAATAATCATAAGCATGTTTTATTACCCACAGTTTTGGTAAAATTATTCACTAAGGAGGGAGGCCTATTGTCTGTCCGAGGGGTGCTTGATTCTGGCAGCGAAGTGTCTATGATAACAAAAGAGATAGCTGATAAAATAGATTGCACGCTGATTAATAAATCGCACAAGGTTGTTGGTATATGTGAGGGCTCAAATAATATAAATGTTGCTGCTGAGTTTGATATCCATGCATCATGTTCATCATTTTGCCTGCCCATTTCTTGCTCTGTGGTGGACAAGATTACTTGCTCGCTACCTCACCAGCATATTAATGTTTCCCATTTAAATATCCCTTCACACATTCAGCTTGCAGATCCCAGTTTTCATGCACCAGCCCCTATACACATCCTCATAGCTGCTGATGTATTTTTCCAGGTGTTGCTCCGTGAACGGATTCCACTCGCCCTCAACGGTCCCTACCTCATCAATACTAAGCTAGGCTATGTGGTAGGTGGTGCAGTCACTGAGGGCCAGCAGCACGGTCAGTCCAGTAAAAAATATTATTGCAATTTTACACGCCTTACACCTCCACCTTCTAATGATGATTTTATTGTTCCCTGTTCTTGCAAGAATAATCTTGATTTGCATTTACAGAATTTATGGGAATGTGAAAAGGTAAACAAAACATTTTTAGAGTCTAATGAGCAAAGTTTAGCTGAGCAAAATTTCATTGAAAATGTTAAGCTAGAAAACAATCAATTTCAGGTTTCTTTACCTATTAAATTGCCTTTAAAAGATATTAATTTAGGTGATTCATTAGATAGTTGCTTGCAAAGATTTAAAAATTTGGAAAAACTACTTTTTAAAGATAAAGTTTTATTTGAAAAATATAAGCAATTTATAGATGAGTATTTACAGCTTGGCCATGCAAGATTGGTAGATATCTCTCAATATGATTTAGAAAATGACGCTATCTATTTTTTACCACATCACCCTGTATTCAATGAAAACTCAAAAACTACTAAATTGAGGGTTGTTTTTGATGGGGGGATGCTTTCAAAGAATAAAATCTCACTAAATGATATACTTATGAATGGGCCAACAGTTCAAAATGAGTTGTTTGACATATTGATTTTGTTCAGGTTAGATAAATATATTTTAATCTGCGACATAAAACAAATGTTTAGGCACATTAATTTAGCTCCTATTCACCGCCCACTTCAAAACATCCTGTGGAGGGAATCGCCACAAGAATCTATTAAATGCCTACAACTTCAGACAGTTACTTACGGATTAAAAAGCTCTTCATATTTAGCCACGCGGTGCTTAATCGAGCTCGCCAATCGATTTGGTGATAAATTTCCTAAGGCTGCTTCTGCATTGAGGTTTAGTTGTTTTGTAGATGACATTCATGTAGGTTGTAGTGAAGTGAGTGAGTTGATTCAATTAAAAAGTGAGTTGATACAGCTTTTAGGTAAAGGGGGTTTTCAGTTGCACAAATGGTGCTCCAACGCGCCTGAAATTTTGAAGGATATTCCTTCTGAAAAGCAACAATTTGATATTATTGATTTCAGTCATGCTGATCAATTATTTGTAAAAACTTTAGGGCTGCATTATGATGTTAAGTCAGACACCATAAATGTCAGCTGTCCAGAAAAATCTTTGCAAGAAGCTTATACTAAAAGAGAGGTTCTCAGTTTTGTTAGTAAGTTTTTTGATCCATTGGGATTAGTTGGGCCAATATTGGTCACAGCCAAATTGTTTCTTCAAGGACTGTGGAAGGCGAACATCAGTTGGGATGCTCCCCTCCCAGAGGTCTTAAATGACGAGTGGATATCGTTTGCTTCAGGTTTGATAAACATGCCTACCATTTCTATTTCGAGAAATATAGATATTTCGCAATTTAATAAAGTTGAGCTGATAGGGTTTGCAGATGCTTCAAACAGGGCCTATGGTTGCTGCTTATACCTGCGTGTTGTTAGGCCTGATGGTTCGGTTTTGATCGATCTTTTGTGTTCCAAATCTAGACTCAATCCAGTTAACTCCCAGTTAACAACGCCCAGGCTGGAGCTAAACAGCGCACTCTTGCTCTCTATATTAGCTAAGAGATTGTATAATACACTGTCAATTAAAATTGATGTAAAAAATATTGATGTATATTTATATCTTGACTCACAGATTGTATTGTCATGGCTTAAGATAGATCCACTGCGCTTAAACGCTTATGTTGCTAATAGGGTTAGAGTTATTGTTCAGAACACAGAATCATTTAATTGGTACTATGTAAATACATCTTGCAATCCTGCAGACTGCCTCTCCCGAGGTGTAGACCCATGCTCTTTAAAAGATTATTCACTTTGGTGGAAAGGTCCACAATTTTTATTACAATCTGACTATGTACATTGTAATTCTGATAATAAACAAAACAATGAAAATGTTATCATTCCTGAAGTTAAAAAGGTGTCATTGTCTTGTGTAGATTCAGAACAGGATTTTCTATATAAATTCAGTTCTCTTGCAAAAACTCAGAGAGTAGTTGCTTTTATTTTACGATTCTATAATAATTGTAAAAAGTCACAAGGTCACAGAAAGCATGAAATTTTAGTTCCTAGTCTTTCTATAAAAGAATTGGATAATGCGATGAAAGTAATTTTAAAATGTGACCAAAGACGATGTTACAAAGAAGAAATCCAATGTATTTCCAATAATAAGCCAGTTAAAGGTTCACTTTTACCTCTTAACCCGTTCATTGATGGGGACGGCCTCCTGCGTGTAGGTGGAAGGTTGCAGAATGCTAGCATTCCTTACGCTCAAAAATACCCTATTATTCTGGGTCAGCGTTCACATATTACGCGATTGGTTATACAGGATGCTCATATTAAATTATTACATGCAGGGACTAAACTTATTTTGAGTCATTTAAATCAAAAATATTGGCTTATTAATGGAACTAGGGAAATCAAACATGTAACACATAAGTGTATTGTTTGTTTTAGATTAAAGGCGAATCAAGCTTCGCAGTTAATGGGTTCTTTACCCGAGCGAAGAGTCACAGCAGCGCGTCCTTTTGAGGTTGTCGGTATAGATTATGGGGGTCCATTTCAAATCAAGCAGTCTCGTGCTAGAAAGGTTTTGATTTCAAAGGGGTATGTTCTTCTCTTTATTTGTTTTGCAACCAAGGCAATTCATGTTGAGCTCGCTTCTGACATGACCACTGAAAACTTCTTGGCGTGTCTGAAAAGATTCATTTCTAGACGTAACATACCGTCCACTATAAACTGCGATAATGCTGCGACTTTTCGAGGGGCAAACAACCAATTAAATAAACTATATGAATTGAATAGTTGTAAAGATCATGCCTCTAAGGTACAGCAGTTTGCAACTTCATTAGGAATTAATTTTCAATTTGTTCCTAGCTATTCTCCTCATTGGGCTGGAATTTGGGAAGCCGGTATCAAGAGCGTTAAGCATCATTTAAAGCGTTCTATTGGCGAAAGATGTTTTACTTTTGAAGAGCTTTACACTATCTTGGTACAAGTCGAAGGAATCCTAAATTCTAGGCCATTGACCCCTAAGATATTATTAGATATTAATGATATGAATTATCTCACGCCGGGCCATTTCCTTACGGGTGCTCCTTTGTGTTCGTTTCCAGAGCCTGACGTGACCGATGTACCTACCAATAGGTTGAGATTCTGGGGGCAATGTACCCAGGTTCAACAAAGCTTTTGGCGCCAATGGCACAAGCAATATCTTGTGAATCTTCAAAGTCGTCCTAAATGGCGTACAGCCAGTCCTAACCTACAAGTTGGTACAATGGTTATTGTTAGAGACAGTAATGTCAGTCCTCTTTCATGGCCAGTAGCGCGAGTAGTGGCGGTGCACCCGGGGGGTGATGGGAAGGTGCGAGCCATAGATATTAAAACTAGGAATGGTTTTGTTATGAAAACTAGCATTTCTAAGGTATGTGTTCTTCCTATAGATGACTAAGATTGCGCATTTATATTTTAAGATAGGCTTGTTAGGTATATAACATAAGTCTAAGGTATTTCTTTATTTACTTAGGTATAGGTACTTTTGTATGTAGTCTTTGAAAGTTTATACTTGCCTATTATAGCGAATGTTTTCGATATTTTGGCTGAGGCCCCAATTATGTTCAATTTTCAATATTGCAACATACAGATTATTGTTAAAATAGCAACACCATAGGTGTGACGTAATTTCCTTTTTCTATCCTCTACAAAATCTGACTGCTATGGGTCATGTAGTAAGCTATTGTTACTTTATTAATTTCAATAATACAGTCCACAGTTTATAAAATAACTTGAGTTTTTAATTCCCACCGGCGCTGCTCAGACAGGACAGAGTTACTAGACAATAAAGAAGTTGACGCTGCTGTCGAATATTTTTATGAGGTTCTCTTTAAATGTATTAATACACATCAACAAACAAGTTTTATAAAATAAAATCTTTAAAATCTTAAATCTTATAGTAAACAAGTTGAGCTTACCTAACTGAACTCAAACAAAGATACAGATTCAAAATATATGTATACGTACGCACACAATACACACGCATACACAAGCACACACGCACATACACACATACACACTCACCGCCACACATACACATACACACTGAAACTACTAAACTTGTAAACTACTATTGCTTGTTTTTTATTTTTATTTTTCTTTATTTATTTGCTTAGTTTTGTTAAAACTACCCTCTATCTCGGTTCGCAAGGTGTGCGGCCTGGCGATCCGTCACACAGATAATCCCTAGAACGGACACCAAGCTCTCATATCAATATAGCCTGTTAAAGTCCACTGCTGAACATAGGCCTCTCCAATCGCACTCCAGCGCGACCGGTCCGTAGCCACACGCATCCAACGAGACCCAGCGATCCTCACCAGGTCGTCGTCGGTCCATCTCGTAGGTGGCCGTCCCACACTGCGCTTGCCAGTACGTGGTCTCCATTCAAGGACTTTCTTGCCCCATCGGCCACCCGATCTTCGCGCTATGTGGCCTGCCCATTGCCCCTCACATGGCTCATTGGCTCTCATATTCTGGTGCTGAATTCATTATTATTGTATTATTAGTTTTTAAGAAAGATTATGAGAGCGAATAAATATAACTTATTATTATTATTATTACGTTCTACCATAAACTTGTACGTTTGTTTCATAATATCTCCTGGGCACCCTCTGCAAATATTGCAACTGTTTAGTTGTGACGTATCGAATAGTAACAAAAACTATGTTCGAAATGGATATTGTACAGAGCTCTCACTACATATAATAAAAAGTAGACTGATCTAGACATATTTTATTTGCCACTGGCTCAATACAAAAAATCAACTAATTTTAAAACTTATCTAGTTGACACACTGCGTCATTAGTTCATTAGTTTTATGTCTGAATTTAAGTTAAAAGTAGCCCTTCAGCTTTATATTATAATGTCGTGGAGTTGATTATACTTTATTAATAATAACACGTCATGTTCCTCTTAAAATAACATCAGTGAAAACTTGTAATTGGTTAATTCCTATCTACAATTATAGCATAATATGTATTTGAAATTAACTGTTGGTTTTCCAATAAAACCTTATTATTTATTAAAAAATAAAAAAACTTCTCAAGATGCAGATAATAAATTTTAGCTCCATTTTGTATCATAATTGCTTCAAATGAATATTGGACAAAATTGGATACCTTAATTTTATATATCGCAGAAAAATTTACAATTTCAAAACAAATTATTTCCAGCTTACTTGCGTGTTCGTAGAAATGGCATCATTACTAGAACTGTACACAAGTGTACACATAAGAAATAATATATCTGTCCTTTTGTCCACTAAAATATTTTCCACGGAACGATGCTGCTCTTCAAATAAAAAAATCAATCTATCAAATGTCTCGGGAACTCGGAAAATATAGAAATTGATGGATTTTTCCGGCGAAACTAATAATATAACATTCGAACTTGACTTACAAGCTTCGCTTACAAGTGCCTGCTCTTTGGGCAGTGCTCGCTAAGGAAAATGGATGAAAATAAAGATATTGTTTGGCAAAGGAAGATCCTTAATTCTGCTCTAAAGGCTGGTTTATTATTAAGTCTGACGTCACTTGGACGTCAAATCAATACTGACTTGCGACTGACATCGTGTAAATAACTATTATCGAGTCAGCCAGCATCAACCCAGCAGCACTGTACTGACTGCACTGACTTCACTGACTCCGTATAAACAAAAAAAAACTCGATATGAGACTTTACCCAGTTTGGTTAGGACATTGCAGTCTAAGTCACCTGATTGTCCGAAAAGAAAGATGATTCCTTGCTTCGGAAGGCACGTTAAACCATTGGTCCCGGGTACTATCTAGTTGTTACACGAGCCATGTCAGTGGCCTTTGGCGGCTCTATAACACTGACACCAGGGTTTGTGAGGTCGCTCGTCGACCTTACAACCCACATGATGATGATAATGAACTAGCTAGCCTTGACGTCGAAAAATTATTTTTTTAAATCTTACTTCCAATATTATTATTATTGATCTTTAACTTTTATACACTCACCGGCACAACTAACCGCCTACCCTTCATTTCAGGGAATACTCGTGATTCTTTATAATTCTATTAGTTACAGCTGATGTTTGTTAAAAATTTGACGTTTATTTAAGTGCGTTTAATTTATCGTAAAATTATCAATAAATCAATAATAATTGTAATGTAGTTTAAAATTAACCTGAAACACAAGGGTGGGCGGTTAGATGTGCCGGTGTATAATTTCGACATAAAGTTATCCGAAACATGTTTAGGAAACATTCCAGTAAATATAGTATTATTTGTTTTAACAAGTACAAAATATCATTATTCTGGTATGAGCCACAAAATCATTATTCATTTATCTAAATTTTTGAAAAATAAAAAAGGATACTATAAAATCAGAAACATTAATAAGGTGTACACACAATGTATGTATTTATTATGTTAGTTGGTCTGCACATAATGGCCCTCAAGTTGTGCCTCAAGGTATTACTTGAAACCATTACGTCGCTGAATTTTTAATTTAGCCAAACTTGTCTGTCAGCTTCGGCCTCGGTGTTCAGAACAGCATCCCTTTTCTGTTCAGGTTATATTTTAATTTCCTGTTCCGTCACAGAATGTTCGTTACTTCGCCCATTATTGCCTCGCTACAAAACAATAACTTTAGGCTGATTAATGAACGACACAGCTAAACGCGGCCGCAATTAATTTTAATACTAATTTATGTAAGCAGCCATTTTGAAATTGCTAAAGATCACGTAGAAAATTCAGGTAATTGAGAAATATTAAAAATGAAACATGGCGGAAAAGGATTTTTTATAAATTTCATTAGGTTCAAATTGTCTAAATTACTTCAATGCTTAATTGAATAAAATAAAATATAACTTCTGAGATAGTGCCTCAATTGGAAAACACATTTCGACAAACGGACATTTCTTATTTCCTAAGAACTTAAGAACCTTAGTTACAAAACATACTAAAAAATATTTATAGAGCTACGAAACGTAAACCATTTAAAAACCTCCAACCTCCTGCTCATCCTTTATAAAAATTTACAGTAAATAAGAAATGTTTTAAATGAATACCCAAATCATAAATTAAATTAAACCTAAATGATATAACAATACCAATTTGTAATTACAAATCTGCAGATAAAGCACCTACCTGAGGAAAGCCAGGAGGTTGAGGGGGTTGAGGGGGGGGGTTTCACTAATGAGAGGGCAAAAAATGAAATTTGGGGCGCAGGTATATAATATTATGTTAATGAGTACCTTGTTTTTCTGGGAACCGGCGACGTTTGCATCTTGCTCCTTAATTCGACACAGGAACTTTTTTTTCTACCAAATAGAACAATGACATTATTTAGTAACATTCCATTCTATCCGAGATATAATTCATATAGTTTTTGATTAAAACGACAGGGTTTTATAAAATCTTCCTCAAATTAGGGAAATAATTTCCATGTTCGCCCACGTCACGCCACGACTCTCAAGTTTCTAGGCCCAGTAGTTTAGGTTCTCTATTGATCTGTCTGCCAGCCAGTCAGACTGGAATAGTAGATTGGTAAAACATTAAAAAATATGCTTTTGATAATATGCAAAATTACTAGTAGGTTATTGGAACTATTTTTGTGCCTTTTCTGATAAAAAAACCTCGATAAAAGTATTAAGGATTCCGAATAATAAATAAATAACCTCCAAAATAATTTGAGTCGTAGCTGGTGTGCTGGCTCAGCTAATACAGCTCTTAGTTACTTACTGGATTAATAACATAAAGAAAGAAAACATGCGCCGACCCCAAATGATGGGATAAGGGCAAGCCAATGATGATGAGTTACTGGATTAATACAAGCAAATTTCATTTATGGTATTATTATTATTATTTATCGTATGGCTATTAATACCGTATGGCAAATATGGTTAAATAAATAAACAGATAAGCTATTCACCTAAAACTCAACATCCACCTCTACCAACTAAAATTATTGATGGTATATTTATTAATCTAGATTACTTACTTAGTTAATTACTATTAAGTCTCTTTATAATATTTCATGTACAATCGCCTCGTAAGTAAAGTCATTGATGCTCACTAAAAATGGGTGCCTTATTTTGCTATCATCATCATCATCTCAACCGGAAGACGTCCATTGCTGAACATAGGCCTCCCCCATAGGTTTCTAAAGTGAACGGCCCTGTGCTACTTGCATCCAACTTATTTTGTATTACGAGTCGTATATTTTTTCTTTTGTTTTTCTGCTTACGGACGATAATAAGAATAAGAAAAAGAAAACATTTATTTACAGCAAACAACAATTAAACAAAAAACAAGACAGGTACATAACATAATAATAGACAGACACAATCAATGCAATCGAGCGTCCGATCGATTTCCAAACACAAACCTACCATCGTATCTGTAAAATAGCCAAAATTTGAACTACAACCAAACGCAAACACTCCCGGCAGAAAATAATAATAACAAAAATAAATAGAACAAAGAAAGAATTAAATCGCAGGATGTGCAAAGCGTACACTGCAAGTCTCATTTTAACGGTGTGCTGTAAAAAGGCTACAGCTCAGCATAAGTTGAAGTGTAGTTCCAGCAAATAGGAACCACAACTCAACGATGTTTTTCAGCTGCTGCCTCCGGAAGATGATGCGCCGTCCATACAAATAAATACATAAAATACATGACGACACAAAATAAAAATGGTTACAGAAGGACCACTCTCGCCTTCTTCAAAAATAATTACGTCATCTTGCCAGACTCACTAGGGTTGGTTGCTACCACAAAATAAATAAAGTTTCGTTTCCAGAAAGTCCACTCCCGCCGTTCTCGAAAATAACTACCTAAACTTGGTTGACTCCCTAGGGTTGCTACTGTACTAATTCTGAAATAGAGCAATTTAGGTACTTTACATTTACACTGATACATCAATTCATTTACACATTCATCTTATCGTACGTGCATTCCTAAATGGGTAGACAGAGCATGATTTATCTAAAAGCATGAGTACATAGGTAGGTATACAAAACATCTCGATGTCTCACACGACGACGACGGCAACTATGCTTGCCGCCATTTTACCTGCATTGTGCTATTGTGTTATATTTAGCTATCCCGCCAAAATAAAAAATGAAAAAAGGCGCCAAGTTCAGGTAAAAAGAGTTGAGATCTACAAGTGAAACTTGATCCATAGCTGTTCGTTAAATAAACGAAGTGATACTAAAAGAGTTCCTTTTTTCTTTTTGAGGTACATAATTCTAAAGAATAACCTATTTTTAACACGTTTTTTGTAGGTATACTATTGCGTCTGGCTGCTTTAGCTGCCAAGGACGGTCGAGTTGATAAGTAGTTATAAAAAACGAAAACAAGTATAATGTGATGATAATAATTATATTATTCGTAATAAAAAATTTGCCAGCTTTTACAAATTAGTGACGGAAAAATTTTCTTCTATTTCTACATTGCTTAAAAGTACGATTATTGTATTTTAATGTGTAAAAAATTCGCATTCTCAGATATAATTTTTTTCAATAATCGATGGGGAAACATGTGCACGGCATTGGAAAAGATAAATTTTGAACGTTCATTTCGTTTACAAACACGTACCTAGTTAATACTCGCGAGCGACGACCTGACTGCACGTGGTCCGAGATGGTCCGACCACGGCCTGTAAACGCGAATGATCAATGTGTACGTAAGAATATGGCGCTTAGTTCCGAGTGTGCCATCTGTCTCGGCGCGCGCCGCGGCTTTACGTAATTTGTGCGGACGATCTTAACTCTTATTTATCACATTCATTAAAAAAGTTATTGAACTTTCATACTTTTTGTAGTCAATTTCTTTTTAATTTGTTGCTTAAGGTTAACAACTTTTTTACTTCGTAGGAATTAAAATGATCAGTGGCGTTCCCTCTCTAGTGTTTTACGTATTGTTTACGGTGAGGGATAGCAGATTTTTATCACACATGAACAGTTAACTTTTATTCCCTCTCTGTCATCATCAGTAGTTCATATACGTCTCCATTAAGGGGCTCAAGCCTACCCTGAGTTACGGTGATTGAGGGGCTCAAGCCCACCCTGAGTTACGGTGATTGAGGGGCTCAAGCCTACCCTGAGTTACTGTGATTGAGGGGCTCAAGCCTACCCTGAGTTACGGTGATTGAGGGGCTGAAGCCTATCCTTTTTTGTTATTATTGTTTTGTTTTTTATGTACCCACTTCCCTTTCTTTCATCTGTTACTTTTGTATTGTTTTTGTGTACTGCAAATAAATTTCTTATCTATCTATCTACCCTGAGTTACAGTGATTGAGGGGCTCAAGCCCACCCTGAGTTACGGTGATTGAGGAGCTCAAGCCTACCCTGAGTTACGGTGATTGAGGGGCCCAAGCCTACCCTGAGTTACAGTGATTGAGGGGCTCAAGCCTACCCTGAGTTACGGTGATTGAGGGGCTCAAGCCTACCCTGAGTTACGGTGATTGAGGGGCTCAAGCCTACTTTGAGTCACGATGATTGAAGGGCTCAAACCTACCCTGAGTTACGGTGATTAGGCCTTAGTCGATCACGGTGGCCCCGGTAAGAATAGATACTGTGTCTTCCGGACGAGACTATATACCGACGGTCTCCATCACTCATTCCCTCTAACTGTCAAATAGCAGCAATGTATACTGAAACCGGTTAACTCACGCGTAAAAAAGGCTCCAAAATATCGTGTTTCCTGTCCTCAGACATTTTTTCAGTCAGAAAGTTTTCATTCTTAAAAAAAGTTTGAAAGGGTCTAAAGGAAAAGTTGAAATGTTTAAACCCCACGGTAGGCTTTTGTCCGGCGAAATTAAAACCCCGCAGAACGACTAGCCTTTGAGTGAAAGTTCCTGAAAACTTGAGTAGGTACTGCTTCGTAAGATCGTGAGTCTACACTCACCGGACAAGATTTTCTTTTGAGTTTAGAGTACATTGCCTTTTCTGGGCTGATAAGTTTGCTTCGCCTAATATTAGGAATTAAATTATAATTGACAATGTCGGAATAAAAAATGTTTATTTATTTACAACGTTAATACAATAAATAAATTACCAGTTCATTAATACGAGTATTGGTACCTACTTCCTCCTTCGTGTCTTTACGCTTCTCTGTCCTCCAGGCGTGTTGCCAAGGTTTCTTACTGTTAAATATTGCTTACGTCTAAAGATAATATCGTGGTAATGATGAACCTCCAAAATATAAAGAATAAAAGAAAGAAGAGAAACTAGTCAGCCATCCATGCATGGCCCACTTTATCCAGTAAAAGAACGAAGAGAAACTAGTCAGCCATCCATGCATGGCCCACTTTATCCAGTAAAAGAACGAAGAGAAACTAGTCAGCCATCCATGCATGGCCCACTTTATCCAGTAAAAGAACGCAATGGACTGTGAAACATCCAAGAGCTCAGATTTCAGACAAAGTAACTTATTAAAAATTTTGGAATGAAAATTTATATCGTCGTTTACATTTCTTTGAACAGATTAGAATTTTTAATGTATAATGTCTAACGACTGATACGATATTGAATGTATATGAAATGAATTAAATGATTACGACAGAACTCTTACAGAGATAAGCTCGCCTTTGTAATAAATTTTAATATTATCTTGTATAGTATATAAGTGTGCAATAAATAAATGTAGAAGAAAATATGGCTAAATAAGCTACTCCGTCATCGTCATTATTACTGTCAAAAGACGTCCACTGTTGAACAAAGACCTCCCCTAAGAATATTCACAGCAATTGTTCCTTTTTTGCCAGAATTGGCACGTCATATTTTGTGTGACCCGCTTTCCTCATACAGCTACCACCAGCGACCTTCTTCAAGTCATGAGACCACCTGGCAGGACGTTTCCCGAGACGCGGGTGGTGATTGGATGAGGAAAACGGGTGATCGTGCGCTTTGGCGTGCCCTTGGGGAGGCAGCAGTCCAGCAGTGGACTGCAATAGGCTGATTGATTGAGTGTTGGCAAAATAACGCAAAATCTCTCGGGTGGTAGGTCAGCCCATGAAACTTTGTATGTTTTGTTTGTAGGAAAGTTCAATTATTTTTCTGCAATTTCTAAAAATTTGTGGAACAATAAATTGTTTAGTTTCATGGGCTGGCCAACCAACAGAGAGGTTTTGCGTATTTTTTCTAATACGCTGTAGTACTAACGCTAAGATTTCTTATAATCGAAATAAAAGTGGTGTTATAAAATCAAGTAACCAAGAAGAATATCAATGGGGGATTTTGCGACAGCCAATTAAAAAAAAATTGTTCATAAAACTTCGGTAGATGGCGTTGATAATTATCCACCCAGGGCCATAAAAGGATTTAAAAAGAAAACCATAAAGGACACCTGGCGCCACCTATCGTCTTAATTAGAACTATTATTTTTATTTTTAAAGACCTGTCAGAAAATTCCTCATTGAGATTTAGGTATTATTATGATTTTGTTGTTTTACCTTCCGGTTAGCTAGGTTCCATTTTGATTTGAATCAAACCTTTTGTCATGCAGATTGTTTCGGAATAGTTTGAATAAATAATTCAACTCTATTCGCGCCACGCAGCTCGAGGCGAACTCGATGACACTTTGTTTGCATTTGATTAACCATCGCGCCGCTGCGCCGCCGCCGCGCCGCCGCCGCGCCGCATCCCGCGCAATCGACACGGATACAACATACAAACAACATACTATTATCCAAAAACTTTTGCAGTAGCTTTATAGTTTTATTTATGTTCACTGTTTTTTTTGTGTACTGTTTTTTTACTACATTCTGAACACTGATTTTTTTAAAATAATAATGAGACCACTAATAGAAATTGAATTTTATACAGTTAAAAAACTAATAAATTATAATTTAAAATCATATTCTTAGTTTTCAGATTTCTTTTAGATGTTCTTTTCGCTAACTTTAACAACAATCAATTAATACGATATTGTATAAAATTTGACTGATAAAAAACGTATTTCTTTTTTATTACTAATGATTGCATTTAAGAGGTATCTGCAAATTTGAGAAGGGACTTGGGAAACATCTTTATAATATTCCCACAAAAAAAAACGCAAGCTAAATGGTGCGCGGACAGCTTTTTAATAAACCTTGCATTAAACTGAAAATGGAAGAAAACACGTTTGAAAAAGCCGAAACGAAAATAATGGGTAATATTCTAATGGCCGCACAAAAACAAGTTAAACGAAATTAATTACGACCGGCTCTAGCTTCATTCTTATTTATTATCCCGACATCTTGTAGTACTAATGCGAGTCCGGTTACGTATAATTAAGATTTCATTGGCATCATTTTTGTCAAAGAAAAAGTACAAATAAAGCTATTTTGTTGAAACTTTATCATTCACCGATTCCATTTCTTCATCGTGTAGGTTGTAAGGTCGACAACAACCTGCCTTACAAACCCTACCGATGAGCATTAGGTATGTATATTTGAACTTCAACTACACATCTTTTGAAACGTGTGAGTTTTCAAAGATGTTAGATGTTAACGTCAAAAACTTACCCACTTACAATGATTCTGAAAACCAAAAAGATGGATGGAGTTTAAACTTAGACATTTTATAACGGCAACCATTGTGATCAGCGCTCAGCCAGCATTATTCTTTTCAAAATAGAAGAAGATAATTAAACGAATCCAATTTCGTAAAAATACCAACTGGGATCAGTTACATGAAACATTAAAATGGATATATCGACTGTTATGTTTCCAAATACGGCGGTTCTTCGAAACGTTTTTTTTTTATGATACAAAGAGAGTATTATGTTCTGAATTCCTTAAAATATTGATACTGTACTTTACGAGATACTGATCCTGTGAGTAAATGAGATGAAAATTTATTATTCATTGCATTAGAGCATCGCATTTTAGCTCCGTCATTATTACAAGGAAACAGTGATAGCCTAGTCGGTAGAAGGCTTGCCTTTCATACCAATTGTCATGGGTTCGTACCACGGCCTGTACTACTGAATTTAAAATTCATGTACAGATCTTTTCTAACAAAATTATCACTTGCTCGGTGTTTCGGATAGTATCTTAAAACAGTAGATTCCGGTTTACTGCCTGGTAGTCGTAAAGCCATGTCAGAGGCCCTTTGGGCAGCTTAGAATCGTTCCACACTAGATAGCGCTAGCCGTCATACGATAAAAGAAAGAAGATTACTACAGGAACACAAATCCTTCTTTTAAATTTTGCACTCATAGAATAGGCATAGTCCTCAACGGCTAAATAAGGGAATGTTTTAAATCGACACGAGCTGAGCGATGGCGTCACATGCCATGCAGTGAATAGGCATAGTCCTCAACGGCTAAATAAGGGAATGTTTTAAATCGACACGAGCTGAGCGATGGCGTCACATGCCATGCAGTGAATAGGCATAGTCCTCAACGGCTAAATAAGGGAATGTTTTAAATCGACACGAGCTGAGCGATGGCGTCACATGCCATGCAGTGAATAGGCATAGTCCTCAACGGCTAAATAAGGGAATGTTTTAAATCGACACGAGCTGAGCGATGGCGTCACATGCCATGCAGTGAATAGGCATAGTCCTCAACGGCTAAATAAGGGAATGTTTTAAATCGACACGAGCTGAGCGATGGCGTCACATGCCATGCAGTGAATAGGCATAGTCCTCAACGGCTAAATAAGGGAATGTTTTAAATCGACACGAGCTGAGCGATGGCGTCACATGCCATGCAGTGAATAGGCATAGTCCTCAACGGCTAAATAAGGGAATGTTTTAAATCGACACGAGCTGAGCGATGGCGTCACATGACATGCAGTGAATTTTTCTCATCATCGTCATAATCATCATCATAACAAGGTAACTTTCTCATTTTCCATAAAATGTTCCATCAATTTATAAAATTCTTTGATAAGATTAATTGTATAAACTTCTTTAATCTGCTAAGTTTGATATTAAGAAATCTTTCCAGGGTTGTGACAAAAAGCCGGACTTTTGAATCAAACGGGAATTTCTTGCGATCAAAATGTTCAAAATTTAGATTTACTGCTCAATGGAGCCCATTCACAGAACTTCGGTTCATTTGAAGCTGAGGACGAAGTTTGAATGGACTCCACTTGAGGGTGACAAAAACAGCACGAGCCTTCAAGTAATTAGTTTTCTGCAATTTTTCAAAAACGACCTTAGTGGAAATGTTAAGTTATGAGCAAAATTTACATGTTTCTTTCAAGAAGATACGCCTTATGAGAACTTTGGAATTTGAAATCTTTTTTATCGTAGTTCTGCAACAGTAGCGTGTCAGTCACAAATTTGTGTTTTCACTGCATATTTAGTGAAAACTGCGTTATCTCATCACGAAGGATCATCCAATTTGGTAGCTTAATCTGTATTACTTGCTCTTTTTTCCGCAACACAGAGTTGGTTTGTTTCAATCTTTTTTTTAAGGTTGGAATATTTTACATAATGCTGTTCATTCATCAGTATCATCATTAGCACTAACAGTTAGATTAACGTTGACTTTCAAATATTATTATAATTAACAAACAAAATAAAGGAATGAGTTCATAGCCTTCTCTGTGTATTATGTTATAAAATGTATACACGTATCTATTTTTGATTGAAGAATATTAAGTTGTATATTTCCCAAATATTCATACTTTTAAATTATAACAACATTTGCTAACTTTTTCCAAAGCCCTGCGCGTCAAGTTTCGTCACGTAGCGTGCTGTCATGTGACGTCACATTCCCTCGCGTCGTGTCACGTCATGTCGCATCTCGTCGCGACATGTCTTATCGCTCGTTGCCAACGTTTTGAGGACGTCACTCTTCATTTCATTCTGGTTTGTACATCCTCGTAACAAAAATTAAAACAAACGGACTTATTTATAATAACGTTAATAATTTATAATAATTTTAGTATATGAATGAATGAATGGATGAAATATACTTTATAGTATAATTAACAATATTACAAGAAACTAAGATATCGCTGGATGGGGACCTTATATACAAACCGTGAACAAGTATTTTTTGTCCTGGTGTTGGTATTTGCTAGCTTTGACGTCCAAGAATGATTTGTAAAAATCTCAATTCGAATAAAATATTTTTGAGTAACGATCCGCCCGCGGCTACGCTTGCGTTATGTAAGATTTTCCTGTAGGAATAGGACTTTTTCTTCTAAAAAGTATCATATGTGTTAATCCAAGTTACAAACCATCTCCATTCCAAATTTCATCCAAATCCGTTGAGTACTTTAAGCATGAAGGCGGAACAAACATCCAAACATATTTTCACATTTAATTATAATAATTAGTGTGATTTTGGTTTTAATGAGGAAGCAATTTCTTCCAGTTATTCATGATGCATATAAATAATAGTAATTTTCTTTTTCAAGCATGCGATTTGTGATTAATTTTGCATACCTCTACTTACACAAAATATAAATCACGTCTTTTTCCCAGAAGTGTATGTATATTGTATCGGTATACTAAATTATTAATAGTTAATATATAGAAAACAGGCTGTACTAAAAAAACAGTGCATTTTTACCGTAAGTAGAACAGGTATAAGTAAAAATGTTCAAAAGTACCAGGACAGCATAAGGCCCCGAAGGTTTGGTTATTCCGGACGAGCGGGAGGTATCCGTCCGTCGCTCCAGGACTATCCTGCTAACAGCTATTTAATGGCAGAGGATAACAGTAAAAAGATATGACCAGATTCTGAACACCCGCGCAATACGACTGAATATAAACCTTATTTACAGGTGTACATCAGTCGAATATTTTTACTGGTTTAATAGAATAGAATGGTGAAACGAAAAGTTTTTTATTGCAAAAGAATCACAGGGATAAAAATAGACAAATTGTAATATCGCTAAGGTAGTTTTATTTTTCTAACCAACATTAATATTTGAAGCTTTTAATGAAATGAAATGGATACTTTATTAAGATAGGGATGTTACAGCTCTTAGATTCGTCAATAACTTTTTGGGTGAGTTCACTTCACAATGGCCGGTGGGGCGGACTCTGTAAAGATGAACTTGCGTAAATATTCTACGAATCAAAGTTTTAGTCCAAAATAAATCAATTTATTATGCACCGTGAAATTAAATTGGTTAATTTTCGTTAAAAAGAGTATTCAGTCCGTTAAACTGAACAACTTTCTCCAAGAAATATGGACTGACAAATGAAAAAAAAAATAGTAAATCGATCAGCTGATCGCGCGGTTTGGTATGAACGGGCAAATTTTTTTATGTCGTTTTACAGCCCTTTTTCCTAGGAAAGTTGTTCAGTTTTACAGTGGACTGAACACTCCTTTTCACAAAAATCAACCAATGCAATAAAGCGGTGTATTATCATGTTACTGTCCATGAAAAGGCATATTTACAAGATTTCATAGAAAATAAATTAAGAAGCATCTACCTAAAATGTTTTAAGCGAGAGCCCAAAATGCAATTTTTCTCAAAATTCCTAAAAAGTAGAAATAGACACTGCAATAGCATCATGAGAAGAAAATATTATTTATTACTTTTTTAGGTGGATTACACACGTGGGAAGAACTAGAAGCTGGCATTGAGATATCATGTACCGTACTAGAGAAGACACCGCGAATGTAATATGTGCGAAAATGAAAATATGTTGAAAATGAAAGATTATTTTGTAATCATTGAAAGTTCATTAGTGTATTGTTGTATTGAATTGTCATGTAATAATCCCAAATAATATATGTGCGCTCTTCTCCACAGATTCCGCCATTGTGTTAGTGAACTCACCCAAAAAAATGTAATGACGGATCAGAGTGATGTAATAACATCTTATGGAAATAAGTAATTTTTGACTTTGACTTTGAGTTTGCGCTGGAGCCCGCTTTTCCACAAGAGAAATTATAGTAGCCACAAAAGGTGCACTCTGATAGAAAACATGCAAGTTTGAATGCAGTCGTTATCAACGTTCATAATACTGTTACGAGCGAGCGGAGTTCAGGGAGTGAAAATTTTGTTCACGAGGAATAAGTCCTTTATTATACACGTTTAGTACACAAGACAACGTCGCAAACTGTGCTTTATCGCGCACGGGTAGCACAACACCGAAATTATCACTTTCACTGCACTTTCTTCACTGGCACTTCGATTTGCACTTTTATTTACTTCGGCTCTTGATACTGCACTGAACTCACACTGAACTCGCACTGAACTCCCCGTCTAGACGGTCGCGGTCCTTATATACCCCTATGACAGTTCGAGAATGTTACTATTTTTTATTTATTTTTTCGTTATCATTTCGATCTTCTTTTCGTTATTCAATCTCTTTGAGTAGCGACCTTTCTCGAACAGAGATTCTAGAGTCTTCTGTCCAATTTTGACAGTCAGCTGTTTCGAGTAGCGAATATTTCTTGAAGGGAAATGACAGGCGTCTCGATCTTTCTGGTCGGTTCTCAAAAATCACTGAAGTCTAGCGTTTTCTGTACAGTTCTCTGGTACAGTCCACCACACCCAGCCGTAACAATACAATACAATACACTATTCTAATACATTGCACGCCTAGAATGCGACTTTATAATGATAAAAGCGTACCTCGTGGTCTCGTAATTATTGAAAATACATTTCATATCCACGTTGCTATGGTCTGTCTTATTTAATCCATCACATACCTATGATTTTGATGTTTTCTTCCTCCTTCTATTTTGTAAGTATTGGCCCTCGATATGGGGCCCTCAGGCTTAGGTATATTTTAACGTTCTAGCGTCCGACAAGCCTAGCTTTTCTTAGCATTGATGTCCACTAAACTACAACACATAGCATGAAAACTGGCACTGTAGTTTCTTCTCCAGGCCCATAAAACCTCAATGGCTGCCGACATGTGTTCCAAATCACCTTTTTCTCAGATTTATTCATACCCTCGTCCGAAGCACCTCTCATATAATACGGAATGATTCCGCCTCCAGTTCGTTTCTTCCTCGGTGCCTTTGTATCGATAAGTACTTGAAATATTTTCTTACATTATATGATGATCACGTTTTAGGGGCGAGCAGTTTTTGTTGGTTAAACCCTACTGGACCAGATGTACCTATAGATTAGTACCATTGATGGTACAATCGGTGCCGATGATTGGACGATGGGGGGACAGGTGTTACGTGGTGGTATAGGCACAGTGTGCATCTTCAAGTACCTAATCTAAATTGAGTAAAGATTTATTTATTATAACTAATATTAACGCGCTCTCTCGCAAGTTTGCTGTGTCCTTACAGGGCGTCACAATAGTCTGGATGTATTGTATTGTGACTTGCGAATAAATTGTTTGAATTTGAACCTAATAGATTGCTTTGAAAATCGATGCTCAAAGACATTTGTTTTGATCTGTGTGTTTTTTGTTATGGTGTAAATAAAAATTAAAACTATTTACACCTGTCAACGCTTTTAATACCTATAAATGAAAAATAAAATATCAAGTTTTATAATATTCAGTGTCATAAAAGAACTAATGTAATTTTACAGGAAGCAAGTTTATAAAACACCCTAGCTAACTAGTAAGATCTTAAATCATTTCAAAGCAAAACTTCAAATAAAAGGATTAAAAACTAAATACGAAGCACTTTAGAAGTTTAGCCTAAACCAAGATTGAAATCTGAGAAAAACTACAAAGTGCTGAATTTCGAAAATTTCATTCCAACTTTTTGGATTCAGACGTAATTTACAGATAATACCTACTGATCACTTTGAGAACAGATTTGAAGTAATCTGCAAAGTGAAAACGAAGTTTTGATATCTCAGAATTGTTTTGTATTATTTTTTATGTAAAATTCTTTTCAACTATTTATTAAAAATAATACTTCGCTATTTACACGTATGACAAGATGTAAAAGTTTGTTTGATTTTCTTATTGTTTGCTTAGTTTTAGTTTTATTTTCAAAAGCAGTTTCTAAACTATAGTCAATATTATTATGGTTATGATTGGTCTTTTATAGCTGTTCAAACATTTTGGTTAAAATACAATTTTATAAATCGTTTTCGTAATAATGTACGGTTTATCCCTTTATTATAGCATTAATAAATTTAATATTTTTTTTGTAAATATATTTCAGTAATCTTTATCCAAGGTGAGACGAACTCGACGCTGGACCAGATAGAGGGCAGAAGCTATTGGGGCGAATGGGAATAACCCTTCGAAAGGGATTGGGCGATTTGGCTAAGATCAAAAATGGTTGAAGTAGAAAATAGGTTTAGTCAAAAAAAATAAAATAAACTAAACTTATCACTAAAATATAATTTATAAAATAAATTTGATAAAAATTCCATGATGTGGATGACTGTCACACCAATACTAAAAACACATCACACATCCACATCATGGTATTTTCGAAATGACGCTTTTCAAATCAACAACTTGACAAAATACTTGTTTTAAATAAAACATTTTTAACAATGAGTATGAAAACAAACTGAATTTCCACACAAAAGTAACTCCACGTCAATACCCTCAAGAAGACGGCAGACGAACATTAGCATCGTGCGCAAGGCCGGAACCGCGCGGGAAGGTGCTCCACTCTTATCGCAGTTTCCGGTTTATTCAATCCCGCAAAATGTAGTAGAGCTACTTTACATACGGTTTTCTTAGCGCATTCACAAATCTTTTTCTCATTGCTTGTACATTTCCTAAGCGTTTTTTTAAGTCATTTTTATCGTGAAAGTAGACATCAGAACAAAATATCCTAGGTTGTATCTTATATTTAATAGAAATTATAATATGTATATTTAATTATCATTTTAAAGTAGGTTTAATATCTTACCATACTTATCATTATCAAAAACCACTAAACAAACATATCATAAACAATATTTTTTTGTATTTATGTTAAATGTAAATGGGGCCTGATTATAAGATATCTATATAAATACGATAAGTATTTCTTATTGCTATTCAAGAAAACCTGTTTGGTTTTTAAAGAAGGAATTGTGTACAAAGAGAAAAAGAAAGAAAGTAATCCTTATTGTCAAACGGAAAAAGTTGTTAATATTTAATGGGGTGTCAGTTACACCGCAAGAAGGAAAATGTACGCGAATCTGAGATAAGCCTGCTTGTGGTGTTAATACGCGAACTGTCCAGCACCTACTCCCCTCGCTTTTCCACCACCCCCTTACCGTCCCTCAGTTGCTATGGTACATTATGTGGGGATATATCCATTATCAGCCAGCAGTCACACTACCGATTGTAGAGTTAATAATAATATTACAGTGATTTTCTTTTTTGGTCCGGAAGAAAAACTGTACGTCATTTGGTAGGTTTTTAGGTGTTGCATATGTATTGTATATGTTGAATCTTACTATCGAACTTACATCTTCGCACATCAAGTTATTAAGTTTCTTCTTTAATTATCCTTCAAGCTTGTGGACCAAATACAACTGCAATTTCAAGAAATCTCAATATTGTTTCTCCTGTTTTTTTTTCTTGCCATTATCTGACCATTGCTTAACCTTAAACAGGCCGCGGACGTATGCTTCCCACATAGATTTTTCGATGCCGTAGCCAGGTTTTGGCTTAGGGTTTTGGTAATGAAAAGCCCACAATCTGTCAAAATTTAATCATGATAAATATCCTCTGTAGTTCCGAATTTGCAAACTCCGAACGTATGTGACAGTGACAGCTATTTGAGTTTCGACTGTCCGGTAAAGCGGGGTTTTTGTGTGACAGTGCAAGTTTTAATTAGATTATGGCGAAACAAAGAAAGGTAAGTCGAGCAATTTTCAGATTTATGTTAGATATTTTGAGTTTTTCTAACAAGATTTATATTATTTATAGCTGATTTCTTGCTAAATTGTCTAAAATAAGGCAAACAGGGAAATGTGACCAAAGCCTGTTGAGTCGAACTAATTTGTGGGAGCTTTTATATCCTTTGCCTGTTCAAATTACCTACTTTTTTATATTAGCCTTTTCACCCGACGACGTTGCTGATTTTTATTACTACGCATGATTTAGGTTTATTTTACACAAATCAAATCAAATCAACGGCCCGTTATAGTCCACTGCTGGAATATGAGCCTCCTCCACTCAAGTGGAGGGTTTTGCCATAATCTCCACGCTTGCCAGGCGGGTTGGAGATCGCACATTAAAAGGTTACTGTATCAGAGAGCGCTGCTGCCCGTTCCCTGTTCAACGTGTAGTCCCTAAGTCGCCTCTTACGACACCCATAAGGGGTTGGTGACTGACAAATGTATTCTTCTCTCCCGTCACCATACGGCGGACACCTTATTTCACACAAAATATACTAAAATCGGGATTCTATTTGCAAAATCTATTCAAATATCAACTAGAAATGAGCAACTTACATTCAACATTTATATTATAGTTATCACAAAAAGGATAGTCTCTACGCAGGCAATAGGATTGTTTTCCCACAATTTTTATCAGGATTTTCAGTGTTTTTGAAAAAAAAAATTGATTAGGAATCATACAGGGCGCTATTCAAAACCTAAATCCAATAACACTTTATTTTTTGCAGCGGTTCTTCGGGGCCTGTTTAAGGGTTAATAAGACTGGTATGTTTAATGTCGTTCAACTCTTAAATGTTTCATATTAATAAAAGACTTGAATACCATCAAACGCGCGTCGTGTGCCTACAAAAAGTAAATATTATGAAACTGGAACATGATTCTCTATAAAAGGTCTTCTTTAAGCTATGGCAGCGAGGTTTTTTATCTGGATATAGATAACATTACCTGAAAGACAATTCTAGACTTGCTGAGTTTGTTTATGCAAGACTTGCAAACTTAATTACGTTGTAGTTCTAATTCACTTACAACTTTTGCATCTGTGTCCGAAATTTTTTACAAAACTTTCAAAGCAGTGTAATTTTCCACATTTTGCACTCTTTGCTGAGGACAAATTGAATTTTTAAAATTCGTTTTCACAGCGGTTGAACGCAATTTTCATGTGCACAGTGAAATAACCTTACATTTTAAAATTAGAATGAGGCGGAAATAGACGTAGCTTGATTTAGTTTCATCATTTAGTTAATTTTATGAACAATTCTTAATAAGAGCATTATCTTTAATTAAGGGTCAATTTGAAAGAGATTTTCAATTATTTACGTTCGTACTCTACAAGAAACATAAGAAACGTATGAAAACTACCTGTAATAAATAAATAAAAAATAAAAATGTATTACATGGTTTTATGCATGTATAAAATTAGTTTTTTGACTAACAAATTAGTCCTCTCTGGGACTCGACGAAAAGGGATTGAGCCTACCCTAATTTAGAGCAATCAAGTGTAAGTTGAACTTGCGGGACTAGTGTCGATCAGCCAACTTCAAACAAAACTTTCTTCGCATGTGCTATAAATATTAAGATAAACACAGGACCTCTAAGGTGGTTCAGTCTACTAAACGGAACAACTTAAGTTCTAGAACTTTTATAAAATATAAAAAAATATACTTCATAAACAAACTCATCAGCTGACTGAATCAATTTGTATGAAAATTGAAAACAATCTTTTTTTTTTTTTGTTCGTGGCACTAGTTAACGAAAACAATCTTTGAGATGACAGACAGCTGCAAACCATATTTAAAAAAAAAACTAAAAATTTTAACACTTCCATCCCTATATTTTTGAAATATCTAAAGTAAATGTATAATAGGGGATCGGACTACTTTTTTTTATTTTATAAATCCAAACTTCTTAGTTTCTGCTATCGAACACTAAAATAATTTTTGCTCTATCTTTAAAATTGACTGAGTTATAAAGGTTTGAAATTCAAGATTAGACAGAGAGGCACATAATCACTTGTGACGTCATTTGTTAGTAACGCCATATAATCTCCATACAAATAATCGTTTGAAAGAGACAGACATATTGAAAATTTTAAAAATCACTGTAAATTCGTTTTTCAACCGATTCTATTTTTTTCTTCGCGAATCGTCTGCTACTATTCTAATCTATATTTTAAAAATAATTCATAAAATATGGTGAACAGTCCGATCCCCTATTATTTGTAAAAGTATCGGAAAAACATAATATAAGAGGACATAAATCTCGTCTTTGTCTTCGCACGACAAAACTGCCTTTATGTATAATAGTGTACTCTGCATGATACCTAAAATTTTCAATAATTTGCCAAAACACATAAAAAACTTAGAGTTACCAGAATATAAAAACAAATTATATAAACTGCTAGTCAATAATAAATCATTTATACTTTAGTATAATATTATATTATTAATATTGATTATCTTTTAGATAAAATATAAGAAAATGTAGTTGATAATATTACACACGTTTGCACGCCAATTGCTTTTGGTAAAATTTGGAGGTTCTTTGATCTTACTTTAACACCTATTTGTAAACCCATTTTCACATATAAATATATTTGTATTTGAGAATCTTGACAAGTCTGTTCTGTTTTATTTAGTTAACTTGCACATACCTATGTACTTACCTACCAAAGTATAAAGGCCAAGAGGTAAACTATGACCTCGTGAAAACAATACGCCTTATTTCTGTTTTGTTTTGACCTCTTTGTGTTGATAAAATAAGGTAACGCAGAAGAAAGTAACAATACCCACAAAGCGTTCAGGTTCAACTGTTTCATGTAGCCGTCGGCGTCGGCTTCTGGAAACCTGCAAACCGAGCTCATTGTCGAGAAAACAAGACGGAAAACCCTTTGTGCATTGCTTTATAAGATTTCTTAGGTTTTGATGTGTTATTTAAGTTCCTTTAGCCTGACAACCGAAGACATAAAAAATATTTATAATCAAGGCTCAAGGCTAGCAGACAAGTTCGGATACAAGCAAGTTGCTAGGATCAATAAAAATATATTGGGCTATATAAGACTTGCTGGCATTGTGGCATTGGTTCTCGAAACATGCACAATCTCACAGATATTGAGCACAATCTATTTGTTGGCCCTTGTCATATAATACGATAGATTGCATTTGCTGCCATTAAATGGATAAATTCTGGCAAAATAACCTTAATAACAGTTGAAAGAAAAAATTGTACATACTTAAGATCGCACTTCTATACCTAAAGGGCCGAGCAAAAAAAACTAAAAAATGTAACTCAAAATTAAGGACATTAGGCGTAACTTGATTGTTTGCTATTTATCTACCCCTTTTTATAAGATAGAACAGTTATATTTGGCGATGTTTTACGTATAATTTTCAAAGAGAAGGGGAAGAATTTAGTTCGCACAAATACGCGGTTCAAATTCACGGCTTCCTGATTAAAGTTCTGCAACCTGTCGGCAACTCTCTTATAAAAAAGTTATTTATTCGAACTACTTAGTTTAATGACGTCATATCTGCCTGGACTGAACTCAAAGTTCCTCGCTGCAAGGCGCTAAGTGACATCACGGACACTGCAATTAATATTGCTAATGAATAGATTTAAGTTCCCTTTACAATATTAACTGACTACTGAGAAAACTATTTAGGTTTTCAGTTTGACATTTTTATAAAACTTGTATAGAATTTTGTGTATTATTTTGCGTCCTCACCGAAGGGCTCAAGCCCACGATAAGCTGACAATCGGGATGTTTTGGAAGAGGGTGACTAAAATTATAATGAAAACAAACAAGTAAAAATTACGCTTTTGTCAGAAATACATCTTATTACTTTTATTTTAGTAAAAAAATTGTTTAAATTAAAAATAAACTGTTCTAAACTCAAGTTTTTAAACAATAGCTTTTAAACTTGTAAGCAGAGAACCTATCGTAAATTCAAACTTTCGAGTTCCCTCATCAGGAGACAATCCTGGTTGCATCACCAGATCGTTTTCATCAGTTTAGTGTATTTTCATCAGAACTGAACAAGATTGCAAAATTTTAAAGTCGTAAGTTGAAAGAAAGAAAGAAAAACGTTGATTTTCTTACAATATTAAAGAAACTGTTATATTTGTTGCAATTTAGCAAAGCAAGAGAGGAAAAAAATTAATAAATCAGTTACAAGGTTTGTCCCGAACATACGCACATTATAAACATGGCAAGATAAATAAATGCTTGTAATAAAGATTGTCATGCAAGTCCTACTACAGTATAAACGCAATAAATAATACTAATGAATATGTTGAAGCAGGAAGTGAGCGGACTGACGCGTCGTACGAAGATGACAAAGCGCGCAATTTGCTGTTGGCTATTTAACTTTGCTAAAACTAGTCGCGTCGTGTCTCAGGGCTTTATTACACTTCGGTAAGTAGTAAGTTACCCCATTTGTGAGTGGGGAAAAAATGCAAAATAGAAGCCTGGTCTATTTTTTCCGGGATTAGTAACCCCCTCCCCGTGCACCTTACTCAGCATGATAACTCTATGGTTTCAACGAAATACAAGCTGTTCGCCCGCGGCTACGCTCGCGTTGTTTAAGATATTCTCGTGGGAATAAGACTTTTTCCCGAAAAAAGTATCATATTTGTAATGCAGAGTACAAACTATCTCCATTTAAAATTTCATCTAAATCCGTCTAGTACTTTAGGCGTGAAGGCGGAACAAAATATATTATACTATAAAATTCTCACCAACACTTTCCCATACATTGCGATCTCCATTTGCGTGCTAATAACACTGCCAACTTTGAAATGTACCTTCAACTTACAGTCTACACCCAACTACAGATAAAGCTAAATCACGTATTGTGAGGCTATACTCTATCGCTCAGCAATAAAGGAACTTTACGTACACAAAGGCACAGCGTGACATTTTGTTGACTGTACAAACAAAATTTACTTATGTTCATGTCTTTTAAATTCATTCATGCTGCCGACTTTTATTTTATTTGTCCTTTTGTAGACGTTTTAGCGTTTCCTTGAGGGAGCGTGGCTTTTTATTCAGTGTATTAAGATTAAGCTTCGCTGTTTTGGGTTTTATTGTAACTTTTTTTGCCTTATATTTTTTATTTTTAAGACGGCTTATGAAGCTTATGAAGCATATGGAAAAAGAATGTTGTACTTAATATTTGAATTTGAAAAGGATGATCGTTTTATTTGGCTGTGTACGTAAGTAAAAGAAGAAGAATTTCTTAATTGTTTAATGTCGAAGGGAAGGAGCCTGGTTTCCTACGACACAGAGTATCCTA
The DNA here is from genome assembly GCA_951230895.1 of Carpatolechia fugitivella. NCBI lineage: Eukaryota > Metazoa > Arthropoda > Insecta > Lepidoptera > Gelechiidae > Carpatolechia > Carpatolechia fugitivella. The sequence continues at coordinate 13,538,073 of OX579666.1, read as the reverse complement.
ATGTGGAGACCAGAGACATTTGTAGATTGTTCTTTTGCTTAATAAACATTATTATTATTAATAGTTTCTCTTTTGTTTTTTATGAAACAGTGATCAAAAATTTGTAAGTTTGCATGCTAAACAAGTTATTTTCCCAACTGATTTCACCAATCTTGACAGGGCGGAAATGATTCGAAATCAAAACGCGAAAACACGAGATGGCTCAAGAAATTGCGTCTTCCAAAAACTTTCGTCAGAAAACAAGATATTGTCGGAATGTAAATTCGGGGTTACAAAGAGGGGTGAAGGTCGAGGTTGGGGAGAGGGAAAGCAAATTGTACAAGTGGTGTCGACGGGAATCGAATTTGTCGTCGTCCGGACGATCGCGGACGTAGAGATAACTGGGGTGAAGTACAGCCCATTGCCTCCGGGTATTCTAGCTCTAGCGAGAAAAGGGGCATTTATTCCTCCACTGGCGACCTCTAAACTGGCGATGAAATCGTTTGTTTCTCATTTGTTCATTCAGTTAACAGACAACGACGCATGGGGATCTGTTTTGTTTTGGTACAAAAACATGTAACTATGTCTTCAAAATTAATTAATTAAAAAAATGCATTTTTTGGAGATCCGAGTTTTTTGGTTGTTCTTTTTTGTCATGGCAAAATTGTTATTACGTAGTACAGTAGTATCGTTTAAACGGTCAAAGGTGATTGTTAAAACCCGATATCGCTACTGGTTTTGAAATTCATTCAATCATAAGGTACGGTATTGCGAATGAATGGTGTACTGTCGCAGTGTGGGTTGTTGAAGTTACTCCTTGGTCGCATTTGAACTTTGTTGTTGACTTCATAATCAACAACAGCTCATATACGTCCCCACCGAGGGGCTCGAACCTACCCTGAATTAGGGCGATTAGCCCTTAGTCGACCACGCTGGCCCAGTGCGGGTTGGTCGACTTCAAGGTAGTGAGTGTAACTTTTGAATTTCTTCGCAGGAGAGTGCAAGTTTCATCACTATGTTTTCCGTCACCGTAAAAGCGTGTCGGATAAAAGTACATATGAATTCGAAATTCGAAAAGGCACTAGGCCAGCGCATGTGGTCGACTGAGGCTTTATTATCCTAATTTAGGTAGGTTCGAGCCCTTCAGTGGGGACATATAATTAAACTGTTGATGACGATGATAAAATAAGTATGAAACCAAAGTGAAATAAAAAGAAGCATTTTCCATCTCCAGTAAAGAGAATTGGTCTTAGCAACTGCTCAAGCAATGATCTAAAACTGCTGAAGGTTCTTATCGTCGCGTGCCTCCAACGATTGCGTGTGATTGTGGCCCAAAGTCACGCTCAGGGTCCATTGAAGCCTCTCGGAGGAAACTGACCCTCGGGAGATGAGGAAAACTGGGTCAATCGACGACTTGTCCGGAAGGATGTGTCGTAGCAAATGCCTACGCCGCAGCATTTTGCTACGTCGTAGCTTTACTACGGTTTAAGAAAGTATAAAGCAATTTTTAAAATGTAATTTGTACGTACTTACTATTATAAGTATAGGTATAGGTATAGTTAATAGTAATATAAGAAAAATACATAGATGGTATAATACCTTATAAGCCAAAATTTAAAATGTAAACAACAATAAACAAACAATTAATTTTATTACCTTTATAAAAAAAAACTCTTAGCCTTTTTTTCAATAATTTTTTTTTCTGTGATGGTTTCAAACAAAAAAGAACAATAAAATTAAAGTTTCCAAATTAATTGTTTTTCAGGAAATTCCAAATTTACATAATTTACATAATTTACTCGTAATAAAAAGTGACTTGACTTGTTGTCTTTTTAACCGACTTCAAAAAAGGTTCTCAATTCGTTCTCAACTCGAAACTGACTAACAATTCGTCGTACGACGACGACGACTTAAAACAGTTGCCCACGACTAATCGACGATTTTTTGGCTGGCACCGACTCCAAAAGTAAGTACAAAGTTCTAAATATTTACTTAATACACTACCTATCTAAATAATTGAGGATATTGGCAATATTTTTTTTCATGTTCCATCTGGAATGTTATTTTATTTGTTACTTTTTAGTGGAGATAACCATATAAGGTAATTTGAAGGAGGTTTCTATTTTTTTGTTATTGAGTATCAATTCCAAATTTTAGACACTTTAAAACCCAGTCTTTTGTTCTATAGAAAAGCTCAAAGCAGGTTCCAGTACTAAAACCATTATCTATACGTATATGAGAAGTATATTATTAGCGTCGTTTAAATTCGAGATTTAGAGATGATTTATAAAAGTCCTTTTAACGTCTCCACTCACCCTTTGCGTCGCAAATCTAATTCTCTGGACGAAGGCCGAGAGAAATATTTTTATTCCAATTCCCATAGCAGTTAAGTAGGTACAAGTAACTACAATGTCTTGAGGTTGATGCTTACATTGGACCGATAAATAAAAAATAAAAAATAAAATTATTCTTTGGATAAGTAGATCGGTGATAATGATACTAGTATCATATTTTTAGAAAATGCACAATACATTTTTTTAGAGTCCGCAAATAGTGTGTGTAGTGAAATTGCCTAAAAAAATTCATGAAAAACTAAGTGATGTAATAAATAACCTTCAGTTTACGAATGATTTATTTCGATGTATTCTGAAAATCAGTTTGAGAAAATACTATATACAACTACGCAAAAAAAATTGTGTGTTTGTGATCTCGACCAACCCGTACTAAACCAGCGTTATTGACTACAACCAGGTTGCCCTAATTTAGGGCAGTCTTGAGCGCCTTGGTGGGGGCGAGTAGGACACGAGGTGAAACATACATTAGAAGCAGAATTAGCAGAAGATGTATAGCATTCATTATGCCAATTGAGCTATCTATTACTCGTCATACTAGCACTAACTGATATACGAGCTTAACTAAGTAGGAGCTGTAATATCAATAAATTATATGATTGATTAATCACCCGTCAACCAAGAATTAATTCTAAACTTAGTAATATACTGAATTTTAGCTTCGGTAATAAAACTTCGTGAGGAAAAAAGGTTGTGTGTGAAGTCGACCAACCCGCACTGGGCCCTTACATTATTCAGGGTAGGCTCGAGCCCTTCCATGGGGACGTATATGAGCTGTTGATGATAGTTTGATTTATCATCTTAGATATTTCTTTAAATCCTTGTGACTGTTTTCATTTTAAAAAGATGATTTTTTTATGTAATTCTAGTAAAAATGAAGTAAGTATTTTTCGGTGCGGTAAATGCGGTAAGTCAAGTTAAACTTTGTAATACTTTAAATATATAATAATGTCTGATATATAGGTATATTACTTGCACATAATGATGACGTTACAAAGTGTATATTTGTATGAAAAATAAACTATATAATCCTTACAGTTATTAATCACATAACTTTAGAATATTAAGATTTACCTAAAGATGATTCGGGTCAAACTGTTTTACTTGTCATTGAACATGAAAGCGTCAAGTTTGCGACGATCCCGACGGGAGGGTTAAGGGTTCGATTCTAGGCCCTTGTCAAAGTTTCAAAAGATAACTTTATTGTGTCCGGTTCAGCAGGAATTGGTGTTGTCGACAGAATACGTGACCGAAATATCATTTAATTTATAATGATGACAAAATGGCGTTTCCAGACAACTTTTTGCCACCAAAAAGTTAAAGAGAGTGATTTAAATGAAGCCGGAAGAAAGATAAATTCATATAATTACATGTATTAAAGTAAGATAACACCCATTTTCCTCAATTCGCGAAACGTACGCGTTTCTACACTGAGATTCCACAACCATTACCATGGCTGTTACTTCGCCACGCACGGCGAACTCAGCACCCATACAAGCACAGTGCAAGTGTTACGGGCTGTGGAAGTGCCTGGAGGAACTCAAATTCGTCTAGTGAAATAATGAACGTGAGAGTAGAAATAACTTACAGATGGATGATTTTGCAATACGTTATTTGAATTTACATGGCCTTCTAATAACGTTTCTTGGATTCTTTTGAAACTAAAATATTTTCTAGTTCAGCCCACTTAATATTCGTTGCGATTTGCGGTAGTGTAGATTTTTTCGCGAACGCATATATTGTTGGATTCTAAATAAGAAAATTAATCGACATCAAGGCATTTTTGAAAATCATTTGAAGTTATAACTAAATAGGATCGTATTCCACCGGACGATGCTGATCCATTAACGATAAACCATATATCAAAAGTTAGGATGATCAAGCTTTAGTCAATAATTATGACCCACTGCGAGTTGATCGTGCATTAGGCTGTTACATGAATCAAACACCAGGTAACAATTGACGATCAATACTCTAAGTAAACTCGAAACTGACTAACAATAATAAGCATCCACTGGCTTGGCTCACACTCGACCGAGCACAGCAAACCTCGAACGCCAAACTGTGTTGCACGACGTTCGATTAACTATTCCTGTTATTGGTTCAGCTGACTCCAGATTCAGATTACAGAGGAGAATAATATGTATCTTCAACAGCTCATATACGTCCCCCCCAATAATATGTATGGTACTATATAATTTTCTATCTATACAATCACTATACAATAATGTCGACCTTACAACCCACATCATCATCATCAACATCAACGGCCCGTTACAGTCCACTGCTGGACTATGAGCCTCCTCCACTTAAGTGTTTGGTTTTGCCATAATCTCCACGCTTGGCAGGCGGGTTGGAGATCGCAGATTAAAAGGTTACTGTATCAGAGAGCGCTGCTGCCCGTTCCCTGTTCAATGTGTGGTCCCTAAGTCGCCTCTTACGACACCCACGGCAAGAGTAGGGGTTGGTGACGAATGTATTCTACTCTGTCGTCACCACACGGCTGACCCACACGACAAAGAAAAATAATATTATTAAATACAATTTTTATTTATAATATTAATATGTTAATTTGTATTATTCATTTATGTTTAATTTATTCTTATGCCCAGTTCGTCACCTTTTCTACCATTGCGGCATTGTTTAAAGTACAATACAATATTCATTATTGACAACAAAATTACACAACAGGAAAAATATAACATAGAACAAAAGAGTCAAAAGGCGGCTTTATAAGTATACAATATATACAAATTCAGCCGGGATCAGGGTTAACCATGCTGGCTATGAGACCATAACCATACTGGAATGGTGGTCAAAAAAGAGTGCTTGATTTAGAAGCCACTAAAAACAAATCTGTAACAACAAACATAGATTTTACAAACACTGACGACATTGTTCGTTAAGAAATTCATAAATGCCAGAAGTTTCTCTAAGTTTTAGATACAAAACCTTGACTTTGTTAGCAGAAGTCTTGACTCGACTCTCAGGCCGCGTCCAATTAGGCCCGGTGTCTCTCATACATATTTAGCCGGCTCTCAGATATGTCGCCGAGATGGATCGCCGACCCACATGTCAGCGAAGAAGAGCTAATACCTTGGCCTTGTACCTTCTTGAATACTTAGGAGTCTTTGTCAAGGACGTTATATAACGTCCTTGGTCTTTGTAGTGGCGTAGTGATGCGCTGTCAAAACAAAAATCTGTCTAAACGATAAAAACTCAAGAAGAATACCTACCACGAGGTTTAGACATTCTCAGAAAGCTGTCATCAAACAAATCCCAATCGTTGTATTGACATTTAGGTTGAGATGAAACAACTGAGAGAGAACTAACAAAAAGTACAGAAATCAAGAAAAAATATTTTTCAATACACCTTGCTCGAAAATTGAACTTACGAAGGCAGTAAACTGTGCGGTAAATGTGTTTTGCCGCACCAGTGCGATTTTACAACAATTTTTTTTAATTCCTACGGTCTTCAGAATGTATTATTCAGCCAGGATAGTTTTGACAATAAAAAATATTTAAATCGATTCATACAAAGAGAAAAGTATTTAATATTTTTTATTTTGATAGATAGATAGGTAGATAAATCGTTTATTTAGTGATACAATACAAACACAACAAAACAGGTATCTGAATAAAAAACAGTTTAACACATATTGTCCATGCTGTGCTGTGTACTGCACCCCCAAAGAGGCCCTAACTCAGCATAATGCTGCGACACTAGTCGCGTCACAGCGCTGATATTCTGTTAGTGCCCGTAGCAGTGCGAGTGCGTCATCAGAATGGAGTCAAAGATTTTACTATTATATATACTTGATAAAAGTGAAGTGGGTAGATAATATAAAATAATTATATATATATATATATATATATATATATATATATATATATATATATATATAAAATATACATATATATATATATATATATAACTATGTAAATGAACAAATGCTCAATATTAATAAATCATATCAAAAATATTTCAACAAATCATATCTAAAATTATATCAGCCAGTAATATTTTGATTATAAAAATAAAATTATCTCGATTTAACAAATATTATTCGTAGAGGCTGAATAACCGCGAGAGCTTTTTCTTCGTAATTATGCTTATAAAAAAGAAACATACTATCATTTTGTAGTTGGCGCCAATTTTGTAAAATTTTCATTTAACTGTTTTACATTGAATGTTGTTTTATGAGTGTTTTAGTGTTGATATTTAATGATAAATGTGAACAGTCAGGATACTCAAACTAGGCGCGATATAATACAAGTTAGTTTTTACAACTTCTACATGGTCCATTTTACCTGTAGTATCATAGTTTTTGTAGGGTATTAATGTATGTACCTTTCTTAACCATTTCAATTTAATTATTTACTATCAGTTTTCTCACAAGTGTATTGAAAAACGTCGTACAACACACGGATCTTAGGTTTTATAACAAACTCGTGCCTTTATAAACCCTCGCCTGCGGCTCGGGCTTTCAAAAGTCAGTTCGTTTGTAATTTGCCACCTACGATCCTTGTATCGTCATGTACTATACTTTAATAGAAGTTATTAAAAAAATATAGAGCGTCAGTACTCTAGTGGCTAGGGCCGCTGCCTCCCGTCCGGGAGATGCGGGTTCAATCCCCACCACGTACCAATGTGTTTTCGAATTCCGAATTCATATGTACGTTTATTCGACGCTCTTACGGTGAAGGAAAACATCCTGATGAAACCTGCACACTCCTGCGAATAAATTCAAAGGTCGTGTGTGAAGTCGACCAACCCGCACTAGGCCAACATGGTCAACTAACTATCGCTCTAATTCAGATTAGGCTCGAGCCCCTTCGGTGGGGACGTATATGAGCTGTTGATGATTAAAAAAATATAACTTGAGAGTATTTAAAGTATTGATTTCAAATTGAATGTTTTTAGTTTGTTTATAATTTTATCAAATCACATCACATAGTGAAAATAGTTTGGATGTTTGTTTCGCTTTCACGCCTAAATATTACTGAATGGATTTGGACATAATTTGGAATGGAAAAAAGGTTGTATCCTTGATTAACATAATATAGGATAATTTACGGCAAACACTTATACAACGCGAGAGTAGTCGCGGGTAGGAGACATCTGGAAAGTTTTTGAAAATTTAGCTATGAATATCAAATGTGTTGTTTCCTATTTGGGAAAAAACTTAAATGTTATACTAAACGTTTCAAAGATACAAAATAAAAAACAGAACAAAAGCCGTTTTTAAGTAAACATCGTTATAAGAACTCGGCTAAAAAGAACGAATTTGAAATTAGACATTATAAATGGAAGAATTGCGTGGATTTGAAGAGAGGGGTCGAGTGGGAAGGAGCCCATTAATATTGCACCGAGGGGCAACGTGGGACCCTGGTGCTTTTTTTTTGCAACTTTTTCTTTGATTTATAACTGAGAAAGTTAAATACCTATCAAGAAATTCTTAAAACTGCTTCATAAAAGCAAATTTCACGGATAAAATGTTCTGAAGAAATATTAGGTTAGCTATATTAATTAGGAGATAACCAGATTTTGGAGTAATTACTGTCAGTCCCCGAATCTGTCCCGGAATATGAATTTGGGGTCTTCGCCTCCGAATTCAGATTTAGCGACCACCGGCTGCTTTATTAGAAGATACAACGCGGAATAAACGAGATGTATATTTTCTAAGTTAGGCGTCATATGAGCTGATAAAAACGAAAACAGGGTAAAATTACTGCATTTTCTATGATTAAACTAAAGGAAACTTTCCATTTGCGTTCAAGTTCAGAATGAACAGACTCTTCAAAATTCGTTGGTTAGAGTGAGACAGTACTTATTTCATTACACGCTACACAGAAAATGGCACAACTTAGCTACAAACAACTCCAACCAACATAATTGACTTATCATCTTCAGATTACGACATAACGTCACTCAGCCGTTCGTTCACCCCAGTATTCATTATTTAATGATGACTAGGGTTACATGACAATAATGCTAATAGTACGCAAACACACAATTGAAGCACACTTAATGAAATTGTTGCCAAGATTGATGTATGTCTCGGCGTTCTGCCTGAGGGCGTATCGCGTGTCATCCTCCGATTTGCATAACAGCCTCTATGTAATATATCATCTTACATTTATGGGCGCCTGGTATTTCGACTTGATGTATCTGTATGAGAAATTAAGTGGTGCAAGTGAACATGATTCACGTTGTTGAGTTTCACCTACGTATTTTCCCTGAAAGCTGAACAAAGCCAAAGTTACGTTATGTGACAATAGTATGATAGATATTGTTCGGAAAAACCTCACAACTAACTTATTTGGTAAAATTGGTGAATTAATTTTGCCTAACCACCAGTGTCTGTTAATAAATTCTCATTCTATGAATACTAAAATTTTACTGGTCATGTTTTTTTTAAATGTACTATTTGTTTTCCTAGCGTGTCCTAGCACCTGCACGCGCGAGGACCAGTACTCCGCCACAGACACGGTCACCGAAGCAACTCGGTAAGAAGATTTTAAATCCTATCTTACCACCATTTTTTACTTCTAGAAGCTCAATACGCCTACTAGCACAAAAACGCTCATCATTCTCGACTACAAACGAAGAACTTTCCAAGAGCTAGCGCTGACAAAAGAGGTGGAATTATCAGGAATAATCTCAAGGTACGTCATTTTCAAATCGCTCGTCATATTGCATAATCAAGTTTAGCTTCCCTTACTGCTTCCCGCTTCCCGGTGACGCTCAGCACATTCCCAAAGGAAGCGAGCTGAAAGAAAAGACTTAATTAGAGCTTCCACGAAGTTATTGAATTACCTGGCGTTGATTTTAGTTGGATCAGCAAATATAAAGGTGTTTTGTTGTACCTAAAAATATTGAAAATGTTAACGAAGTAAGAAAACGGAAAGCACACTTTAATTTCCGAAAATAGTTGAATAAAAACTTTTAAAATCGCATCAAATATCAAGTTCATGTTCACAAGAGGTTTGTGGGTAAGAAATTATGATGATTAAGTTATATAATACATAATATTATAATTATTTATCACGATTCAAAAATTTGCGTGTATACTTCTCGAAAATCAATTATACCTAAATAGGTATATTAAGACAAAAGAACGTCGGTTGTGTAGTGGCTAGGGCCGCTGTCTTCCGTTCGGGAGATGCGGGTTCGATCTTCACCACGTATCAATGTGTTTTAAAATTTCGAATTCATTATGTTTATTCGACGCTCTTACGATAAAAGAAAACATCGTGATACAACCTGCACAGTTCTGCAAAGAAATTCAAAGGTTATGTGTGGAGTCGACCAGCCCGTTCGCACTGGGCCAGCAGCGTGGTCGACTAAAGCCTAATCACCCTAATTCAGGGTAAGCTCTAACCCCTCAGTGGATATAAGCTGTTGATGATGATTAAAACAAAAGCCTGGCACTAAGGTAGCCGGCATGAAATGATGTTGAAGTATCTGTCTGAAAAAAAAAAATGTATTTTTTAAAGTTAAATTCAAAACATCGTCTTTAGGAATTTCATAATCTATGTAACGATTGTGTGTGTACCAGTATGAAAAAAAAAATGTGTTACGCCAACATCCAGCACAACTTTGAAAGTATTTATTAATTGAATTTTTTTCCAACGAGTAATAACTCGAGTTGTTCGGAAGCCAGACACAGTTTCGGAACGCGAGTATGCTCGTATCAACTTCGCGACTGAAATTAACTGGAGATCTAAAGAGTTGTCATGTTCGTGGTTGCAGAAAGAACTTGGCGAATTCCATTTTCAACGTGCAAATTTTCCGGGGATTCGGATAGGAGTTAGAAGAGGTATAATATTATATAACTCCGTAAAATTGACGATGTTGTTAAGGATTGTCACACCTTTGGAATTTTTCTCATGTTTGATTGTATCTAAGCGATTACTCTCTTTAGTTACCAACGCTTGGTACTCTTCTCAGCGTTTCTGTAGGAAATCATTTACAAAATGAGATTTTCTTTCATAACGTTTACTTAACTAAAGATCTAACACAATTTGCAGATTTCTCAGAATCTTTTTGAATGAAACCGTACCTTTTTTGGAATTGGAAAAACATATATTTGTAAGTAAAATATTGAATGATTTTTGTCACACTAGAATATTTTTTTCATAATTATTAGGTAAGTAATAATATGCCGGAATAATTTTAAAAATGTTTGTATTATTCTAATAAAACAATTAAATAATGGGCAAGGCTCTTTAATAACAAAGAATAAAGCATGAAAGCAAAATGAAACCACTCAACACCTTTTCAGAACATACTTTCTACTTAACTTTACTTCAAACAAGTATTTATAAATAATTTCGTTCGGCATCAGGTTCTATTTCGTTCTGCAGTTGCAGGCTATTGAAACTTTGGGGTAGGCTGATCGAAGTCAGGATATGCGTACGTGATGCGATCTCAAAACGCAATCATAGTTTTTACAGTTATTTTAAAGGAATAGTATTAGTATTTTAATATATAGCATCGATAGTGTATTGACTCGAGTCGCTATCTTTTAAACGGGTGATCGCAGTTTAAACCCGCTTATATTAGTTTGCGAGTTATAAAATGTAAGTTTATTTGACGATGTAAAAAAGAGAAGTATAATATTTTATTTTTTTAAATTGTGTAGAGAGCAATTTACACTGGTCCGCGTGCGATGGCATGTGTGGACATCTACACATGCGGACCAGTGTAAATTGCTCTCATCACAATGTCGGGCACATTCACAATTTTTTTATTGGTATCGACATTGTGACATCGCTTTAAGCGAGAAAAAAAGTCGCATAAGCCATTCAAGCGTAACACGAACCAAAGAAAAACCAAAGAGGTACATAATTTTTTTAATATGTGTAAATAACAAATTTTGCACGACAGCGTCTTTGTGTGTAATCTTTATAAAAGCAACATCACGCGAGATAATTATGTAAATTACGAGTAGGTGGACTCATTGAACAATTTTATTACTTCAGGCAGCTAAAGTGAGCGGCGTAGGGGGCTGTAATGACACGACGAATGTTGGTGATTAACTGAACATTTATTGAATAAAATACATAGGTATTTATAGTAAACTAGAAATGATCTTTGAACCTTAGAGTTAACCGTGACATTTACTTTATCTAAAATAGATCATATTACAATATTGAATTTAATACTCTTATTACATTGTTATTATAAACAACTTAATTAGGTTACTACATATATGGTGATCGTTTTGTAATTTGATATTCATGTTTAGTTTATTAAAATACAATATATTTTTCCTTTGACATTCCGCAATTACGTCATACACTACACAGCAAAGAATTTAAAATTCCACTGATATCAATAATATATTAAAATTTGTATTATCTCTTGGTATTTCCAATTTTCTTCTATTATTTTCGCCTAGCCGTCTGTCTAGATCGAAAGTAAAGTCTTATATATAACTTAATCGATTTATAGTGGCACTTTATCTTAATCATATTTATGTGATATTTTAAGAATACACTTCGAAACTCGTCTCCTGACTTGACTAGTTACGCGTTTGACTCAACCTAATTAGATTTCAACTCCGTGTATCTTTCTAGGGTAGTGTTAGTGGATTGTCTGGGAATAGTGATCTTAATTTGATTTGATTTATTTTATCATCAAAGCAAGCTTTTCATTATCAAATTCGATAGAAATAGCAATTTGTGCTTTTTCAATTCGTGTACTCTTATTAATTTATCTTCATACTGGATTGTGGTATTTTTGTTTGATTATTATAATATCGTTATCTTTGGTTGATCAGGCCGTCAGTATTTAGACATTATAATAACATCCAAAATAATTTCTATATTTTATTTAGTTCTGTGCTATTCTTTTTTTGTTCTTCTTTGCACTAACTTTTACGAAACATTTGCAATCTTGTTGCTTATTGTACTTTTCTGTTTAATCTCAATGATTTGTTTCACTTAACTTTTTTTATAATCAAATCATAATCTATACCAACGTTTAGCGATATATCCTATCCATACTGTTTTCATATTCTCCTAAGACCACGCGTATTGTTTCTGAGTTTCACATTTTGGGACAACCTTGTCTTAATCACAGAATTAATCAATAATTGCTGATCTGAATCTTTAATCACTGTAGAGTATAACTCTAGTGCGTTTTTTTTTTTGTTTTGTGTCAGCTTCTGAGCTATTTATGGTCGATGATAATAATAATACCGCCGTTTTTTAAATCAAAACTTTCCTTTGTAGACATTTTTTTCTTCTTTGTAATAATCCAATATTTTCTTGTTAATATCCTCTATTTTAATATAATAAAACTCAATTATTTTATTATCTTCTACTGATATCTATGTTTTTTTTAGTGATGTTTTATAACTCTGGGTCTGATAGCAATAAATTTATTTGTGCATAATTTTGTACGATGGATCTTTACGACTACTAAGTTTTTTTTATATACTTTCAATTCTTAGACGTTTCTATTTCTCCACGTTCATATTCCTATTCATGACACGCACTTTTCTATTTCTACATCATCAGTATTACCGTTTTCTATTATATTCAGTAAAATCTTATATATTTCTTTCATTTCGACTTGTTTTCATGTTTTTCTCTTTATTTGATTTATTTATATTGACTTATTTCATCATATTTTTAATTTAGTTTGCCTAATGTTAGTTTTTAATTAAATTAGTTAATTTTTATCCTTTTTTTTTCTAATTTTACAAGTAGCATGTTCATAGATTTATACCTGTTTTAATCTTAAGTATATCTTATTTTTACTGTGCGTTATTATTCAGTTAGTTATACTGTTTTTTCTAAATGCTTTTACTCCTTTTTACTAATAAAATTAGTTTCCCTATCTATATTTTGCAATCTAATCATTAATTTGTTGCTTACGAAAGATTTTTTTAGCACCTTTTAAGTGTAAGACATGCTAGTAATGTTTTTATGCACCTAGTATGGCAGTTAGCACAGGCTGATAACGTCAAACGCATCATGTCTCCATGACCTTCGCGTCAGCATCGTGTCATATCGTGTTACGTATTCCGTGTTCGAATCAAGTTGCATTCCTTTATTGATATTAATTACTCCACACTCGCTATTGTAAAGGATTAAGCAGAGTTTTTTTTTCTATGGATTTTTAATTAAATAATTTTTATTTTTAGATATTACGTCATTCTTTTTTTTATATGACACTTATTATGAAAGTACTTATGAAGTTTCAATTCATACTTCAGAGAACACATTTTCTACTTATATTACTGGTCATAACAACACTTTTAAAACTTATTTCTTGCTATATTCGTTTGTATTTTTTTCTGTATGTTGCTGTTTATTATTTTTTCTTATTTATTTACAATCACATAATTATCTCTTCTTAATAGAGGAATAATTATTATCTATTGTTATTATTTATCTTTATGAAATGTAATTTTTTTAATTATGCTTCTACTGTGTTTATAGGTAAATTATTTTGTCACCATTTTTTTAAATTAAAATTAAATGATACTTTTTTTTATATTGCCAACAGTACTTCAATATTGTGCTCACGGATAATGTATTTTATTTTTATTCGTGTAAGACGTAGTTTTATTCCTTTACTGACTTAAATATTTATTTTAAGTATAGACGCATGAATTATAAAATCGTTATTCGTAATACATGATCCGTGGCTGTATTGACTTACTTTCTATATATAGAGATATGGTGAGCTGACTGGTCGTCTTCTTATTTCTTCCATTGCTGTTGCTCCTGGTTTTTCTTCGTCCACCTGCTCTACTATTCTATCCATGATGAGTCCTGAACTTTGGCCTAAATTATGTAGGTACTACATTTCTATTTAGCAGCATCCACTTCCGACTCGTACTATTGGGAACCCGAAGGCAGGTCACTATCTTCTTCAGCATACTTTTCATTTTTTATTGTTTGTTGATACATTGTCCAGTCCACGTTTCTTTCTTTATACAATTTTTCTTTTTCTTATAGTTTATTTCGTTTCCTTTTTTATATTTTTATTATATCCCCCTATAAAAATAATTATATTGCTTCATAATATCTTGGTCCTCTTGGTCCGTGTGTTTTCATCTTGGTTATTATTAATAATTGTGCATTTCTTCAATTTAACTTTGCGGAGCGCAGCAGTCGCGGGTTTTATCTGAAGGCAGAGAATGCCATAATATTTTCGCTCTCGTTTTTGTTAGTGTGCTGACCATCTTGCCGTATGATTTAATATTATTTATATATTTTTCCAAGTCTTAGCGCTTTTTTTCTAAGTTATTTTTTTCACTACTAATTTACTCGCGGATCTTCTTTTTTTTTTTACGTTACTTCACTCGCGAAACTTTACATCACCGCAACTATTGGCTCGGAACCCACGGACCAGCACTGCCATAAGGCAGTGGCCTGGCTAAGGGTCGCCATAAAGTGAGCGGCGTAGGGGGCTGTAATGACACGACGAATGTTGGTGATTAACTGAACATTTATTGAATAAAATACATAGGTATTTATAGTAAACTAGAAATGATCTTTGAACCTTAGAGTTAACCGTGACATTTACTTTATCTAAAATAGATCATATTACAATATTGAATTTAATACTCTTATTACATTGTTATTATAAACAACTTAATTAGGTTACTACATATATGGTGATCGTTTTGTAATTTGATATTCATGTTTAGTTTATTAAAATACAATATATTTTTCCTTTGACATTCCGCAATTACGTCATACACTACACAGCAAAGAATTTAAAATTCCACTGATATCAATAATATATTAAAATTTGTATTATCTCTTGGTATTTCCAATTTTCTTCTATTATTTTCGCCTAGCCGTCTGTCTAGATCGAAAGTAAAGTCTTATATATAACTTAATCGATTTATAGTGGCACTTTATCTTAATCATATTTATGTGATATTTTAAGAATACACTTCGAAACTCGTCTCCTGACTTGACTAGTTACGCGTTTGACTCAACCTAATTAGATTTCAACTCCGTGTATCTTTCTAGGGTAGTGTTAGTGGATTGTCTGGGAATAGTGATCTTAATTTGATTTGATTTATTTTATCATCAAAGCAAGCTTTTCATTATCAAATTCGATAGAATCATTCATTACTGATAAAGAAATAATCTGAATTTTGGAGAGAAAAAATGCGATATAAAAAGAACAGGCTGACTAGAAGGAAGCATTTATACATCATGTATGTCAGATCTCTGATATCCTGGTACACGCTCGATCTAGTTTGGAATCAGGTGGCTGCTTGTGAGTCTTGTTTGTTTATTATAACTGCAGCTCTCTTTATTTTTTATCTGTTCTCTATTTGTTAATACCTAACTATCATGTCAGGTGCAACGACTATTCAAAGAACACCGCTACTTATCATCATCACCAACAGCTCGTACATGTCCCCACCCAGAAGCTCAAGCCTACCCACGCGCACACTACCACCTGATTCCAAACTAGGTACTTTTTTATTACACTCACCGGCACATCTAACCGCCCACCCTTCATTTCAGGGAATATTCGTGATTCTTTATAACTCTATTAGTTACAGCTGATGTTAGTTAAAAAGTAGTTAATTTAACGTTTATTTAAGCGTGTTTAATTTATCGCAAAATTATCAATAAATCTGTTGTAATGTATAACAATAAGCGTAGTTTAAAATTAACTCGAAATACAAGGGTGGGCGGTTAGATGTGCCGGTGAGTATATAATTTAAATCTTGATTTCTATTGGATTTCGCTCGCTCTTCGCAATAATGGGAGTAACGACCAACATCACATAACGACAAACTGTCGAGAAAAATAAATTAACTAAAAACATCAACAACATTTTTTATCCATTGCATAATATTTGTACATACAGAGAATAATTTCTACAGTAATATCTTTTGATCTTTTTTCTCTCCCTTTGAATATTTTCTGTAGATCCCCGGTGCCCTGTAACTACCCATATTTTTCGATAAGAAAGAACATTACACGTAATACTTAATATTTACGAACAACAAAAAAAGTTAAGATAAAAGTAACCGATTTTTTCTTTGTAACTAGTGCTCGAGACACTCTATTGCTTCATTTTTCCGTGAAAATATAAATTTTGTCATGTATTCTCTCGGGCAGGGTCCGAAAACCTTTAAAATTTGCGGTAAAGGTATGCCGTAAAGGTAGAAATTCTAGGTTACATTTAAGATAAAGGTAACCGATATTTGGGTTAGCGAAACCTATAAACGTGTTACCTCTAGCTTTGGTTACCGGTGTTTATATCGGTTACCGAAAAAGGTCCTTGATTTAGAAAGGAATTAATAATGGCAACGCTAGCGATTTTTTGCCGTATCGTCGGCATTATAAATGATTCAGAAAGTAATCTATCTTCATCCGCGTATTTTGAAGATTTTCTTGTTGTTTTTGCATTCAATTATTAAAATATACTCATCTGCATTAATAAAGTGACTTTATTTTTTAAATTAAAAAACATCCTGTCTACAGAAACTGGGTAGTGACCGTTAGTACTTTAATATATTTAGAATGACTATTAATTAGATCTTATTTAACTGTCAATATATACTCGGTGAGATTTTTAAACACCACATTGCATTGTGGTCACAACTTAGCCCGATTAATGGTGGGTCTACTCGGAGTCAGGGAAAATTAGAAATGTATTGGGAAGTAATCCATTTTCATCCGCGCCACTTTAAGAGTTATTTGTTGCTTATGCATGAAATAATTAAAATATACCCCTCTACGTTGAGAACATGACTATATTTTGGTTTTTTCTTTAGATTTTGTATATTCTCTAACTATCGAAAATGTAGATAGTTATAAATTCTTTGCGATCTCGCAGTTTCGTAGTTATTTAATTTAAAACTTAATGCCAGCTAGTGTTGTTGCGATAGTGATAGTCTATCGATAGTATCGATAGGCTATCTGTATTTTCGATACTATCGATCACGATCAAAATGTGAATTTATTAATCTATTTAGCAAGCAATTTATTTTAAAATTCATCTAATATTACGCATTGGTGAAGCTAATTCGAGATGGTGGCCAACTTTTTTGTTTATGGGCTGATTTCGATAAAACTCAGTTTGATACTTTATTTTGAAAAGAAAATAGCCACTGAATTGTAAAATAACAAATATCCATAATGGTGGGCAACTTGTTTGTTCATGGACTGATTTAGTTAAAACTGGACTTGGGACCATTAATTTGACATGAGATTAACGGCGGTATGGTATAAATGTCAAAATACCAAGATGGCGACCAACTTTTATGTTTATGGACCGGTTTTGTAGTAACTTGGTTTAGACAAGGTTTAGAACAATATTTTAACATGAAATGTAAATCAACTTGTCAAATAAGATGCCACACAGACAGACATTAGAAAACAACGATAATATTCAAATATCTCAAAAACTATGCGTCGTAGCGAAAAAATAACGAACATTTATGCCCCCTTTATAACTCCTAACACAACCATGGCCATGCTATATAATGACCTTACTTGACCTTGACACTCACTTTTTTTAATTTTGTGAAAAATATATCTTAATGGTCCTGTAAACATTAGTTGATTGATTGAGAATGGTAAGATAGTTCCAATTATTAACGAAGCAATGTTAAAAATGACAAAAATCCAACATGTCGGCCTATATTTCGTTCATGGACCGATTTTGTTAAAACTTGGCTTGGGAATGTTTATGGACTGGTTTTGTTGTAACTTGGTTTAGAACAATATTTTGACATGAAATGAAAATCAATTTGTCAAATAAGATGCCACACAGACAGACATTAGAAAAAAACAATAATATTCAAATATCTCGAAAACTATGCGTCGTAGCGAAAAAATAACGAAAATTTGTGCCCCCTTTATAACCCTTAACACAACCATGGCCATGCTATAAATGACCTTACTTGACCTTGACACTCACTTTTTTTTACTTTGTGAAAAATATATCTTAATGGTCCTGTAAACATTAATTGATTGATTGAGAATGGTAAGATAGTTCCAATTATTAACGAAGCAATGTTAAAAATGACAAAAATCCAACATGTCGGCCTATATTTCGTTCATGGACCGATTTTGTTAAAACTTGGCTTGGGAATGTTTATGGACTGGTTTTGTTGTAACTTGCTTTAGAACAATATTTTGACATGAAATGAAAATCAATTTGTCAAATAAGATGCCACACAGACAGACATTAGAAAAAAACAATAATATTCAAATATCTCTAAAACTATGCGTCGTAGCGAAAAAATAACGAAAATTTGTGCCCCCTTTATAACCTTTAACACAACCATGGCCATGCTATATAATGACCTTACTTGACCTTGACACTCACTTTTTTAACTTTGTCAAGGTCAAGTAAGGTCGTTATATAGAACGACCATGGTCGTGTTCAGGGTTATTAAGGGGGCATAAATTTTCATAATTTTTTCGCTACGGCGCATTGTTTTCGGGATATTTTAATTTTATTGATTTTTTTCTAGTCTATGTATCATCGTATTTACGAAACGGATTTCATTGCATGTCAAAATATTATTCCAACTAAGTTTCAACAAAATCGGTCCATAAACATATTATGGGCGCTATTTTGAATTTCACAAGTTTACGTTCTCTTTTTTTTAAATAGCATATTAATCTCAGTATATATAATATATATAAAAATATTTATTATCATAACAAATATCAATTATAAAAGTATAACGAAATGCGTTTTTTTTTTCATACGTATGCGTCTTATCACACTTTAATAAGATATAATAATAAAATATTACAAATGTGAAAGTATGTCTGGATGTTTATATTTGTATTGATTTTGCGCCTCAACTATTAGATGGATTTAGATGAAATTTGAAATAAAGATTGTTTGTACCCTGGATTAACACATAGGATACTTTTTGTAGGAAAAGATCCTATTTTTACGGAGAAAATCGTACATTTTACTACAATTTGCGATGTTACATTTTGAGGTATTCGTCTCCTTAGTGTATATTATTTTTATTTTAAAGTAAACGTAGTCCGTCTCATGACTAATTAATATTTCTAGTAGAACTATGACACTCGGGTAGACCAAACTATCCAAAATTCGCTATGAAACTGGAAAAAGAAAGATACGCTAACCGCGATCGGGCGACCTCCTCACTTACTAACAAATAAGACAGGAGCCGGTCGCTCTTTGAATATACCAACCGACGACCGAGACGAAACGACGCGACGGGTGCGAGTGAGATAGACAGCGCGTCATAGCGCGTGCCGAGGTGTCGCGAGATCTCACGAAATAAAGGTAATTTTAATAAGGTTACCGGTATTACGTACCGGTTGTATAATACGCCAAAAGCTTACCTTTTTAAAATACCGGCATAAAAATAACCACCTTGGTTACCAAATAATACCGGTATTTGCGGTACCGGTTTCGGTCCTTGCTCTCGGGGTAGGCCGGGTCTTCAAAACCCAACAATTTTATTACGATAGGAAATTTATTTATATTTTTTTAACATCTTGTGATTATTTTACGATAATTTTAATTACAAATTTTAGCCGTGATGGGCTAGGATTGCCAGCGCCTAATTTTAAACGTATCTTTAATTATAAAGTTCTACAAAATTCCTAATAGCCAGCAACAAATCTCATTATGGAATTTAAATCCGTTTTCTTAAATGTTAGGATTAAATCTATTGGTGCCAGATAACACGATTTAACTTTGTTGGCTTTTGAAATGACGATCAGTAAACAGGTATCTTTGGAAAAAAGGCATCCTCGTATAGATCACCATATTCCCCTCGTACCATCATTTGGGGTCGACACAGTATGTATAATTGAATGGTTGTGGACGTCGTATGGTGGTGGTGTTTGGTATGGCATCTTAGAAACCTGACCCAGACGTCATGCAGTTTCTAAAGTACGGTACAAATTTTTAAAGAAAATTCATTTCTTTACCTAAAAAAAACCATTTGTTTAAATTTCTCAATAAACTTCATGTTTCTAAGTTTCGTAGTTTTTGAGAAAAACCTCTGTGACAGATGGACGGATGGACGAGTTTCGTTTTTCCTTACAGGTACAAAACCCTAATAACAAAAATACCCGACTGCAATGATATCAGAATAAGTAAAAATCTGAAACAAGATATTTTATTATAAAATTATTTACGGAATATGGAATATAAATAAAATAAATAGCCACATCAATAAAGTGATATTGGTCTAAAGAAGGTTTCTTGGCGATTTGAGCTTGAATGGATCTGGCAGCACTTTCGTGAGGCCGCTCTCACTTGAGTTCAGGATTGTGTAAAGTGCTCTTTAACAGAAGTGACAGCCGCTTGAGAGAAGCAACACTCGGAACATTGACAGAGAATCGTATTTGTATTGTTTTTAAGAATTTAAGATGGCTGATTTTATTTGTATGCGTTTTCCAAAACGATCCCAGACTATAATTGAAACAAATTGGTTGATCTCTGCAACTATAACGAGTTAAAAAGGTATATTTA
The DNA here is from genome assembly GCA_951230895.1 of Carpatolechia fugitivella. Classification (NCBI taxonomy): domain Eukaryota; kingdom Metazoa; phylum Arthropoda; class Insecta; order Lepidoptera; family Gelechiidae; genus Carpatolechia; species Carpatolechia fugitivella. The sequence goes on along the minus strand of OX579666.1, from coordinate 13,517,265 downwards.
CATTGTGTGAGAGTGAAAATTAAATATTGTAACATACTTAGGGTGAACGATCACAATTACTAATTTGCAATTTGTATAATCTACGATATAAGCCAGTTGGTTTTTAAAGCACAGAAACACTGCAAATCAAAACGACTAACGGTTAACCTAAACTGATAAACCTGCTGCTTTTATCATAATAATAAAAAAAACATTAAAGAAAAAAAAATAAGTTCTAAGATTTTCGTGGTTGTTCACTACACTAACATTCTCACAATCAACGTGAGGGTAGTCGCCGCGTCCGAAAGAGGGTAGACAGGTATGTTTGTCCTTAGGAGCTGTCCACTCGCCACACCAGTCTACTCGTGACCATGGAGCGTGTAACCGTTCCGAAATATCGAGGTAACAATATTAAATATTACCGTGGTAACAAACCCGAAAATTGTGATAATGTTAGTGTAAAACAAAATTCATTAATTTGGAAGCAAATTAATTTTTTTACTATAAGAAGAGATTTATTCAAGTTAAATAAAACAGTCAGTAAGTACATACTGTAAAAAAATATAACTATATAGCTCACCCTGGGTCTCTCCCGGAGCAAAGGTGGCCATTACGCTGGTTGCGAAGTTTGGAAGTTACAAAGTGCCACAATCAGGTACTCGTAATCCTTATTTCTGTTGGCGGTTTTATAATTATAGGAAGGGTGAGGGTTGAAAGTGATGCCAAGCCAATAACAACGTGTCCCCGCAGCGCTCGCTAAACGAATTTGTGAGTCCCTAGACACGCATACAGCTATATAATAAGGTAAATTATTACGACCTTTATATTTCTCAAAAGTATAATAATGTTTTACCATTTAATAATTACATTTTATACGTACAGACATAACACAAACATGTATGTACGAGTATTATAATTATCTGTTAGTTGTTCTGATAATATAAAAACAAAGACTCATCTTTTAGGACTACGCAGTACCTTTTTATATGTTATGTTACCTTTATAACATGAAATGTTAGAGTTTGGTTTTAAATACTAGAAATTTAATTCAAAGAATATAATAGTTTTCTTTTTCTCATTCGTTTCTTAACCCTTTTATTAAAGAGTTCGCAAGTTGTATATATTATCTTTAAGAGGGAAAAATAGCTTCGCGATCCTAACGAAATAGGTATTTAGGAAAATATTTGCTATCGCTTGTGCACTCATGCGACCCCCAATCGTGCGAAGAGCGTTGCAGCTCGCGACTGACAATAGGTATTTCTCTTGATGAAATTTCCATTTCGAAAGAAAACAGTTTCCACTAAAAATTTCAACAAATCACTTTGATTTTGATGTCGATCGTTTCAGCACAATATATTCTAGGTTTATAGGTTTAGTTTTTAAATAAATACACATTGTTTTTATTCAACAAACGGCTTAATTCAAAACAGTTTTCATCATAAAAATTACGTTACTTGAGGTGCCAATAAGTTTGAATATATAGCAAATTTTGAAAAAAAGAAAAGTCATTCATTGTGTCAATAACATTCTAAAAAATTATGGAGATTGGAAAATATTTAGAAGTGGAAAAACGTTTTCTCTTTTCGTATCGACGAGCACGTGCTATTCTTCCCTCTTAAGTAAATAAGAAGATCAAAACTTCTTCTGAAAACTCACGAACTAATAAAAGAAAATTTGTGTCAGACCTAATATAATTTGAATATTTAAGTTACTTTTCTGGATCTTCTTTGATCAATTATTTTCAATAATGTCTGCTTCTTTACCTGATATTTCTCTCGTCACGTCTACAAATAGCCTAATAAATATTAGGCTTCAACAACTTGAGCTTCAATTACCTGCTTCGATAAAAATGTTCACAGCAGAAACTGTCTATCCTTGTTTAGCTGCGTAGGGAGAAAGAGATGGATACATCAACCCGACAGCCTTAATGTTGGCAGGATGACGAGACGTTCTTCCGACCTTAGCTGTTCAGCTCCCGGGCGGCCGTCAGTCTCGCACATAATTTATTTATTACAACGAACAGCGTATTGTACATTTAATATCATGTTCTTAAGACAAAAGGTTCGTGAACTTTGCACTTCAACTTTGCTTGAGAATCTGGCGAGTGATCTTGTGAATATTCAAGGTTTCGTGTATTTTACGAGATGACGCATTCAAATTTAAATGTGAGTTGTTAAATTAAAACCAAAAATTGTTTTTATTTTTTTTCTTCTTGCTAATGGCGACACATCTTATGTAGACGTATTTCGCCAGTGTCGAGTGATATTTGTAGATTTAAGATCACTTTAAGATATATATATCCTTGGATGATTGTTCAGTGAATTGGGCTCACTAATATGATAGTACAATTACTGAAGCCACCACGAGGCCTCTTGGCATCATGTAAAAATGTCAGTAAAGTGTAAGCGATTCAATTGTTCTATTAAAGTTTATAGTCCCGAAACATTCACTGGATAATACACTATCGAAATTATACACTAAACACTTCAATAAACTAAAATTAAAAAATTAAAATGAAGACACGTGTCCGCCATCGTCGGATGCTAAAAAAAGACCTCCAAAAAATAATTCTTAAAAAATTACGTTATGTGTTGATAAAGATTGACACTTCCGAGCACCATTAGATGGTAAGAGGAGTCTTCTTTTTAAGAATTAAAAAAATAGCTAAACGTAAAGCACCCTCTTATTAAAAATATCTTTGTTATTATCCTGTTTATCTCTACTATAAACTTTATCTTGTTCTATAAAATACATAAAATGTTACTATAATTTAGTCAACATCAAAATTGTTGCTGCTGCTGTAGCCTGAACACAAAATAGCCATCTTTTAAAACAATGTTATTGAAATTTAATGTTACGTTATAATGATTATAACTTATCAGGTTTACATCTGCCATAACCTTTATCTCGTTCTACATCATCATCAACTTATATGAATAAGTCACTACGGACGGGCTTGAGCCTACCCTGAATTAGGGTGATTAGGCCTTAGTCGACCACGCTGGCCCAGTGCGGGATGGTCGACTTCACACACAACCTTTGAATTTCTTCGCAGAAGTGTGCAGTGCAGGTTTCATCACGATGTTTTCCTTCACCGTAAAAGCGTCAAAATTACGTACATGTATATGAATTCGAAATTCGAAAACACATTGGTACGTGGTGGGAATCGAACCCACGTCTCCCGACCGGAAGACAGCGGCCCTAGCCACAGGACGATCACCGATTTCGTTCTACAAAATACACAAAAATAGACTTATCATTCAAGTATCGTTAGACTTGTAACAGACATAATGTAATCCGTGGTTAACGGTGCTGGTTCCACAACTAGTTATACGTGAGTTCTAAGTTGTTGCAAATAATCTGTGTTGTGTTTACTGTTTGTTAACCCAAATAAATAATCTTCTTCTTCTTCCTAGCGTTTGTCCCATCTTGCGACGACGGGGACCGCTTTCCTGCTCTTTCTTCTCCACTTCGCCCTATCCAGGACATCTTGCTCAATGAGGTCGCAACTCTGCATGTCGTTTTTAACAACACTCAACCATCGCAGCTTCGGTCTTCCTCTTCGCCGCTGACCAGGGGTGTTGAGGTTGAGTGTTACATTGCCGATGTACTCAAGTGGTTTCATTTTAATAAAAACAAATAAATAATAATAAAAAAAAAAGATATTCTTCTGTGGCCTAAACACGAAACAGTTTCCCTTCAAAGCGACCGCCAGCCTACAAACGAATAGTTTCCGTGCGACCCACTTGTTTGACCTCTGTTGTACTTGTCTTACCCGATGACAGGTCTACTTGGTCCTTTTATGTGTTTAGATACATAACTTACATCTATTGGTCCTGGTTTAATATTAGTTTTAAGCCCCGTCTTCGAAAGTAATCACTTGCCGTTAAAAACGTTGAAGTATGATAAAAACGTAATTATTTTATCTATAAATTATGCTATATGTTATAATATACATACAAACATTACAATACCAAATGTATTTACCGATTAGGCTTATAAAGGTTTATTGAAATCGATCTAATATTTTTAATGTTATAAAAAAATAACGTAACGTAACGTGTTCAAAATGTTTTATTTTGTTTTAATTTATTTATTCGGAGATAAAATTGTGATATCAGCGTATACAATGCGCACATAAAAATACCTTAAGGTATCAAAAATGTTAGGTAAACTGCTCAGAATTCAGGAAGAGTAATCACCAATAATGATATAAAGTTACATTAAATATTATTAACTCATCTTTATAAAAAAAGAAGATCCATTTCCCCTTATCAACGGCAAACGTTATGCCCATTATTTTATGAAAAACACTCTTTTCACAGTCCCTTCACGAACCCTTTTTCATCTCCAAAGCCCTTCTTATCTGTATTTACGTCAGCCTCAAATTACTCTTGGATCAAAACAGTGAATAATTGCCCTGTTGTTGAAGTAAATGGAACAGGACAGCTAGGAGCTGATAAAAACTCCGCTGGGAATATCTTGAGACCTCAAAATTTACTGTAATACTAAATAGGAACAATAAGATACTTTCATCACACAGCAAAAAATATGTAGGTAGGTACTCATTTTATTGGATAAATTATAGGCATACTCGTATGCATCCTTTCTCTTTAAGAATACGATACAAACTTCCTAAGTAGGGACATGATAAAGTAAATTACGTAATGTAACAAACAATCAATAACAAAGATAAAAAACCTATGTTTAAAAAAATATATGAAACAGCATCTCGTTTGCCACAGGCATTACAAGTAAGCAAGAGAAAGCAAGGAAAATTATGTCAAAATTAATATTTCTTAGGTCTTCGCTTCGCCTTTCCTACTCAGCTACGGCGAAGGAACAAGGAGGGTTGTGATTTGAGCCGTTATGTACGTGCATCTGTTTCCGGGTATCTTAATAATAATAATAATATCTTTATTAACCAAAGAAACAATTTTGATTATCTTAGAAACTAGAACAAGCGAGTTTGGTGGCATGTTGAAAACGGAATATAAGATAGTGGAAATCCTGACTCCTAAGCTAGGTAAAAACCTGTATCTTAGGTATCAGTAATTCTCGAAACGTGATCAATCGTGTGACAAGTGTGTCACTGACAACAAACCAAATTCAAAAACACAAAGGAAGCAAAAACGGTAGGGGGAAAAGAATGTGTTAAGATGTTAGTAGGGTGAATGTAATTGTGTTTGTGTACCTATTTATTTGTGTATTATGTATAATATGTATGTATGTGGGGAGTCATGTGTAGTAAAATAATATTGAATATGTTATTTAGTTAGTAAATGCTCAGTTTGTGAATAACTAAGGTTTAGTAGCCAATTTTCCATTTTTCTTTTTATTTCGTATTTGTAATAGTAATAGTAATAGTAATAGTTTATTTGCTAGAGAATACATGTTATTTTACAAAGGTCTTATCGTAACAATTACAGAATCAATGTATTCTGCCGACAACACTCAGCATGCAAAAATCTTAAGATTAGCACGGTTTAACATAAAGAAAAACGTACTAATTAAAAAAGAAATGTCATAATTATCATGCAAGTAAATTATAATAAATAGTAAATAGTAAGATAGTCAATGTCACATTTTCTTTATACACTAAAATTCCATAAATTCCTTAACACTATAAAATTTGCTATTATTCAGCCATTGCATAAGTTTTTTCTTAAACAGAGTTAGATGCAGGGACTTAATACTTTTTGGAATCTTATTGAATACTTTTATACACATTGTTATACAACTTCTATTATACAGTGTCGATCTTGGACCGTTAGTATCCACAAGTCTATCTGGATCTCTAAGATTACGACTATTTACGCTACTGGCCTTCGTAAAAAATTCCTCATGTCTCCTCACAAACACACACACTTCGTAAATATACAACGATGGCAATGATAGCAGACCCAACTTACTAAAGTAAGGCTTACAAGAATCGCGGGGAGATATATTGCAAATTGCTCTTATGCATTTTTTTTGGGCAATGAATGCTCTGCCGACATCCACACTGTTTCCCCATATGACCAAACCATATCGAAGAATAGACTCAATATATGCATGATACGCAGTAATAGCTGTGCTCTTATTGGTGACATTTCTGAGTCGTTTAAGGGCATACACGAATTGATTAATCCTTTTACAAACCGAATCAATGTGAGACTTCCATTTTAATTGCTCGTCTAATATGATTCCTAAAAATTTTGTGGACGTTACTTTTTCAATAACTATATTATCTACAGAAATATTTAGATTCATGTCATTATTTTTAAAATTATTAAACTGAATGTAATTTGTCTTTAATAAATTGATTTTTAAATTATTATTATTAAGCCAACTAATTATGGAGTTTATCGTGTTCCTTATGTCAATTTCGTGTTCACTCCAAGTGCCAGATTTCATGTCAGTAGTTACTATAACAGAAATGTCATCAGCGAATAAAGTGCATTTATGCTTTATGATCTCAGGAATGTCATTAATATAAAGCAGAAACAACAGCGGTCCGAGAACACTACCCTGTGGTACTCCACATTTATTAGTTTTTAGATCAGATTGATACAGTGTCATTTCTTTGTTTCCGTTGAGTGAAGTCAACACCACACGTTGATTGCGATTTTTTAAGTATGATGCTAACCAGTTTAGAGCAAGTCCTCTGATTCCAATCGACTCCACCTTTTTGAGTAGTAAGTCATGAGAGACAGAATCGAAAGCCTTCGAGAGATCAAGAAATAATGCCGTAGTAATTTTTTTTTTATTAATACTTGTAAGAATTTCTGAAACAAGAGAATAAGTAGCCGAAGTAGTTGATTTATTTTTCTGAAAACCGAATTGCTCTTTCTTTATTATGTCAAATTTGTTACAATACTCAATTATTCGTTTAAACATGCACCTTTCAAAGATTTTCGAAAATATTGGCACCAGAGTTATAGGCCTATAATTATCAATACTTTCTCTATTGCCTTTTTTAAATAGAGGTTTAACAATAGACAATTTCATCAGATCAGGGAACAAACCAGACGAAAAAGATAAGTTTATTAAAAATGTCAAGACTGGTAGCAGTTCGTTTATAGCCGCTTTGATTACTTTAGTATTGATTTCGTCATATCCCTCCGAAGCAGTATTTTTTAACGAGAGTACTACATTTTTTACTTCACTCTCTGAAACGGGCTTGAGAAAAAACGATTGAACTGCTCTTTGTTGAGGTTTCTGACTACCATCATGGAAATTATTTGTAACCGATGCACTATTAATGAAAAATTCGTTGAAAATGTTCGCAATACTTGACGGATCAGTGTGCGTTTCATTATTATAATGGATATTTGTCACATTATTGTTGATAACGCTATTTGACGTTTCATTTTTGATCAAAGTCCAGGTGGACTTACAAATGTTTTTACTGCCCCTTATAAATTTAATATTGGAGTTCCTTTGAACACCGTAAATACACTTTTTGAGAATTTTCGAATATGAATTGTACTGAAATTTAGAGGCTGACGTTTTACACGTATAGTATTTATACCGCAAAATTCTCTTAGTCCTACAACTCGAACGCAAACCCTGAGTCATCCACTTTCGTCGATTTTTGTTGAGATTTATTCTTACTCTTACTTTTGGAAAACACAGTTTGTATAGTAAAACGAACATTTCATGAAACTTCTGAAAAGAAATATTAAAATCTGACTCCTGATAGACTTCATTCCAAGATAAATTACCCAAATAATGTCTGAACTTAAAAATATTTTCATCAGAGTAATCCCTCCTGTAAATGTAGTATGATCTCGGTTTCAAATGTTTACATTCTACAGGAAAACTTAAGATTTGTGCGGTGTCATGATCAGAAAGATAAAGTGGCAAAACGGACGCGGAAGCATTATCAATATTACTTAAAATGTGGTCAATGCAAGATGATCTTCTAGTTGGTGTTTTAATATGTATGTTTAAATTGTGATTTTGTGCTAAGTCCCTAAGCTGCGTGACATCATTTCCGGGCTTAAGAGTGTTTATATTGAAGTCTCCGGCTATTACTATTTTCTTTTTGAACTTATATACCTTGTGAATCTCATGAAGTACATTCTCAAGAATATTCAAAAAAGCAATAGGGTTTGATTTAGGAGTTCTATACAAACAGATTACAATTAAATTGTTGGATAAAATTTCCACACCACAACATTCAAATGTGTTATCAGTAGCATATTTTTTCAAAAACTGTATTTCCTTACAAGGTAAATCATTTCTCACTAGAATACAAGTGCCTCCTCTCTGTTTTTCTCTAGAATAACTTGCAATCAAATTAAAGTTATGAATTTTTAAATATTTCTCACTTCCTTTTTTAATAAACGACTCAGAAAAACAGATTACATCAGGTTTATTGTTATTGTCCTTTAAATCTTTCATAGTTAGTTCTATGAGTTCCATTTTTGATAACGCGCTTGCAATATTTTGATGAAACACTTTAAAGTGGGATTGGGTTTCATTGTTGCATGAAGAATTTTTATTCCTTGATTCATTACTTTTCGTCACATTATTGACGAAAAAGAAATGTTTTTTCTACATAAGGAAAGTAGAAAGGAATAGTCCCTTTCTTGTGTGTTAAACAAGTATCAGGGATATTAGGAACCGAAATCTCACTATCAATTTGGATTTTATTTTTTATTTTATTGAAATAGTATGGAATAGTGCCTACCTTCGGCTCTAATCGAATTCTAGGTTTTGAAGAGACACGTGAAATTAACTTTTTGAGTTCCTTAACATCTAAGTATTTTCGATCATAATCAATGGAATCGATAGTCAAATTAATTTTTTTACATATGTCAAAAGTTGTACATATAAATGGAATTTGAACAAAGTAGGAATTGGAAAACAGTGTACATAATTTTTTAATTTCATTATTTAACATTAATGTGTCGATATTTTTGTTAGGTGGCGAACTTAAAACTACAATAGTATGTTTACAATTTTTTGTTAAGAATGCACGCAGTTCTGAGATTACAGTCATGCAATCCAAATCATTCTCTCCAACACATAATATCACTTTATCATTTGTGTCAAGTTCCGGTAAAGAAGAATTCCTTATAATATTTTTTGTCGTAGAATATGGCTTTGTGAATCCTGTTATCTTGTAGCGCTCGTATTGAGTATCATCACGAGAGCGTGATAAGGCTGACGCCAGACCAACACATTTCTGTGAACCGTAAATTAGTAACTTAGGTGATTTTTGTGTAGTGGGGTTTACATTCCTTTCATTAGACTTTCCCCTAATTACAGATGGGTTACGTGTTGAAGATTCCAGGAATTTTATTTGTTTTTGTAGGTTTTTTATCTCTTTCTTAGCTTCTGAAAGATTCGTTTGTAAATTCAAAATTTTTACTTCAAGCATGTCCATTTCCACGGCGTTCCTACACGAATTGTTAAACGAAAATGTTGATGATTCCAAATTATTGTCTTTTTGGCAGTTTTTAGGTGGTGTAGCGAAAGGAAAATTGTTAAAATCATGTACTTGGAAGCCAGATTTCCTGTTTGTTCCTGTGTGTGTAATTTATTAATTTGTAACTGTTTATGAATTTTATTATATAGAAATGAGTTGATGATATAATATTGTCAAGAAGCAGAAGAGGTAGAATGTGATTCAATGGCACAAATGTTTTTAACTATCTATTATAATTGAATAAATGAGGTATCGTTAGAAGCGTCTTCTTAGTCCGCTGGTTATAGTTATATTATATTATTAATATAACAGCGACTATGGCCATCATCTGAACATTAACTACATCTATGTGAGTTTAAATAAACAAAAAATTGTAAATATTTGAAAGAAAATTTTCTTGTTTCGTACTTTTACGTAGTCGGGTTTTTATTTTTAAACTTATTTCATGGCACATTCAACCCCTTTTTTGGAGACGTATATGATGCTGTTTGTGATGTGCCAAATATTTTTAATGTTAAAAACATAACAATCAGAAATAATTTTAAATACCAAAATATTAATGTGCTGCATGTAAATTTTACCAGGATTTTAATGATAGTTCGTGTATCTTTCCAATAAATTATACGTTGGCGTGTTTTCACTTCCATCCTTCCACGAGAATAACCCGTAATTAATGTGGAATTGATGTAAATAACTGGTTCATTTAATAACACAGCGGCGACAGACCACGACCGCTCGTACGAGGTTACACTTGCGGCTATTGTGTGGAGCTAGAATAAAAATAGTAATAGAAATATAGTGAATGTTAATGAGGAGGAGAACACAGCTGCGATAAGAATTCATTATTTACACATTCCCGAAAAGAAAATATATAGCTACGAGTATTATATGTCGACTTACCGACACTACCGGACGGGCCGGCAGTGACCTCCTCCACTTCCCAGCTGCCCTGCATCGCCACAAACTACACCACAAGTAGAGCAACGGGTTTGCAAAGGGACACAACAGTTTCTTAAGCTTAAACACACTTATTTTCGCTATTTTATTCTCTTAATCGTGTTTCCAAAGACCTTACAAGAAAACCGCCAACACCAAACGTCAAAACATAACCATAGACAATTTTTCACCATGGCAATTAGTAAAGCTTCCTATTCATCGCACTGCATGCGTAGATTCACGTACTATGTGGCGCCCTCTGCAACTCCATTCGGGTTGCCCGCTACTTTTCGGGTGTTGCCCGCTCTACTCAAGGGAATTTAACAAAAAGACTGCAAATAGAATAATGAAAGTTTATTAAAAGTAAACAAAAGCTGTACGCCGCCGTCACGGCCATTCTGCGCATTCACACGTCCTCGTGTGATCCTTTTGCATTTGAATCTGTGAACAAGAAATGACCATCGTCGGCTCGGTCACCCTGAACAGAACCAAACAGACTGTTTATACGTTACGGTACACAAGCCACACACGCCACACGAGGCGCTCTTCAAATAATTTAAAAGATGAAATATCCCAGGTCTTATACTTAGTTCACCAAAAACACTTACGCACCACCACACAGGCTTTTCTTTACCCCATACACTTTAGTCTACCACACACGCCATCGTCTGCCACATAGGCTATCGTCTGCTACACAGGCTACCGTCTTCCACACAGGCTACCTTCTGCCACACAGGCTGTCGTCTGCCACACAGGCTGTCGTCTGCCACACAGGCTGTCGTCTGCCACACAGGCTGTCGTCTGCCACACAGGCTGTCGTCTGCCACACAGGCTGTCGTCTGCCACACAGGCTGTCGTCTGCCACACAGGCTGTCGTCTGCCACACTGGCTATCGTCTGCCACACAGGCTGTCATCTGCCACACTGGCTATCGTCTGTCACACAGGCCATTGTCTGCCACACAGGCTACTGTCTGCCACACAGGCTATCGTCTGCCACACAGGCTATAGTTTGCCACACAGGCTACTGTCTGCCACACAGGCTATCGTCTTTTTTTTACTTAGCTACGCCGTCATCGGAACATCCTAATGCGTGATTAACCCCATTCAACAAATTTCTTCAAAAATGTACACTTTTTAACATTTAATGAAAAACCCGTTTTATTAGGATCACTAAGTTTAATTTCTTATTGTCCTGAAGTAATCCCACCAACTGGTGTACCCTCTACAAAATATTGTGAATGATCCTCAAGTAACTTCGATAAAGCATCGCTATGTTCTCATGAAATTCTGTATTATCTTTGTGCCCAAATCACATATCGAAACAAATTTAATTTTCTTTGAATCCTAAAGCTATTAAATCTCGATGGATCATAATTTCATTACTAAGACAGTGATCTGGCACAACATGAAAAAGGAGCTCTACGGTATAACCTTGTATAGTGACAGTTGATAAAATTTGTGTAGCAACCGTCAAGGTAGATTTCCCAATACATAACACAGGACAAAAAAACAACAACAGGAACACAACACAACACAAACAACAGGAAACAGGATTGAAAACGCGTTTTTCTGAAAACTTTTCCGCAGTGGTTTCTACTATTAGCGAGCATTCAGCACCAGAGTCAAAACAAAATTTAAATTGCTCACCTGAATTCTGCAGAGATAATAGCTGGTTTAAGAGTACAGATATCTACTCGGTATTCAGCCCCTCTCTTCTCTTCTTTCTTCGGGCATCGGGATGCAATGTGTCCGGGTCTACCACAAGCGTAGCAGACCACTGGTGTTCTTTGGGGCATCTCGTTTTCTGCGACAGCGACAGATTGAGTAGCAGAACCAGATGGAGTAGATGGTTCCATTCTTAACGCCTTACTACTGTCCATTGTTTTGCAACAGTCTTGAATTTGATGACCTAGTAATCCACACCAAAAGCACCTTCTAGAACTATCTAACCGTGGTCTTTTGGCTTGGATATCGCCCACTTCTGATGTCGACTTACCGACACTACCGGACGGGCCGGCAGTGACCTCCTCCACTTCCCAGCTGCCCTGCATCGCCACAAACTACACCACAAGTAGAGCAACGGGTTTGCAAAGGGACACAACAGTTTCTTAAGCTTAAACACACTTATTTTCGCTATTTTATTCTCTTAATCGTGTTTCCAAAGACCTTACAAGAAAACCGCCAACACCAAACGTCAAAACATAACCATAGACAATTTTTCACCATGGCAATTAGTAAAGCTTCCTATTCATCGCACTGCATGCGTAGATTCACGTACTATGTGGCGCCCTCTGCAACTCCATTCGGGTTGCCCGCTACTTTTCGGGTGTTGCCCGCTCTACTCAAGGGAATTTAACAAAAAGACTGCAAATAGAATAATGAAAGTTTATTAAAAGTAAACAAAAGCTGTACGCCGCCGTCATATATATTATATAGCGCTGCACTATAAACACGGTTTGCTCCCCAGCGCATAACAATTTGTTTTCGTAGTTCATTTTGACACTCTTTCTTTAATGGGATCATCAAAAAGCATCGTGATAAAACTTGTAATACCTACGCTTGCTAATAAATTGAAAAGTTGTGTGTGAAGTTGACCAACCCACACCAGGTAAGCGAGGTTAAGCTCAAGCCTCAACTCATTTTTATAGAAAACAATTAGCTAATTTGTTAGCTAAAAATATTTTTGACCCTGTTATACAATGTATAACAAATGATTATAGTCACCGCGGTATTCATGTATCTAGGAACAGTAAATCTCAAAATTTAAACTAGTTTCACGGACAAAGGGAAAGCAATTTGAGATTATTCATCAGAATATTCAAAGCTTTTCATGCAAGGAACTTGAGATTGAGTTGTTCCTGGAAACTAGGAAAACTGACGTTTTATGTTTAACAGAGCACTGGCTGAAAGACTATCAAATGATTATTAACTATGATAATTATTATATTGCCAGTACCTTCAATCGAAAGTCCGACGGTGGAGGCTCATTTATATTATTACGGAAAAACATAAAATCTAAAGAGCGCAAAGATATTGTTGGACTTTCGAAGGCAGGTTGTATTGAACTGTCCTCTGTTGAGTTGGAAAAACATATTATAGTTTGCGTTTACAGACCCCCTTATGACCAGAACTTTCAAAATTTTGAGTTAATTATGGAAGATGTATTAAAATTAATAGTAAAGTCTAATAATAAATCTCACATAGTCTGCGGAGATTTTAATGTAGATTTGTTAGTAAATTCAACCTATAAAAGCAGGCTACTTGGTTTATTTAAATCATTTAATTTGGTTAACATTTTCCTAGAGCCAACAAGAATCACAGCGACTTCGGCTACTTGTCTCGATAATTTTTACTGTGATTGTAATTATTCCAGCAAACAAATAATAAACTCTCTTCAATCAGATCATAATGGACAAGCAGTGACTCTTCCTATTAGTCCAAAAAAAGAGAGTATTTCAATAAAGAAAAGATCTGTAACCGCGAGTAAAATTGAAAAATACAATAAAGCATTATGCGATAAACTGCCTGTTCCAAATTATGATTTGAATGATCCAAATTGTTTTTATAAAGAGTTCTTTTCTTTATTACATTGTGAGTTTGAGGATATATTTAAAGTTAAGACAATTAACATTAAGCCTAGATTCAGATTAAGTGACTGGGCTACTAGGGGCATTCGCATTAGTAGAGATAGGTTATTCGAATTATATGCTGAAAAGGCGTATAACCATAGTGAAATCTTCATTGAATATGTTAGAACTTTTTCAAAAACTTTTAAAAAGGTTTGTGCATTAGCAAAGGCCAACTATATTAAAAACAAAATAGTTTCGGCTGATAATGTTGTAAAGACGATTTGGAAGGTGATAAACTGCGAAACGGGAAAAGCTAAACTATACGACAACAGACATTCATTAAATACTGTTAGTGGTATCATTACTGCAGATGAAGATATTGCTCAAGAATTTGAAACATTTTTCACAAACATTCCATTAAAAACTACAGAGCCGCTTAATTCCTCACCTTCTTCTGCTCGCGATCTGCTGAATGCTAATGTTCAAAGGTGCCCAACTGTGTTTGAGTTTAGGCATATAAACCCGCAGGTAGTGATTAAAACTTTTAAGGAATTAAAGCTAAAAGATACTGAAGACTTATTTGGTATGTCGGTTAAGTTGTGTAGTTCTATAATCGAAACTCTGGCACCTTACCTAGCATTTTTATTCAATTCTTGTGTTGATCAGGGTGTATTTCCAGATTTAATGAAACATAGTAAAATAATACCTTTATTTAAGTCAGGAGATAAAAAGGATCCCGGTAACTTTAGGCCAGTGTCTATACTTCCGGTACTCAGTAAAATTTTTGAAAGGATAATACTTAATCAAATGCTGTCTCATTTTAATCTGAACCATCTACTCCATAATCAACAGTTCGGATTTACTAAGGGGCGTTCGACCACCGACGCTGCAGTTGCTCTCCTACATCACGTGTACGGGGCTTGGGAGGAGTCGCAGGATGCTATTGGGGTGTTCTGTGACCTATCTAAAGCTTTCGACTGCGTCGATCACGAGACGCTGCTAATAAAGCTGGAACATTATGGAGTTAGAGACGGAGCCCTAAATTTGATCAGTTCCTATCTAGAAAATAGAATTCAAAGAGTTCAAATAAACAGCACGAAGTCACTGGGATCTAAAGTCAAAATCGGCGTGCCACAGGGCTCAATTCTTGGACCGTTCCTATTCTTAGTATATATAAATGATCATCTTAGATCATCATCATCATCATATATAAATGACCTGCCTTTTATGGTACAAAACCGATCTAGGATAGTGTTATTTGCTGATGATACTTCTCTAATTTTCAAAGCTAGCAGACATAATCAAGATATTGACGAAGTAAATGACGCTCTTTCACAGATCCATGATTGGTTTACGACAAATAATTTAATGTTGAATCCCAAGAAAACAAAATGTATAAAATTTTCATTGCCTAATGTAAGGAACAACAACTTAGCTATTGTCTTGAATAACGAAAATTTGCAATATGTAAATGAAACAGTTTTCTTGGGGATCACTATCGACGCAAGGTTACAATGGGACCCTCATTTAAATGCGTTATCCGCAAGGCTCAGCTCGGCGGCATACGCAGTCAGAAAGATTCGTCAACTGACTGACGTTGCTACTGCCAGACTTGTATATTTCAGCTATTTTCACAGCATTATGTCCTACGGAATTTTATTGTGGGGTCAAGCTGCTAACATAAATAATATCTTTGTGTTACAGAAGAGGGCGATACGTTCCATATATGAATTGCGTGGTCGTGATTCCCTAAGGGAATTGTTTAAAGAAATTGATATCCTCACAGTATCCTCACAGTACATATTTGAAAACATCTTGTATGTCCGGAAGAACACAATGCTATTTCCTAAGAATTCTGATATACATAATATAAATACTAGAAATAAAAATAAAATAGCGCACCCAAAGTTTAGACTGTGCACAGTTAATAATTCATTCATGGGGAACTGTATTCGCTTCTATAATAAAATACCAGATGATATTGTAAATCTGTCCGATAGCCAATTTAAAGCTAAAATTAAAACTATTTTATGTTCTAAGGCCTATTATACGATAAATGATTACTTAGATGATAAAAACGTCTGGTCAACTGTTGTTCCAAATCAACGGAGTAGATTGTAATTATGACTCATGTATGATTCTTTATATATTTAAAAGAAAAGTACAAAAGATACAATTCCTGTGGAGTTTCTTCTGGCCGTTCTTCTCCACAGAGGGCGTACACTGGTAGTGAACGTGCCATCCATGATAGCTTTGACGTCGAAAAATGATTTGTAAAAATCTTAATTCGAATAAAAAAAATTGACTTTGACTTTGACTTTGACTTTGACTTTGAGCCTCTTGGTGGTGACGTACGTATTCAAAGAGATAAGCAAAAGTGCAACGCTTGTTTTTTTTTTATATTTGAAACCTAACGAACGATATCATTATAATTAAAAACCTTTATAATAGTAATGTGTATGCTCAAGTGACTAAATTGTAATTGTCCAACAATATATTGAGCAAAAAAAAAAAACAACCTCAGATTTTCATACAAGCACGACTCTTTCACTATACTATAAGGGTCGGGCCACACTTGTCGTCGGCGATCGATGGTTTGCCTATACACAAAGGATTTCCATACTTTGCACGCGTTTCGTATAGGCAAACCGTCGTCGATCGCCGTCGATAAGTGTGGCCCGACCCTTATAGTATAGTGAAAACTCTTAACACAGACAAGACACCTCCACACAAATTGTGGGAATTCCCCGGCGTGTCATCAATCTCACAAACAACATACTCACCTACAAACACATAAACAAATACAATTAAACAAACAAACACACATTAAACAAATTCAATATAATAAGGAAAGTTGAAATTGTTGGCAGTTTCCAAATTTCATTCCAAGCTTTAATCAGGATGTGTTTGGACCTCTGTGTTTGAGTTCGTAGATTACTTTTATGATATGAGATTTTATGAAATATAATTCATATGAAGTCGTTTGAAGTCGACCGACCCTTGTTCACGAGACAGACTTTGGCTTTTTAATTCGTTTAACTTTTTTCGTCGAAATGCGTAGTCTGTTAAGAAATATCCTAAGAAGTGTATTGATTTACTTGTTACTGGTGGGTTCGTGGCTAGCATTCCACCCGTATAATGAAACCGCATATTATGAGAAAGCAGAGTCAAAGTCAAAGGCAAAGTCAAAATTATTTATTTCCATAGGATGTTATTACATCACTTAGATCCGTCATAACATTTTTTGGTTGAGTTCACTAACACAGACATTTTCCCACCCTAAAATGAGGCGATCAGGTTATGTGCTGTGTTATTTTTTTTAATAGATTATAGAACAGGAAAGTTGTTGTTTTACATGATGTTCGGAATTCCTAAATAAGTTTTTTTTTTTTAATAAACTGCTCGCAAAGTTTTCAGGTTCAGAAGTGGTAGATTATATAATACAGCCAACAAACTCCTCTCTATTTCAAAATTATGTCATACAGAATGCAAAAATAAGTTAATTAAGTGGCTTATGGATTTGGACTACGAGAAGACGGAAAGTTTTCTGCACAAGTAATAATATAAATAAAACACACATATTGCATACTTTCTATTTTCCCTCACACACAAGTATACACACGTTACCCACACACACACACACCCACACACACACACACACACACACACACACACACACACACACACACACACACACACACACACACACACACACACACACACACACACATACATAAATACACATTTACACATACACCTTTACTCACATTACATAATCGCATAACCAGAAGGTTTTAGCCGCATCTACTCACCTTTCACTCAATTTCACTTACTGTTTTAAATTAGTCAAAGGACTACCTACTTTTTTAATTTAGGTTATCATTCGTTCAAATTAATATCATTCATTCATCACCTCTTTCTCATTAGTCATAAGAACGAAAAGGATAGCTGGACTTTAGAATTAGAACTAGAGAATAACATCCCGAATCGAGACCAATTGTACTTATTTTTCCGAGAGGGGGGAGCCAGGAGTTCATAGCACAGGGTATCCTAGTTTGGGCTCCTGACTCCCACAAATTATATTGTATTGTACGATGATATTATCATGATTAACTGTATTAGTTGTAGTACAAAAGTATGTGGGAGTGAAATAAAGCACATTATTATTATTATTATTATTATTTATTATAAAGTTAGAGACGTAACGGGCCGTTGATGTTGAAAGTAAAAGATGGATATTGGTATGATATTTTATTCTTGAAGTTAGAAACTTTTTAAAAAGTTTAGAATTTTTTATATTACTTTGAGTAAGAATTCTACTTTGCCCTTCGGAATATAAATGTAAAAAGATATTGAGCACTTTAAAAAAAATAACCTGTGTGTAACAATTAAAATTAATTAGGATTTCTTATACTCAAGGATTAGTTGAGTTCACTGCAGGATTTGTCACGCGACGATGTTATCTTCACTCAGACTGTTGAATACCGAGTTCCAAAATGAAGTTGCCCAACATTGGCAACCTTACTCTTAGAATGGCAAGTCGTGGTTTGAGTTATACAAAGTACTTATTTGTTTTGCAGTAGTGGTGGATTCTGGATTTTTTTTTTCGGTGGCTAATGGTAATTTTTATTGTGATGTTTGATTTTTGAATATACAGAAAAAAAATTCTAAAAAAATAGAATTTATAAAATATCACAAAAAAAATTGCCATTAGCCACCCGAAAAAAAAGGAATCAGGGTCCACCACTGCAAAACACATAAGTACTTTGTATAACTCAAACTACGACTTGCCATTCTAAGGCTACCCGCTACACATCCAGCTCTCTTTATAAGGTGTGTATACACTGCGCTAGTTTCGCGTTTGCAGCATATTTCCCGCAGCAGCTCGCTTACCGCTGCACGCAATAAGCCAACAGTCGACGAGCCGGATCAAACCGGATCCAGGCGGATGCAACTGGATCGTAATATCGAAACGCAATAAGAAACTAGAGACACAAACGGTTATGTTGCAGTGTATTTAGATCGTTTGCAGATTAGTTTTCATTACATATAACGGATATAATCTCATCCTATTATCTTTTAGTTTTTATTTCACTGATTTTCATAAAGGTTGAATCCGTTTTAATAACAGTTCTGTGGTTAAATTTTTTTATCTATAGGTTAAAATCTGTTAATCTTAAAAGTACCAGGGCATAAGAAGTGCAAAAGAAATACGATTCTATAGTATAAAAACCAACAGAGCGGAATAAAGTCATCGTCGTCTGCATCGGACGGGCCGGGCGATGGCGGCTGCGATATTCATGAACTTCGCTCGAGGGATACAAGTAACAAGAAGCCGTAAATAAAATGCTGATTTTATTTTTATTCTGTTTTTATAAATTGCAAAGAATCACACGGGGCAAAACCTATATTTTATTCTTCCTGTACCAGTAGGTTAGGTTATTTTAAACCAGTAGGTTTACAGGCCAAAGTAGACTAGCAACAAGTTACTTCTTCTTCTGCATCGTGTGGGTTGTATGAACGAAAATTTCAATATCTAAAAAAAGTACCAGGGCACAGAATGAAATAAAGCCATCGTCGTCTGCGCGAGACGTTCGTGATATTCATAAACTTCGCTCGACAGTTACAGACGATTTTTGCCATGTCACATTGCCCATACGAGTAATTAAACGTAGTTGTTGTTTTATATCGTCAAGACATTTCCACAATTCATCACAATATACTTTCAAGCAGGAAAACGTACTAGGGCTAAAGAAATGCAAGGCGGTCGGTAAATAGAAGCAGCAGAACGAAATAAAGCCGTCGTCGTCTGCGCAAGACGTTTACGATATTCATAAACAGCACTCGACAGGTTACGATAAACAACAAGGATGTGAAAACAGTTGTTTATAGAAATCATAATGGTTTGTGACTGAACCATCAACAAAATAGAAAATATAGTAAATTACTGCCGTGGCCGCAAAATTTGCTATTGCTGGACGAAGGCACGCTTTTATTGTGTACGTATCTAGCAAGAGTTGTTGCCGCCGAGGCTAATGCTTTTCTAATATGCGGGGAAATTATAAAATACTAAAAAGATTGCGGAATATTGGATTTAGATCTCTGCTTGTAAATCTTCGACTTACTTCAATAATGGTTCACCATTCAAGCATAAAAAATTACCAGAGCAAAAGAAATGCAAGGCGGTCGGTAAATAGAACCAGCAGAACGAAATAAAGCCATCGTCGTCGTCGTCTGCGGGAGACGTTCGCGATATTCATAAACTTTGCTCGACAGTTACAATGTACCGCCCCGAGTTAAATGCCAGCCATTGTGGAAACAACCGCGGGCTCCTTTTCAATAGAAATGATGTTTTCTTAGTGACAAAAAGAGTAATTTTTACTGCGATGGTACGCTTTCAACAGAGTCTGTTGGTAAATGATACTTTTTGTGACCTCATTTGAGCGAGTTCTACGAACATAGACTAAATTGGACTCGTCGTCGTTAGAAAACAAAGTTCGAGAATGTGGTATTCCCTTCTTCGGAAAATAAAACATAATCCCGAGAAAACTTTAAGAAAAAAAACTGGCCAAGCACGTGTTGGACCACGCAAAGTGTAGGGTTCCGTAGTTGCCTAATATGCAGAAGTTAGCACACGGAGCTAATAAGTAATGATAAAATAATTCCTTATTTATTATTATAAACCCGAAATTTTGTAAGTAGGGATGTATGGATGGTTGTTTTTTAGTCTTTCGTGGATGAAATTTAGAATGGAGATAGTTTGTACCCTGATATAACACATAGGATACTTTTTACGGGAAAAAGTCTTATTCCCACGGGAAAATCTTACACAACGCGAGCAGGCGGACCGCTAGTATTTATGTATATAATAAAAACGGGCCCACCTACACAGGGCGATGAGAACTAAATACTATAACTAAGTTAAAGTTATAGTAAACTTAGTTGTTCCCTTTGTTACATCGACTCCCCGCGCGCAAGCCCCGCAGGGCCATAAGCTCCGCGGCGCGGCGCGCTTTATTCGAAATTCAAAATAGTTTTATTCGAATGTTTCGAATGTTCCATTGGCAACTCGCGATTGTTACACATTTAAAACTGACTGGTAAATAAGGTAAATAGGTTATGAAATTATTTTAGTAAATGATGTTATGATTTTTATTTTTTCGCAATCTTTTTACTGTTCTAATATCTACTTAAATTTATTACCTACATAGACGGACTCCATCAAGTCATTTTCTATGATACTTGTACTGAATTTCTTACTTAGCACAAGTACATTTTAAAATTGGTATTTTATTCGTTAACCTGTCAAGCCTACTTATTTCACATTTTTTTACTTTTCTCGTACTTAAATTTACTACATATTATACAGTTTAAACTTTATCAAAGTATTTTTTAATGATATTTGTACCGAATTTCTTACTAGTACAAGTACATTTCATAAGTTGATATATTATTCGTTAACCTGTAAAGCCTACATGATGTTGATAGTTTTCCTTTTAAATTCATCGTATACATTACTACCGTGAATATTTTCACATTTCCAAATACAACGGTTTCGCAGGTAGGGGGGGGGGAAACTTGACTCTAACAAAAATAAGCACTTAAAATATTTCTGAAACGTAAACTAGCATCGACAAATGGTTTTAGCAAACCCCCATTATTTTTTTAAACCCTATCCAACGATACCTCACACCATAAGGTAATCGTGAATTTAAAAAATAACCCCCACTTCACGTGTACCAGAGGAACCCTAAAAAAATTTTTTTTTAAGATTTTATTCTGTAGCTTTGACGGCATAATTAATATGCCAAATTACAGCCTTCTAACATTCATCAAAATATTTTTCTATGATATTTGTGGTACCAAATTTCTTACTTATACTAGTACTTTTTATAAGTTGGTCTATTATTCGATAACCCGTAAAGCATACTTGATGTTGATAGTTTTCCTTTTAAATTTATCATATACACTACTACCATGATTTTTTTCACGTTTCCATATACAACGGTTTTGCTGGTAGAGGGGGGGGAAACTTGACTCTAACAAAAATACGCACTTTAAAACGGAATATTTCTAAAACTTATACTAGCATCGAAAAATGATCTTAGCAAACCCCCATTGTTTTTAAAATACCTATCGAACGATACCTCACACTATAAGGTAATTTGAAAAAACAAATAACCCCCTCTTGACGTGTACCAGAGGAACGCAAAAAAAAATATTTTTTTTAAGATTTTATTCTTCAGCTTTGTCGGCATGATTCATATGTATATCAGTTCCTTTTTTACTACGGAACCCTAAAAAGAAACAATAAATAATAAATAAACAAATTCGGTCAACTCACTTCAAGTTCGGTGACCTACTAAACCTAGTGAATAGATAAAAGAACATAATATTACAAAACTCATTTGCCCAGAGTCAAGTATTGGTCACGTTTATATTCCTATAAAATAAAATGTAGAACGTTCTAAATCGACTGTAAAAGTGTGGAAATCTCAAGTTTCTCAATCCCCATCACATTTCGTGTCATTTGTGGAACTCCCGCTGTTCCACAAATGACAAGCTCCAAAAATGGCTAGCTGACCGCATTTGTGACGTCACTCAGTCCGCCTGGACATGGGGTGGAGTTATTCGGTCGAAGTGCAATTTAGTCAAAAGTATTTTCACTTAGTCTTGCTTATATTCTTCATTATTATAAATAAACATTTTTCAAATAATACTAATCGAAAACCCTGATTTAGTTACATTTAAATAATTATATTTCAAACTGTTTATTCTTTGTCCGCAACTAATTGCGAACGATCAAAAATAATTCTTTTATCACAACTAGTTGTGAAACTTAGTTGCGATCGCGTCCGGAAGCGTCGCGTCGCGTTTTTAAGTACGAAATATTATGTCGATGATAAACATTTTGGGTTGAAAAATGTAAAAATGAATTTGAACGAAGTTTGTTGGAGTTCATTATTCAATGTATGAAACTTCAGGTTAATTATTCACAATTCTGTATAATTTTGTATAAAACTTGTATTTTATTAGAATATACAGCGTACATTTTTTAAACTTGAATTTAATAGAATACATTTATTTACAGCACTAGATGTTTTGGACTATTTTAAAATAGAACAAAACTACACAAGTTCAGTAGCAAACGGAGATCATAGATATGCAGACAGACTTCGTATTACTGAAGTCGAGATTTGATACTGAGCTCCAAATGTAACTGGATGAAATTACAAAGAAAGAAGATAGTACACAAATCACTAAGGTTTTTAAAAGTATGAAAAGAAATACATTTCGTAAATGCAGTACTTAAAAAAAGGTAATATAATAAGGACTGACGAACTTAAATTAAGAATGACAGTGAGAATCAACCTCTTTGTAACTAACTTCCAACATACAGATAAACTTACAGGTCGACTCTTTTCCTAATCCAATCTTCGGGCCGTATAAAAAATTACGTACTTATTTCCTGGGACATCCAAGATAAGGGGATTTCACGCGTGTCTTCATTGCTTTATCGTTTTGAAGAAAGTTACATGAATTGGCAAATAAATCGGAAAGGTTATTAAAAAATAGGTAGGTTCCTTCTTCTAATACAATTTTTTTTTAAATGACGTCAAATACTAACAATTTAAACGGGAAAGCCTATCCGTCTGTTTTCTTGGCTTTCATAGCTTTATTTACTTAAATTGGGAACGTACAGAGATACCTTTTGAACACAAACAAGTTAATACTGTTTGAAAAAAAATTTGCAATAATTTACTTTTCTTGGGTTGGGGAAAAATCATAAAAATTGCAATAATTTTAAATGTTTAACATTATACATTGGTTTTTACTGTAATGTTCCGGGACGATTTTAGGGACGTCTTTAAATAATAAAATAATTCTGGCCCAGCTGGTGATAATCGTGAGCGCTCCAAACATGGAAGGCAGGAAGCCGTAAGATACGCAATAAAGGAAACAGATGGCGCTGATGTCGAGGTAATCTCACCTCATGCTTCTTCCGGTTTGCGCCTACCCCATTAAAGCCACATGTTTTTATGTTAGTGCCAAAAAACAATACAGAAATTATTTTTGTTAGCATATTTTTTTTCTACCAGTGTTATTAACCAGTGCATTTAAATTGTCTTTCAAGTTGATAAAAAACAAAACAAAATTGATCAAAGTAACACTTCGCAATAACTCATATGTAAAAAAATACACTTGCTTACAGGGATTGCAATATTTAAATACATACTTTTAACAAGGTTCTCGATTGATTTAATATTTAATCAAAAATCGTTGTATCTCTGAAATAAAGTTTTTGCTAACTGTGTACTGTTTGCACGTGCCAAATTGCGACATCATGTCATTTAAATTTTAAGCTATTTGATTGAATACATAACTCCAATAAATAAAGAACAATCCTAAAAACCATTAAAGTTAGCTAGCAAGAAAATTAAAATTAAATAGTGCCATACGACGGTTTTGCATGTTCACTTTCAAAATGTCAATACTTCTATAAGGTAGAAAGGTCAAAAAACTCGAAAGCGGTTGCATCGTGTACAATTATTTTGTAAAAAAATATATTATATCATATACGTTCCCACGCTCTCAAAAACTATACCTATTCATATTATAATTAAAAATAAAAATAAAAAAAACATAAAAACGTTTTTATTGCCTTCACAAAAACAGAACAATAATTACAAATGCAATACTAGGTTGGAACATGTTTGGCAAAAGGTACCAGTCTCAGCAAATGCTTGACATACAAGTATGCCTAGCGCTGGTTTTCAGACTGGCCCCACACGCAGATTAAATCATAAATCATACAATTCTGCTAATAGCTGAATAGGTGTGTTAATCCTTTAATATAATACTCGTATATCATGTAGTTTTGACTTTGACTGTCATCGCTGGATAAATATCTCTCTAAGGATTCCTACGACCGTCCTTTCCCGCCCACATCTTTCACCAGATCGTCGATCTTATATGACGTCACACACACAACCTTAACAACAACTCGTTTCTCTTTTAATTTGTTTTTAGTTATGAGGTAACTCATAACAATAGTCCATTCAATGTATATCTCAACATGTAAACAACAACAATATGCCTTTGTTCCAACTCTGACTGACTCTACATTATGTCTGGTTATATTAACATTTCTATCCCTTTATGTAGGTACCCGCATTTGGCTCCGTTGCTCCATAAATAACAATCTCAGGTACGAAGGGATCTTGTTACACAGTTGTTTGGTTTAAATAGAATTGAAGTCAAAGCCAATATAATATAATCTTAACTTAAAATAACAATTTACGCACTTTACAATGCAATACAAAATATTGGGTTAACTTACCTATATCATAGTGACATGACACGACACACACGTGTGTGTGTGTGTGTGAGATTTTACAATTGCTTTTTTTATAATCAATTGAAAAACGAGCTTTGGACTCGATAATACTGGCCTAGAGCGAGATGGATGGACAAACTGTTGGTGGGCCTAATAAATAAATAAATAAATAAATAAACTTCTTTTATCCATATTATATTGTAGCAGCTGCTCTTGGCTTGACTTTAAAAAATTATTCTGTGTCTATATCAATCAATCAATCAGCCTTTTGCAGTCCACAGCTAGACGTAGGCCGCCCCAAGGGTACGCCAAAGCGCACGATCACCCGCTTTCCTCATCCAGCCACCACCAGCGACCTTCCTCAGGTCATCAGTCCACATGGCAGGGGGGCGTCCCACACTACGTTTCCCGAGACATGGTCTCCATTCGAGAACCCGTCTGCTCCAATACTCATCGATTCTACGACAGACGTGGCCAGCCCACTGCCACTTCAGCTGCCTACACTTCAGGATGATATGAACTACCTTGGTCCTCTTGCTGCTCTGCTTTTGGTAAGCGTCTTACAAATACATGGTAGGATTCAGATCACCACGTCTTCTCCAAACATTTGCATAATGAGAACCGCTTTTCAGCCATTATCTCACTTATATACTCCTATTAACGCACGAAATTCGTAATTATCACTTCACTCCATGGTAAAAAATATTTATTACTTCCATAAGTAAAAATAACATTCAATGTTACTTGTTTTATACTTAATTCCATCTCCATGGTCCATTTTGTGACGTCACTGCGGAGTTAACTGTGTTTTCTCTCAACCGTTAGAAACTTGACTCAAACCAGGGTATAGGATTTAACATTTAATGAACATCGGAGCTTTGAACAGCGATTGTTTTTGTGGTTAGCAATGGCTAGGAAACGGAGCTGCATCTGACCTATTAAATCCGTTCTTTCTATTTTTTAATTTAATTTACGTTATAAAATACTTTATTAAATAACAATAAAATTGTTAAAATACTGAAAATTAAATAGTGCCATAAATATGTACCTACATTTTATGAAAAATTAAATAAAATGTGCTTATCCCCCCCCCCCCCCCCCCACCGAACAAATTAAAACAAATTTAGTAAATGTGGTTTGTTCAAAACAATACCAGTATCTTTGAACGTTTGCTGGCTTTTTGGTTATTATGAACAAAACAGAGCAATGTATTCAACGTGTTACATAAAACTACTTTTTTATATTATTATATTTGTGAGCTTCGCAGGATCAGTCGTTGTGGAGATCCTTGGGAGAGGTCTCCTTGGGATATTTTGTGTACAGCATTAAATTTTGTGTTTCATGTGAATAATTGCACATAAATTAATCTCATTTATAAGTTGTTTTTTTTTAGTGACTGAAATGATTTCTTATTCGTTTGGTTAATAAAAATTGTGAGAGAACCAGACAAATACTTAGGAAAAATAAGCTTCACGTGGTCAAGGTGAGTTATTGAGACAAAAGAAAAGTCCGTTGCCAAAAATCTTAGCATTCTCTTCAAGCTTCGGCAGGAACTTCACACAGATATTGTTATTTTGTCATACATGAAGCACAATTCGATGTATGGAGTATTGATGTCACTTGTGGGATAGTCTGCCAAATATTAGATGCATTAGACTCGGAGGAGCAAGCCAAGGATACTCAAACTAGAGACGACCAAGATTTTTAGTTGGAGCATATCGCTTCAAAATTATTTTTCTAATATTAATGAAAAAGTTTGCAATCACGTAAAATTGATACACAGATAGTTTATAGCTTGAACAAAAACACAAGATTTTTTACGAAAAAAATCCTATTCCCTCCAGTTGAAAGATAAGTAGTCAATATTAGCATTAGCCCTATAGACTTTCACCAACCTGTATTTGCAGAGACCAGCCTTTAGCTTATAAACTTATTACTAAAATAAATCTATGCATTCTTGATATAAGGTGTATGCCATGTCTATTATGAAGAATGTCCCGAAAAGAGGATGGATTGTTCTATTACGATTGTATGAACTTAATCGAAATAATTCAAAATTCAAACAACGTTTTTCAATACACATTTATGCACTAAACCCTTAATACCCGCATATTTTTAACCCTAACCTAGTAATAGGTTCCCAAAAGCAGGTACCAGGGTGGCAGGAATGAGGTGGAGGGGGATGAAGAATGTGTTGGCCCGGATGTGAAGCGGCGTGGCAAATTGCTAATGCGTGCCCGAACCCGACAGAACGTGTTAGTACACCTATAGGTGTAGGTGGTGAATAATGGTGAAATTGATAAAGATTCTGTGATCAAGCAGCTTTTTTTGTTGTAAGGTTGATGACCGACCTTACAAGCCCTAGTGTCAGTGTTAAAGAGCCACCAAAACCACTGACGTGACTCGTGTAACTACTTTCGTTGATAGCATAGAATCTTTTTGTTTTAACAATCAGGTAATTCAGTCTGCAATATCGTAACCAAGCTTGGAAAAGTGCCCAAAAGGACTTTTGTTTGACAGTATTTACCCAGTACCTCAATACTATGAGGCAAACCCTCAACCGCCCGGAGGCGTAGCTCTATTAGATTTGGTTTTCATGGAAGAGGACATAATTGATACAAAAGATAGTTAAAATTAAGAAATAAATTAAATTTGTACAGCGTAAAAACTTAGTAAGAGAAGAGTTAATTAATTAAAGCTGATTAAAAACCCTTAGGCCACGTGGTCCGACCGGTTTGTCCGATCGATAAGACGATGAAGTTTTTTTGTTTTCTGCTGGTTCGACGTCGAACTACTAGCATATTTCATTTCTTTGTAGTCCGATGTAGTTCGATCGATCGGACGATAGACGAAGTATTTACGTCAGCTCGCCTAAAAAAAGATTGGTATTTTCAATAGGATAAATACTATTTGTTTGCTTCAGAGGAGCACCAATACAAAATTCCACCAGCGGCGGCCGTTGTTGTTGTAATTATTTATGTACCACTTATAATTTTACTACGATAAAAACTACTTTTGTACCAAACTCTCTTTTTATCTTTGAAGTATTTTTTCGTTCACCTAACTGGCGACGTAGCAACGTCGGACACTCAGCTACGAAAACTAGTGAAGTCCTTCACCTAACTGGCGTAGCAACATCGTAGCATGTCGTAGCAAATGTCTACGACACTAAGCTACGAAAACTAGTGAAGACCTTCACCTAACTGACGTAGCAGAGTCGTAGCTTGTTGTAGCAAATGTCTACGAAACTAAGCTACGAAAACTAGAGTTAAGTCAAATAATGTTATTATGGTGAATTGCTACTGTAGCAAAATGAGTTATTATTTTATTTTGTAAAATAAAATGAGCATTTTTTCAACACAGCCTGTGTCAAAGTAAAAAATAATTAAATTATGAACGGAAAACCTAAAATAAATGTCGATCATATCTTGCCGGCCTATTCTGAAAATAAATACAAAGTAAAAAAGTGTATCCAGTTTGTTTTATTAAATTAAAAAAGGTTGGCACATTTTTTCACTACTAAAAGGAAAAATTTCCAGTCAAGTGAAGTGCTTTCCTTTTTTGCCATCAACCTTTCAATAAGGAGAGGAAGTTATTGATCACTCAATATTTTATCCAACAATAATTAAATAAATTGATGGAATACTTTTATTTATATTTTAGCTAACTATGATTTTGATGTGTAAACTTTTTTTTAATAATATTGATGTAGTATTATGGTTAATAAAACCACTTGGTTATATTGAGTTTGTATATTTAAATGTTACATTATTTTTGTGTCTACTTACACAAATTTTTTTATGTCCCACTGCTGGGCATGGTCTCTTTCGCTACTCGATCACATCGTCTTCTCGGTATGATAAAAGTTCGTCAGCTTCTTAATCTATTGATTTGGTAGCTTTACTTGAAACCATGCTTCATTGCGACTAATATGAGATAGATACTTGTTTTTCTATTTTATTAGTTCACAAAAATTTTCAAATCAATATAATATAGATATAATTAAAGGAAAAAATATCAACAACCATTCATTTTGCATTGTTTTATGACTTGTTTTTGTTGTTTAAAACATGGAACTTTAAAACTAAATTATTTTTTTCTGTATCCATAATACGGTATGATATTATCTAAAATTACAACAATTTTTTGACAGCAATTAAATTGAAATGAAGGGCTTACCCTATATTAAAGCCATTGACTTAATCCTATTTTCTACAATCTCCTCACTCGAACTGCGATTAATCTTAGTTTGGTAATAAACTGGCCTCAATTCAACAGTGACCCTAACTCTTGAGTGGTTTAGTTTCGATATTAGAAGTGAACCACGATTTAAAATGTAATTTAGATAATAGCAGTTATGTTAAGTTAATTAGTAAAACTACGATGCTAATAATGAATTATTCGTTCTTTAAAGATTTATGATAGAACAAAATTTATTTTTCCTGAAAATCACTACAGTACACTTTAACCGAAAGATTTTTAGTGAATCTGAACAGTATCATGACGTAAACACCAAAGCCGGCTCGAACACTAAATAAAAATAAAATATGACTATTAACTTACATCTGCTTATCAGTCACGTGGCCTCTGGCTAAGAACACCAGCTGTGGAATCCGATGAAAAATGCTTTCACTGTCAATATAATCATCTGTGACTATCCACCATTACGTCACAACACTACACTCAGACACTTCCAATAAATTTATTTTATAAGTTCTATAATGAATAAAAATAAATAAATTATTACTTTTTAATATTTCAAAATAACACCGTTTTGTTTTATACAAACGTGACAAAACTGGCACGAATACTTTTATTTTTTTTTGAAAAAGATATCGTTCTGTGTTTGAATTCGGAGCGGTTTCGTTCGCGCGTTTTGGTAGTTTGTGGAGCTGCGATCGTGCGACCACATGGGTTACCGGTCGGCCACTGAGCTGGATGGCGCGGTTCGACAATGCGCGCGCATTTTGGCTTTTTATTAGATTTTTTAAACATTTTACATCTGTATAGAGAATTTGAAATTTATTTAAAATATTAAAGGTATTTTGAACAGTTTTCTCTTAAGAACGATAGTATTAGTCGCAAAAATTGTTCTCTCATATTATTAAACAGTAAAAATCATATGAGTCTTATGTATAAATTTTTGAGAGAAAGAACATAAATTACGAGTATTCTGCTAGTTTCGACTTCACTCTTTAAATAGTTTAAATAGGTAATAATTAATCAGTCATATTTATGAAAGTTTCAAAATAGGAAGCAAACAACTTCCATCGTTTTTTTTTTTTCGTTTTTGGTAATTTATTTTTTGTTTTGTAGTATTTACAACTTAATTTGTGTAACCATGTTTGAAATTGAAAAACTTTTCACGTTATTAATGAATTAAATATTATTTGAATATTCAACACTATTGTCAAAATTAATATTAAACTAACACCAAAAGAATAGCCTAAACAACAAGCTGTCTATACTTTACAGCTTAAAAAAACTTTGACGGACGTTTAGACAACGATTTACATAAAATTATTTTGACATTCAAAATCTGATGGATAAACACAACAAGTTTTTGTTATGAATGTTTTATAAAATACTGATTTTGCATTACATTTTTATGTTGCCAATTTAATTTGTATCAAACTTAAAAATCGTTTCTACTCAACTTTGCTACCTGCTCTAGTGAGCTGCCAAGCAACTTGCTACCTGCTCTTGTGCGCTGCCAAGCAACTTGCTACCTGCTCTAGAGCGCTGCCAAGCAACTTGCTACCTGCTCTTGTGCGCTGCCAAGCAACTTGCTACCTGCTCTAGAGCGCTGCCAAGCAACTTGCTACCTGCTCTAGAGCGCTGCCAAGCAACTTGCTACCTGCTCTAGAGCGCTGCCAAGCAACTTGCTACCTGCTCTAGTGCGCTGCCAAGCAAATAAAGTTTAATTTGTCAACTCTACCTCGATTCTGTAGGCGAACAACTGCCGCCGTGCGCCGCGTGAACTCTGTATAACCTCTAAATATAATAATATCTTCAGTTGATCTTCGGCTTTGTTTCGAATCAGCTGATGAAAATTTAATTAAGTTTATATAACTCTGGATTAACCTGACCTAATTTTGTTCTACTCCGAAGCATTTCTAGGCCAAATTGAATGAAACTTACTTATTTATCAAAACCCTTATATAAGTATAGACGTATATAATTATAATGAGAATCTCGGAAACGGCTGCAGCGATTTCGATTAAATGTAGCATATAGGGGGTTTCGGGGGTGATAAATCGATCTAGCTAGGTTAAATTTTTAGTAAAACAAGATTTTGCCGTGTTTTTAGGCCTGAAGAATTGGTACGCCATAGATATTATTAAAATAGATAGGTAATTTCGCCTCGTCGTCGGCGGCGTCGTCGTCAACAACGCTACGATAGCTCAGTTGGGAAACCGCAAGTCTGCAACGACAATTTGGTTTTTGAGTCTTGAGTTCGAATCTCGACAGATATTTTTTTTTTATTTTGTTCATGTTTCTTTTTTTACTTGTTATTTACTTTTTTATTCTTTCATTTAGTTATTTAAATACAAAAGTTATGAATGAACGAAAGTTTTCCAACAGGTAGCGTGAGCACAGCTCTGTTGCCCAGGTATTTACTAGTACTTGTCCATTGAAATTCTTACCAGAAAGCGTTGTTTTCTTTCAGCGGTAAAAACTCTAACCTAACATATCAGCATCCTTCATTTTGATGGATGTGAACCAGTCTAAGAAGATTTTATATTTTCAATATTGGCAAAGTTCGTGATACAAACTTGGCGACTCTGAGCGAGCGGGGAGCAAACTTTTGGAGGAGATCCGAAATTCTTGTATAACCCACGACTTGATTTGATAAGTACCAATTGAATATATTTATTATTTATTTATTTAACCATTTATTGTACACATTAAACAAGAAAATGACAATAACACAAAGAAAAACGACACAACAGGCCTACTTATTTCTAAAGAAATATCTTCCAGCAGACCTAATATATTCTAAATCACTGATGATGTATTAATGTACGTCCCCTTCAAGAAGTTCGTTTCTACTCGAATCAAGGTAATTATAGACCTAAGGCGACTAGGCAGGCTAATTTTGGAATGGTTATCTTCAGGCACATACCTGCGTGCCTTGCATAAAGTCATTCATAGCAAGCCGATGTTCACTTGGTCAAGTTGGTAATATGACTGCCTCCGAAGTTTAAGGTTACGGGTTCATACCTCACCCAAAGATTCCCAAAGCAAACATACGTGTGACAAACTTTTGTATTTGATTTGTGTCTGGATGTTGTTTTTCTATATTTAAGTATAAAAATAATAAAATAAATGGGGACATCTCACAAACGGCCATCTGATCCAAAACTAAGCAAAGCTTGTACTATGGGTATCAGACAGCTGTTATACATTACTTAAATAGATACATACATAAATATGTATAATAGATAAACAACATCCAGACACAAGGCAAACACCTAGTGCTCATCACACGAATGTTTGCCCTAGGGCGGGATTCGAACCCGCGACCCTGTGCTTTGCAGGCAGGCGTACTACCAACTAAGCTTCGGAGCCATGAACTATGTATTTATGGTATGGTATATCAGCCTGTTTGGTAACCATGCAGATGGCCATGTATGCCCCACATATTTATTTATTTTTATATTTCTTTAGATTTATTCGAATAATCTAGTACCATATCTTTTTGTTTCTAATTTTTCATGTCTATCGATCTTGCTCCGCTGTTGCAAGTCCGAAAGTTTCCACTGACGTTCACATTAATGTATCCGTCCACCTGGGGCTGATAAGTACGTCAGTTGTTAGTTTCAGTAAAATTTCCTCCATCGGTTTATTTCTCTGCTAGAATCATTAAAGCGGTAGAAAAACTGAGTTAAACCATCCATGAAGATAACATAATACTTTTCTCTTAAATTATATTATCCCCTATTCAATATTCCTTTTCTTCGACACTTCTAATGCAGTTGCTCAGGCTGTGAGATGCCTATATAAGACTCTAAATAATCTCACGGCAAAGCTATATTTCGAATTTAATCCAGTCAGTGTAATGTGTGTGACTTACATAAACTATTGGTAGATAAACAGAAACAAACTTTCCAAATAGACAAGCAACCAAAACTTTAATGTGACATAAATTTTGGCGCTAAAATTGCCAACTGATGCTGAAATAAGTTAAATGGATGTTGGCAACACTGCGGCAGACAGTTAATTAAGACGGACAAAAGACGCGAATTCGGAAGTCCGCAACTAAACTCGAGCGCGACAATATGCTCGCGAGCGAAATGTTGCTCAATGTGCAGTTCGCGCGGGAGATACTGCTGGCTGGAAATATTTTGTTTAAGTGTTTGTATTTTGCATACCTATATATTTTCAATGTAGGTACATTAAAAGAAATCGTCGGTGTTGTACTGGGCCAGCGTGGTCGATTATGGCCTAATCGCCCCACTCTGGAGTAGGCTCGAGCCCTTTGGTGGGGGCGTAAGTAATTTGCTGATGATGATGACAGTCAAAGAGGTTGGATAGGTTCATATCGACGCGCTTCCAGAATCTTTGTACATGGTACGCGAAAAGATTTTTGGTGAATTATAATTATAATTGAATTGAAACCGTACGCAACTTGAACTTCAGTTGCTATAGCACAACTTAGGGTGGAAGTAGGTAGGTCTATATGTATTAACGTCATTATGCGTTTGGGTTAATTTTAGGATTTAAGTCATTATGCCTTGGAAAGAATTTTCCTAGCAGATACCGGTGTAATGTAATTTTTGTCAACCAGTTTTTGTAAATGCGCAGTAAGGTAGTATAATGAGTTAGCAAAGATTTCTGAAGAGCGTCGCTTCACGCTTGATCGTCTTTTGTTATTCTGAAGTAAGTTAGTTTATTTTTTACCTAAGTACTTATCTGACAAACTCAATTCTACAGCAAGAAGTCCAAACAACTAGAGTTAGTTCGCTGAAAATGTGAGCTTCATTCGTCGCGATACTGGATTGCAACTCGAAAACGTTCATTGCACTCTTTTAATCAAAGTCATCTAAATAACTTTGCTCATTTCTTACGGAACTTCCAACGAATTTTCTTCTATCTATTTTTAAGCTCGAAGTGTTTTCGCAATGCAACTGATTCAATACTGGTTGGCAATTCAGAATTTACAGCTCTGGCTACGATCCAGGAGGTTCTACGGTGTTGCCAAACCTGCCTACTTTACCTATTTGCGGAAATTAATTTGGCACCTGGCTTGATATTGATTACACGAACGTGCAAGAACACAGTCCTTCGTCTACATGGAGTGTTAAATTTTTGGCATAATTTAAAATTAGTAACTAACAAAAGAAAAAAAGTTTAAAATGTTATTTAAAGCTTTGGTTATAATTTCTAGCGGCTCTAAGGTATGGCAATAACACAGTGATTGTGAGGTGAGTTATTTGTGAGTTATTGCGGATGAAGAAGAAGAAGAAAATCTGTATTTCATCCCGATCCCTCCGGTGGCTGTAGCGTGAGTGAGTAACCATCATCCAAACATCGAAACGGAACCGGTCACCTACAGCCACTTCCTCAGACGGCCACCACTCAAACTTGTTCGACCAATTCCTTGAAGGGCCACTTCCCAGTTCGACCATTTCTTTTTTTTTATATATATATTATTTAAGCAGGCAAACGAGCGGACGAGCCACAGTGGTGGTAAGTGGTCATCGTCGCCCATGGACATTCGCAACACCAGGGGGGTCGCCAACGCGTTGCCAGCCTTTGAGAGCCCTATATACTCGCCCTTTGAAGAACCCCATGTCAAAGCACAAGGCCTTGAAGGGCCACCACCCAATTTCCTTGTTCGGCCACTTCCCAGTTAGGCAACCTAGAAATTAATCATCCAAACTTTTGCATTTAAAATACTAGTGGGATTAGTGGGACACTTTAAAATGTCACAGACGTCTATCCTTGCCGTGTAATGAATTCACTTACCACTTTTGTATGTACCGAAACAATGAGCATGAAAAAAAAAGACAAGTCTCACGTAGATTGGTAACCAACCAGCAATCCGAACGTAACCCTGCACGTCAACCACGTACTTATTTACCTTAGTAAAATCCCCGTGTATGCATGTATTCAGTTTTACGTGTCGTAAAAAGTAAGCGTTTTGTCGTCGCATTCGCATTGTTGTCCGCGTGAAACTAGCGGAAAACACGCTCCGATGAGCTCATGTCCAGTTGACACCGATTTCTACGATACTGCTACACTGGACAGTATATTGTCGAGGTCGAAAAGAAACTATTTTAATGCATTTTTTGCGTAAATACGAGTAGCAATAATGAGCGTCTAAGAAAACAATAAAGCCACACTATGTACTATGTTCTTTAAATATGTAATGAAATAAAAAAAAACTAGTATTTCAAACAGAAAATACACAAATGTGTCACGTTTATAGGCTCCACGCTAGGAATACCTAGCGAATATGGACGAATACAAACATCCAGACCATATTTTGTTCGGCCAACAATCAAACACATAAACTTTAAATCGAGGCCAATTCGACAAGTAGCAAGTTGCAAGTTAACTTAATCGGTCAACTTAACTCGCAGGTTACCGATTGCAAATGCGAGTTGCAAGTGCGAGTGTTTCCTTGGCAACAGGAAATAATATGCTTTAAGACAACAAGAAGATAATAAATGATACTTTTGTTTTGACAACTCTACATGCATTTCGCATAAATAAGCTGTGAATGTAAAGTTGACTCGCAACTCGCAACTGTATTTATCAAAGTACAAAATGGCCTTCAGTCTAAAAATATCTGTCATTTCGAACAAGACATTCAGTCCAGCGCACTAGAGAAATAAGAGATGTCAGTAGCTTTCTAACGACTCGTCTCCCCTTCACGGCTTCGCTGGACAGATTAGGAGGATTTTTACTGCCGAGGCCTTTGAGGATTTACCACAATACTCGCACGTCCATTTGTTTGCTAAAGTACGTCATTGGGCATCAATATGGTTGGGTAGAGGTATAGGTTCGTCGATTTTAATCTACACTGTCACTTTTAACCAATGTTTATATTTATTTTTTTATAGGTACAATACCATAATTTTAAATTGCTTAAACATAGAGTTTGTTTAGATGGATTTATTCTTATTAGGTTGATACGAGTATATTGCTATTTTAAAGTTAAGGTACAGAACCTTCGTCTACGCCCTGATTTAGGTAGGCTTGAGCCCTTCGATGGGGACGTATATGAGCTGTTGATAATGATGATGATGAAAGTTCAGGTGTTTGGGTTTAAATTAATTTTCCGAACTATCCTTTTCCTTTAACATAAAAAATGTTCTTGAACAAAAATATGGGCATTCTATAAAAACCCCAACAAGCTTTTATTTACATTTCGTCTCAAATAAATAGCTTTATTAGAACCTTTTCATTTTTAATAGATCCATATAGTATAACCTGCCAAGCGTGGAGATTATGGCAAAACCCTCCACTTAAGTAGAGGAGGCTCATAGTCAAGCAGTGGACTGTAACGGGCCGTTGATGATGATTGATGATATAGTATAAAGTATTCATACAAATATTCCAAAGAAATTTTTCTTCCCATGAAAATAAAAAATAGAGCAGTGTTTTATTATTTACACAAAAGTGTGTCTCACAGATTTTTTTTAATTTCACGCAAGATACAAAAGGTTACAATGTACATAGAAACTTCGACTGTTTCACGAGTTCAAAGAATGTGAATATTTTTGGCACGTGTTGACTATTCTGCATTCTCTTTCTTTTTCTCACTCGCTCAATGTTGTACAGGGCGTTCCATAAGGAAAGTAATTTAAATCTTGTAGATAAATCGAGTCCTGTGGAGTTCCTTCCAGCCGTTCTCCAGTGAGCGTATACTTGTAGTGAGCGTGACAGCCGGACAAACTTCTTTTGTCCTTAGCTTTGACGCTTTTTGACGTTTAAAAATGATTTGGTCAAATCTTTATTCGAATAAAGTCATTTTTGAAATATGAAATGGACCACCCCGCACGGGGCCAGCGTGATCGACTACAGCCTAATCACCTTAATCCAGGGTAGGCTCGACCTCTCCGTGGAGACGTATTAGAGCGGTTGATGTGGGCTACATAAATACTTACAAGTGCATAAATCACAAATATCTGTACACCCTTTTATCTATCTTCTGTACTTTCAAGCTATATCCTTGTGTGCAATAAGGTATATTCTATTCTATTCTATCCTAAATATTTTTGTACGTACTATTTCCTAGATCGAAACTGTTTCCTGCGGGGGTAGGATCATAAGGCTTACTATAAGGTAGGCTTGAGCCCCACGGTGGGGACGTTATGTGAGATGTTGATGATAATGTTGATGATTTCCTAGATCGTACAAAATAATTTTATTTAAATACATTCTGTTTGGGGACCCAAACTATTATTTTGTGAACTGCTAAATAAAAAGCTGGATTTTTGAGGGTTTTCTTTTATTTTGGTGAGGAGCACACAATTAACAAACTGCACGACGGACAATAGCCAAACCAAGTGACAGAACCAAAAATTTGTCAATTTTACTTTTTAAAACCCTAATGGTGGTGTTGTCAACACATTCAACTACCAAATATTTGGGAAACAATGGTGTCGATTCGGCATACGCCCAACTAAACTAAACTAAAATTATTCCTGTCATTTTCTATCATTTTTAATTGAAAAGGGACGCAAGATCATTGGTTTTGTTTTTGTCTTTGACTTCAGGACTAATTTTAGTTTAGTTTAGTTTAGTTGGGCGTATGCCGAATCGACACCAACATTGAAGATCTTTGAGTCAGTTGTGAAGTCTCGAATTCTCAGAACTCATCAGCCGAGCGCCGAGCTGATAGCACTCATACAAACACTCACTTCTCCGATCCACGAATGCTCTAGACCGACCTCCTCCTTAATTGGCATGACGCCGACCCACTTACAATCGGGAGATCTCAATATCCACCCTACCCTTTACTACTCGTATGTAGGTATTCGGGTCTGGATATTATGTAGAGTGCATAGGTATGTAGTGCCCTATACTCTCGCGTTTGTATGCTGCTAGTAATATCAAGGATGGGAATAGAATGCTCGACCTGTATTTATTAAGTTGACCATTATATAAACAACGATTTAATTTTTGAGATACATAATACTGGTATTTGAAAATTAAGAAGTGGTCATTTATATTAAATATTACTTGACAATATTATATCTTTATGAGTAAGTGTAGTGTTATAAAATAAAAACTGCCCCGCGTCTCAAATATTTCAATGGATACCATTTTTCCTATGTTGACAAGTGTTTCACTAACTAAAAAGACTGTACTAATAATACTTTTCTATTTCTTTTTTGGCTTCACTTTGTAATTCCGTCTACAAAATCTACGCTCTTTTTTAATCTGAAACGTTCACCAGCAAAAAGCACCGACGCTAACAGAGCAAAAAGGAACACCATCCACTCGGTCGCGCTAAAAGTGCTATTTGCCGACCGACTGATCCTTTTACACTCCTACTAACACTAGTCAGTCCATTGCGGTTCTGCTTTCAGGAAGCCGTCATTCATCTCTCACCTAATCGGTAATGGATGAGTTACGATAGCTTCGTCACGATGTAGGGAGAGGTTTTTGTTGGCCAAGTTGCATACGGAAATCAGTGCTTAATATTATTAAGTGTACTAGAAGCTAGAGTTCTCATTTCAGACTTTAACGATCACCTCCAGCGGGATGGAATGTTTTTAATACGCACGAAATTAACTTTTTGATGAAATTACAAACTTTTATTACACAAATATATGAAACTGTGAGAAAATTATTCACGTCAGCATTTATTTGGCTTCGAAATTCTCTTACATTTAAATTTTGTTGGGCTAAAAAAAAAACATAAAATACCATTTTCACCAATTTGTAAATGCTGGTTCAAATACAGTTGTGAATTGTATTATACCTATATTATATAACAAAGTGGTTTAGTTGCCTACAAAACAATTTTATTGATCCAATCACTGATGAAGCAACAGACAAAAGACGCAAAAAAAGTACGAATTTACTTTACTGAGAGATGTACGTATGTCCAAATATTATGTGCTCCTCATCTTTTCAGCCAAAAGACGACCACTGGTAGCCTACCTCAAGGACTTTTAGAATATGTGCTACTCTGTACCAATTAGTAATTTAAATTTTAACACACACAACCTTCGAATTTCCTTCACCGTAAAAGCAGCGTCTAATATACGCATATTATGAATTCGAAGTTCGAAAACACATTGGCTCTCTTACGATGAAAGAAAACATCGTGATGATACCTGCACACTCCTGCGAAGAAATTCAAAGGTTGTGTGTGAAGTCAACCGCACTAGGCCAGCGTGGTCGACTAAGGCCTAATCGCCCTAATTCAGGGTAGGCTCGAACCCCTCGGTGGGGAAGTATATGAGCTGTTGACGAATGGCTGAAATAACTGACCCAATAGCAACCAGAGTGTACATCTTGCTCGATACTAAACTACTCGTCACAAATTAAATTGCTTCTCGATTTGACCTCAAAGGCGAGGTAAATCCAATTCCGAGCTCCGGTCGCCGATCGTCGCGAAGACGTCAGCTCCTTTAAACTAATTATCTAACAAATTGCCCTTCTACGCGACAGTACTATTAATTATTCTATGATAGTAGTTCCATGTTATCGGATTTTCATCCAATTGCTGTTAGCTCTTATGCATCCCCTTTCCTTAACAATGGATTTGAGCTTACCCTTAATTAGGGTGATTCTGAATTGATTAACCACGCGGGCTCAATGTGGATTGGTTGACTTCGTATACACTTTTGAATGGGGTTTAAAACTGAGATTTAAATAGCACCACTGTTGAGTGTTTCTATGCTGATTGGTTAAACAAATCTCAAATGGATGGATCTCTGGTGGTTTTGATTGGTGTCAATAAAGAATATTTGTATTGTATTGTATAGTATGGATTATTTGACGTTTTACTGTCCAATCGCATACACTTAAGATCATCAACAGTGGCGCCATTACCTTGTAGTTTTTATCCGCATTTGCTTGTACTACGTACACGTTTTGTTGCGACGTTTTAAAAAAATATATTATACTAGTGACAAATAAACGTAATAAATTAATTTATAAGGTGTGAAATTATTTTTATTTTTATTGGAAAACCAACAGCTACAAATAATTAAATATACATTGCACTTAAAAACAGAGAGCCAATTAAAGATCTTCACTGGTAACAACAGCTTGTATAACAACTACGAAATTGACGTGCGAGAAAAAAAAATCTCGTTCGCCGCGACATCATTCGCTTACATAAATACATATTAAAAAAGCAAAACAAAAACACATATTTTTTAAACAACTTAGAAATTATAAACTAATCTGCTAATACTTAGGCTATAGTTGTAGTAGTTGAAACTTCATTTAATCACTAAAATTCAAAGTTTTCTTTCGTTATGCGAGAATCTAAATGATGTCATGGAGTCTGATATTAGGTTCTTAACAGGACATTCAGGTGCGAAAGACATTGAGGACGGCTTTGAGACGGGAAAAGTGACTGGCGCTTGTCGACTTGTCATCTGCCTACGATACGGTGAATTTGAGGCGGCTTTTGTGGAAATTATTGTCTTATTTTTCACGAATACTTATGTAATATAACTATTATTTGTGTAAAAATAAACTAGTTTGAATTTGAGTTTAGTTGAGTTTAGTTGAGTTTGGGTTTGAAATTGGAGATTAAGACCGAAGATTAACAATTTGTCAATGTGCTCCGAGAACTGCTCCATAATCGCGGCTATCGGGTTCACATGCTATCAGACAAAACTCGTTGGAGGTCGCAGAAAAATGGTCTACGTCAAGGTAGTGTTCTAGCACCACTACTTTTTAATATATATACCAACGACCAGCCGTCCAGCCCAAATACTTCCCGCTTTGTGTATGCTGATGATCTGGGTCTCACTTCTCAAGCGACCAGTTTTGAAGAGGTTGAATCTGATCTGACGGTAGCTCTCAACAACCTGCTACTACGCAGAGAATTCTCTCAAGCCAAATCCGTCTAAAACTGAGTCCTGCGTATTTCATAGACGCGCCGCCTGTGCATTGCGAAGGTCGAAAGCTCAAAATCACGTGGCGTGCAAAACACTGCAGGATTCTAACGAGACAAATATTATTATAAAAAAAAATATGATCGTTTTTTGTGGTTTTCCTTTAATTGAAGACAATAGTGTCTCTTAAGAAAATATTATCTATGAAGATATTATTATATAGTGTTAAATAAACCATGAGGTTTACTCCATCGATAATTATTATAAAAATACAGGATGTGTTTTTTCTTCCTGAACGACGGATTCGATTTTCAGTCCAGAACCAACCAACCAACCCAATTCCAATTATTTTAAAAATCAAATTGAAGTCTTATTTTATTAAAATCTACTATCTACAATATTTGAGGTAGTTTCCCTGTGGCATAAGCCGTGTGGTAACGGCAGAGTAGAATACATTTTTCACCAACCCCTACTCTTCCTGTGGGTGTCGTAAGAGGCGACTTAGGGGCTACACATTGAACAGAGAACGGGCAGCAGTGCTCTCTGATACAGTAACTTTTTAATCTGCGATCTCCAACCCGCCTGCCAAGCGTGGAGATTATGGCAAAACCCTACACTTAAATGGAGGAGGCTCATAGTCCAGCAGTGGACTGTAACGAGCCGTTGATGTTGATGATGTTGATGAGTATAGATGTGGGCAACACAAGGCCAGTCCTAAGGGAATGATCGACAAAACAGTTCTCAAAGGCTACTTTAATTTGCTTGGAGTTGTTTTGAATTGCCCGCGCTATCCCCGAGCGGTCGTGTCTCCAAACTATCTTCCTCGGATACTATTTGAAATTATTGAACGTGCCTAGTAAAGTTGTTTTCAAGTGGTATACAACTGAGTATTGAGTATTTGATGTAATTATTATTTATATTTGAACGTTGGTAGAACGACGGGTAGTCCCTAGGAGTTATTATCATTATTACACTTTAACTTGAAAAAGTTATATAATGTCAAAGTACAGTAGGCAGCACATCGAGATATAAAATTTCGTTGCAAACTTGTCATTTTACCAACGAGCAAGATGCCTCGGTGTATTTCTTGATGCGCTGTTTACTTACTTTGTCAATCGTTAGCACCGTTTCCAAGAAAACTGACACTAAAACTTTCATCAAATAATAACAACCAGTGATTGCTCCTGTGAATTTACAGACACATCCGATCCAAACACAGCAATGTAATTTAAACCAAGAATCATAGTTTTATGATGTTTTATCTGTAACCATACCATCAGGGGTATGGTTAGTGGTTCTGCGGGTCCGCAAATATTGTCAAATTAGGTACTTACTAAAGGTAAACAATTTTGACACGCCTTTTAATTGGAAAATACAAAAGGTAGACCATTTTATCTAAGTGCATGTAACGAAAACACTTGCTTCTTATTTTAAATTATTTATAAACTTATTTTTTTTAAAGAGTTATCCAATTTCTCCTTACTCAAACCGACAGAGTTTATTATTTTATAAACGCAAAGAACTAGATAGGTATACTTTTATAATGCCGCCCGAGTTACAACCACACGCTTTTAAACACAAACCTAGAAGTATAGCAGATATTATATCGCAGCAAATCTCCTTATTTCTATATATACGAAATATTCGGGCCGTTTTTCCTGTACCCCAAGGTTTCCCTGAAGAAATAGCAACCTTCGCAATAAGGCCGTCCAATTGTACACTATTATTTGAACTGTATTTTTACTATAAGTTCTTTACGTACAAAAAAGAATATTGTACCTATTGTATTCTCCAAGAAGTCTGAAGAACAATATTGGAGCGGTGAGTCGGCAGTATTCGGCGCGGGCGACTATTATCCGCGTCCTTTTGTCGACGAGCGTACATTTGTGGAGCGCAGTCTTCAACACGCGAATGTTTGAACAGATTTTCGTGTATTTACATTCCTCTTCGCTGGTTGTTCATACATGGTATAGGGTGTGTTGCGATTGGAGCTAACTTAAACTCTGCTCAAACTTTAAGGAATAACGTGAATTGAAAAAAAAGGAAATACGAAAATATATACCTATATATGTACCTCTTGATTCGTCAAAGAGGTACCTATATATATAAAGAAGCATGACATAACTTTCAAAAAGTAGTGGCCAAGCAACGGATAGTTCGCTTCGGCAGAATAGTTCTCGAATGACGACCACGCACCGGAAGACGCAGCGTGGGTAGGCCCAGCAGTGGACGTCTTTCGGCTCAGATGATGATGAATAAATATAAAGTTTATCAGTTAAGTGAGCAGTTTGTCAGATGTTTCAAGTCACTAAACTTGGCTTAAACTCTGCAAAATTAGTCAGAAGAACGAGTGGTTTAACGTGCCTTCCGAAGCATGGTAGATGCTCCAAATGAAGACTAATAACGGTTTCCCATCTGATACCTGGTTACAACTGCTGTTGCTTGATTTTCCTGATCATCTCGATACAACCAACAATTAGACAATTTACAACACCCTATATAAAAACAACACCCTATATAATAAGCAGGTACTTCCCGTTTGAATAACGCCAATAGAATAGGTAATACGAACGTTTTTTACATAGAACTGTTTCCATCAGTTGAATCCTTTTTAAAATCGTTGATAAGTGGCAGAATTACTTTTAAGAGAGAATCATCCATGACTTTTATTCAAATCATTATTTCTTAAATCTGAATAGTTGGTGTTAATATTACCTTCCAAAATAAAAAGATTATTACCTTTCTAATTATCTATTTTAGTACATGCCTACTGAGTACTGGAATTTTCGTAACACGTGTCATCTTGCACAGTCTTACAGGAACGGCATATGAAAAAGACCCAATAAAATAACGATTAACGATCCAAAGTTTAAAAATACACAACCCAACAACCCAACAACCCACATCCTAGTTTCTCACCCCCCCCTACACTAAGTACTCATACAGACTCGCGAGCGACGTCCCTTTCACTTGAGGATTT
This sequence comes from Carpatolechia fugitivella, assembly GCA_951230895.1. Lineage (NCBI taxonomy): Eukaryota > Metazoa > Arthropoda > Insecta > Lepidoptera > Gelechiidae > Carpatolechia > Carpatolechia fugitivella. Next base: position 13,473,004 of record OX579666.1, on the reverse strand, counting down.
GAATAACTGCATTGAATAGTACCAACACAGCTTTTAAAGTGGAGCGAAGTCTGTCGGCTCCAGTAAATGTGTCTTTAGGGCACGAGCCATTGAAATAAACCCATCCCGGGTCGCTCGCGCATCTCAACTGGCTGTTTGCTTACCATTGATTTTGATGAGAAGCTTTTGAGAACTCTGCTTTGATAAAATTGTTAAAACCCCGTAAATTTTGTCAATTTTAATGTAGTGAGTAACTACAAAAATCTTAAAATGTACTTAGATAAGTAGTTAAATAGTTTTTTTATAGATTTATTCACTTAGATAAGCTTCATTCAGATTTACACGTTTAGGTCTACTGTAGAGAATGTCTGTACCGAACAAACCTTATTCTCCAAATTGAGAGACATTCCCTAGAATGAATTTTAGTTCGTTATCAGATTTATAATTTTGAATTTTTGTTATAATTAGAAATTCGACAACACATTGGTACGTGGTGAGGATCGAACCCGCGTCTTCCGCTCGGAAGGCAGCGGCCCCAGCCAATACACCACCGACGCTCTTAAAACAACTCGCTTGCGCATAGATTGTAGAGTGCACCCTAATTCTGCGCAGCACACCTTCAGCGGCCCAGCGCTGTCTCCAGGTGAATAATGAAAGCGGGGTGCAGCGCCCGCGTCGTTGTAAACACACCTGACACACTTTCCCTGGGATTAGCTGCGGGCCGCTTTTGTTTTTGAATCTCTTTGATAAGCCTCGCGGAATAGCTTTGTTTTAAAGGTATAATAATATCAGTAATATACTGAAACTCATACAGAAGGGATATTTGTATCTTTCGGCAATTTAAATTATAGGGATTAGAAAAATTGGATAAACAGTACTATATACTATGTGTGATTAGGTCTAATCGCCCTACATCAGGGTAAACTTGAGCCCCTCGGTGGTAACGTATATGAGCTGCTGATTGTTAATAGTACTATGGCGGCGGCGGTGGCGGCTCCCCTTTACTTACTAGCACGCCCACGCCGGATGACCGCGTTCAATGGACCGTACCCACGACGTCGGCACCCTGTTCGTCGTCCAACAAAGACTCTTCCGCTCAGACTGTTATATTTAGTGACGAAATAGGAAAAGGAATAGGCTACTTGCTTAGTAATAATGTTAAGCAAAAAGTATTAAATATTTGTATGCCGGGCGCCTCCTTCAAAGAAATAACTGGTAAAATGTTAGGAATGAGCTATACAAAAAATACAACAGTTATTTTATTACTAAGTAATAGTAGCGGTTTGGATAAACAGGGTTTAAATAATTTTATTCAATCCTGCTCGACCCTTCAGGTCCAAAAATGTATAATAGGCACATTACCATATATAAAGTCGCAGGAAAAGTCGTATAACAATAGTTTATTTAATTTTAACAAATATTTATACAATTTGACTTGTCATAGTGACAAACTTTTTATTTTTGACATTAATATATTTAATTCTTTTTATTTGACAAAAGGTACATTGTATCTAACTCATTTTTATAGAAAACAATTAGCTAATTTGTTAGCTAAAAATATTTTTGACCCTGTTATACAATGTATAACAAATGATTATAGTCACCGCGGTATTCATGTATCTAGGAACAGTAAATCTCAAAATTTAAACTAGTTTCACGGACAAAGGGAAAGCAATTTGAGATTATTCATCAGAATATTCAAAGCTTTTCATGCAAGGAACTTGAGATTGAGTTGTTCCTGGAAACTAGGAAAACTGACGTTTTATGTTTAACAGAGCACTGGCTGAAAGACTATCAAATGATTATTAACTATGATAATTATTATATTGCCAGTACCTTCAATCGAAAGTCCGACGGTGGAGGCTCATTTATATTATTACGGAAAAACATAAAATCTAAAGAGCGCAAAGATATTGTTGGACTTTCGAAGGCAGGTTGTTTTGAACTGTCCTCTGTTGAGTTGGAAAAACATATTATAGTTTGCGTTTACAGACCCCCTTATGACCAGAACTTTCAAAATTTTGAGTTAATTATGGAAGATGTATTAAAATTAATAGTAAAGTCTAATAATAAATCTCACATAGTCTGCGGAGATTTTAATGTAGATTTGTTAGTAAATTCAACCTATAAAAGCAGGCTACTTGGTTTATTTAAATCATTTAATTTGGTTAACATTTTCCTAGAGCCAACAAGAATCACAGCGACTTCGGCTACTTGTCTCGATAATTTTTACTGTGATTGTAATTATTCCAGCAAACAAATAATAAACTCTCTTCAATCAGATCACAATGGACAAGCAGTGACTTTTCCTATTAGTCCAAAAAAAGAGAGTATTTCAATAAAGAAAAGATCTGTAACCGCGAGTAAAATTGAAAAATACAATAAAGCATTATGCGATAAACTGCCTGTTCCAAATTATGATTTGAATGATCCAAATTGTTTTTATAAAGAGTTCTTTTCTTTATTACATTGTGAGTTTGAGGATATATTTAAAGTTAAGACAATTAAAATTAAGCCTAGATTCAGATTTAGTGACTGGGCTACTAGGGGCATTCGCATTAGTAGAGATAGGTTATTCGAATTATATGCTGAAAAGGCGTATAACCATAGTGAAATCTTTATTGAATATGTTAGAACTTTTTCAAAAACTTTTAAAAAGGTTTGTGCATTAGCAAAGGCCAACTATATTAAAAACAAAATAGTTTCGGCTGATAATGTTGTAAAGACGATTTGGAAGGTGATAAACTGCGAAACGGGAAAAGCTAAACTATACGACAACAGACATTCATTAAATACTGTTAGTGGTATCATTACTGCAGATGAAGATATTGCTCAAGAATTTGAAACATTTTTCACAAACATTCCATTAAAAACTACAGAGCCGCTTAATTCCTCACCTTCTTCTGCTCGCGATCTGCTGAATGCTAATGTTCAAAGGTGCCCAACTGTGTTTGAGTTTAGGCATATAAACCCGCAGGTAGTGATTAAAACTTTTAAGGAATTAAAGCTAAAAGATACTGAAGACTTATTTGGTATGTCGGTTAAGTTGTGTAGTTCTATAATAGAAACTCTGGCACCTTACCTAGCATTTTTATTCAATTCTTGTGTTGATCAGGGTGTATTTCCAGATTTAATGAAACATAGTAAAATAATACCTTTATTTAAGTCAGGAGATAAAAAGGATCCCGGTAACTTTAGGCCAGTGTCTATACTTCCGGTACTCAGTAAAATTTTTGAAAGGATAATACTTAATCAAATGCTGTCTCATTTTAATCTGAACCATCTACTCCATAATCAACAGTTCGGATTTACTAAGGGGCGTTCGACCACCGACGCTGCAGTTGCTCTCCTACATCACGTGTACGGGGCTTGGGAGGAGTCGCAGGATGCTATTGGGGTGTTCTGTGACCTATCTAAAGCTTTCGACTGCGTCGATCACGAGACGCTGCTAATAAAGCTGGAACATTATGGAGTTAGAGACGGAGCCCTAAATTTGATCAGTTCCTATCTAGAAAATAGAATTCAAAGAGTTCAAATAAACAGCACGAAGTCACTGGGATCTAAAGTCAAAATCGGCGTGCCACAGGGCTCAATTCTTGGACCGTTCCTATTCTTAGTATATATAAATGACCTGCCTTTTATGGTACAAAACCGATCTAGGATAGTGTTATTTGCTGATGATACTTCTCTAATTTTCAAAGCTAGCAGACATAATCAAGATATTGACGAAGTAAATGACGCTCTTTCCCAGATCCATGATTGGTTTACGACAAATAATTTAATGTTGAATCCCAAGAAAACAAAATGTATAAAATTTTCATTGCCTAATGTAAGGAACAACAACTTAGCTATTGTCTTGAATAACGAAAATTTGCAATATGTAAATGAAACAGTTTTCTTGGGGATCACTATCGACGCAAGGTTACAATGGGACCCTCATTTAAATGCGTTATCCGCAAGGCTCAGCTCGGCGGCATACGCAGTCAGAAAGATTCGTCAACTGACTGACGTTGCTACTGCCAGACTTGTATATTTCAGCTATTTTCACAGCATTATGTCCTACGGAATTTTATTGTGGGGTCAAGCTGCTAACATAAATAATATCTTTGTGTTACAGAAGAGGGCGATACGTTCCATATATGAATTGCGTGGTCGTGATTCCCTAAGGGAATTGTTTAAAGAAATTGATATCCTTACAGTATCCTCACAGTACATATTTGAAAACATCTTGTATGTCCGGAAGAACACAATGCTATTTCCTAAGAATTCTGATATACATAATATAAATACTAGAAATAAAAATAAAATAGCGCACCCAAAGTTTAGACTGTGCACAGTTAATAATTCATTCATGGGGAACTGTATTCGCTTCTATAATAAAATACCAGATGATATTGTAAATCTGTCCGATAGCCAATTTAAAGCTAAAATTAAAACTATTTTATGTTCTAAGGCCTATTATACGATAAATGATTACTTAGATGATAAAAACGTCTGGTCAACTGTTGTTCCAAATCAACGGAGTAGATTGTAATTATGACTCATGTATGATTCTTTATATATTTAAAAGAAAAGTACAAAAGATACAATTCCTGTGGAGTTTCTTCTGGCCGTTCTTCTCCACAGAGGGCGTACACTGGTAGTGAACGTGCCATCCATGATAGCTTTGACGTCGAAAAATGATTTGTAAAAATCTTAATTCGAATAAAAAAATTTGACTTTGACTTTGACTTTGACTCCCTCTAATGCTGTTATTGTATACGACGTCGAAAATGTCAGACGTCTAATCCTACTTCCTACAAATATTATAAATGCGAAAGTTTGGATGTTTGGATATTTGTTGCCGAATCACGCTTGAACCACTGGACGGATCGGTATGAAACTTGGCACACATATAGATTAAGTCTTGGAATAGGACAAAGGCTACTTTTTACTGCGGAAAAACACTTTATTCCTACGGGAAAACTCATTTAACGCGGGTGAAACCGCGGGCGGAAAGCTAGTGACTTATAAAATAATGCATTTGTTTCTTCCTCAGGTTTTTTCAAAAAAATAAAAATACACGCAATAAATATAATAAATGAAACCTTTTTTAATCTGCTTATAAAAATAAAAAAAAAAATCTTTACAAAAGCAAAAATACAAAGCTATTGAATATTTTTAACTTATTTCTATTGAAGGAACATCGCAATAACAATTTCACTATCGTTATAAATATTACCGACCCTACAAACCCTACGACATGATGACGACATACAACACTAAAGTCTACATCGTCAACCGATCTAAGACTCGGGCATCTTCAGTGCAATCCGAAGATAAATCTAAGGCTTTACTGGACCAAGCGGAACCTAGAGTTTCACGAAATCCTGACAAATCTATGAAAGCCGCTTAGCAATTTACTTCAGGAAAAGCTTTCAAATATGTAGTCTTCTTACAAACATTGTAAAACTTTTACTGAAAATGTTTAAGAGTTGCTTCTTGGATTATACTAAAATTGTCACAATTTACGGATTACCACGGTTATATTTCGGAACGATACACGCTATTATGGCCGGTCCATGGCGTGGTCGCTGATTATTTTCTTTCTTTTTTGTAAATGATTTATCTATCTATCTATCCATCATGGTCGCGAATAGACTGGTGTGGCAAGTGGACAGCTCCAAAGGACAGACATAATATCTGTCTACCCTCTTTCGGATTTGGCGACTACCACCCTCACGTTGTTTGTTTGAACCACTACTATTGACACTCATTTGTTTCTCACGGCACACAATACTTACTGTGTCTACGCGCGGCTTTAAAGTTGGAATCATTATGTGCTTTGGTGCAGTGGTGTTGTTATCAGCTCTCTATTGTATTCTTGCTGGAGTGGTAGTGGTAACCCTGAACTAGTGTAGTACCTAATAAGGATTGTTGACCACGCAGAGCCAGTAGTGCACCAACTTCACACAAAACTTTAAAATTTCATCGCAGGCTTAAAAGGTTTCTGCATGTAATAATTCGTAGATAAATGTTGGGGATCGCACAACCTTTTAAATTATCATCATCATCATCATCATTATATAGGATGTAACAAAACAGGGCTCATCAACCCGAAACAATGGCGACAGCACTCATGAAACTGAACAACTTTTCCCAAGGAACATCGGTCGAAATATGAACTAAGTTATTTTACTTCTCATACAAATTATTCAGTCAGCTGACACTCTTAGTCCTGTATAAGTCGTAAGGACCTCACAAACCCTGATGCCCAAATTACTGAGTTCTGTTTCATAAGTCATAAAAACGAAAAGGATAGCTAGACTTCAAAATAGAATTAGAGCATGACTCCCAGAATCGGGACTATAGTCTAGCTTCTAACGTAGACTTAAGAAAGCTATTTAAATCAATGCTTCTTCACGTCAAGTTGCTAGCGAAACAGTAAACAGAATTACCGCTGAAAAATTCAACATCTTTCAGTCTGGAGGGGTTTCTTTATTTGATGTTTCAGCTTCAGCCACGAGGTTCCTTCTTTCAAGCTACTAGTACGAGATACGACCGTGTTATATCTGCGTTTTATTGATTTGTTTCGGAAAAATACATAATTATTTTCAGTCATTGCATCCTTAACTTCTGACTACGAGCAAAAGCTCAAGGTGTTTTCAAATCATCTCGTAAGCGGAACATGTATTTGTTATTGCTTTACAATTGAAACTAATTTATTTCAGGGATAACTTTTAACCTATTTACCTAGATCAACTTGAGAAGTAAGTGATGGTTTAAATACAAAATTGCATCAAAATCTTCAGAACCATTTAAGAGAAATAAAATAACAATAATTGCTAACAAAAAAACTAAACATAGTTTTTACTCAAATTTTTGTACGCGAGAGGAAACGAGCGCTTCGGAAAAAGCAATCAGGCCTGTGTGTGTATACGACAAATAAAATATTATCAAAAACAGACGAGTCGTATACACGACGGAAAAATAAAATATGACGCATTTAAAATAAAATTCCTGTGACAGTGTTCACTCTGCCGGATCTTGCACTAGTTTTTCCTGTCCCCGGGGCCCAGACAAACTGTCCGTAAGCTGGATAAGTCCTGGACTCCCAGCGCTCCGCTCCGGGTCTCAGCGAATGACGCGCTTCGATTCCACTCAGCATTTTTCAAGCTAAAGCGGGATCTGCAACTTCAATAAGTTTTTACTGGTCCCATTGGGAATCTAGAATAATGCAAGTTAGTACAAATAACTTGTATTTAAAAAACTCCTTTCAGAAACTTTTTCATACGCTTGAGATTAAAATCACAAGGTTAAAAAATTATTTGGTACCATACCAGGTGAAATGTTCTCATAGTGGTCAGCAACCAAAATTGGTTGCATCAAGCTTGGAGCGATTGTATAGTTGATCTGCATTGGTTCTATTCTAAACATTTATATAATTCATAAGGATAACAATATTATGACTCTGAAGTCATTTTCAAACGAACATAATGAGGAAGATATAATCTATTTCATTACAGCAGGACTCGTCCGCCATTTTGAATAATATTGGTCGCTGGTCGCTTCAGTTGTTACTTTATCAAAAACTCAATTAATTGGATAAAATCAAATATCGATTGGAACGGTATCAAAATTAATCTGACATTTTCAAAGGGTTATGAAAAAAAGGTAAATAATATTCATGTAATTTATAAGTCTGCGCCCGATATATTGTCACTTTGGTAGAAATAACAATTAGGTCCGGTAAAAAGGGATTTATAATCTTTGTTTTATCCTTCTTGTTGTTACAAGTCTTTTAAGTCATAATACAAATTTATTGCTAACAGTAAATAGTAAAATATAGTCAGTTAACATTGGCGTCTAGTCAAGTTTCTTCAACGTTTTAGTAATAGACAGATTAAATGCTAATATCACTGGAGTTTGTACTTACTTTGTTCATGCAACTAGCATTTAGATTGTATAATCTTGCTAAGTTTGGGAATATTTCGTGAAATATTGACATAGCAACTTAAAATACGTTACACACTGCAACATATACCGCGATATCGCAAGACTTCGCACGGTATAGTTCAATATCGAGCGGTATATTGTCACGTTAGTTTTTCTTGCCAACAAAGATTTTAGTATATTCTATTCTATTCTATTTTTGTATTTGTATTGTATATCATAAATGTGTGTAGAAGAGGCTAGACAAAAGTATGAGCTAATTGTCACCAGTCGAATTTAACTCTGTACAAACTGACGCGACTAATCTGTTGCTTGAGTGAGCGGGATGGTAGATTCAGAACCATAACCGAGTGAGTGAATATGAGATACGACGAATTTTCGTGTGGGATTCACAAGATAAAGCAACTGCGTGTGTGATGCTTTGCGATATCGCGCTATATTTTATAGTATAATAGGCTGCAGTGGGTCTTAAATGTGAGTTCTAGGTTCGCCATTTGAGCAGTGAAGCGGCAAAGTTCGCTGGTCCGCCGAGATGCACCATATTGCATGCAAATTTAGATTTATACTGCACCACTTGGCTTTAACGTCTTGGAGGGATATTGGACTTAATCGTTTAATATTGGACGTAAACTACACTTACATATTAAATATACGGGAAAATGTCGGAACGCTCTTAGAGAAAAAGTGATATTAAAAAAATCTTATTAGCTAATTGTGGTTATGATCCAAAACCTAAGTAATGATTTACAACCGCGTTTTAGGCCATAGAGTTCATGGGCGAATCGATTGGTCAGGTTCCACTCTCGGAGGTTTCGCCTTTTTACGAGTACTATTTGACGGTTATTAGCAGTCTTCATGGTCGATTCGACACTCCTTACAGAAGTTGCAGATTCGAATCCCGGCGAGAACACTATTAAGCAAAAATCTCTTTGTAAGACTTTCCCCGCAGTTTGGTTAGGAAATGCAGGCCGCTGATTCCGTGCTCCAGGAATTCCGTGTTTCATGTCCCGGCTACTATCTAGTCGTTACCCGAGTCATGTCAGTGGCCTTTGGCGGCTCTATAACACTGACACCAGGGTTTGTGAGGTCGGTTGTCGAGGTCAACACTGGCATGGCTCGGTAGCTACCCACCCACACAATGAAGAAGAAGAAGCTTTGAGACCTGAACTGATGATTTTTTTTATTACAGACATAGGTTTTGTCCTGGTCTGAGTCCTGAGTCGACTTATTCTGTGGCTGAATAAAAATAGTTTTTTGACAAGGGTGCAAAGGAATATTTTTACGGCGAGGGCACTATTTGAATCCTGAGCGAAGAGATGGATTCTAAAGTAGAATCCTGAGCTCAGGGAGGGATTCTAATGTAGAATCTTGAGTGCAGTAACGAATTCAAAGTACATCGCCGGAGGAAATAATATTTACGACCAAGTTATACATTCTACTTTTTATCCCCCTCTATGAGAAAATATATTATAATAAAATGCTTTTAGCTACAACTTATGATTACCTTTATTAATTGCGCCTGCCTTAAAATATTCAAGTGTTAAAACTTAATCAATACGAAACTTATGTGCGAACCAATCGTTACTTTTTGAATAGATGGGATGAAAACTAAATTTTACTGCCGCTTACAAAGCAGTGATTAAGTTATTATTGTTGACGTTCACAATCGTGCGGTTACACGCTGGTTGTCAAGTCAATTGGCAACATTTTTACGTTCCTCATAAATAATTTAGCACACAGTTTACGGCTGCTTTATGGCCTTTTTTTACTTCCTCCAGCAAACAGCATCGCACCTTTTAAGTAAATTAAAGGATGAGGAAAATGGCGTCCTGATATTGATTTCGGAATCTGAGTCAGGAGGATCTTCATAAATGTGTATTTTGTAATTACATTGCTCAAGTGGTTGTTATTTTTATTTTTCTATATAAATGTGATTTTTTCCCTCGGTAAAAACGAATTTAAGAATAAAAACACCGCAAAAATATTTCATATGACGGATATTTGAAAAAACTTAAAATGTATATTCACTTATGACACCCACAACGATGAAAAATATATTTATTTATATTGTAACACTTTTAATCTACCTAATGAATAATAATTATGTAGCTTTCTCAGACAATTTATAATTGTTGGTGTTCAATAAAATAATTTCTAGTATTTTTAAATATATTCGTTTGAGAGATAGTCTTATACAACTTCTTAAAAAAAAAGAATATATTTAATTCAATATTCCCATCTCTCTTTAGTGATCAGCTGTTAAAGTCAACCAACTCGTACCAGGAGAATATTATGTACTAGCTCCTGGCTACGCCCATTAATAACCATAACAATGATACCCCCTTTTTGGTAGTAAAACCAGCAGCAAATTGATCAGCATTAGGTAGTTTTAATTATTTTTTAAATCTAAAAGCATGGCCACGTCTGTCACAGAACTGACGAGCGTTGGAGCACACGGGTTCTCGAATTGAGACCGCGTCTCGGGAAACGTAGTGTGGGACGCCCCCCTGCCAGGTGGACTGATGACCTGAGGAAGGTCGCTGGTGGTGGCTGGATGAGGAAAGCTGGTGATCGTGCGCTTTGGCGAACCCTTGGAGAGGCCTACGTCCAGCAGTGGACTGCAATAGGCTGATTGATTGATTTATTGATTGAAGAGCATGATCGTGTAGGGTCATTTTAGCTTAAGAAGGGCTTACAAAAGTCAGCTCGTTCGTAATTTGCCACCTACGATCCTCGTATCGTAATATACAATTTTTTAACTCTATATTTGAACATGGATACTTATTACTTTGTAAGTATCATTATTAAACCCCTACACGCGTGTTATTTAATCATAATGTGAGCTTTATGAACGACCATAAAGTTTCAACTATCAAGGGTTTTAATTGAGCATTAACTTTACTACTGTTATTATAGCTTGTAGTAATAATCCTGCATTTATCTCATTATTAGATTAGATTTCATGGGTTATGAATAACACAATTTATAGGCTTTAATTCTTGTGGAGATAGATAATCGGAAATAAACGACTCGGTGTAGTAGTGTGTAGTTAACTAAGTAGAATTATAACTATGTACTAAAGTTGGTTGGATGAGGATAAACGAAAAAGCTAGCTTATTGGCGTGCAATAGAATAATCTGTTATAAAAAAAAGGAAGGAGTGAGTTCTTATTTATCTTCATCATGTTTTTTCCGGTGGAAAACATACCTCACAAACCCGGCACACGAATCATATTTCTTCGAGTAACTTTGATAATGATTTCTTATAGAAAGAAAGAAAGAAAAAGTACAGTTTCATTAATTTTTTATTTAAAAAACGCCAACTTATTGTGTCCTAATAAATATATTTCTGAACCCAAGAACTGTATCGGTTTATACATTTACCCATCTACAACAACCGTCTGGCTAAATCCGGTTCAAACCGCATTGTTAGCCCGTCCGAGATTACTTCATCCGTCTCGTTATGCTTGACTCTGTTTTTTACTGACGTTTGCTTTCTAATTGAAAAGGCAAATATGAATATTTTTATTTAATGAACTTTTTGACATGACGGTGAAGCTGGCCCACCGGCTACATGTCACTTAGCGAGCTATGGAAAGATCTATGCTTGGTATTTCGCTACGGGATAAAATCCGAAACGAAATCATCCAGCAGAGGACCAAGGTGGTTGATATCGTCCAGAAGTTTAGCTAGCTGAAGTGGCAGTGGGCTGGCCACGTCTGTCGCAGAATCGATGAGCGTTGGAGCAGACGGGTTCTCGAATAGAGACCGCGTCTCGGAAAACGTAGTGTGGGACGCACCCCTGCCAGATGGACTGATGACCTGAGGAAGGTCGCTGGTGGTGGCTGGATGAGAAAAGCGGGTGATCGTGCGCTTTGGCGTGCTCTTGGGGAGGCATCAGTCCAGCAGTGGACTGCAACAACTGTTGTTTATGTTGGTTTGGACGGTCGTTATTGACAAACTATGTGATCTAGATTAAGTAATTACTAGTTTACTCTGTGCTTTTTGATCCTGTGAAGATGATCTGTTGATCGAAACCGGTCGGGTGAATATAATATAAAGTAAGTGGAACTAGTAAAAGTGACTTTTATTAAATATGTTATCAATGGGAATTTATGAGAGCTGACAACGACAACAGGTTATTAATATTCGAAAGTAACTTTAATTTTTTATTTGCGGGACCAGTGTTATAGAGTCAAAAGCCACTGACATGCCTTGTGTAACCACTGTTTCCGTAGATAGCAGCTGGAACCCACGGCTTAGCGCGCATTTTGAAGCACAGCAAGTAGAGATAGTCTCACAATACAAATGAATTTTGGTTGGCTGTATCCCCTGGGATTTGAACCCGAAACATCCCATCACAACAAACATCGAAACATCTAATAGTGTGATAATGTGTATCACACTAAGTATTAGATGTTTGAATGTTTGTTCCACCTTCTTCACGCTTAAAGTACTAAACGGATTTGGATAAAATTGAGAATGTAGATAGTTTGTAACCTGTATTAACACATAGGATACCTTTTACGGGGAAAAATCATATTCCCACGGGAAAATATTTGATAACGCGAGCGTAGCCGCGGGCGGAGACCTAGTCCGTAATAAAGGCGATGAACTGTGTGCCTTTTGATGAAAATAGCACCAATGACAGGTGCCATTATTTATTTTACGAATTTAATGTAGCCAAAGGCACATTTCATTCAAATTACTTCAGCACTCACGCGCCGACAATTCAACACGTTAGCTCGACGCAAATGGCTTGTGACGAACAATGTTTATTATTTTTATTTTGTTGTGATTTCCGCGTCCGTGAAATGGATTTCATAATGTTTCTGATCTGTACGAGATAATCACGTTCACATTCCTTACGGTGCGAGCAGAGGCATTTAAAAGTAATTTTATCTACGCAAGTTTCAAACACTACAAAACGTTCGGTATCGAGGCTGCTATTTATGTATCCGGAATAACAAAAAATAACAAACATCTATAACCAAATATACTTTTATTGCTTTTCAAAATATTCCCCGTGATGATCGATGCATTTTTTCATACGTTGAAACCAACTTTCGTAGCATTTTTTCCATTTTGTATCGGGTATCTCCAAAACGTGCATTTTGAAAGCATCAACGGCTTCTTCCCGGGTCGAAAATCAGTGTCCACTCTTGGGAATAAATAAAAGTCGTTGGGTGCCAAGTTGGGACTGTACGGCGGATAACCCGTCATTTCGATCATTTGACTATTTAAAAACTCCGTTGTTGCGGCCGAGGTGTGACAGCTGGCGTTATCGTGGTGAAGGATTATTCTTCGTTGTTGATTGTTCTTGCGTATTTCTCCAAAGACTTCTGACAAGCAAATGGTGGTGTACCATTCAGAATTAACCGTTTTACGATTCTCTAGTGGTACTGTAGCCACATGTCCACTAATACCAAAAAAGCAGGCAACCATTTGCTTCAAAGTGCTTTTTGTACGAACAACTTTAGTTGGGTTTGGCTCATTTTGGAACATCCAAACCGTTAACTGCTGTTTAGTTTCGGGATCATACGCATATATCCAAGATTCGTCTCCTGTGTAGATATTATGAACAGCTTTTGATGTACCACATTTGTATTTTTCTATCATTTTTTTGCACCAATCAACAGGAGCCTGTTTTTGTTCAACTGATAATTTGTGCAACGAGAACAATTTTTTTTTACAGCCAAATGTTCGTGTAATATTTTATAAATACTCGTCACACTAATGCCCAGAAATGCCTCTATCTCGCGATATGTAACATGACGGTCTTGCATTATTAGTTCGCGCACAGCATCAATATTTTGTGGTACAACAGCCGATTTAGGGCGACCTTCTTTAAAATCGTCCGCAAGCATACGACGACCACGATTAAACTCACTGAACCACAGTGGTTTTCGATGGGGCTTCCTCCCCAAAAGTCGACAAAATTTGATCCATGCACTGTTTTTGGGTTAATCCACGCCGAAAGTCGTAATAAATCATAGCACGAAAATTTTCACGAGTCAAATCCATGGTGATGATAGACAATGAATTTTAAAAATGGCGCCACAATGTAAAAACAATTGACAGATGAATGAAACAAACTTTATTTTACAGCCAAAGAGTTCTATTTTTAAATGTTATAATTTATTTTTAAATATTGTTTATGTAAATGGCCAGTTCCGGATACATAAATAGCAGCCCTTGTATGTTACCAGCTCATATACGTCTTCGCCGAGGGGCCTAAAATTGAGGTAGCTCTTTGTACCTCGGAAATACACGACAAATTTGAATTTGACCTTTTGGTACAATTATTGTCTTACTGTCTTACTTCAAGATAATTTAAATTAAGCTTGACCAATGGCTATTCTAATATTAAAAACTCCAGACTAACAATGATTTTCATAGTTAGATTTTCATCACGAAAGTTAATCTGCGATATAAAAACTGGGCATTTTACGCGCGAGTTTACAGGCGCTTTGATGGTGAACCTGCTTGCTCTACATAACGGCTCACATTTTTAAATCTACGATCGTCTTTACTTTCGTATATTAATTGAATATTCAGCACAGGGCTGCACAGCAGAATACACCATATTTTATGATAGCACAAGAACATAGCAGTACAATGTAAAAGAACTAACTGAATGATATGACACAAACGCAATTTCTCTCTTTCACAGCTACTCAACTACAAGGGCTGCTATTTATGTATCCGGAACTGGCCACTTACATAAACAATATTTAAAAAGAAATTATACCATTTAAAAAAAGAACTCTTTGGCTGTAAAATAAAGTTTGTTTCATTCATCTGTCAATTTTTTTTATTTTGTGGCGCCATTTATCATAAATGACGTAAACCATAGCACAACATAATCATTGTCTCAATAACTTTCACACAGTAAACAAAAGATATTCGTATATTTTCGAAGGCATCTGCAGGTTTACACGTGATTTTCCTTCGAAAAAATACAAACATGAATTCTATAACCATTCTGAGCATTTTAAGCCATCAATATTGACCTAAAAAGGCATCAAAATGATAAAATTTAGTTATTTAACGTAGTTGGATTCAAAACGAGTGGAAAAAAGGAGGGAAGCCTTTATCATTCATTACCCAGCAATTAAGTTCATTAAGAGCGTCGGTGGTCTAGTGAATAGGGCCGCTGCCGCCCGTCCGGGAGACGCGGGTTCGATCCCCACCACGTACCAATGTGTTTTCGAATTTTAAATTCATATGTACGTTTATTCGAAGCTCTTACGGTGAAGGAAAACATCGTGATGAAACCTGCACACTCTTGCGAAGAAATTCAAAGGTTGTGTGTGAAGTCGACCAACCCGCACTGGGCCAACGTGATCGACTAAGGCCTAATCGCCCTAATATAGGACGTATATGAGCTGTTGATGACCCAGCAGTTAATATTTTAATTATCAGATTTGAATTACTTATTTTTTTGCTTTATCAATATCATAAACCCAGTGCCCATGAACGCACACTTTGTCTTCTAGTCTCCGATTAGCGATTGTGTAGAGCAACTTTGCTGCTTTACCGCCCGTGTGAACCGCTTGTTTTTATGGGAATTGCATACTTCCAACATTACTGTGTCGTGTCTGTTTTTATTGAATATTGTTTGTCGTAACTCTTGGGATTGAGTGATCGTGAATATAGTGATGGATTCACCTACAAATTTTACCGCCTATAGAATTTTTGTTTTCACAAAATGAACATCAGATACATAACCATTTTTTTATAGTGATTAAAAACAGAACATAATGATAATACGAGTATTGTACCTAAAATCAGTCATTAATTTTGTTTGAGTAGATTTAATAGTAAATTGTCTACCAAGGGGTGAAAACGATCAATTTCAACTGAGATATTTTGGCCCACAAATGTAAATAAAGAGTTTGTTTTTTCAAGTGTCTGTGTAATTAGGCTGATTTATGGCTTTTTTTATATTGCAAAAATTTTTACTTTACATGAACTAAATTTTTAAATTATTTGGTACATCCCTAGTACTACATTAATAAAATGTCATGTTATGTCCCCCCTTTGCTTGCGTAAACAGTTTAAGTGTTTCGTAAGGCGAACAAATTTCTCGTATAATTTTTACGACTACCCTCTCTATGTATCACTAAACGTCCTTGGGGACACCCTTTAGGAATAAGGCCCAATTCTGTAAGTTGTTCACCGTCTGTGTGAATTGAATTATTTTATTATATATTAATATACTTCATTTGATTTTTATTTATGGCGTTTCATTGTCTAAGTAAGTAAGTAGCATGAGAAACACAGCCAGCTTTAATCCTAAGACTAGGGACCTGTGTAGGTATGTGAAGGACTCCAGTAATTTATTAGCGAAATTACTGAAACCACGTGAAGTCCCTTGACGCCATGAAACTTATATCAGTAAAATGTGAGCGGTTTAATTGTCTTATCAAAGTTTATAGTTTAGTGTAGAGTCATTCATTGGGTACAATATCTGAATAATTTTATACACTTAAACACTCAAATAAATTAAAACGAAAACATGGTCCGCCATTACCACCAGATGTTGGCAAAAAACGAAGCCAGTGAAGTTTTTGCAGGGTTCCACTCCAAAGTAAACGCATACTTGACGTGAAAGTGCCAACAAAAAATATTAAAAACTGCAGAAAATCGAAAATTTGGTAGACGTGTAATAAGGAGTTCATCAGTCTATTCAGAGGTTGAATTAGCGCTATTTTTTAATTTGTAATATAAGATGCTTATTGATTTTCATTCGAAGTAATAGGGCTTTAGTTAACTGACATTAGGCAACATTTGAATCTACACGCGAATATTTATATACGAGTATTTTAAGATTTTTGTGGTTGTTCACTCACTACCACGGTATTATTACCTCGATATTTCAGAACGGTTGCACGCTCCATGGTCACGAGTGGACAACTTCGGAGGTAATATTTAATCACTCTAATATTATAAATGTGAAAATATATTTGGATGTTTAGATGTTTGGATTTTTGTTCCACCTTCACGCTTAAAGTACTTAATGGATTTGGATGAAATTTGGAATGGAAATAGTCTGTAACCTGGATTAACACTTAGGACACTTTATACGGGGAAAAGTTTTATTCTAACCGTGATAACAAACCCGTAAATTGAGACTATTTTAGTGTACACGCGAATATTAAAAGGTTGCATTTATATTTTTTCTTTTCAACTTGTCAACTTGCTCAAAACTTTGAACGTAACTTTATCCTAGATAATGGTACAATCAAGTGAGTTTACTTACTTACTTTGGAAATGTTTGGCTTTCTTATCTAGGTAAGCCTTAAGCCTTCTTTGAAACTTTAGACGGCAAGTTAAGGGTACTATAAACTAAGCTTATTTATTTTGTTTTCAAACGCTAAGATCTGAGTACATTGGGTTTATTATAATAAATAGTAAAGCATATGAGATCTTTGGGGAGATATTTTTCTACGGCTGGTAAAATTATAATAACTCTTTGTTTAGGTCATAATCTGAAAAACATCTAAACTTTGACTTCTAGTTTGATTTGTAAAAAGATTATAAAATTATTAATAGAAAAAATTGATGACTCCGTACCATAGCCTAGATATTTGTTAGCACGCCTGCCAAAGAAGTATATGATCGCGTTATTAATATACATGTACCTATAACAGTTGCCTGATGCCCATAGTGGAAAGGCTTTGTCTAGTTTTGAGTTAGGTAACCGTGTGTAAGATTTACATGTTTATTATACACCGTGAAAATTACATCGTTTTGTTCCCGCCGTGTAGTGATAGTAGCCGTCAACCTGAACAACTTTTCACGAAAAAAAAAATTCCTGCGACAAAAAAAATTTTGGCCTCTCCATACAAAGTGAGACTCCCGACCGACCCATTTTGTATGGAGAGACCAAAAATTTTTTTGTCACAGGAATTTTTTTTTTCGTGAAAAGTTGTTCAGTTTGACGGGTACTATCACTACACGGCGGGAACAAAACGATGTAAATTTCATGCTGTATAGGTACATAACATAATCATCTTGCATATTGGGTAGTTGTTAGTTTACATATGAGTACTAGAGCGGGAGAAATACACCGAATCTGAACCCACCAGACCAGACCAGACCGCCTCGCAAACACGGTAACCGTTTTCGGAAGGAAATGTTCTGCGTTTGCCTTCCTGTCTGTGGATCTTACAATTCACCTACTTAAGCTTATGCCAGCCTGGTACTTCGAAACTATTTGGCAAATATTAAACACCAAAGTTTTGGTTTATAAAATTTGTTATCATACTAATATAGCGATTCAAAGGAACTTATTTCAGATTTATTGTATCCGTAGTACTAAATCTTCTTTGTTCTGTAACGAAGCTACCATAGCTTCGCCCAACAGAGAGTAGTATCACATCGAGTCACGACGGACATTCGAATCTACCCACATCGAGCTCCGCATCGGTGCCTGGCACAGCATCGCACGGACTCGATCTTTCTAGAAGCACAAGCCTGACGTCGTCGACCCCCCACTCCGACGCCGCAGTATTTAAGCGGCAGCACGTCGTCACTCGCGGTGCCTTAGGGGTAAGAGCCTTCCGCTCCCCCAAAAGTCCGGTTACGCTTGATACGTCGATTTTGCGAGACAAGCATTAGGTCCATGTCTGAAAAAAAAAAAAACACTCGCGGTGCCACTCCCTCCGGTGATCCACTCCCTCCTTTGCAAACGGTCGAAGCTCTCCCTACGTAGTAAGGTCCGTCTTTATACCGCTTGCGTCCGTCCCGTAATGACATACGCGTGTCCGGTGTTTGCTCATGCGGCTCGTTCCAATTTGAGTCCCCTTCAGGTGATTCAAAATCGTTTCATGCGCAAGGCCACGGGCTGTCCGTGGTACGTGCGCAATAGGAATCTCCACATTAACCTCGAGGTCCCCTCCATTAAGGAGTACATGCGTCAAGCGTCTAAACGATATTTCGATTCGGCCGTTACTCACCCGAACTTTCTGGTGAGAAAAGCGTCAATTTACTTTCCGCATCCCACTACGCGATTCAAGCGTCGTCCTAGACACGCTCTCACAGATCCGGACGATGAGATCACCGTCGCGATTAAAGCTGCCATTGCGTGTAGGCCACACTCTACTACAGAATGCCCTTCAGGTAGCAACCGCCCCCGCCGGCGGGGACGCGGAACTAATAGTAGAATTAATTCAGTAAGACCCGGTAGGGGTCATTCTTCTCCGACGCGCTTCTCGCCCTGGCAACGTTCTGGGCCGCGGTCCGAGCCCGTCTGAGGGCGCCCCCAGATACGTTGTCATAAAATTCCGAAGCCTTCTGCTCCCCCGCAAGTCCGCGCCTACTATATTACCACTCTGGTATAAATAGTGATTAGGTCCGTCAAAAAAAAAAAAAAAAAACACTCGCGGTGTTCTCCTGCTGTGGTCGGCTTGGTTCCCCTAGTCGATAGGAGCAAGGGAATACCCGGCGAGCCCCCGCTATCTCGCCGTCCCGTCCCGTACCGACGCGCATCGCATTCCGTAGTATTGACAAACCTCACCGACCCCGATTCTAGTTATACGTCCGCCCTCTCTCTCCTCTTGTTATTATATGTTTGTAATTTAATAATAAAACTGTCGTTTGTTACTTGTAATCGAGTTTCAATCAACATCCTCATAGGTTAGGTATTTTTCCAAACCTAAAGGACATCGTAGGAATTTCGGCAACATCACAGTTCTTTAAAAAATTCAACTCACACCAAAAATAAATAGATAGGTAGTAAATAGCATAAGCCCAAACTGTACTTTTATTTTTTTGTTCAGTAAGGATCTTTCACAGGCCCTATTTAGCCATTTAAACATGAAACCGAACTCTTGTATTACTTTAAGGAAAACAAAACTAATTTTTTTTTCATAAAAATATTTTCCGTCCAGGGTTGTGTGCCAGTTAAACGGTCTAGCTCTCCGGCGGCGTTGAATAGGCTTCCTGGAATAGTCGAGTGAATGCCGTGAGCTGATAGTACCCTCTCTTCTTCCTCTCTGGCTAGTGTCATTTGATCATAACACGTTTGGTCACAATAATGCTGCCACGCGGTAAGGATCAGTTTTAAACAAACGTAGAAAAACGTGTATATTACAAACAACTAAATATACTGACAGTCTTAATAAAACTAATTAAAATTACTGTAATTTTTTTTCTGTCACAAAACCCACTTGCTAGTGGGGAGCCTCAAGGAGGCTTAATTTTATATTATGATTTAAATGATCCCATTTTATTTCTGGAACAGTGATTGTGTAGTAGCATAAGCTAATGCTGCATAGGCCACGTCTGTCGAGCGTTGGAGCAGACGGGTTCTCGAATGGAGAACACGTCTCGGGAAACGTAGTGTGGGACGCCCTTCTGCCAGGTGGACTGATGACCTGAGGAAGGTCGCTGGTGGTGGCTGGATAAGAAAAGCGGGTGATCGTGCGCTTTGGCGTGCTCTTGGGGAGGCCTACGTCCAGCAGTGGACTGCAATAGGCTGATTGATTGATTGATTTGCTGCATAGGCAGGCTTCCTCTTTTTTGCGTTTAGAAGTATTTTTTGTTCAACATTTAATTTTACAAATTCGGTCCAAAAATGACCAATTAATACTCGCTCCTCTTGGTTTCTCACTGTTTAGTTTTACAGCTTTTGCTCAAGTTAACGCATAGATATAGAACATTAATGTTTATTTGAAACCACAAAAACGTAGTTTTATTGAAAACATCAATGTACTCGTATGTCAAAATAACGAACTGTCTTGAAAGGTTTGTTCGCCGAAAATACTTGATCTAGAAACTAGCTCGTACACGTGTTCTGCAGTGCTCTAGTGTAATTCAACGCACTATATCAGTGTCAACATTAGCACAAATCTGTTGTGATAGTAATA
This sequence comes from Carpatolechia fugitivella, assembly GCA_951230895.1. Taxonomy (NCBI): domain Eukaryota; kingdom Metazoa; phylum Arthropoda; class Insecta; order Lepidoptera; family Gelechiidae; genus Carpatolechia; species Carpatolechia fugitivella. Next base: position 13,452,219 of record OX579666.1, on the reverse strand, counting down.
TTATTTGTTACCGTTGGAATTCAAGGCATTATTGAAATTATTTTTCTAACTCTTAAGATATTGTTAATGTACGCAAGGCTACGGAAAACGAACATTATATTCTTGATAATGTTAGAAATCAGTTACGTAATCTTGTTGGTGATATTATTGTAGCTATTTTAGGTACTTGCGTTTTATTTTCACATACCGTTCGGGGGCATATGGGAAAAAAATCCCATCGGTCCCCTGGGGGACTACAGCTGTGTAGACAAACTGAAATAATATTCAATAATTATCCTTGGTTTACATTTAGTTTACTTTACAAATTCAAGAACCGTGACTAGAAAACTGTAAAGATTAATTAAAAAAAACTATCCATAAATTATCTATCTCAGATTACCAGCTAAGTAGTTGAACCGCTCACTCACTCAACTCCCTCGACACTATCGCATGAGAACCGTGTAAAACTCCACATCAAGAACAGTAATTCAGTTCCTAGTTCCAGCACGAGTGATAACCGCATGCTTGGAATACATTCATCTTCGTATGCTCTCCTGGTATCTCGAGTTTGGTTGCACCTGCACATTTCTTACTTGGGAGTTTGTTTTATGCATGGAAGCAAAATGATTTATCAAATAAGGGTTTATTTATCTCTGTGTCATAGCCATTATCATCATCAATCATCGTCATTTCTCAGCTGAATGACGTTCACTGTTGAATTTCCAATATAGGTAGATCTGTTCTAGCTTAGAGTGGTAACAGTCTTCGGAATTGCATGAGTTCAACTTATAGTTCTCACATCTTAACCACATACTAGAATACATTGGCGCCGATTCACACTGTCACGCTCTAATCCGTAATTTAAGTTAGTTTGTCTTTTTTACCTTTTAAAGATCGAAAAAGGACAGGAGATGGCCATTCTAATATTAAAGCTGTCAAACATCGAATTTGAACCTTATGGCCGTGTCGATTGCACAATTTTAGAAAGCACTTAAAACATGCGACTTAAAAATATCTTAAACTGACAGCTATGCCCTTATTTTAGTTATCATTCGTTCCAATTAATATCATTCGTTCATCACCATCTCTTTCATTGGTATTAAAAGGAAAAGGATAGCTAGATTTTAAAATTAGAAATAGAGGATGACATCCCGAATCGAGGCCAATGGCGTTCGATAATTTAACTTTCGGTGTGAAGTATTAAACACCATGCCATATTTATCTAGTATCTCGCGATCGGTTTGCTCTTGTACCTGCACTTTTCTCAGGAATTTATTTTATGCATGGCTAGCGGTCAGACATATTAAAGACTCTTTATTGGGATGAAAGGGAGTCAATATAAACGGCACCTTTTTGTCACACCTTAGGTTTGCGGACGACGTCATCCTCCTAGCTGAAAATGTAACAGAACTCCAGAATATGCTACAGCGTCTTTGCGGATCGGCCTCAGGATGAACATGTCCAAGACCAAGATCATGACAAGTCATCCATTTGTACCAAACATAACTGTTGGTAACTGTTCAATTGATACAGTAAATGACTACTTGTATCTTGGACATCGTTTATCCTTTGGCCGGGAATCGCAGACAAAAGAAATTGCAAGGAGGATTCAGCTAGGCTGGGCTGCTTTTGGAAAACTGGACGACATCCTGAAATCACGCACATTTCCGCAAAACCTAAAGACCAAGGTTTACAATCAATGTGTGCTGCCCACGCTAACGTACGGTGCCGAGACATGGACACTCACTAAGGAGACTATGCACAAAATAAAAGTCGCACAGAGAGCCATGGAGCGTGCCATGCTCGGTATAAAACTTCAAGATCGTGTACGGAACACTGAAATCCGAAACCGTACCAAGGTAGAGGACGTAGGTAAACGAATCACTAAACTTAAGTGGGTGTGGGCGGGGCACATAGCGCGGCGGGATGACGGACGGAAGGTGGACCAAAGCAGTGACAGAGTGGCGGCCCAGACTTGGAAAACGCTCGGTAAGCAGACCACCAGCCCGATGGTCAGATGATATAGTGACAGTGGAAGGGAAGTACTGGATTAGAACTGCACAGGACCGTGAAAAATGGCGCAATAAAGAAGAGGCCTATACTCAGCAGTGGGTGGATGTGGGCTAGATAGATAGATAGATAGATAGCGGTCCGCCCGTGGCTACGCTCACGTTGTTCAAGATTTTCCCCTGGGAATAAGACTTTTTCCCGTACAAAGTATCCTATACAATACAATACAAATATACTAAACCAAAAACACCAAACACATAAAACATACAGAACAAGATAATTGAAACATCCTATGTGTTAATCCAGGTTAAAAGCTATCCCCTTTCTAAATTTTAATAAAATCCGTAAAGTAAACGGAAAGGCAGAACAAACATCCAAACATCTAAACATCCTAATATATTATATTTTCACATTTAGAATATTAAGTGTGATGTGATGTATGTTAAACTTTCTTACAGAGCGTTATCGAAATTTAAGTCTATGAAAAACGGTTTATTTAAGCTAAATAATTGTATTAAATACGCAGCACGAAGCGTCATATATATCCATGAGTTTTCTTGTTACTTTGATTCACATTCATCTTGTCGATGCTAAACTTTCAAAAAGAAAACAAAAGAAACCTTAAAACAATGTTTGATTTGATGACGAACTTAAAAATAAATACATCTGTCCATAAACAATGATAAAACTGTTTGTTATCTTTCGACTGTATCGGTGCAATAAAGAATATTTGATTTGATTTGAGTTTTCATATAAAAACGTAATTTGTTCATTTTACAATTTTTGAATGAAATTTTGATTTAGAAAAAAAATATACTCACATGCTAATACCTACATTATTATATTTATTTGCATGATAATAGTAATAGCCTGACTTACTTAAGTTACACAAATACAGTTGAGGTTCTAACCCGCGCCTGCCATGTTACCACCCTGGTAGAAATAGCGATTATTAACACTTGTAGGTTTTCGTAGTTGTTAATATTAATAACACACATATTATCTACCGGGTTATTACCACGATCAGTTCTGCCGTGATCATGACTATTGCAACATAGTCGAAATATCGGTGAGCTCATTAAAAAGTTTATTTTAAACCAAAATCGTGGTAATAAACCGGTAGATATTAGTCCGTTCAAAAAAAAACAGTTGATGTAATTTTATAGACAAATCTGTTAGTTAATACAGTAGGTAAAACTCTTGTGACCAATGTGCAGTTTGAAAATAAAAACATATAGGTTTGTGACCAAATTACACTGGAATGTCTAAATAAAATTTAATATTCACTTGTGACCAAATTGCATTCTTTTAACGTGCACTAACTCTCGCAAAAATGTGCATAGCAGCAGTACATAATGAAATAACAAATAAAAAACTAAACGAATAAAGAAACAATAAACAAACAGAGGACGACAATAAATAGGGTACTTAAATAGAATATAAACCGTATTTACTAAAATCACAATGAGAAAATCTGTCTGCAAATCTTTTCTCTTCACTTCGGTCCAATATCACGGAGAGTAGAGGGGAATGCAAGGGCTGAGGGGGGGTGGGTGGTTTATCTTTAACAACAAACAAACAAACAGACGCGGCAATTAAGCAAGATAAATAAGGGTAATTTGTTCGTCGGACGGAACGTTTAAAAGCTTTTTTGTAGAGTCAATCTCGAGTGGGGTCGAGTTTTGGCGGTAAGTAATTTGATATTGCGGCTTGAAGGCTTTCTGTAATAAGTTTTATAGCTACCTAAATACCAACCCTGTAATAAGTGCGAGCGAGTGAATAGTACGAGCTTCTAAATGTTGTAGTTCTAGTTTTACCCGAGTGTAAATTTTCCTTGAAGAACAAAAGAACTAAAGTTAAAAAAAACTCCCGCGCTAATGACCTCGATGTATAATATAATAACTAACTTATGTAAGTTTCAATTGTCGATACACTCAAAACAAAAAGGGCTGAAAAGTGTTTTTTATTTGTATTTTTTTTCTCATCGCGCTGTGACAGAATTAAATATCCGTTCATTTAATTTTATTTAGACGATAAGACCAAGCTGCTCATTCAAAATAAGAGTTCTATATGATAAAACATAACTTATCATATTATTATACTGATATAATAACTTCAGATTTTAACAAGTTATGATAATTGAACAATATTATAAGATTCATTGCAGATATGTCAACAAACATCAAACAGAACAATTCCAGTTGGCAAACACGAGTCTCTGAGTCAACACCCGATTTGGCGTGCGTCTTCGCACATAAACAAACACGAGTCTCTGAGTCAACACCCGATTTGGCGTGCGTCTGCGCACATAAACAAACACGACTAGGATACGTACTCGTAGCTATTGTATCCAAAATGCATAAATTAAATCATAATCTATTTAAGCGTCGCGCGTCGGCGGTGTAGTAGATAGAGCCGCTGCCTCGCATGCTGTAGGCACCGTCGGTTCGATCCTCACTTTGAATTCTGCCCACACTTACGAGGTTAAGTTCAATTTTTTTTTGTGAAGTTGACTAACTCGTACTGGGCGTGATTTACCAAGACCTGATCGTCCTTGTTCAAAGTAGCCTTAAGCCTCTCAGTGGAGACTATTTAAAGCATAATCTGCGCATATACCTTCATATCAAATTAGCTAAAACGAAGATTATTTTATTTAAAAAAAAAAGTTTATCAAAATTCAACGACCAGAATCCAGTTCACGGGAATCACCAGTCTGAATTAATTAAATAAATATATGAAACTACAATATGCACAATTTTCAACGGCCTATCCATTAACAGCCCGGTTCAGTGCAGTTGCATCACAAGAGTGCATTAACAAAATTCCCAGCCATTTGCTTAATGCTTGCTCATACTGCATGTTCCCAGCAGACGGCGCAAGTGGTTTTGGCACTCACTTACTGAAACTTCAAAAATTACAAAGCTTTTCTTTTTTGTTCTAAAATCGTAACCCTACTAATCTTTCCATAATGAACCTAAATTATCAATAAAAGCAAAATTAATAAAATTAATTATTAATTAAAGCAAAAAAAATAATTGTATCAATCAACGGCCCGTTACAGTCCACTGCTGGAATAATTATATAAAAAAACAATATTAATTATTATTAAAATTAATAACACAAGCGTCCCATGGAAATGAATACATAAAAAACATGTTATCGAACGGTTGCTACGACGACGACGTAGCGGTGTCTACGAAATCGGAGAATGATTCCATTGGCTACGAGCATTCTTTTATTATATTGAAGGAAAAATCGACGGCTTAGTAACTTACACCGAAGGTCGGTTGTTGACCTCATAATTCCAAGATAAGAAAAAGTTGAAACATTTTAACATTCTGCGTAAGAAAAAAAACTTAATTAATAATAATAATAGCCGAGATGGATATCCTATAAAAAGAAATAATAATAATAATAATTTATTGAGAAACTTATTTTACAATATAATACCTACTATCGACAAAACATTCCAATAGGGATACAATACACCTCAACTAGGAATATTCCTGTGCTTACAGCTGTAATTATGGTTTATCTGATGACAAATTGCGTTGTTAACTATAACAAGAAATTATCAATGAGTAATTTGAATAATATAGGTGACATTCAGAGTCAAAATTTAACCAAATTTAAGATAGGCATGCTTGAAAAAATATCGAACTGAGCTGGAAAGCTCCAAAAAGCCACCGACTTTGGTGACTTGGACTCTGCTAAGAACAATTTAATTACGCCATTTGACATTAGAACGATCTCGGCTTATTTTTCGTCTATTAATGGCACCCTAAATGCCCAGGTCAATAAGAAAAAAACAATAAGATAAGTGAATATGGGTAGTATAAACCCTATGTATTAGAGCGTCGTCGGTGGTGGCTAGGGCCGCTGTCTTCCGTCCGGGAGATGCGGGTTCGATCACCACCACGTACCAATGTGTTTTCATATTTTGAGTTCATATGTACGTTTATTCGACGCTCTTACGGTGAAGGAAAACATCGTGATGAAACTTGCACGCTCCTGCGAATAAATTCAAAGGCTGTGTGTGAAGTCGACCAACCCGCACTGGGCCAGCGTGGTCGACTAAGGCCTAATTGCCTTAATTCAGGGTAAGCTCGAGCCCTTCGGTGAGGACGTAAATATTGATTTGTTGATGATACCCTAATATTATAATTTCATGCAAAAACTCTGCAAATAAAGTGCGAACCGAACGGAAAGATAAAATCATCTAAATGAGGTCGTGTAAATAAATAAATACTCCATTTGCCAGTGTGAGAGAGAGGAACTGTCGATTTATTCGACAACTTAGAGCCTTATCGAAGTGTTTTACGACAGAGTGCTCTCGTTAAAATTCAACAGATATGCTGAATACAGCCTCTTGCTTCCTCTCCTTGAGTTTATAGCACTTACATGGTTTTGACGCTTCTCTTAGCTTTGTACTTCAGATTAGATAAATTTTACTTCAGCTCCGTGGCTGAGCAGTCGAGCGTTCGACTCTCGTACGGACCTTCCGGGTTCGAGCCCCGGTGAAGACATTTTGCATATATAATTTAAAAATAAACCAGACATTTTTGACTGTTCGCGGAACAAACATCCAAATACTTAAACACACTTAAATACTTAAAACCGTTTCACATATATTACTTAAAACCGTATGCCATTATAAAACTTTTAAAAAAGTTTTTTTTGACAGAGTAATGTCCCGGGCAAAGTCCCGGGTAAACACGTAGCGCAATCAGGAAGTAGCCTCAGGCAAACAGACGAACAAGGAGTCTGCTACGAGGACATTTCAGAATAAAAATGTCCACATAAAGATCCATTTATTATCAAATACAGTCCACAAAGCAAAGCAGTCGACGAGCGTTCAACAATTACAATCTCTTGATCTCAATTTGTTGTAGAAGTTGTTACACCGCCATACGATTAAATAAATCGTGAAGTTTCGATACAAAAAATAACGAAAACAACCACAAACTTTCGTATGGTATGATAAAGTCTGGTGTCCACAACTAGACGACTAGAGACTACTTTCCGTACAAAAGGCCGAGGATCGTATATTATGTTACACCACTGACAGACCAACCCTCTTTATTCCCATGTAACACAAAACACAAAAACAAAAAAGCATACACACAAAACACAAACAAAGCCCAAAGCGCAGCAGCAGGTTGGTGTAGTAATTTGCTTCGGATTAACACTCAAAGTCTTTACTCAATTCAAGATCTATTTACCATAATTTAGAACTATTGAACTATTTAAAACTTGAACTATTCAAAGAATAAATAATATTAAGAGCTGATGAGTGAGTGCATTTGGAAAAGACTCCGTATGCAACGTTGAAGCGGGTAACAGACAGGGCTCCCAAAGCTCGGAGCCCCAGGCTACCGCTCTCTCAAAGCCTTGACGAACTTTTACTAAAACGTGAAGGTGAACCTTTCAGGGTTCCGTAAGAGCTATCTGAATAATAATACTCATCAACACCGAGGGGCTCGAGCCTACCCTGAATCTTAGAAGTCTTAGTCGACCACGCTGGCCCAGTGCGGGTTGGTCGACTTCATACACAACCTTTGAATTTCTTCGCAGGAGTGCGCAGCTTTCATCACGATGTTTTCCTTCACCTTAAGGGCGTCGAATAAACGTACATATGAATTCGAATTTCGAAAACTCATTGGTACGAGGTAAGTTTTGAACCCGCGTCTCCCAAAAGGAAAACAGCGACCCTAGCCACTAGACCACCGACGACGCGACGCTCTCGACGAATAATAATAAGGATAACCCTTTTAGAACAATAATGTTGATAGTCATCATCATCACTCATGCGCAACGAACAGTCATCGAAGATACAATAGTATCTAGTAACTTCTCATAGCTTTAAAATTGTATGAAGATAGCGGCGCATCGATGCTGGCCATTTTGCTTGGCCGCTATTTATATTTAGTTTGAAGGCATTGAGAGGTCAGGTCTATACTATAGTAATTTTGACGTTTGTGAGGCTTTTCTTGAATAGTCAAAGGCCTGCCACGTTTTCTTTCGTGAAACATATTTTCAAAAGTAAGCAATAAAGTTAGTTTCTTAGTTCATTTACTAGTTGAAACTTCTAGAACACAAGTTCATCTTGCACTTGGCCACTTTTTCACCTTAACATTTCACAGAATGGACTTCACAGGACGTGCTGCCGTTGTAACTTTTCGACTAAATGTCTTTAATAAAAGACTCGCCTTGTGAAAAAGGTTCTTTATTCGTCGAGTGCGCTCATTTAGAAACTTGTGTGGGTAGAGCAAAAGGATTTTCTATTAGGATGATTTTGAAATTACTTATATTTTTTTCTTAAAGGGTGAATTGGAAAATCTCTCACGATGTATTTTAATAACTTAAAACCTATTTATTGGTTCGATGTTCAACAGGATTAAATCTTGAAATGTTTTTGGGAGAAGTCTTTGCACAGGAGACATATTTCAGAAGATAAAGAATAAAATAATAATACAAAATAATCGAAAGGTAAAGAATATTGTTAATTAATAGTACATTACGATACAAGGATCGTAGGTGGCATATTACAAACGAGGTGACTTTTGTAAGCCCGAGCCGGCGATTACCTGAGAAAATACATCGGTTTCGAGTGGCTTATCTCTTTTTAAGCCTGTCCGTACACTTGCTTGCTATAGATTAACATTTTATCATTTAAACATTAGTTTCCGGGTTCGATTCCCAGTGGGGACACTGTCAAGCAAAAATTTCTTTGTGAGACTTTCCCCAGTTTGGTTAGGATATTGCAAGCTGAATCACCTGATTGTCCGAAAAAGAGAGATGATTCCATGCTTCGGAAGGCACGTTAAGCCGTTGGTCCCGGCTACTATCTAGTCGTTACACGAGCCAAGTTAGTGGCTTTTGGCGGCTCTATAACACTGACACCAGGGTTTGTGAGGTCAGTTTTCGACCTTACAACCTACATGACGATGACGATGATTTAGACTTTTAACAAAATCTCGAATATTTCTGGTATACTTACACAAATACAAAATCCACCTTCAGCGCCCCCAAAAAAGCTTCCTGGATCCGCCTGGAAACGTCGTCGGAGTCTCGCTGTATCGTTCACAAAGCGCGCATCCTCCGTGAATCCCTCCGAGATTGCCCTCGCGGCGCATCTCGCATCCAATAACAAGGTTGCGGTTCAAAGACGCTGGCTGAAATAACGTAGACATTTTTGAAAACGGAATCGTAAAAAAAATAATCGTAATAATCGTAATCGTACAATAACTTGGTTTAATGTGTGATACTGAACACAAATGCAAGAACATTTTCTCACCACATTTATTGCAAATAACTACCCAAAGGTGCTTCACAAAACATGGTCATTAGCCAAAGCCCAAAGCCCAGCTTCTTGCTAAGCGTCGATGATTTCCATAATGTCTCTTTTAGGCACTAAATGAATATCCCAAGAGTTGAAATCTAATGGGCGATTAACCTGAGAAAAAAAGGTCTTTTTTCCCTGACAAAATATCACGAATCGCCTTATTACGTGTTTGTGTACATTACTGCCAAGAAATGCAAAGGTTGTGTATGAAGTCGACCAACCCAAACTGAGTCAGCGTGGTCGAAGGCCTAATCACCCCGACTCGCCTTCGACCACGCGTGCGTGACGAGTACATAAGCTGGTGATGATGATAAAAATATTTATTTCACAAACTATCTGTGATTTCACATTTAAAAACAAAATTGAAAATTTTAAAAAACCCACGCCGTATGTTAAAATATATTAGAATAAAAAGGATTAAATAACATTTTTGGAAATCCCCCGACCAGAGTCAAATAAGATAAGAAATATAAAATAAAGAAATCTATAAAAAGAGTGATTTCTCACGAAATCCGCCACACAAACAACGAATTATGACCTTTCTTAGTCCTTACGTTTACGTACCTACTTACCTTATTATGCTTTCTCGTAGAGATAGACACAGCAATAATATTTATTAATTTAGGTACTATTACATACTCATCTATCTAATAATATGATACAAATCAAATAAAACACGTCGAGGTCTGCCATTCCCTGCTCTGACATTAATAAATTTTATATAAATACCGTGAGTTTTACTAATTCAGAATATACATCATATTTAGTTTTTGAGTAATATATAAATAAGTAGTTATAATATTTAAACTGAAATTTCGAACAAAGAGAGCGATGATGGCAGCCCCCGACGTGTTTTATTGGATTTGTATCATATTATTAGATAGATGAGTATGTAATAGTACCTAAATTAATAAATATTATTGCTGTGTCTATCTCTACGAGAAAGCAAAAGGTAAGTAGGTACGTAAACGTAAGGACTAAGAAAGGTCATAATTCGTTGTTTGTGTGGCGGATTTCGTGAGAAATCACTCTTTTTATAGATTTCTTTATTTTATATTTCTTATCTTATTTGAATCTGGTCGGGGGATTTCCAAAAATGTTATTTAATCCTTTTTATTCTAATATATTTTAACATAAGGCGTGGGTTTTTTAAAATTTTCAATTTTGTTTTTATTTTAAACTTTTTGGAAAGTACGTTACTTTTGTTTGTTATCACTTAGCACACTAAATCATACCATTGAAAATGACGACATTTTGTTTTCTTTGTGTTTCGATATTGTATATTATGCTAGTAATTAAACATACATAATTTATTAGTATGCCTTTTTAAAACTAACTGGCGGTAATCAAAATGATGGATGTTGTTTGGATTTGGCAGAAATTTGGTATGTGCGATATTGAGACTACTAGTTACTTAGTGTCCAAGCGGCCACCTATCCTCGCTGTTGCAGTATTTCTTTATAGTCTACCGCCATGCGCCATAAAACATGTCCAAGAACCTGATCTGTAAAGATACCGGTTCAGTAGTTTTGAAAACTCCTGTAATGCCAACTTATCTGGCTACTGCAGGGCTCCCTGGTGGTCTACCGCCTCAAAACATATCCAACAACCAGCTCCAAAATGAAGCCTTTTGAATGCAAAAAACCGCATCGAAGTCGATTCAGTACTCTTTGAGAACTCCTGTAGTACCAACTTATCTGGCTGCTGCAGGCCTCCCTGGTGGTCTACCTCCATAAAACGTATCTAAGAACCTGCTCCAAAATGAAGCCTTTTGAATGCAAAAAACCGCATCGAAATCGATTCAGTACTTTTTGAGAACTCCTGTAGTACCAACTTATGTGGCTACTGCAGGGCTCCCTGGTGGTCTACCGCCCCAAAGCATGTCTAACAACTAGCTCCAATATGAAGCCTTTTGAATGCAAAAAACTGCATCGAAATCGATTCGGTAGTTTTTGATAACTCCTGTGTTGCCAACTTATCTGGCTGCTGCAGCGCTCCCTGATGGTCTACCTACATAAAACATATCTAAGATCCTAAGTTGAAGTGATACCTTTTCAATGCAAAAAACCGGAACTAAATCGGTCCAGTGGTTTTCGAGATAGAAGGTAACAAACAAACAAACAAACAAACAAACAAACAACCTCTTACCCTAAACGCATATACCGCCTCCGTTCCGTTCCGTCCGTCGTGGGTAAAAATGGCGACATACTGACGCCATAGCCAGTGTCTCTCGAGATAATGCAACATCCAATTTGTTCAGGCTTATTGAGATTATGGTGGAATAATAAAACTTACATACATACCTGGGCTGATTGATAACTGGCCGAAACGACGAACTTAAAAAAATGATACGCAAAAAAAAAATATTACATTATATTTTGGCATCCTTTTGAAAATAGAACGCCAAATTTGAATTTAATCGAACTGGTGGAATTTGTTTGATAGGACGTAGAACTTTCTCTGTCGTAAATTTTCTTAACAATGGAAAGAAACGAAATTCGTGCGGTGGTAAAGTTTTACGTTTTAAAACAGAAAACAGCAACCCAGATTAAAACCAAGATAGACAGTGTTTTAGGTAATTCTGCTCCTGCATTGAGTACAATTCACACCTGGGTAACTGATTTTAAACGTGGAAGACAGAGCTGCGAAGACGCCCACAGGTCTGGCCGTCCAAATGAAGTCACGAATCCGGACATGATCAAAAAAATTCACAAAATTGTATTGAATGATCGGCGCTTGAAGTTGCGAGAGATAGCAGAGATGGTGAGCATTTCATCTGAACGCGTTTTTAATATTTTGCACCAACATTTGGGAATGAAAAAGATTTGCGCGCGATGGGTGCCGCGTTTGCTCACTGTTGACCAAAAGCAACGTCGAGTGGACGATTCATCGGAGTGTTTGGCGCTGTTTAACCGAGATCCTAACGAGTTTTCGCGGCGTTATGTAACAGTCGATGAAACCTGGATACATCATTATACTCCCGAGACAAAAGAACAATCTAAGCTGTGGACTGAGAGCGGAAGACCTGCGCCGAAGAAAGCAAAAACGGTTTTGTCGGCCGGCAAAGTGATGGCGACTGTTATTTGGGATGCTCGAGGGATTATTTTAGTGGATTATCTGCAAAAAGGAAAAACAATAAATGGAGAGTACTACGCAAGCTTGCTGCAAAAATTAAGTGAAGAAATCCAGAAAAAACGACCACATTTGGCCAAGAAAAAAGTTTTGTTCCACCATGACAACGCACCTGCACACACGTCAATGGTTGCAGTCACCAAACTCCATGAATTGCTGTTCGAATTGCTACCGCATCCACCCTATTCCCCGGATCTGGCCCCGTGTGACTTCCACTTATTCCCAAACCTGAAGAAATGGTTAGGTGGCCAGAGATTTTCATCAAATGAAGAAGTCATTGTTGCCGTGGACGAGTATTTTGAGGGGTTGGAGAAAACATTTTATCAAACTGGTGTAACGGCATTGGAGAAGCGCTGGACTAAATACATCGAGGTAGAAGGAAACTACGTTGAGAAATAAATTATATTATAGATTTTTAAAGTTTTTCTTTGTCGTTTCGGAAACTTATCAATCAGCTCGTACATGAACCTTGAAAACTTAGCTCTACACTCCTTTTTTAGTAAATTATTATATAAATAAAGACTGTGTATAAATAAACAATTCAAATAGACACAAAACTAAAGCAATTTCCCAGTAATAACGGAAGCAATAAAATAAAGTTATCATTAAAAGGCCTGACGGTGATCTTATAACTGGAGGACAACTCTATTACCCCATTTGTTTGCGAGGTTTAATGGAAATCTGGCAATTCAATTCATTGTTTCGGTCATAAATCTTTTAACCACTTAATACTGTGAATAATAATTATATTTATTCATTAAGCTGCAAGAGAGCTTCCGCCTACAAATATTTCTATACTTTCCTATTAGTTAAATTATTAAAACTGTCGCGAACTAGTCGGCCAACCGCCAATTAATTAATTACAGTACCTATAAATTGCAGTATTTTTAATTAAAATCCTGTCTAGTATAATTATTTTCAATTAAAAATTTATTTATTTATTTTATTTCATATCTTGAAGAACTTCCTTCAATAAACACTTCAAATATACAAAGTAATAGATTTAATGTGAAGTTTTCTGAACTTGAACGTTTTTTATTGTTTATGTTAAGAGTAAGAGCTTTGGAGATTCTTGGGCAAGATTTTAGTCCAACAATATAAGTGACATCTTAAAAAAAAACTTACAATATCAAAATACATTCAGAGGCGCTTTCAATTCAAGCAATCACAAACCATAATGTTGACCGCGACCAAACATTTTATTCCAGGCATTCCAGAACCCAGTCGAGACAGGTCGAGACCAGACAAATTCAATTTTGAAATAGACTCCGTGGACTAGAGAAAAATAAACACTTCTTAAGATAAGTTTTTTTCTTGTTCTGTCTGCTTTAATATTACTACTGAAGATAATATAATCTAGATAGTAGAGGCTGTTGTCCTTGTGGTATAGTTTGTAGTGTTATTCTACCTTTACACTGTGAAATTTAACTGGTAGATTTTCGTTAAAGGGAGTGTTCAGTCCGTTAAACTGAACAACTTTCCCCAAGGTACGTGGGCTGACAGATAAAAAAAAATGTATACTCTAATAGTAAATCGATCATCTGGCCGCGCAGTTTTTATGAACGCGTAATTTTTTTCTGTTGTTTTACAACCCATGCTCCTTAAGAGAAGTTGTTCAGGTATTTCAGTTTAGTATAAGATCTGTGAGCGTATGCCATCCAGTACGTCGGACTGATATGTTTTCATTATTATAACGTTTAAAGGTTTAATATTTGACTGCTTAAAGGAAAAGAAAACAAAACACAATCCTTCTTGATTTCCCAATACTTTCAAAGTCTTCATGTTGAATATGATCAAGTTTCGTTCTTGAAACTTGTGCGATCAAATGAGAATAGATTGGCTTCTGATTCTAAGAAAACTTACAAGAGTTCTCTTAAAGTTAAGAATATCCAAGTTATTGTTTTTAAAATGAAGTATAAGAACAATACCGAATACTGAAGAAGTTTAGTCAAGGAAAGATAGATCCTTATACGAAAAGAATAATGCCAACAAAAACATAACTTGTAAATAAAAACAAAGTCTCCCAACTCAGTTCTTCTACCATAAAAAGTTGTGAGATTACAAATATTTTTCTTAACCGGATGGTTCTGAGATTCTAAAACACACTGTATATTTTAAGGTTTAAACTAATTTCCTTTAAAAGGTAGCACTAATACCCTATCAACATCATCAACGGCCCGTTACAGTCCACTGCTGGACTATGAGCCTCCTCCACTTAAGTGTTTGGTTTTGCCATAATCTCTACGCTTGGCAGGCGGGTTGGAGATTGCAGATTAAAAGGTTACTGTATCAGAGAGCGCTGCTGCCCGTTCCCTGTTCAACGTGTATTCCCTAAATCGCCTCTTACGACACCCACGGGAAGAGTAGAGGTTGGTGACAAATGTATTCTACTCTGCCGTCACCACAAAACATTAACTTATGTCCAGTCTTTTGTCTTCCTTTACTTTTTCTTTACCTGAAGCATAATTCGACGTAAACAAACGCAAGGAGCTCTCGCTGTTCAAGCGGTAAATATCAGTCCTTCCGAACGCGAGTATTTATTGAAAAAGTTTCACATCATGCTTCTCGTTCGGTGTGTTCGTCCAGAGTTTAGTGAAAGAGAAACCTAGGAAGGTCTCAGGTTCGATTTCTAACTGAAATATTTTAAACAATTTATGTGAATTATTATTATAATTTTATTCAAAATATTGATCGTAACGACATCGGAAGACAACATTTTTTTCTTCGTTCACAAATTATTGGGTAAGTCTAAAATAAATAAAAAGTTGCCTAAAAGAAATTGCTAAAAGCAATACCTGGACATTTTCGTATTTTTAACCGACTTCAAAAAAGGAGGAGGTTCTCAATTCGTCTGTATTTTTTTTTTATGTATGTTATTAGATATCTCCGCCAATGGTTAACCGATATTAATAATTCTTTTTTCATTCGATAGGATTTACTCTCGAGGTGGTCCCATATTAATTTCGTCAAGATCTGATGGTGGAACATGAGGTAAAACTTGGAAATTCCTCAACGGAATGTAGCATTCGCTTCATTATTCGTCTATTCTTTTAGTCATATCTCAGTCAGTTTTCAACCGATTTTGATGTTTTTTTTTTCATTCGATAAAATGGACTCCAAAAGGAAGTACAAAATTCTAAATATTTACTTTATACACTACCTATCTACTTAATTGAGGATATTGGCAATATTTTTTTCATGTTCCATCTGAAATGTTATTTTATTTGTTTATTTTTAGTGGAGATAACCATATAAGGTAATTTGAAGGAGGTTTCTATTTTTTGTTAAAATTATTTTTATTTGTAATATTTTCGGGGGAGTGCAATAATTATTCATTATAATATAAGTGAAAAACTTCATGTGCTTTGTTTTTAGGTCGATTTGAAATATTTTTCATTAAAGCGATAGACGTGACTGATTTAATACATAAATAATCATACCTACATTACACTCACAAAAACAATAAACTACAAATAAATAACTATCTATACTTAATGTATACATACCTATAAATATGCACAACATCCCTACTTATATTAAATATACCTACTAGCCTTAGGCTTAATGTATAAGTAAAGCGTAAAGCTACCGAAGTTGGATTCACTCACTCGCCGGCAAGTGTGGCAGCCTGGCAGATATTAAAACTGATTCTTCCCCCATTTTCTCCACTCCATTCGGCAGAACAACTCTTGATTGTTATGACACCCTGGTAACTTTTGGGAGGATTTTTATTATTATGAACGATTGGTATGGCCCAATTCGATTACAATATTTTAATTTTGTAATTCCTTTCTGTTTTCCAGATTTTGTCTCCTTTAACATGCGGGTTATTCTCGAAGACTTTAAAAGGAATAACACGGCTTGCCAAAGCTCGTTCATGCTACTGTATAGGCACAAAATTAATATAGTAAGTACTACCGTATCACTCTGATTCAGGGTAGGCTCAAGCCCCTCGATGGGGACGTATATGAGCTGCTGATGATCATGACTACCGTACAGAATGGCCACTCACCCTCGCCGCTAATCGGCGCTTCACCCCGCCCCGCACTGTGACATGTTGGAGGGCGGGTTAGGAGTATCGAATCAAGATGGCCGAGCCGCGCCGACGACGCCTTGCGCATTGGCAGTCGTACATGGTACAACCTAGTCAAAGTCAAAGTCAAAATTATTTATTTCCATAGGATGTTATTACATGACTTAGATCCGTCATTACATTTTTTTTTGGTGAGTTCACTAACCCATTGGCGGAATCTATGGAGAAGAGCTCACGGAAAAAACTTCATAGTCGTCGCATCTTTTGCGTTTCCTTTTTTTAAATAAAATATTGTCAGTTACAAAATTAATGCTTATTCTATATCGAATAAGCCTGGTACAACCAAAGAATTATCTATTGCAGATCGCTGGGTACAACGCACGTAACATCGTGACCGCACGTCGATAACCCTTGTAGCATCGAGCGCATTTTACTAGTAAATCTAGAAGTAGGCATTGTGGGCATTGTATGGCGTGGCCAAGGTGTGGTATGGGACTAAAATAGCCAGCTAATACGGCTGGTCATTTAATTAGTATCCGGGTGCATGAGCTAGCTGCTGTATTATGTATTATTGGTCCACTTATTTCAAACAAAAAACTCTTAAGAAAACGATGCAGACAACACCGTTACCTGCAATACCAACTTACATGAAATTCCTTTCTACAAATTTATGAAGGGGCGGCTGCAGGTTCACTCGCCAAGCAAATTGGCTGGAACTAGGCAAACAGGGCCGGACTGGATCTATTTACATTACAAACACGCTGCGCTGGCCGGCTGAAAATATAAAGCGCTTTTTGTGCTCCAACAAGATGGCGACAATGCAATGTTACACGTCCCTTACCGGGTTGTTTAGTACACAATGTTAGAACCTGGAACTAACCAATGTCATCTATGGGAACAGGAAATTATGACTCATCACTCGCTATGACTACGCCCTTTTGGTACGCTGGTACTGACTTATGGTACAATACAACCGATCCAGTGGCATTGTACTCATGAGGTACCGCAGTTTATTAAAATTATGAGATCTGCAACAAAAAATCATGAAACCACGTACTTAACTGACTAGCACAATATACTCGTATATATTTTTAATATGACATTAAATGGGTCACCTTTCTCGCAAAACTGATCGCATTTCCGGTAAAAAAGTTCTCGAGTAGTGACCACGTAATTGGAAATCGCAGCAGAGGTGACTTCGCATAGTGGACCGATAAACCAAGTTATTTTCTGCAAATAACTTGGTTTATCGGTCCACTATGTTATTTTCTGCAAATAACTTGGTTTATCGGTCCACTATGCGAAGTCACCTCTGCTGCGATTCGATGCGTCAAGTCTCTTAACTGCTATGATGGACTACGACGTAGTGATGTATTCTGAAATACAGTACATGCATTTCGTCACGAGAGTGGTAAGTTCCCTGTATTAGCATAGCTGGAGGTGTCGGTTGCTGGGCGATACGGGATGCACTCTGTACTGTAATTGTGTTCGGAAGCCATTGTTCCGCGATACCAGGTTTGTTGAAGCTCCTATCAGCGATTTTACGTGTATTGGAAACTCGATGAGGCTCGAACGCTTGTGTTTTAGAAGAGTTTTTGTTCGAATGTGAAGATATGGCTATGTCTGTGGGAAGGAGAGATAATTGGCTCATGGGCCTGCAATGGAAACGTTTATTATCAGGATTGGTGTAGGCTAAGGATGATCTTGTTCTTTTTCATCGTGTGGATTACAAGGTTGAAAACCAACCTCACAAACTCTGGTGTCAGTGCTAAAGAGCCGCCAAATGCCACTGATATGGCTCAGTCAGTAAGTCAGTGGCCTTTGGCGGTTTTATAGCACTTTACCAGGGGTCGTGAAGTCCTGGAAGGTGAAGAAGGAAGGAAGGAAGGTCACTGACATGGCTAAATAGTAGCCGGAACCAACGGCTAGGAGTGATTTTTGCTTGACAGTGTCCCCACCGAGAATCAAACCCGGAACCTCCCTAATAAGGAACGAAAGCTTGATCACTCGGCCACGAAAGCTGTAAGGATGATAAAACGATGACTTACTAAGCGCTTTTTGGACAGAAAATTAGTTTATAATATTACAAATTAGACTACAAAGCCAAGATATTTGTCTATAAACACAAGGGCGTCTATAACCTCAATGTTATAGTGCTTCGGCAACCCTATAGAAAAAAAAATACTTCTCACTATCTCGAAATCAAGAAGTTACATAAAACTACCCACTAATTAGTTTGATTGCCCTCAATTTCTCTCGGCGTACTCCTTGCGGCAAACATACACACCATTTTCTTTTACGTCTTTAAGCGATCTCGGGCTTAATAAATTCATGCGTCTTTTGACACCGCCCGACCTTTTACTACCTCTTTCACCCTCTCACTACCATCTACCAAGATAACTTCACCTTACGCGAAATTTTATTTCATGTCAAATACATTAACAACTTCGTTACTAACCTCAAGCGTGTGGTATGTTCAAAGCCGTCAATGAATTCGAAATTAAGCGATGTATTGGCTGTAGTATAATAACAAAGACGAAACACATGTATGTAGGGTGAGTGCAGCAATAATGGTATATGTGCTTAGCGCTTTAATCAAGGGTTGGCGCGATACCTAATTAGAAGAGGTGAGGGTAGTTGAACAAGGCTCGTTACTGATTGAGGGTAAGTATGGGCGTCTCTATAGCGGTGTCTCGGGAAGTTTCTCGTTGGCTTTGTTTGTTGCTTTTTACAAGGCTTGTTTGAAAGTTGTTGGTTTAATTATGACTTTAGTTTGAAGAAAGGTAACAGAAATGTTGAATAGAGTCAGATAGAACAACAAGAAGGCCTTGTCAGGTTAATGATCAAAATCTACTATCCCTCAAAGTTTTATTTTTTGAAGATTTAATTTCAAGTCTATTGTAAACTTTCTAGTCTGTACTTTCTTCTCTCTCGAAATCTATTTTATTTGAAAAAAGAACTAATAAAACAATGGGCGTCAGCTGAGGGAGAGAGGGCTTGATCCCCGCTCCAGCTCGTTTCTCGCTCAAAGTTTGTCCATTTTTTTTGTTTGTTTTTTTTTTTTGTTTTTTTTTGTTGTTTTTTTTTTGTTTGTATAGCGCGGAAACGCTGCTAGTGTGATGGATATTTTTGGGCCGGGAATGACCGGGGGTGGGCTTTTCGAGTAGTTTTTGACAGTCAATAATATTTTTATATTTTTTTTTTGTTGACGTTTAGTAATTTTTATTATAAGGTATGATGATATAATTTTTTCTTGGCTAAAATCTGACAATAATAATTTATTTAAAAACAATTAAATTATAGTGTTTTTTCTCACTTTTGGCATTATCATACAACTCATAAGAAAAGCCGCTTTGTGAAGATGTTTTTATTGAAAAAATGCCTCTGCGTTTTAGTAGCGAAAGTTGAAATTACCAAAATATGTATATCTAAAGATCTTGTCTAAGACACTTCCGTCTTCAAAGTGAGTTACCAATAATTATTCTTTATCAATATTTTTGTTTCAAAATATTTGTATAATAGATTTCATTTGAGTATGTACGTTTGTTCGTATGTACGTAGTTTTTTTTTTCACCTGAATTAATTTAATTTTTATTGGATAAAGTTTACTATAAGTTATGAAACAATGCATGTATCTTCAAAATCGATTTTACAGACTTAAATATCGTTTGTAGTACTCAAATCAGTTTTTTTATGGAAATACTCGTCACTCGCCGTATTATCTGTCCTATCTAAACAAGCGTTGGGTTCAAAGTACTTCAAAGCTACGAGTACCTGTCGGGGTAGCCAGCGCATTAATCACGTGACCCCGTAATTACTATGGCGAAACTTTTGACTCGATCTCGATAGGGCTCAGGTAAATATGGGCCCAATAACAGGGCCTTGGCCCGTCAGTTCAGTTCAGTTCAGTTTGCTTATTCTAATCAACGAAGTTTGGAATTACCCACTTTAAAACCACTACATAATTATTTTGGTGACTTTTTGGTAGAGACCCGCTTCCCTTTTCTGAGCGCTAATTGCATAGCGCTAATAAATTGCTCCCTAGCAATAAGGTCGCCTTTTAACTTTTCTGTTCCATCTGCACCTTGTTTTTTTCTGTTGTTTCCGTATAAACAATACTCGTATTGTATTGTATGTACTGATATCATTATTCCATAATTTTCTTGTGTTCCCGCAATAGATGTAAATAAATAAATGTGAACGTATTATGAGGCTGGATGAGGAAAGTGGGTGATCGTGCGCTTTGGCGTGCCCTTGGGGAGGCCTACGTCCAGCAGTGGACTGCAATAGGCTGATTGATTGATTGAACGTGATTATCATTTTAAATATACAATTTTCAGAGGGTTACTTACGACAGAATAGGACAGAATAAAAATTTTAAGTTAGTTGATTATTTAAATGACAAAGAGGCTTGGTGTTCGGATGGTCCAGCTCGGCACAGGAAACGTTAACAATGTATATTGACTACTGTAAACAATATTGTTTTTTAAAAGAAAAGTACAAAAGATACGAGTCCTGTGGAGTTTCTTCTGGCCGTTCTTCGCCACAGAAGGCGTACACTTGTAGTGAACGGGCCATCTTGCTTTGACGTCGAAAAATTATTTTGTTAAATCTTACTTCGAATAAAGACACTTTTATCTTTTATCAGAAGCTGTTCTAGTTCTTACGTCACGCTTCGATCGATCTACGAGTAGACAAACAGTCGCGATCTATGAGTAGACAAACAGTCGCGATCTATGAGTAGACAAACAGTCGCGATCTATGATTAGACAAACAGTCGCGATCTATGAGTAGACAAACAGTCGCGATCTATGAGTAGACAAACAGTCGCGATCTATGAGTAGACAAACAGTCGCGATCTATGAGTAGACAAACAGTCGCGATCTATGAGTAGACAAACAGTCGCGATCTATGAGTAGACAAACAGTCGCGATCTATGAGTAGACAAACAGTCGCGATCTATGAGTAGACAAACAGTCGCGATCTATGAGTAGACAAACAGTCGCGCTTAGTCGGCTAAGAACAAAATCTTATTTCTATTCTATTAGAGCTGACCCTCACGGACCTTTCTGATATCAAAACAAACACTTTCATCGGTTTTCAATTCCGTAAGGTCCATGTTTGTTCGGGACACGAGCGAGCATGCTTGGATAGGTGTGCTAAGCTTGTTAATATCGAAGTGACCTGAACCCTTGCAGAAAATTGTATGTGATTAAAATTATTTCTTAAAAGCTAAAATAAACTAGCTTTTATATGTGTAAGGATGTATTATATAAAAAGTGTGTTGTTTGCGAGCCAATTCCAGCTCTGTTCACGTCTTTGGAAAAATGAGCGAGGTCTTTAGTTCTTGGGTTTCACTTCTCAAATATGTTCAGTATCGCCGATACGTCCACCAGTCGTGTATTTTTTATTTTTTTTTAAGTAGCCTCTTGTGTGTCCCACTGCTGGGCAAAGGCCTCTCCCTCGCTCTCGTCATTCCTCCCGATCTTGGGTCTCTCGATGCCAGCCCTTCAGAAATCCGTCCAAGTCATCTCGCCATCGTCTTCGTGGTCAACCTCGACGGCAGCGACCATCCTCCGGCACCCATTCCGTGGCTATCCTAGCGCACCTAACCGGGTGCATGCGGTAGACATGCCCAGCCCAGTCCCATTTCAGTTTCGCGGACTACGAAACTTGGTGTTACGAAAGTAAAAACAAATCGAAGTTTTAAATATAACTTTGGTTTCTGGCGTGACCTCAAATACAAGCTGTATCAGTATAGAAGACAAGTTTTCGTCTTAAACCTCTTTCCTAAGTACCTCAATACAAGATTACTGTGAATCTCGACGGGCGTGCTCTAGAACCTCTCGTCTATCGAAGACTTGTGCAACTTGAATCCCTCTCCACGGATTTAACTAGAACTCTTTGATTCCTCTTTATTTCAAAGCCCGGTCTTATTGTTAGTCTATTTTGTTGAACATAATAATGTAAACTAAATTTTAATTTGTTTTCTGTTCGCTTATTTTCTAGTTTTGTTTTGTTATTTGATTTTTGCAGTTCAAAATAAACGAGGATGTATGAAGTCTGGCTTTTCAAACTGACAAAAACATAAGAAATTGTTGGTCCTATATTTGTACCACAGAGTAGGTAAAGCGGCTTTATTATTTTGTGCTCGTACTGTAAAATGTGTCAAACCCTTGTTGTAATAAAGACAAAAACAAATACTGTCATGTTGTCAGTTATCAAATATTTTTATTTTAGAATAATATTTTTGACTAAAACTTTAGCCTCAATTCTCTATTTCAATTTCTAAAACTACAAATTATTAAACCAATCTGAGCTATCCATTGCCTCTCCATAACCTTCTATTTCCGCTGTTCATTTTACCGAAACCTCAGTGTTCAAATAATATTGTGTATTTTGTTAACATACATACATACTCGTAAATATAGGTCGTCAGATCCACTGACCTGTATAGATTAGTGCTCTAGATTGAATATAACGATTGAATGTAACTCCACGACCCTAATATAAAGTAAAACTATGTAGAACAACGTGTGTCTGTTGTATGACATACAGAAAGTTATAATAAAAGATTTGAGACGAATTAAGAGAATTTTTATTTATTTAATACGTTCTTGTAATGAATTTTTATAATTTTAATACGTTCTTGTAATGAATGTTTTTAATTTTAATACGTTAAGACGTTTTTGATATTTCTAAAATAAATAACTCAAAAACAAAGAGATAATGCAAAACTAAATGCATACTTGGGATGCAGAGTCTGAGATACGTTTGCATTGTGAGTTTCAGAAATATCGAATTAAGTTTAGGAAAAAGTCATGTTGACCTAGCGCGTACCGTCGATGCGTGTCGCGAATATACATGGTGGGAGGCAGTCGGCCGTCTAGGAATAGATGGCTGGCGGAACGTTAAGTTCATGAAAATTGACATTATTGTCAAAGTGCAAAAATAGACTAGCAGGAGTCTATACTTGAAAAACCAAGTGAAATAATTGCCGAACCTAAAGTCGCAGGCGCTGCACAGCCTCTCACTGCCTTTCGACGGGATTTCGGTCCCTGAAGACTGGCGTGCTGTCTGTTTGATATGGGAACGGTTAATTATTCCTCTATGGATGACATATCCCATCCGAGATGGTCAAAAATGAAAATCAAGGGAATCATAGGGTTGGCGCTCCTGGATGACCTAATGAAAGCGGACGTGGCCGCTGGATCAAACTGATCACATAATGCACTATATTTGACCATCTAATAGAGGACCCTTATCTGACGCATGAAGATGAGGTATAGCTATCGCTGCTATGATATTGTTGACACTGCATGTCTAGCTCTGAACCGCTGGTGTATGGGTCGCATCCTAGGCGTGATAAGTACACTAGTTAACAATATCTTAGTGACTACCTTCAAGACGCCAGTCTGTGGAGAGATTTCCGTATCTGACCTATGAAGATGTGGAGTAACCATTGGGCTGCTATAAATGCCGCTACCACGCATGTCTAGCTCTGAACCGCTGATTGGCCGAGACGCATACAGCGACGAATTCATCGTCGTGGATGGGGACTTGTCCACATCCATGCGCGGTGGACCTCAGACTGATAAGTGTCGACGATAGTCTTTCAAGTATTAACCCTGATAGTGGAGGTAGCGGAGGACATAGTGGCTTCCTTCAAGACATAAGTCTGTGAAGAGGCATACTGGAACGAGTTTATTAATTGAGAATGAGAAACTGGACGTGGACTGCTCTGGCTAATATCATCATGTATGATTTATTACCGAATCAACTGTGCGATGTAATATCGACACATATTATGGCTGTAAGGGGAGGAGGCTCATAGTCCAGCAGTGGACTGTACGGGTATTGATGATGGCTGTGGCTGGCTATATTCAGAGCAATAGCTGAAATGAGTCTTTAGATTCATATGCGGTCTCAGGCACGGAGACGCGCGGCGGAGATATGGAGATAAGTAAAAATTGTGGGATAATGACCTAATTGTAATAAAAAAGAAAATCGATGAAACATATATGTGCGTGCAGTTTATTTATGTATTTGAAATTGTGGTGTTGTGAAAGTGCGTTTTTAAAGTTGCAGTACCTACGACTGTTGCGAAAAATTATAATGAAAAATTTTAAATGCACTAATTCCAGACAACTGATGACAGTTGATGACAGTTGTTGGACAAAAACAAATTTAGTGAAGATTGCTGGGCGCCGGTGAATGCACGTTTCGTCCTGCGAGTTAGCACGTTGGAAACCTATGTTCAGCAGTGAACGTCTTCTGACTGAGATGATGATGATAATGAATTTTTAAACCAAGATTTTTCTTTAATTTAATCCTACTAATATTATAAATGTGAAAATATATTATAAATGTGAAAATATATGACGTACTGGCAATCGCAGTGTGGGACGGCCACCTACAAGATGG
Organism: Carpatolechia fugitivella; assembly: GCA_951230895.1. Classification (NCBI taxonomy): domain Eukaryota; kingdom Metazoa; phylum Arthropoda; class Insecta; order Lepidoptera; family Gelechiidae; genus Carpatolechia; species Carpatolechia fugitivella. Next base: position 13,427,296 of record OX579666.1, on the reverse strand, counting down.
ACCGACGACCTGGTGAGGATCACTGGGATCGTTGGATGCAGGTGGCTATGGACCTGTCGCGCTGGAGTCCGATTGGAGAGGCCTATATTCAGCAGTGGACCTTAACAGGCTGAAATGATGATGATGATGAAACTTTATTTGGATATATAGGATGTTTGTTGCGCTTTCAAGCTTAAAGTACTCAATCGGGATTTGGATGACATTTGGAGTGGAAATAGATTGTAACCTGGATTAAAACATAAAATATTTTTTACCGGAAAAAAGCTTATTCCCACGAAAAAATCTTACACAACGCGAGCATAGCCGCGGGCGGACCGCTAGTAAAATAGGAAACTATACATCAAATCAAATCATAAATATTCAGTCTAGTAGCAACTGGTATAGAAGTCAGTGGCGGGATCGCTCGCCGCAACTTGGATAGCAGTGTAAACGTTGAGGTTGTGACGTCAAATTGAAACAGCATCATTCAAATCGAGCATTTTCCGTGTGGGTCTAGTGGCGGGTTCCAATCATGATTTTAAAATGAACCCGTCACAAAGCAAAAAAAAACCTAGTATAACGTTTGAGCAATTCAAATTATTTTTCTACTGAAGTATTTATATTTGTTTTGTTGCCCAATTTTAAAAATATTTTAGGTCGCCAACTGACATTACGATTAACCTTATATTTTCTGCTTCTGGTTTCTATATTGTACAAATCGCGGAAGTCTTAAGCAATTTTGTCAAAGTTTGCGAAAAATCAAGCTTTCGAAAAACTGTATATCGGCATGACTTTTATCAACATTGTAAAAAGAGTGCTGCCGATGAATAATTAGAATAGAATATAAATAATAAAAAATAAAATATATTTTATTTCAGGCACTAAAAAACATAACTATGTTGTCCCATATACATTTTTTTAATTTAATAAATTTAACAAATTCAATAAATTTCGGAAAAAAATTAAATCAATCAAATACATTAAATCAGTCAATTATTATAACAGCTGTTGAAAAACTTTGTCAATACAAGATAATATTTATTTTAGATAAGTGATAAAGTGAATCCGAGGTAATGTTTGTTAGTTGTTCAAAATAAAGTCACTATCATACTTAAATATAATAGAATAATATATGCATTTCACTGCTTTCCAATGAACTCAACGTAAAGGGTTATAATTCCCTTTTATTTAACAGGGTGGAATGGGTCAGTATGGTTAACTCTGAAACTATAACAAAGATATCTGTTCTAAGGAACCGTGTCATCTCATCGATTTGAGTGCGATATTGGATCCCAAAACTCAAAAACCCAAGTCATTGTTAGTCAAATGAAAGAAATCCCAAATCACGAACATCTTTACCCAATACACTGATGGTCAAATTATTGGCAAGACATGAAAATAAATTCATGCAAAGATTTAATAAAAAACCAATACTCTGTTTGAAAATCGAACCCGGTCGAATTGAAGTAAAAAAAACCAGTGAAATACAGTGCATTTTAATCATTTTAGGTATCATATTTCACAGTAAAAATTACTGCTTATGACCTACACAATCAATATCGCATTAGAAATAATTAATTTTTTGTTTTTCAATTTGACCGGGTTCGATTCTCCTACTGAGTACGACTTTTTTTTCTCTCCGGGTGAGCCTTAGGTCCTGAAGTTTTCTAATCTATGAATGCAGTTTTTCTTGTCATTAAAATCGATGACTTGTTTCCTTAGAACAAATCTTCCTATGTCTTATAGTTTCCGAGTTACCAACTATACTCTAAATGGGCCACCTTGTATACTAGACCACTTATTTGTTCATGTGTAATTCTCACATGTAATTGTGCATTCCCCGAAGTGCTCTAAGTAGTTTACATTCGCGCTCTCAGCTCGGGACGCGTTTGACTCCAGCGTTCCCGACAGACCGTATACGGTGTCGTGCAATTTGCAACAGTCGCAGAGGCGACAAATAGATAGATAAACCAAAACTAGATAACGGTGTTGTAAATATAAATTATGAGAAATATAAATAGTAAAACAAAACTTCTCATAGATAATGTTCTTTATTACATGAGTGCCCAAAAACAGGAATCTAATGTTTTCAGGGATCTATTAATGTATATTTGTTTATTATTTTGTTGCCATCACTTTCTTTAAAATGACAAACTAAAGAGTTAGTTTGTCATTTTAAAAAGTTTGTTATCCTATACTTTTCTTAAAAAAAGATTGTAATATAGTTCTTTTACTTATGTGATACTAGTACTTTTAAATTAAGCTTAGGGCTCCAATCTTAGCGTAGGACTCCGCAAGACGTCTTGGATTACTTGGACCTGCAAAACCCGCTATGTGGACTTTGTGGAATGCACTTACTTGCTTCACGGCTGACCCACTATATCTGCGGCTGGCTGGGTCACTGTCTGGATTTAAATTTGAAAATTAAATTGTATTTTTACGTCCGTAATCGCTAAAATTTATTTTTGAGACTTTCTTCAGTTTGGTCAGGGCATTGCATGATTGTCCGAAAAGAAAGACGATTCCGTGCTCCGAAAAGCACGTCAAGCCGGTTAGTTATTTAGTCGTTACACAGGCCATGTCAGTGGCCTTTGGCGGCTCTATAACACTGACACCAGGGTTTATGAGGTCGGTTGTTGACCTTACAACCCACACGATGAATAAAATTAAAACTTCTAGTACATAAGAACTTCTCAAGTGGCGACTGTGCGCCGAAGATGCGTGGGCAGGCTCCCTTCAAGTAGGACCGACGATCTGGTGAAGGTCGCGGGAAGCCGCTGGATGCAAGCTAATCAAGACGGTTGTTGTCTCCACAACAACAAAAGCTAGCTGCTTGACAAAAGTAACCATCCTTGAGGGTTACCTTTGTCCAGCAGTGAACGTCTTTCAGCTGAGATAACGCAGTCATCAACATCATCATCATCATCTCAGCCGGAAGACGTCCACTGCTGAACATAGGCATCCCCTATATGCAGTTCATTATTAAATAAATATGTGGCGACATGTCGGGACATCTTCACACACGGCCATCTGATCCCAAACTAAGCAGAGCTTGTACTATGGGTACCAAGCAGCTGATATACATTACATAAATAGATAAATACATATACGTACTTATATAGATAAACATCAACCAGACACAAGGCTAACACAAGTTCTCATCACAGGAATGTTTGCCCTGGACGGGATTCGAACCCGCGACCCTGTGCGTCGGAGGAAAATACACTACCACCTGGGCTACGTAGCCGTCAATATATATAATAGCTAGGATTTGGTCAGTGATGTACCATTTTTAACAACAAAAAAACATGCACAATCTAGGTTTCTATAATCATCATTCTTTTTTTTCTCATTACTTGGTATTGCTAGAAACTGTATGTACCTATATAAATGAAGCGACACCTGTACAGGCGACATGAAAGGTGCCGCCTACGCTGCGCCGCGTTCCTCGCTCTCATTATGCTCTACGCTATTTGCGCAGCGAGCGTGAACGTAATTAAGGGGCTCTTCTTCCACACTACGTGACTCCTTCACACAAAGCAACAAAATATACTTTGGCAGACAAAAAAACTCTTATTAATGACTTCCTTGTATCTATCGGGACAGTCAAAGAAACAGACACACAGATAACGAGCTACGCTGCCTACATGACGGCTGTTTTCAGGAATACGCCATAAATCACAAAATTGTTTGGCGCTTCATCCCACCTGCATCTCCATTCATGGGCGGTACATGGGAACGCCTCGTGCGAACCGTAAAAACTGCTCTCAAATCTTGTCTCACCAACCATCCAGTGAAAGAAGATGTGCTAGCGACGCTTCTTCTTGAGGCAGAAGCAATAGTCAATTTGAGGCCATTGTCTTACGTACCATCTTCACCTGATTCACCAGAGGCCATAACTCCTTTCCATTTTATTAAAGGTTAAGGGTGAGTATAATTACATAATTTTCTTCATTAGTACCATATCGCGTGGGTTATTGGTCGTTTTCTCACTACCACAACATGACGGGTTAGTATCACTTGGTCTAAAACGCAACCGGTCTATGTGGCAATTAGCCTTAAACGCTTCTGGTCTATGTATCAACTCGCCTAGAACGCAACCTGTCTATGTATTCAAACCATGACAAAATACAGAAAATATATTTTATAGAGCTGTTAAAACTAAGCCGTTTATAATTTAGTACATAACGTTGAGCGTTAAAGCGTGCAGCTGTAAATGTGCGCCAATTAATAAAATTTTGCATAATATCATCATTTTGGAGTAACACAGAAAAATCAATACAGCTGCAGTAACGTTCTTCCAGCAGGAAAAGTTGTGATAGGCACGTCCTATAGATAGTTGTGGAATGTGCAGCGCTAAGATAATTGGGAGACTAAATGATTTCCTAGCCAAGCACGTCTAATGACGTCAAACTATTAGTATATAAGCAAACCATACCTAGACATAAGATAGAGTATAGAAGAAGTATTGTAGTGACTACAGTAAAGAAGTGTAATCATTCTAAGTGGTTCCATTTTCCCGTGAGCCTACCCGAGGGGGCTCATCTCTATATCTAAACGAATGATCAGAGAGAGACATAAAGAACATGAGCCGATAGTTAATATTTGTGGGTAAATGTGCGGTCGGTCGGTGGTCTAGTGGCTAGGGCCGCTGCCTCCAATCCGGAAGACGTGGGTTCGATCCCCACCACGTACCAATGTGTTTTCGAACTTCGAATTCATATGTACGTTTTTTCGACGCTCTTTCGGTGAAGGAAGACATCGTGATGAAACCTGCACACTTCAAAGGTTGTGTGTGAAGTCGACCAACCCGCACTGGGCCAGCTTGGTCGACTAAGGCCCAATCGCCTTAATTCAGGGTAGGCTCGAACCTTTCGGTGGGGACGTATATGAGCTGATGATGTGTGCCAGGGCGCCAGGGCTGGCTTGAGTCCCTTGGTGGAGATATGTATGAGCTGTTGTACCTCACTACAGACGAACTGCATGAATGCCATTATTGACTTCCATTTTACTATTTTAAAATGCAGTCCATTCGTACAGACTCTTAGTTTTGGATGCTAGCTTTCCTGAGAAGCAAATAATAGGCCATTTGTTTTTCTGCTAGTTCGCACCGGCGGCGGCGACGGCAGCAGTAAAAGCTGCAATCAGTCGCATTGTTTAAACAGACCGGAACGGGCCATTCAGCGATCGCGCTGCAGAATCGAGTAAACAAAGAACGCTGCTTAATTAATGGAAATAACAGGCGTGGTTTAATAGGGAAGTGGAGTTTTAAGTCAAAACATCAGTTTATTTATCACAGCGGTCAGCCCGCGGCTACGCTCGCGTTATGTAAGATTTTCCCGTGGGAATAAGATTTTTCCCGGTAACAAGTATCCTGTGTGTTAATCCAGAGTACAAACTATTTCTATTCCAAATTTCATCTAAATCCGTTTCGTAGTTTGGGCGTGAAAGCAGAATAAACATCCCAGGTATATCCAAATATATTTTCACATTTATATGTATTAGTATACCTATAGTGATATCGTGTGCGTTTGAAGGTTTATGTCCAACCAAACAAACCTTGGTCTTAGAATGCCTTCCAAACTACGGAATTATCTTTTTTTTAGACCATCAAGTATGATTCAGCCTTCGATCACAGAAAGGATTCAGCCTGTAAGATAATTCTCGCTAAGTAATATTTGTTTGACTACAATGTCCCTACTAGAAAAATTTAGCAATAAGGCCGCCTAATTGACTTAACTAACTGTAAAAATGTTTTCTTGTAATTTTGATTGGTGTCAATAAAGAATATTTGTATTGTATTGTATAATTTAAACTCAGAACTTCTATAAAGGGAGACGACAGCTCAATCGCTCAACTACGAAATTCGTTGCATATATGTTTCAATCTGCAAATGTTCTAACCAAACCCACCTTGCGTTCCGAGACGCGCTGAAATCGAGCTTAGCGCACTCAAAGCACGTACTGAATTAATGTCAGCAGGCGAAACCCATACAATGTTTTGGTTTTCTGATCGCTGACAGCGCTGAACACACCCCTGGTCTCGGTTCTATAATTTTAAGTATCTGAATATTTTTTGCAGTAATAATTCAGTTTAAAATACCCACAATGTCGTAAAGTAAACAGTTCTCTAGAATGAACCTTCACGCGTGGTTCAACTGTTAAATATGTAAGTGGCTGCTGGTTGAGTTTGAGCCACAGACTACACAAAAGTAGAGATCGTTTTCCGGTATACTCGTATATAAAGTGAGGCAGATGTCGCACTGGCGCGCAGAAACTGAGGCAATCAAGTTGATACAATTATAGGTATTATCGTTATTTGATTTAAGAAAAACCAAATAAATAGTCGCGTAGTAGCAGCAAAATGCCTGCCTGTCTGTATTAAAAAGGAATCAAATTTGAATACCGAACGGTATGAATATACTCGTATGTACGTCATCTTTACTAAATTATCATTGACCAAAGTGGTAATATAAATAAAAAAATAAAATGAAAGCTGAAAATAAAAATGAAAATAAAACAAATTAAAAAAATAAAATATAGCGGGTGATGTTCCTTTGTTCCTTCTTGCAGTTTTTCTGCTCTGTTTTGGGAACATTAACATTTCGCTGGCCGCGTTCAGCAGCGCGGGCGCAGGGCGGAGTCGGCGTATTTCATTAGTGCGGATTTTATCTGCATCTATTGGGAACTTGGTGAATACGAAAGTGGGGAAGAATATAAAAGACTGGTTGGAGATGTTTTGTGATAATGGACAGAGACTTTTTACAATAACATCTCTGCCTGTGCCTACTTTATGGCGATCAATTTTCTGTCAGCCTTTGTCAGTCCACTACAGTTATACCATCTTTATTTTTGTGGTTAACTATATTTTTTTAAATTATTATTAACTTAAATGAATTCTTGAAAATACCTTGTCGTTTTTAAAAGCCTTTGCTGACTGTACGATTTAAAATTCTAAAACCAATTCTCGTTCAGAAAGCTGTGACTCCTAGCTATTACACCATCAATTAGTTTACCTTTGTTTTGAGCTTTAGTTTCATACAATTCTATGCATTTGATTACTTGTTTACGTTTAAATACCAGAATACTTAGATCAAATATAGATAAAACAAAATTTTAGCCAAAGTATTTTAATTACCTCAGATTTTTTATGAGAATAAAAACTGGTTGTGGGATAGTTTATTTCATGTTTTCTCTGTTACTATTACAAGACAGGATCAAATTGCAGAATCGGATAACTGAAAAGAAAAACCAAAAATAAAAAACATAAAACTACAACAAAAAGTTATCTATAACAGCGCTCCGCCCGCAACTACGCGGGCGTGGTTAAAGTTTTATCTCCGAGATGAGCTTTTTAGCACAAAAATGAATATAAAACTGCTTTTAGGTGGCGCGCATCAATATGAGACATGCAGCAGTTGAAAACTGTATTGAATTCCGTGCTGTAGTTTTTGCGTATCTAATGCGTAAAAACCATACAGATGGACAGAAAAAAAAAACTAAAAATAATTATTTTGGCTTCTATTAGTCAAAGTCAAAGTCAAAATTATTTATTTCCATAGGACGTTACTACATCACTTAGATCCGTCATTACATTTTTTTGGGTGAGTTCACTAACACAATGGCGGAATCTGTGGAGAAGAGCTCACCGAAGAAACTCCACAGTCGTCGCATCTTTTGCGTTTCCTTTTTTAAATAAAATATTGTCAATTACAAAATTAATGCTTATTATATATCTACTCAAACAATCTATTCCCATGGACATCTGTCCTCTAAGTAATCAGATATCCTATAGTAACCTTTTTTATACAATTTCTGTTTTATAATTATTTTAAACTTGTCTAAAGGCAAGTTTTTGCTCTTATAAAAACTCCTGATATGAAATTTTCTCTAATATCTCCTATATACAGACATCGGGCAGTTATATTTTTACTATACGTAATAAATAGGTACTCACTTCATGGTACTACATGATGGGTTTACGATTATTATCATCGCTAGTTTTCACCAGACTGCTTGCAGGAGATGCTGCGTTTTTGTGCTCTGAAAATAAAACAACATAAATGTTTATTTTATAAACAAAAACCCCCAGTTGAAAACCCCCAAAAAAAACGACTTTACTCATTTGTATGGGACAAGTTCCTTGGGACAAGTTGTTGCTTATGATGGTCTGAACATTATATTTAAATTTTGCTAGGGATTACAAAATCATGGTGTATATAACACGTCACTACTTCCCATTCCCTTACAAACATTTGTTTTTGTTTGCTCAATGAATCCTTGTTAGTAGCTCTACAAGACAGGGTTAAAATATACAAATAGAGATATACGCTCATATCTCCGAAGGGGTGAGCAGAGACTTGGGTATGAGTAAGATTGTAACCCCACAACCCTAATGTAAAATAAAACTATGTCTAACAACGTGTGTCTGTTGAATGGCATAGAAAAAATCGAAATAAGGCTGAATAAAAATCATGGCGCGGAGCCGAAAATTTTATGTTTCCTAAAAAGCGAATTATTTATATGTGGCTGAGAGCAGACGATGCCAACGAACGAGCAATAGCTATCCCTGTGCATGGGAACTCCGAATACAAGGTTTAAAACCGTATTTGGACATTTTTCACTTCCGTTATACGTTCTTGTATTGAACTTTTTCGATTAACTCAAAAACTAAAAGAGATAGCGCCAAACTAAGAGCATATGTGTGATGCCGAGACCGACTTACATCTATATTGTGAGTTTCAGCAAAATTGGGAAACTTTGTTGGAAAATCCGTGTTGACCTTACGCGTACCGTCGATGCGACTCTCCAATATATGTATGGGGAAGGCAGCCGTCGGCCAGTGATGGTCGGAGGCGACAAGTATTAATGATAAAAATCATAATATGTTAAAGTTTGGATATTGACTGAAAAGTTCAATATAGGTTTGGAAAATATGAAAATATTTGCTATAACCAAAGTTACAGGCGCTGCTAAAAACTTCCCCTGTTCGTCTCTTACGCCGCCTAGCTTGAGACGACGGCATCCTGAGAGGCAAAGGGGGCACCCTTAAACCTTTATTGACTAATCCAAACTAACCAGTGTGGTCTGCACATCCTGGTAGAATATATTATGGTGGCTGAGTGGATGATGCTAGATAGCAGATACAGACGCCGGCTGGAGCCTATACCTCTAGAGTTACTTAACAGAGGACAAGCATACGTAGACCATCGGCCGCAACGCATTATGGATCTGGAACCTCTCACGAATCCGCGTTGTCTCCAATGCCGCTGTCCTAATAAGAACCACCTCACGTGTCGCCCAAGCACGCAGAATGGGGAGAGGAAATGGCAAAGGCCCATCCGCAATGTATTCTAACTATTAACGAGGGCCATGACTAGGGAAGAGGATTCGCGACCCTTTACCCCGGACATGGGCACTCAAAACCATGTCTGACGCTTGAAGATGTGGTATACCCGTCATTAGCTGATGTTGACACTGCATGCCCAGCTCTGAACCGCTGATTGATCGAGACGCATATAGCAACTTGAATACATCTTCGCCGATGGGACTTGTCCACATCTGTGCGCTGTGGACCTCAAGATGCTTAGTATCGATGAAGGTCTTTCAAGTATTACCCCCGGTAGTGGCATCGGCGAAGGCTAATGACTCCTCTGAGACGCAAGTCTGCGGAGCGACTTTCTGTGAAGTTTTCTGCTCTGGACGTGAAGCTGCTCGAGTTATGCTCTAATTAATGTATAATCACAAAGCAGAATAAGACCCGAATATCGTAAAGCGATATCAGTGCATATGATTGTAAATGCATCTGCTAAATGGGCTTTGGTGAATGAATCTATGACCACATGCTGCTGTGGCTTAGATCACGCTAGACAAGGGATAGTTATGCAAGCCCAAAAGAGTAGTGTCCCAAAAAGACCGGGTGCATATAGCACCGTTCCCTTCAGAGAAATATTGTTGCACTCAGCGAAGGGAATATGGAGCATACTCGAACCAGTGGATCAGTTCGGCAGGAGATGAGCAGAGAGTTGGGAGTTATTTAATATGTTTAAATAAGTATTTAAATGTATATATAAGGGGTTATATTCCCTTCACTCCCATCGAACGCAATACGTCGGACACTTCGGTGGAAGACCAGGATTAGCCTCCTAAAAGGTTACCACAGCGGCTCAGCCGTATCGGGAACGCTACGGCTAGTATCGATTGGACGTAGTCCACTAGCTTCGGCTTACCACGAGAAGCTTATGCTTTCAACGAAGAGACTTTGGTCTCCAACCAACGCTTAAGGCGCACCGGTCGGACCAGAGTCCGCTGTAGACAATCCTTCGGGATTGTCTATTTTTTTTTAACCTTTTCCTACACCTCTGTGGTGAGGGGAGGTCAGGAGCGTTCTGGAGGACAGAATGGGCAGTGTCTCACAGAGAGCGCGTTGGCGGGGCGTTTATTCTCGCTCGCCTCGTAAATGCTTTAACAGTTGGTTTGCTGTAAAGGTGTGAACGTATCGGGTCTTTGCTTCTGAACTGTCGTCTTGCTCGGGATCTGGGGCCTAGCAATCAACTAGCTGAAGGAACTAAAACTAGTTCCTTCGTCAGGGCTGGATCTTGCTGGATCTTGCTGGATCTCTTGTGGAATGGTAGTATGGAAGACACAGAGAGATTATGTAACTGTATTTTTCAATACGGTTGACATAGCTTAAGGAAAAGGTTGCCCAGGGCGAGGGCAAGAGTGGCCGTCTCCGAGCAGTATCATTAGAGAGACTTGGAGCACGGCTATTCTGTTGAGGAAGAGAGACTCAACGAAAGTTCTTATGAGAACTAGAAGCTCATAATGAGCTAGAGCTTCCAAGGAAGCTCAGGTCGATAAAAGACCAAAACCTGGGGCGATACGCTATGTAGGAAATACATTGTTCATTCAATGATATTTCCTACTTTTTATAACTTCCCTGATGATCGAGCAGGGAGGAATTGATAGCTAGGAATTACATAGATGTTGTACAGAGACACTTTGTTTAATTTCGTAGTTAGAATGCCCAAGAAAAACGAGCTCTCTGTAATCTTCTAAAAGAGCTTGGGTTACTCACACAAAGTAGTACGATTCCGCTACTAGATGATCATTGGCCAATTTTAATTATTATAGAGATCAAGTGTGCAGTTACAATTTGGTGCCTAGAAACCAGGATTTCAGGACCGTAACAAGAACAGTGGCCTTAAGCCACAATTTGTTGCTAGTGAAATGGAAAGAAGATTACAGTGTGGTTGTTGAAAATACCCGTAGAGATTTGTAGAACAAATTGGATTGTAGTAGAAAGATACTTATGTGCGTTTCTTTTGTTACAGAGTCTTGGCTGCAACAGAAATAAAGAATAATTAAACAGTGCATATAAACAATATTGACAAAGTCTAAAAGAAAGTGTTAAAAGAACAATTAAGTGAATAGGATTTGGTGCATGACAATGGGCAGTAGATCCGATTATGAGGAGTGCCGCGAGGAGAGGGAAGAAGAGAGAATGCAAGAACCTCCTCGCAAGAAGGCCAAAAAGGCCAATAAACAAAAGAGAAAGGAGAGAATGGTGGTTGAGCCAACGGAGGACGTTGGCTCTAACAGTAGGGAGTTTATGCTCTTGTACAAACTCATGACAAAGACAACTAGAACTCTCACAGATAAGATAGAGGAGTTAGAGAAGGAAATGTCGCGAACAGCGACAGCGCACAAGGCGCTTGAGGTGGAAGTTCAGAAAGGAACGGGGGGTGAGGCCAGTAGTGGCACCCTATCTCCATTAGGAAACAAGAAGGAAGAAAAGAAAATTGTCTATAGCATTACCAATCTCAATTCTGAGAAACCAAAGTTCTCAGGAATTGGTAACAAAGATAAGTACGGGAAAATAGTGCACCCGGTTACATTCCTAGAAGATCTGACCGCTTATTTGCGGAAGATTCCTGCCCAAGGAAGAGAACTAGATATAGTTCAGGAATGTCTGATGGACCAAGCGAGGGATTGGTCGCGTATATACATGAGTCGTTGGCATTCTTTTGATGATTTTAAATCAGATTTTTTGGACACATATTGGAGTGAAGTGGAACAGAACAGAGTCCGTAGAGACATAGTCTCCAATAAGTGGGATAAAGGGAAATATCCTACGATGTTAAGTCATTTCCTAGGCTTAGCGGGCCAAGTAAACTTATTGACATTTACAATCCCCGAAAGACAGTTGGTGGCTGATATAATGCGCCACTATCCCAAAGAAGTGCAACAACTATGGGCGCTGTCCAGAGAGGACTCTATACTGGCAGCGTCAGAATTTCTAAGGAATATGGATATGATCAATCAGTCAGAAGGGGAATCAGCCAAAATAGTGAGTCAGTCGATGAACTCCCATCCGGGAGGGAGACAGGACCCTAAACAATACAAGAGGAGATTCGAGAACTGGGTTCGACCGAGAGGAGGGGCGCCACGCGACCGAGGCGGAGTGCAAGCAACGAAACCATTCGTCGCGACCAGTTCAGCAGCAGTCGTGGAGGTGGAGACTCCGAAGGAGAAGCCCAGTTTAAACTAGAAAGTACTATTTGTCCAACCCCCGGGCAGGTAGTCAATGTTATCAGAGACGGGGGGCTGACCGATTTGGACTCGACTTCGGTCGGTTATAAAATCATGTCAAAACAAGGTTGGAAGACAGGCCAACCTTTAGGAAAAACCTTTAAAGGAATCTTAAAACCGATCATAGCACGAGGCCAGAGAGGGAGGGCCGGAATCGGATATCATACTGGCGAAGATGAAATTATATCAGAGCTGATTACAGCCCGATTTGATTTGCTATCAATGGAAAAGGTCGTGGAAGCACATGCCACAACAATGACCAGTACGGTCTTTAATGATGACCAAAGAAATAAAGAACTTATGGAAGGGCTGCGGCCTGATATAATTGTGATCTGTGAAGGACTTAGAATCATGGCTTTGTTAGATACGGGGTCAGAGATTACATGCATCTCAGAGGACTTATATGTGGAATTAAAATCGAAAAATGAGAAAGTCCCCGTGGTACCAGTCAAAGGGTTCCAAGTAAAGGGGGCTGTCGGTCAAAGATCGTCAAAAATAACTATACAGGTTCATCTTAAAGTTGAACTGACGAAGGGGTTTGACATGGAAATACCCTTTTTAGTGGTGCCAGGTCTTACAAGACCCATGATTCTGGGTTTTGATTTTATGTGCCAATATCAAATCCGAATCTTATTAGATAAAGCCGTTGGAATGTATGTCAGACGTGGCGTGGAGCCAGTATTTGTACCGTTTGCACATTATAAAGAGAGTCTAGAAACGAAAAAGCTAAATTCATTAAATTCTAATTCGATTAAAGGTGATTGTTTTGAAAGCGCGAATTTGGACCGAACTGAGATCAAAACTGGAGCAGACACAGGGTCGGAGGGGATGGAGAAATTGACAGCTTTGCTGGACAAGTTTAACACGCTTTTTTCGGCAAAGTTGGGTCGAGCAAATTGTTATGAACATAAGATTGTTATGCAACATGGGACACCGATTGTTAAGCAATCGTATCCTATACCATACGCTTACAAAGCGAAATTGGAAGAGAAGTTAAATGAGATGGAAGAAATGGGGATAATCTCAAGACGATCAACGCCATACTCTAGTCCGTTGACGTTTACACTGAAAAAGGATGGTTCAGTGCGCGTTTTATTAGATGCGAGAGGGATAAACCAGTACATGGTACCCGAAACAGAAAAACCACCAATGCAATTGGATGTGTTGAACTCGTTTCACGGAGCGAAGTTTATTACTACCATTGATTTGAACAATGCGTATTTTCAGATACCAATAAACGAACAAGGGAAGCAATATACTGGCTTTACATTTAATGGGAAAAGCTATGTATACAATGTTTTACCGATGGGCTTAAGAACGTCAGTTGGAAGTTTCTCTCGAGCCATGGATGTGATACTGGGTCCTGAAGTTAGAGAGTTTTGTGTCAATTATCTTGATGACTTAGCTGTTATAACGACAGGGACTTTAGATACACATCTTGAGCACGTTGAAACAGTCCTACAGAAGTTGTTGAAAGCTGGACTTACTTGTAATTTACGGAAATGTGAATTCATTTGTAAGGAGGTAAAGATGTTGGGGTTCATTATTTCAACCGATGGGATAAGGACTGATCCTGACAAGATACGTGCGATACGCGAATTTCCAATTCCAAAGAAGGTAAAACAAGTTCGGGCGTTCCTTGGCTTATGCAACTTCTATAGACGGTTTATTCCGGATTATAATCGAAGTATAATGCCCCTCTGCGAGGTATTAAAAAAGGGACGCAGTTGGATATGGGGAGATGTTGAACATCAAGCATTTGAAGATCTGAAAAGGAGATTCATTAATACAATAATGTTACATCATCCAGACTTTTCCAAACCTTATTATATCCAAACGGATTGTTCAGGAATAGGTTTAGCTGGAGTGTTGTTTCAGAAAGATGACCAAGGAAGCCCAAGGATCCTGGGATTTAACAGCAAAGCTTTAAGAGGAGCCGAACTTAATTGGACCACCACGGAACAGGAGTTCTTCGCAGTTATTAGCACAGTCAAGAAGTTCGAGACTTATCTCAGAGGGGCGAAATTTTGTGTACTAACTGACCACAAAGCACTCTTGTTCGTGCAGAATATGAAGTTATATAACAGCCGTATAACAAGATGGATATTATACCTTGAACAGTTTGATTATACTGTTGAGCATGTGGCGGGGCGATTGAACACAGCAGCAGATGTGCTCTCTCGATATTTGCCTAGTAGTGAGTTCATACAGGAAGAAAAAGCTGTATGCCCAGAGATAGCCTATCTGGGAACAAAACCTAATCGAGGTTTGAACGAACAAATCAAGCAACTAGATCGAATGCAAGAGGAAGATGAGTTTTGTGGCAAAAAGATCGAATTGACACAACAAGGCAAAAAGTCCAGATATTTTATAAAAGAAAGTAAATTGTATATCCAGTTTGGAGAAAGAGAGGTGATAGTGTTGCCGGAAATTATGAGAGGAGTTGATCAAACAAGTGCATCTAGAAATGGGTCACCAGGGAGCCTATAAGGTTATCAAGTACATTAAGGACAGGTTCTTTTGGCCCAATTTGGCAAGGCAAGTTAAGAAGCAAGTTAGAGGATGTCATATTTGTCAGTTAGCAAAATGCAACAATTTCAAATATGTGGGACCATGTAAATCAATAGTTACACAGAATATTGGGGACTTGGTAATGGCAGATTTGTATGGACCACTACCTTCAGGGGTGTTTGGTTTTCAGTACATTCTGGTTGTCCAGGATTCCTTCAGTAAATTTGTGAAACTATTTCCGCTAAGAAAAGCAACGGCGAAAGCTTGTATCACCAAAATGTTGCAGTTTACGGAGATAATTGTACCCAAAGTAATCATGACTGATAATGGAAGGCAATTTAACTGTAAACTTTGGAAAGAAACATTAAATGGAATAGGTGTAAAGACCGTCTACACCACGATAAGAAATCCTCGACCAAACACAACTGAAAGGGTGAACAAAGAACTGGGACGGATGTTTCGAACATACTGTCATGAAAAGCATTCTAGTTGGGCCACTAGATTACCTGAAATTGAAGTACTATATAACAATACTAGACACGATAGCACTGGGTTTACGCCGTGTGAGATCTTGTATGGAAGATCGATCAACTTCTCATTTGACGAAGATCTGCAAGCCCAAAACTCAGCCTTAGATGTGGGAGAGATAAGAAATGAAGTTCGAATGAATTTGGAAAAGCAAAGCAAATATCGGAGAGAGAAGTTCGATAGGAGCCACAAGTTGATGCAATATCATATTGGAGACCTAGTCAAAATTCGGCGGCTAAATATTTCTAACAAGTTGCAAAAACACATAAGCAAATTTGATTTGTTATACGAAGGACCTTATCGGGTTGCTTCCGTCCCCTTCGACAATGTGTATGTTCTGGAGGATCTAGAATCAGGTCGAATTCGAGGAAAGTATAATGCTATACATTTATCCAAATATTATAAATAAAAATATTTGTCTTAACTAATTATTGTGAATTGGAAATGATGAAAATCAAACTAATTATTGTGAATTGGAAATGATGAAAATCAAACTAATTATTGTGAATTGGAAATGATGAAAATCAAACTAATTATTGTGAATTGGAAATAATGAAAATCAAATTGATTATTGTGAATGTTTAAAGTTGTTGTTGCAAATGATTGTAAATATTTACTTTTTAATGCCTGATTATTGTGAATTAAAATTGTGCTATAAGAAACTTGAATAAGTACAAGTGCACTGAGTAGTGTTATGCTAAATGTTAACGTGGTTAACATACACGATCCCTGTGATTAATAAATATTTAAATTGAAATGTCAGAATTATAAAGAAAGGCGACATGCAACGTCTTTATTGTATCAATTTACTTGGGAGTTTTGGGTTACAAAACCCCCAAGTACATTGAAACAATGGAATATGTATAACATATTCAAATTTGTACTTAGTAGGTAAGTGAATTGTAAAGATTAAACACTGAACTCAAGGTTGGTAAATCAGTGTCTAATCTAAGAGAAAAATTGTTTATAATAATAAAACAAGAAAAAAAAAGAAAAAAAAAAAAAAAACTGTTGAATAAAAGGATAGCCGTTGGCGACAGGGAGTGGCACAATCAAATCGATTGTGGAAGATCGAATTTAGTACAAGTTGAAATAAGACTAAATTCGAGTAGCATATTAAGTAAGACAAAGGTGGGACTTATGTCCGCGTCTCACCAGGTCATTAGCTTGGACTAATGAAGATTGTGAAACAATCGAAGTGTTTGTTGGGGAAGGAGGCGGCCACTTAGGGAAGAGTAGGAAATCAGAATTAATAGGTTAGAATTTAGGATAGGGACGTAGAGTTAGGTACTGTAATGTTTTGTATTATTAGTAGATAATTGTGTTTGTTAGGAAAAGGAATAGAATTTATGTCATTTAGGGATTATTAGTGTTATAGTATCAGTAGTTAGGTAGTCAAATAAATTTTATTCCATTTAGGGATTTTAAGAGTTAGATTTAGTATAGGTAGGGAAAAATCACGAAGGCATAAAAGGAGAACTATAAGTACCCTGCAAAGGGGAAACAGAAATAGTTCTCTATTTTTTTGAGCTGAAAATAAATAGTGTCATTGTACTATAATAATAAACAATGGAAAAGCGAAATATTTGATGATGAAGATTGGGAGAAGGAAGACCGGAAACGGTCTTCAACAATTATTGTAACAATGTCGACTTATTTAGCGATGTCTCAGGGGCCTCTACGGCTTCGGATGTATATCACAAAAAGCTAAATTCAGAAGTCGTTTAAAAGCTGGGTGTCGAGCGTACTGACGATTGTATCGTTTACGTTTTCGATGCTCTAGCGAATTGCGCGTCAACTACAAGGTTAGTGGCGGTTTGTCATTTTACTGTGGAACTCATCTAATTCCGGGCGGAATCGTTTTTGTCTTGTTGATGGTAAACAAATGTTTTCAGTGAGTTCGACAAACTCGCAGGGTTAATTGGCTTAACACTTGGGTCGTTGCAATGGAAGAGAAGTAGTTGCAAGCAAGTGAATGATGCACATTGTGCACATTAACGAAGAACTTTTAAGTAAGTCTTCGAAAACTGATGAGGGGATCAGTAAGAAGAGATGGTTATTGTTCCACAGTACCTCGAGCGAGGGAAATAATAGATGGATCAATATTGATGAAGAGAGATGGTTATTGAACTACAGTACCTCGAGTGAGGGAAATAATAGTTAGTTCAAGTTGTAAAACACACAATCCTATTGAATGAAATTTATTGCACCTAAGGGTTAAAAGGTAAACCTATGTAGAACAACGTGTGTCTGTTGTATGGCATAGAAAAGGTTGATTGGAAGTTTTAGATGAAGGGAATTTTAGCTATTTAAAATTTTTCTTCATAAATTCCGTCAAATTTTGGGGGCTGGATGTAACCCCACAACCCTAATGTAAAATAAAACTATGTCTAACAACGTGTGTCTGTTGAATGGCATAGAAAAAATCGAAATAAGGCTGAATAAAAATCATGGCGCGGAGCCGAAAATTTTATGTTTCCTAAAAAGCGAATTATTTATATGTGGCTGAGAGCAGACGATGCCAACGAACGAGCAATAGCTATCCCTGTGCATGGGAACTCCGAATACAAGGTTTAAAACCGTATTTGGACATTTTTCACTTCCGTTATACGTTCTTGTATTGAACTTTTTCGAATAACTCAAAAACTAAAAGAGATAGCGCCAAACTAAGAGCATATGTGTGATGCCGAGACCGACTTACATCTATATTGTGAGTTTCAGCAAAATTGGGAAACTTTGTTGGAAAATCCGTGTTGACCTTACGCGTACCGTCGATGCGACTCTCCAATATATGGGGAAGGCAGCCGTCGGCCAGTGATGGTCGGAGGCGACAAGTATTAATGATAAAAATCATAATATGTTAAAGTTTGGATATTGACTGAAAAGTTCAATATAGGTTTGGAAAATATGAAAATATTTGCTATAACCAAAGTTACAGGCGCTGCTAAAAACTTCCCCTGTTCGTCTCTTACGCCGCCTAGCTTGAGACGACGGCATCCTGAGAGGCAAAGGGGGCACCCTTAAACCTTTATTGACTAATCCAAACTAACCAGTGTGGTCTGCACATCCTGGTAGAATATATTATGGTGGCTGAGTGGATGATGCTAGATAGCAGATACAGACGCCGGCTGGAGCCTATACCTCTAGAGTTACTTAACAGAGGACAAGCATACGTAGACCATCGGCCGCAACGCATTATGGATCTGGAACCTCTCACGAATCCGCGTTGTCTCCAATGCCGCTGTCCTAATAAGAACCACCTCACGTGTCGCCCAAGCACGCAGAATGGGGAGAGGAAATGGCAAAGGCCCATCCGCAATGTATTCTAACTATTAACGAGGGCCATGACTAGGGAAGAGGATTCGCGACCCTTTACCCCGGACATGGGCACTCAAAACCATGTCTGACGCTTGAAGATGTGGTATACCCGTCATTAGCTGATGTTGACACTGCATGCCCAGCTCTGAACCGCTGATTGATCGAGACGCATATAGCAACTTGAATACATCTTCGCCGATGGGACTTGTCCACATCTGTGCGCTGTGGACCTCAAGATGCTTAGTATCGATGAAGGTCTTTCAAGTATTACCCCCGGTAGTGGCATCGGCGAAGGCTAATGACTCCTCTGAGACGCAAGTCTGCGGAGCGACTTTCTGTGAAGTTTTCTGCTCTGGACGTGAAGCTGCTCGAGTTATGCTCTAATTAATGTATAATCACAAAGCAGAATAAGACCCGAATATCGTAAAGCGATATCAGTGCATATGATTGTAAATGCATCTGCTAAATGCGCTTTGGTGAATGAATCTATGACCACATGCTGCTGTGGCTTAGATCACGCTAGACAAGGGATAGTTATGCAAGCCCAAAAGAGTAGTGTCCCAAAAGGACCGGGTGCATATAGCACCGTTCCCTTCAGAGAAATATTGTTGCACTCAGCGAAGGGAACATGGAGCATACTCGAACCAGTGGATCAGTTCGGCAGGAGATGAGCAGAGAGTTGGGAGTTATTTAATATGTTTAAATAAGTATTTAAATGTATATATAAGGGGTTATATTCCCTTCACTCCCATCGAACGCAATACGTCGGACACTTCGGTGGAAGACCAGGATTAGCCTCCTAAAAGGTTACCACAGCGGCTCAGCCGTATCGGGAACGCTACGGCTAGTATCGATTGGACGTAGTCCACTAGCTTCGGCTTACCACGAGAAGCTTATGCTTTCAACGAAGAGACTTTGGTCTCCAACCAACGCTTAAGGCGCACCGGTCGGACCAGAGTCCGCTGTAGACAATCCTTCGGGATTGTCTATTTTTTTTTAACCTTTTCCTACACCTCTGTGGTGAGGGGAGGTCAGGAGCGTTCTGGAGGACAGAATGGGCAGTGTCTCACAGAGAGCGCGTTGGCGGGGCGTTTATTCTCGCTCGCCTCGTAAATGCTTTAACAGTTGGTTTGCTGTAAAGGTGTGAACGTATCGGGTCTTTGCTTCTGAACTGTCGTCTTGCTCGGGATCTGGGGCCTAGCAATCAACTAGCTGAAGGAACTAAAACTAGTTCCTTCGTCAGGGCTGGATCTTGCTGGATCTTGCTGGATCTCTTGTGGAATGGTAGTATGGAAGACACAGAGAGATTATGTAACTGTATTTTTCAATACGGTTGACATAGCTTAAGGAAAAGGTTGCCCAGGGCGAGGGCAAGAGTGGCCGTCTCCGAGCAGTATCATTAGAGAGACTTGGAGCACGGCTATTCTGTTGAGGAAGAGAGACTCAACGAAAGTTCTTATGAGAACTAGAAGCTCATAATGAGCTAGAGCTTCCAAGGAAGCTCAGGTCGATAAAAGACCAAAACCTGGGGCGATACGCTATGTAGGAAATACATTGTTCATTCAATGATATTTCCTACTTTTTATAACTTCCCTGATGATCGAGCAGGGAGGAATTGATAGCTAGGAATTACATAGATGTTGTACAGAGACACTTTGTTTAATTTCGTAGTTAGAATGCCCAAGAAAAACGAGCTCTCTGTAATCTTCTAAAAGAGCTTAGGTTACTCACACAAAGTAGTACGATTCCGCTACTAGATGATCATTGGCCAATTTTAATTATTATAGAGATCAAGTGTGCAGTTACAAGATAAGTTACTCGTAGGTTGAAATAAAATAATTTTCTCGAGGAAGAACAATATAATGCAGTTTATATGAATCATTATTTGTATTTTAAATAATCATGAAGTGAACCATTTCATTAAAAATATAGGTACTTACTGGCGCCGTTTATTTGAACACCGAACTCGGCTTGGCCACTAGCTGTTCCTGAAACTAAGCCGGACATTAATAACAAGTCATACCTATTCAAACCACACGATAAAGAAAACAAAACATGCTATCTAAATGACGCAAAACCTATCGAAAAACAAATAAAAATTATAATAAAAAACTTATTTTCAAACAAATTCCTCAGCTGGGTCTTCAAATTGACTTGGACGTTTATATGAAAATTCCAAATATTATTTTTTTAGTTTTTGAAAAAATTCTAGGCCAAAAGTTGTTCTATGCATGATGAAGCTAACAATTTGTAAGTAATTATAAGCCAAAAATTTGGATCTAAAGATCAGAATTTATTTACCAGAAACAGACCCAAGGTAGGAGTTTTAATTAAAAGCAATAAATTAATATTTTTATTTGTTATTAGAATTTGTTTTTCGGTCGCATTGACTTAGAATAGCCAAAAACTGTGAAACCCCATAAAAAATTTAAACTCTTAACTTAACAAAATTTTTATGCTCAAAGTGCGTAATTATTAAAAAAAATTAATGAAAACTACGTGTGCATAATCTTACTAAGGCTTCACTCCAACGTACCTCCAAAACCTGTAAAATTGCAAAATATTGACCAATTCATTTTTCCATCATCAGTTTGCGATACGTACACTATCGAAATGATAAAAACTTACTATGACTGTCATTAAAAACAAAGAAATTTCATTTAAAAAAACGCTTGACTCACCCTGCTGAACACTCTGAAATATAGAGAAAAGGCAAAATAAGTTTTACTTATTTATTACAAAAGTATGTCTAGATTTTATTTCTTGAGCCGAAAACACCATTTTGTTTTATTAACCTAGATGGTATAGGTATGTGTAGGTATATAATATTCTATTGCCAATAAACAAATGGAATTTTCTACTTTATTCAAAAACTGTTTACTTGTACATTCTAAACAATAGCTAGGTATGTACTTATTACAATTTTCACTTACATCGCCAACCAGCAACAGAGCCACTAACAAAACTGCGAACTTGTACACCATTTTCGCGAGTTCCTCCCAAACGCTTGTTATAATAAAATGGTTCTAAATTATATTTCACACATTTATATAGCTGCTATCATTACGGTTCAGTGATAATAATAAATGTTAAATAAATAATGAAATCATAGTAACGGAAGAAACATTATGACTAACTACAACAGCGTAATGATCACAATTTGTAGAATTTTCTGCTCATTACATATACTTTTGTTGATCGTCCTTTGTCATCACCAGGTCATTTCAAATTATTTATGCAAAAACTATACAATTGCAAATTTGCGTTATTATATTTGTGCCGTGTGGTGACGGCATAGTAGAAAACATTTGTCGCCAACCCGTACTCTTCCCGTGGGTGTCGTAAGAGGCGACTTAGGGACTACACATTGAACAGGGAACGGGCAGCAGCGCTTTTTGATACAGTAAACTTTTAATCTGCGATCTCCCGCCTGCCAAGCGTGGAGATTATGGCAAAACCCTCCACTTAAGTGGAGGAGGCTCTTAGTCCAGCAGTGGACTGTAACGGGCCGTTGATTTGATTTTGATTTGTTATTATATTTTTGATCGACGTTATCATCGGAGAGCGTCGTCGGTGGTCTAGTGGTTAGGGCCGCTGCCTCCCATCCGGGAGACACGAGTTCGTTCCCCACCACGTACCAATGTGTTTTCGAATTTCAAATTCATATGTACGTTTATTCGACGCTCTTATGGTGAAAGATAACATCGTGATGAAACCTGCACACTCCTGCGAAGAAATTCAAAGGTTGTGTGTGAAGTCGACCAATCCGGACTGGGCCAACGTGGGCGACTAAGGCCTGATTGCCCTAATTCAGGGTAGGCTCGAACCCCTCGGTGGGGACGTATATGAGCTATTGAAGAAGTTATCACCGAGGGGCTCAAGCCTACCCTAGGCTAGGTTTAAAAAGGAGCGTTGGTGGTGTATTGGCTAGGGCCGCTATCTTCTGTCCGAAAAACGCCACTTTATTGAACTCCACGACGAACATTACGTACCAATTGAATTTCGAATGTATCTGAAGCTCTACCGGTGAAGGAAAGCATCATCGTGAAGAAACCTGCACACGTGTGTGATGACGACCATTCTGCACTGGAGTCGCGTAAAGGCCGTAGAGTCTGATCGCCTGAGGGTTGGCTTGAGCCCTTCGATGGGGTCTTATACTTGTCTACGAGCTGACAACATTTATGGCATTATAAAAACCACTAAAACATTCAATATCCAGCGTTCTATAATTTTTTGGAGTTTAATTAATTACCCATTCCATTATGTTTACAGAGCCAATATTTGCTCCTGCAATATTTGACTACAAATGTTTATCGGAAACATCAAACCTATTTATAATAGATAAACAATAATTAATTTCTCCCATTAGCAGTGTCACAAAAGCTGCCATCATTAAACCTTGTTTATAACTATTATCACGGAGCTCAATCGATCTGGTTTGTTCCCTAATGCTCCAGTTCCACTATGTACTATAGTGGCTCTGTGAGCTGTGTAGACCTCGCGAGTCTTTATGCTTCTTGTAAGTTAATAATAATAAGTTGATGTGACCATTTATTTTTATTTAATTTTTTATGAGGAAAACAGCCTCAGCGGTTGACCTTATAAGCTGACAACCCCCAACTATTTCTTATTTCTTAAAAATGTAAGGATTGTAATCGTTTATCCACTCTATTTAATTTATAATAAATGCCTTAAAGAAGGAACATTCCCGGATGTTTGGAAGTTGGCCAATGTACCTAACCCCGATACACAAATCTGGGTAAAAAAATCAAGTTGCTCACTTTCGACCTGTCGCGGTTCAGTCACCATTCCCTATCTATCTATCTATCTATCTAGCCCACATCCACCCACTGCTGAGTATAGGCCTCTTCTTTATTGCACCATTTTTCACGGTCCTGTGCAATTCTCATCCAGTACTTCCCTTCCACTGTCACTATATCATCTGACCATCATGGGGGGAAGGGGTTCCAATTTTATGTCGGAGTGTGGAGCAGATGCCTGCATTCACTCTCCAGGCCAACATGTATTGGAACTCAATTCCGAGTCACACCTCCTAGGAGCAGTTGGCTAAAACCCTTCTTTCAACATGAAAAGTGCACATAAAACCATTCCCTAAAGTGTTGGAATCTCTCGTACATAATACGCTGTATGCACATATTAAAAATAGCATATTAGATGCACAGCATGGTTTTGTGAAAGAAAAATCAACTACCACGAATCTGCTTCAGTTCAGTAACTATCTTTTTGAGTCTATGGATGCAAGAAAACAGGTGGATGTAGTATACACCGATTTTCAGAAGGCTTTTGATAAAGTCGACCACATGCTCATGTTGAAAAAGCTTCCTTTTCATGGAATAAAGGGAAATCTGTTGAGATGGTTTGTATCCTACCTAATTCGCAGAAGTCAAAGAGTAGTTATAAATGGTTATGAATCTGTAACAGCGTGCGTGACATCAGGTGTAACTCAAGGCTCGATACTGGGACCTCTGTTGTTCATAATTTTCGTCAATGACATAAATCAGTGTTTCAAGCACTCGAAATTTCTCATGTTTGCAGATGATCTTAAAATCTACAGAGGAGTAGAAACTATAAATGACTGTAAACTATTGCAAGAAGACTTGGATTGTCTAGAGAAATATTGCAAGGATAATAAACTATTCTTAGCCTACGAAAAATGTATGCAAATATCAGTAACTAAGAAGAAGAATAAAATTTTAAACACATACAATATAGGAGGGGTGCTTCTGAAAAAGGTTTCTTTGGTACGAGATTTGGGTGTGTTCATTGACGAAAAGTTGATCTTGGACAAGCAAGTTGAGACCCTTACCAATAAGGCGTATAGGATGATGGGTTTTGTGCTTCGCATTTCCAAACCCTTTAAAAGACGTTCATCTTACCTTATCTTGTATAAGGCCCTCGTACGCTCCCAGCTAGAGTATGCATCAGTGATATGGAACCCGCATTACATAGTTTATTCTGATAAGATAGAAAGAATCCAAACCGATTATATGGTAAACCTCCAACCTATAAAATGTTACTGGACAAGTTCAAATTGACAGAACTTTCAAAAAGAAGACAACAAGCTGATGCGGTAACGCTATATAAAATATGTACTCGTAATGCAATGTACAACTGCCCTGATCTCCTCTCTAAAATACACTTCAGTACGCCCGTCCGTCGGACGCGAGCGACGCCATTGCTAGCCACCATGGTGTGCTCCAGTAATGCCGGTGTGCGTGCTCCTCTGCACAAAATATGTTAAGCATATAATAAAAATCTAGCGGAGTTGGACCTTTTCGGTTGTTCTTCGTTGGCTGTGTTTAGACGCAAACTGGCTGAACTGTTGGGCTGATTATTTAATAATTGATTAAATACGTATGTTTCCGTGTATGTAGGTAAATTTACCTATCTTTAAACATTGTGAGGGCTTGGTTGAAGATGTATTGTATTTCATTTTGTTTTAGTGGGTTCTTCTCCAATTCTAATTTGAGTTTTGAAAAAGGAATATTATTATTATTTAACTTTAGGTTTCGCTTTTTTTTTAAATCGCATATATATATTTATGTTTTATTTAAAGCCATAATAATTATCAAAATATTGTGTCCTGGTGAGAATGTTTGAGGTTATAGACTTACTTCGCATTTTTTAAATGTAAACAAATTACAAAATGTATATTTTTAAATTTATATCTGTTTATTCTCCAATAAAGTAAAATAAAATAAATAAAAATAAACCCCAAACACTGATTCCAAAAACTTGACAAAAAAATAACTATATATTTATCAAACCCACTCACAAAATTTCACGTGAATCGGTTGAAGAATGTGACGTGTGGAGGAGAACAAACAGACAGATGGACAGATGGACCTATACAGAAGTAATTTTTGCCAAGTTGAAATGGAAACGCTTCGCGCTCGCTCGGTCAACTACTGGCGCTATGATTAAAAATTAAATAAGGTAGTATCGCCAACTGTTAGAAATAAAAATGCTAGAAATTTTCATTTTGAAACATTAATGAAATCATCATCATCATCGTGTGGGTTGTAAGGTCGACAACCGACCTCACAAACCCTGGTGTCAGTGTTATAGAGCCGCCAAAGGCCACTGACAAAAAACCCCAAATAAAAAATTGCCTACCTAGGTCAGGTAGGCCCATGAAACTGAACATTTTTAATGTTAATCATAATAATAAATAATAATAATAATTCGAGAAGTTCCACAAAATCACAAAAAATTAAAAAACAACTTTTCATAACAACTCAAGTCACATAATAAATAATCGTAAGTTAAGCTTTTTACCAATAATTGATTTATTTTTCATTGTGTGAAATGAAATAAATCCCTTCATAGCCGCATGTTTGGTATTTTACAATTAATAATAATAATAATAATAATATCTTTATTGACCAAAAAAACAATTTTGATTATCTTAGAAACTAGAACAAAGTGATTAATGCATAGTGTAGGTATAAAGAAGTTTTTTTTTATGAACCTAATCGCGATTTCTACCAGAGTGGTAATATAGTGTAGAGCATAGGAGAACTAACCGAATCGATCCAAAATTCTAAATGATAGCGCACAAGTGCGGTCGCGTTGGTCAGCGCGGTCTCGACACCGCTAACTGCTGACAACGTGATTAGAACGTGATTGCTTCAGCAGATAATAATCAAATCAAATCAAATCAAAGATTCCTGACGCGCGTCGCTGCGAAGTGATCGTCTTTTGTTACACTGAAAATAAATTTATTTGCTGAGAATGGGGTTATACATAGCAGCTACTATTATTTCTTTTGTGACATAGCTAACAATTTATGCAAAATAATTAGTTTCTCCCATTTAGTCATTACAACATCATGACATGCAAATACAAATCACTTATCCAAAAAAATCCCTATAGAATAATAGTTAAATTGCTGTAACCATTCATTACCTATAACTTTCGATTAAACATTTTTGTATCTGGGTCCTGAATATATTGCGGAATTGAATTATAAATTTCTAAACACATAAAGTAAGAGTTTTTTTTAAATCGGGATGTCACCAGTTACCTAGTTTATTTGGATTTCTCATGTTCGCAGCGCACACATCTCTAGCTTTTTTAAACAGATGTAGATTTTCTGTGACAAATTTTGCAACTTCAAATATGTACAGACTTGGTAAAGGCAAGACTTTTAGCTTTGTAAAGAGAGGTTTACAAGAGGCCAAAGGAGCAGCCGCACAGATAGACCTGATGTATTATTTTTGGGCAATGAATTAATGCTTTGTTTATATCGATATCGTTACCCCAGACCAATAGACCTACGTTAGCGCACTACTGATTAATTATCCTCTCCTATTGCAAGCCTCTACAGCGCGTGCGAGCGGCTCAACTAACGCTAGATAGTTCAACAAGTACAAGTTTGAAGCGAGCTGCAACTGCCAACTGCTGACTGCACGTGCAGCGACTGCCAGCAGTCGGCCGCGCGGCATGACTAGTTCGTATGTATTTCTATGAAATGGTTTACAAGCGCCACTGCTGCTGCACGTGCAGTCGGCAGTCAGCGATGATTGCAGACCAGTGTTGCAGCGATTGCATGTCAGATTGATAAAGATGGCAAAGAAATTTAGAAAAAAATAGCGGTACTTTTGACATAATTATGACGGTTGTGTCACGCCATGATGTGCAGTCACTGCACGTGCCGTCGCCTTCGCATTCGACGCTGGAACTGCACCTGCAGCGACTGCCGGCAGTTGGCAGTTGCAGTCGCCTTCTCAGCCAGTATAAGTTGTCCGTACACGTTTAGCGGCCAGCGGGTCGACCGTCCCAACATTGAGGTATCAACCAGTTCACGACTGTATGCGGTCAACCGTAACTGGTTGATAACGTAGCAGCTGAGCCCGTTATCACTTACGATTTTATTTTCTTTAATATCGGACGCTAACTATCGGTCACTACATATTTACCGTCACAAGATCTAGAAAGATTTTATTGCTAAGTACACATAGAATATCGTAACTAAACAAATAATAATGCTAACAACACACTGGTAACTGTTACATTACACTACAAGACTCAAATACAGCAATATACTCAAACGATAGTAGGATTATAATGGCCGCTTTTGGGCCATGTAAGCCGCTTACTTAAGCAACCCTTTACAAGTTTCACTAAAAACACAAATCACATACTCGTATCTACAAGCAATCGGTGTTTTGCTTCTTATGATGGCTCATAGGTAGCCCTAAGCTCTACTTATAATACCTTTAGAGATAGTTATTATTTATTTATATTTGTAAGATTTACAGACAAATACTCAGATAGCATACTTAGGTAATAGAAATAGAAAAGTTAGTTGCTTCGAGTATTAACAAATTTTCATCAATAGAAAGACAAAAAAGAAAATGAGATGATATAAGAGCGTAACTTTGTTTTGTAATTATTTATCTTCAGACTCCTTTGAAAAGTTATCAGCATTACTCTACGTGGTACAACATAACAAAACACGGGTGTCTGTGGATACTCGTACCGGCGCGAATAAACAAACATGTTGTTTCAGTTATCATATTCTTATACGTATCATATGAAAGGTAAGAAAGACAATGACCCGCGTCTTTTGTTTCATATTATATAAAAGATTGTTACATTACGAGTATTAGATTCTTAAAACAATACGTAGCGTCGTATTTGTTCTACGAAAATAGAAGCTGAAAGTCATAAAAGGCTACTAAGAGAATAAGTTTGTAATATTACACGGCTCATATACATTCATTTCAGGGAATACTCGTGATTCTTTATATTTCTATTAGTTACAGCTGATGTTAGTTAAAAAGTGTGTTTAATTTATCGTAAAATTATCAATAGTTAAATTGTAATGTATAACAATAAGCGTAATTTAAAATTAACCCGAAATACAAGAGTGGGCAGTTAGATGTAATCTTTTTTTTTATTGTTATCTGTTGTGTTCGTCATAATAAATAAATAAATAAATAAATAGATGTGCTGGTGAGTATATTTTTACTTTGTGAATAACATCAGCCATTGTATGGGTATAATAATGCGTAATCAATTATAACTTATCATTTAGTTTTATTAAAAGCGATCCGCCTGTGGCTACGCTCGCGTTGTGTAAGATTTTCCCATGGGAATAAGACTTTTTCCTATAAAAAGTATCCTATGTGTTAATCCAACTATCTCCATTCAAAATTTCATCTCAATCCGTTCAGTAGTTAAGGCGTTAAAGCGTAACAAACATCCAAATATTTTTTCACATTTATAATATTAGTGTGATTAATGTTATTCAAGTACCAAAATTTTAAAAAATGTTTCATATTATCCTTCATCCACTCGTGTCTTCAATTATTAGATTATCTTGCTTTTAAGTTAGGCGTGCGTTGAATAAGTTTTAAAAATGGATTAATGAAACTGTAATAAAGAAAAGAATTAAAATGAGACGTTGGTGGTTAAAAAATAGTACATTACTGCCGCGGCCGCAAAATTAGTTATTGGCGGACAAGGACTTTTATTATGTATGATTCCAGCAAGAGTTATTGCGGCCGAGGCTTGTATAGTGCTTTCCTCTGAAATATGCGAGGAAATTATAAAATACTTAAAATATTGTGGTAGGTACCTTGGATTCAGATGTCTTCTTGTATCGTACTAAACTTATAAGTTCTATCACTTTAACCTTTACTTTAACTTCTTGAACCATTCATTGTTATAATATTTCCCTAATTCAATGTTTATTTAACTTCATCATGATAAATAAGTAAGAAAATAGTACGATAAAAATAAAAGGGACGAAAATTACAAACCGCCATATTGCATGCTTTACTTTTTTTTTTGTTCTGTGCCAGTGTCATACAGAGCATACAGCCAACTCCAATCACTATGATTTGTGTACGATTCATATAAAATTTAAATTTAGAACATATAAGTATGTTCTAAGGCCTATTATACGATAAATGATTACTTAGATGATAAAAACGTCTGGTCAACTGTTGTTCCAAATCAGCGGAGTACATTGTAATTATGACTCATGTATGATTCTTTATATATTTAAAAGAAAAGTACAAAAGATACAATTTCTGTGGAGTTTCTTCTGGCCGTTCTTCTCCACAGAGGGCGTACACTGGTAGAGAACGTGCCATCCATGATAGCTTTGACATGGAAAAATGATTTGTAAAAATCTTAATTCGAATAAAAAATTTTGACTTTGCTGTAAAAAGCCTCAAAAACTTTGAAATTTCTAGTCGAAAGATACTTTGCTGCCCTAGGCCATTTGAGGGCACATTGCTGGCAGCTGTTTTGTATGGGCCAATGTTTCGTCCAAAAATTACTCATTTCGCTTACTGTTATTTGGCAGTATTGATCACATTTTCGAGCGTGTCGGAGAAAAGGATATTTGAGTCCAGTAATAGCCTGAATGTATACCTAATCCCAGTGCCGCCTCTGTGTGGCCTAAGCCTTACTTTTAGTGTGCATTTGACTCAAGACCAACTTAATCCACTTAATCCAAAATCAATTAGCTTTACACAAGCAATATTAATACGATCTTACTGGGAATTTTCTTTACCTATAGAAGTCAAGTTGTTTCTAGAAAAATCTAATTTGAACGAATAGCTTTAGTAGTCGTCTTTTGACCTTTTCTTTAAAGATCTTTAGCTCTCAAATGGGTTTGGATTCGAAACAAGAAAAAGATATAATTTGGAGTTCTAAAAACAATCAGCGATTCTGCTTAGCGATATTTGAAGGAGAATTTTCAGTTTGTTGAAAATTCAAGTTCAATGAAAACTCTTATACAGATACTGCTCTAATAATGATTTATTTAGATACCTAATCGTTCGATAGTTTCCATGTTTATTTTGAAGAGTCAAAAATATATATTTTTCCTTTTTTAATTATTTCTAGAAATCAATTAGTCATAAATACACACACGCACACACACAGTATAGCAAATTAATTAAAACGTGTCAAATAACAAAAGATTTTTATTTCAACTTACAGTCCACCGCTTTAGGGATAGAAGCGTGATTTTGTGTAAACCGTCCAGAACTTTCTATATTAGATACTCAGTTACGCGTACATTCGTCGGTTTGTGTCGTACGTAACTTATCGATGTAGTCCCGTGTTTTACGTCTTTGTCTACAAAACATTATAGGTAATAAATTGCTACCGGTTTCGTTATCCAAAGTCAAAGTCAAATTAATTTATTTCCATAGGATGTTATTACATCACTTAGATCCGTCATTACATTTTTTTGGGTGAGTTCACTAACAATCCCTTTCAGCCGCCATTGTAACCGCAGTTTCGTAACTGGTTTCCAATGAGGAATAATTTAATGAACTTTGTATGAAACCATCAGGCAGTGTTGTGAAAAAATTTTTTAAGGTTTATTAATAGAACTATAATCGTCATCAACAGCTCATATACGTCCCCACTGAGGGGCTCGAGCCTATCCTCAATTAGGGCGATCAGGCCTCGTCGACAACGTTGGCCCAGTGCGGGTTGTTCGACTTCGCACACAACCTTTGAAATTCTTCGCAGGAATGTGCAAGTTTCATCACGATGTTTCCTTCACCGCAAGAGCGTATAAACGTATATACAGCATGAAATTTACATCGTTTTGTTCCCGCTGTGTAGTGACCCGTCAAACTGAACAACTTTTCACGAAAAAAAAATTCCTGTGACAAAAAAATTTTTGGCCTCTCCATACAAAAAGGGTCGGTCGGGACGGGAGTCTCACTTTGTAAGGAGAGGCCAAAAAATTTTTTTGTCGCAGGAAATTTTTTTTTCGTGAAAAGTTGTTCAGTTTGACGGGTACTATCACTACACGGCGGGAACAAAACGATGTAAATTTCACGGTGTATAAATTCGAAATTAGAAAACACATTGGTACGTGGCGTGGTGGGGATTAGAACTTTAATAGATTTGTGAATATCTAATTATTGAATGCAGTTAATGGAGGTTTACGTAAAAACACTACCCGCATGCCCGCTATTAGTTGCATTAGCACTCGCTGCATATTTGAAGCGTTCGCCCGACCTCGCCGGGTTAAATCAGCTGCTCTATGCACTGCTGCATTTTCTATTGGTTTTAAAACATACTGAACAATATTCAAAACTGCTTTTTGTTCGTCGTCGTTATTCTGTTTTATTTTACTCATTAAGAGGAAAAAAGTTTCAACGAAACAATATTTTGGTAACTTAATATTTTTTTGAAACAAAACAGATTGTGGAACGGAAATATTCTGGAAGAAAATACTAACAATTTTTATAAAAAGAAACAAACTGGATATTTTCCCTGGATCTTTGATTCATAAACTCAAATAACATAACGTTTTATCGTGAAAAAGAACAAATTAACTTACCATAATTTTGCATTTATAATACTCGCACTATACAGGTAAAAACACATACATACAACAAACAAAGGTAATTACATTAAAGGTAATTTATGTCTGAATAACAAAAGACGCACTGGTAAAAATATCGCCTTAGTATTTCGAATAAAATGTTTATCCGTATATTTTTCAGTACATTCTCAGGCTAATTACACCAACACTCGAGCGCCCGCTGCGCCGGCGTCGATCTCCATTAGCGTTTACATCTAGATTAGATCCGCATCTATGGATTTATTTATTGATTCGAGTGTGCTAGGCAATCGGTAAGACAAAGTTCTTTGTTGTGCTTGACTTGAATTTTAGGAATAATTAATAATAAAACTAGTGTAATAGATAACTTACATCCAAGGCAAAGCGGCGACTGTTCGACTGTCATTACGGAGATGTGGGTTTATCCCGGTAGGGACTGTTAATGAAAAATAGCTTTGTGAAATATTTCCCAGTTTGTTTAGGAAATTGCAGGCTGTAGCACCTGCTCATATGAAAAGAACGAGGATTATGTGTTTCGGAATTTACGAAAAGTCTTAGTTGGTGACTCTATAACACTGATATCAGGGTTGTCGACCTTCTTCTGATAATAAGAAAGAGAAGATGAATTGAATAACTGCGTAGAATAATTGATTACGTATTAATAAATATATCGCCTTTTGTTTGCGAACTTAGTCGCCTTTTGTCGACTCACTACTGTGTCATCGTGACAGATAATGCTAAATCATTTATAATGGAAATTTAAACCGCTTCATCAAGTCTTCAGTAAAGATCGTCCTAACTATTATTCTATACCTAAAGCATCTCCTAGTTACACTCGCTTAATGTTTAAACCTGCCGTCCCTCGTTAAAGGGTGACAAAGGTAAATTCAAATTGGTGAAAGTTGGCCCAACTCCCGACAGTGTTTGTCCAACGACCTTTATGGTAAACTGCGCTTAACCACCACTAAAGCCCGATTAATGACTTTAAACGACAGTTTGCTCTAATTTTATATCTATATGCTAATCCGTTCATGGGTACGTTAAACTAATGCAATGTTTGCATAATTTTAGTGCTATGATTAAGACAATTTAATCCAATAGGTTAAAATTTGCTACAAAACCAAACAGTCAAAAAAATATTAACAAAATAAATAAATTCCTGAGTAAAATACTTATTAGGCCACCATGTAATTGCTTTTGATATTCAAATGTTTGTGTTGATTAAAAATCCGCTTACGGCGGCGTCCAAGCCAAGTAACTTCGGGACCTATACCGGCCCTTAAATGAAAATTAATTTTTCACTTGTTATTTCAAAAGATCAAACATTTATCATTGTGTACTATATAAATTTAATTATGTCTTGTTTGCGGAGGATGATTATGTTTGTAGAACAAGTAATTGAACTTGGATTCGCGCAATTTGTGGAATTAGGGAAGTTCAAACAGATTTCAAATCTCATACGTACGACTTCCAGGTAAACTTTACACAACATTTTAAAGTTATAAGATACGTAATTTGTGTATAAGAGATGATTAAATTAGAGATGATTAAATTAAATTTATTACTGAAAGCTAATATCTGAAAGCTGTCAATTATAGATTTATACACCACCTCTTAATGATGACGAATATAACCTAGATTACCTCTCTTTTTAGACGAGACTAAACTTTAGACCACTTGCTATAAAGACGACGTTGACGACGTGAGGCTTTTTCTCGCAAAACTTATAGCAAGGTACAAACTGGCCTCGATTCGGGATGACACGCTCTAATCCTTAATTTAAGTTAGTCTGTCCTTTTTACCTTTTAAAGATTTAAAAGGGACAGGAGATGGCCATTCTAATATTAGAGCTGTCAAACATCGAATTTGAACCTTATGGCCGTGTCGATTGCACAATTTTAGAGAGCACTTAAAACATGCGACTTAAAAATCTCTTAAACTGACGGCTATGCCCTTATTTCACGTTATCATTCGTTCAAATTAATATCATTCGTTCATCACCTCTCTTTCATTGGTCATAAAAACGAAAAGGATAGCTGGATTTTAAAATTAGATTTAGAATCGAGGCCCCTATCTCCATTCCAAATCTCATCCAAATCGTTCATCGTTTAGTAGTTTAGGCGTGAAAGCGGAACAAACATCCAATGTACTTTCACATTTATAATATTAGTGTGACTAGTTTCCTTTTAAATCATCACTGCATTGTCTTCAGAAAAATATAATTATCCTCATTATTAATGAATACCTAAAGAAAATAATTTTTTGAGACTTTTCTTCTAATAAAATCTGTGAATGGAGTAATTCGAATTCCCGAAAAATAAAGTAACATTTTCCTACAGAAAAATTGGCTTCAATATTCTTCCTCCAAATCGGTTCATGTATTTCACCCTTTACAGGAAACATACATGGAAATAACAGCCATAACACACAGATACAGTCACACATACCCACACAGATGATCGGCCTTATTGCTAAGATGAAAAAATCACAAACGTACATAAAGCCACGCCTCTTTCCCGGGGGGGTAGGCAGAGACCTCGTCCTTCCACTCGCTACGATCCATACATACTACATTCGCTTCAGCCACATTCATTAATCACTTCGTGCATGCTCGTCGGTTTAGAGTACTCCAGAAATGACATTTAAAAAAATGGTTTCAGGCTTTTTGTTTTTTAAATACTTTAATGGTTTTGCTGCGTACTCACGAGTTTAGCCAGTCGAATCCAGTGGTAATGTAGTGTAGGCCTTTCGCATTCAGTACAGCATGCGGTTACACTACTCGCGTCGCGGCTGGCAACACATTAGCTAGTGCTGTGTAATTGGCTGCAGCCTGCATTATTACTTGCGTACATTACGAATATTGGACATGAGTTATTGAGAGAATAGATGGCGTTTTCTGTTTCTGTATATGAAGATAGAGAAATATGTGGCATGTGATTATTTTACCCTTAGATTTAAATGCAAAATTATTTTGGTTAGATATTAAATAACAGTAAACAAACAAAAGTTTATATATCTCGAAGATAATTTAAAAATTCACTTGTTTAGATGTTTTTTTTTTTGTACAGTTATTAAATAACTAATAAAAATATTTTGCATATAAATTGTTGTATGGAATGGAATGACATTGAATTTTCCATACAAACTACAATTTCTTCCGCGAAATTGAATTGAATTACATTCGTAATACGATTCAATATGTTTAGCAACTTTTTAAACAAACACACAGTTTATAGTTCCAAATGGTCTGGTTAGCATTCAAATGGTATTTAGCATAAAAATCTTACGTTCACATGTTTTATAACAGCTGTAATAAAGTGGGTGCTGCAGCTTTTACCGCTAACTGCCGTCAAGCACTCCAGTGTTTCCTACTTTTAAATTGTGTAGGTAACTAACAGGCATAGTCGTATAAAAGTAAAAATCTGTAGTACAAATATAAATTAGATGAAAACGAATTAACAGTTCTCTTTTTTGTAATACTGTCTCTTTCTAAAACGCTTTTTTGTATGGAAAATGTATAGCGCTTTTTCAGTAATCTGAATTATAAAATGAAAATAGTTGTTGTAAGGGCCTGCTCCAGATAAAATACAATCAAAGCTCTGCTAAAAACTAGGCAGTAGGTAGTGCATGTTGTAGGATTGCATTTTATACTGCCATTATACAGCTAAATGCAGTTAAAATATTGTCGTTCAATTTTGAGATGTCATGCAATTGCATTTATTTACCTACAGAGTCTGTTTTGTAGATTGAATATCGTATGCGGTCGCCTTGACTGAGGCAGCCTAGCTAACCAAGGAACCGAGCCCGCTGCATAACGAAATATTTGATTGCGGTCAACATGTATGTATGTATGTTGGCTTGTTATTTCGTTGCATTTTCAGAGCTTTTGGGTAAAGTAAAATACAACATTTTGTTCAAATCACTTCACACCACATATGATACACTTCACGCCACACTAATATTATTATGAATGTGAACATAATTTTGGGTGTTTGGATGTTTATATGTTTGTTCCGCTTTCACGCCCAAGCTTTGTATCCTGGATTAATACATAGGATACTTTTTACGGGAATAAGTATTTTTTTTCATGGGAATAACATATAACAACGCGAACGGAGAGCAAGTCCTCAATAAACGAGTTGTAGAGATTTCGGCTCTCATTTCTGTTCAAAAAAAACTTAGAAATGGTACTCAGTTATGGTAATTTTATTAATTCTGAGATTATTTTCCTCAGTTGCCGACCTTACAACACAAACGATGAAGAAGAAAATTCTAACACTTATATAACTAAAGAAAGTAATAATTAGAACAAACTAACCAAACTTCTACTTACTAAAGACAATGTGGATTCGAAATTACTTCAAAGAGCTGTATAATAGTTGTAAGAACCACTTAGATGACCTCTAATCTCCTTAAAGTTTCTGTCTCCGGCGTTTAGCCTCGACTCGTTCGGAGTCGGTAGTTAGCAATGCAGATTACAGCTTCTAACATAGGTACGAATTCATGTAACTGGAATTCGACAGAAAAAAGATTAATTGAAAAAGTTATTTTTTTAGGAATAATAGAGCTATCTTTAGTGTCGTTTTTAGTTGATCCATGTCGATGTTTTATTTTTTAATAAATATTTTTATTTTTTACAGTGCTGGCTAGACTTCGTGAAAGTGGATATGGAAGAGAACAATCTCACACCTAAGGATGCCGAAGACCGGGCAAAGTGGAGAAGATTGAGTAGGAAAGCGGACCCCAGCACTAGGCCGGGAAAACGCTAGGACGAAGAAGATTGTGAAGGCGATTGTAGCCACTAAATGGAACTTAGTGTTACACATAGTTAATAAACATGGCTGATCAAACAGTTTTTGGGAGTGGAAATATAATGTGGAATTAGAACAAGTTATTTTTTATGTACTAATGTCCTATTAAAGCTGTAAAAATTAAAGAAAAATCTGTATTGGATTACAAACAAAAAGACATAGTGATTAAAAATAATTGGCAGTAATTTTTAGTACCCAAAAAAGAAATAAAGGGGTATACCCAGCGTTGGATGCATGTGAGCTGAGAATGATGATGATATAAGTTTTTGTTGAGTTAAATTAAAAGGGTGATAAGATCTAATCAGTGCTTTTAATGCGTAATTTGTTTCTAATAAAAGTATTACAAGCACTCTAGCACAACTATTCAACTAAATGCTTGACGGAAAAACTCAACAGCAATGAATGGAGTTAAACTTATGCCAGTTGGAACTATTGTCCGTAAAATACCTCTAATTGCTCTTCATCCCTGACCTCTACACAATAGGCCTACATTACACTCGGCCGCCATTGTCTATTTAGTAGTCCTACCTATTGCACAAATGATTGTGATTCTGGGAAAAAATAACTGATGGTAGAACCACAACAAAGTTTAATGATCGAGAAATATTTTCGTGTTTTTACGATAAATTTAAAGCTGAATATAGACAAATGTTTTATAAAGTTTTTTTTCTCTAGCCTGAACGGTCTCACTGCTGGGAAGACCTCCCTGTTGTCTTGCACCCTTCTCGATCTTGTGCGAGTGACTCCTAATAATTTTCGAAAGCGTCGAGATCGTCTGTTTTTGACAGTATATAAATTAACTTATCGGCTCAAAATTCGCTTGAGTCGATCAAAAAATCATAATATGCATGCAACTTTTAGATTATGCTCGTAGATAAATCACTAATATTTACTAAGAGATCGAATAATGTAACATTTATGAGACATTTTACGGGCTTACCGCGATATTATTTTTGTTGAGGAGACCCGATATTTCGGCGCCATAAAGGTTATGATAATGACCGCGAAAGTTTAAAGTTATATAAATCGAATATTGTATTGAAATGAACCAGATTTATTTATGTACTAGTATTTATGTATATTCCAACAACCACAATAGCTTACGGACACCGTTTTAATCCTATTCAGATTAACGGTCATTTTGCATGGATTAAATTTTTTGTTATAAAAACGTGAAAACGTTAAAACGAAAAAAAACGTTAGCGTTATCGTTTCGCTTTTTCTGATCAGTCGCCGATCTGCGTCATAATGTGTTAGGTATGTGTAGATACCTATACCTCTTTGCCTCTTTGGCTGTTGCTGGCCGTAAACATTTAGATTAATTTGAATTAGGAAAATAAGTTTTGACATGAGAAAAAGAGCTGATTCTAGGTTAAGCTGCGCGTGTGAAAAGATCTTTGGGAAAAGTAAATAAAAAAGCATTTCGTGTAACATCTAGTTTTCGTTTAAAATACCGACTCCACCTACGCTTTATAATGTATGGTGACTCCCAAAGAGCTACAGTTCTCCACTTATTTTCTTTTTGTTCTACACGCTTGTTGTTGTTGTTAGAACATCTGCCAGAATCGGGTCGCACATCGCCGCCACTCGGCGCTGTCACGAACCCTTGTGGGCTGTTCTCATATTTGTATGAACATCGTATTCTATGAACCCTTCCATTGTGCGGTCGTGGACAGCTCAGCGTGACAATTATGGTACATTCATGGTACTACTAGTGGAATGTTAAGGGATTTAGAATAGTTTCAACTGTTAATTATTACGATAATCTAGTTATTCAATTATTTGGTAAGGTTTGTAAGATTACAAATTTAGATAATGAATAAAAATATTTATTTTGTGAAACATTCATAATCACGCTTTTATTCGTAAAATTAGTAGGATTCTTGCGTTCGCTTTATATATCGTTTCGTGAGCACACACAGCGTGCCAAAAATTTGATCTCTCTTCTTGTATATTTTTATTGTTAATATAGTCTTGAATTGGCTAATTTTAAGGTTATTTTCACTGTTCAATGTTTGTATGATACAAAAAACATTGCTGGTGTTTGTGCTATACTTCGTAACAAATAAATAATAAATAAGTAGTTTACAGCTTTAAACAATGACCTTAAATAGTTCCCTTTTTTAGTCCTATCTGTCTCATGCATTTCTTTTAGGTAGAACCCAAATAATTTACGTCTACATGTCTAGCCAAAACACCGCTATCTAACATCTGAACCTAAAAACATATGATTTAGCGCTTTTCTACGTACGACAGTTAACCAGATAAGATGCTGGGGTAGTAAACACAAGCGCAGAAGATAAGGATGGAATAGATATTAGACACAAATATTAAGACTATTTTTTATCTCGAAACAACGTTTTATTGTAAGCAAAGAAAGCACGAACACAAAAAAACTTCTTATCGTGAAAATGACTATTTTCCGAGTCATAATAATAGGTACAATAAAGATAAAAAAGAAGCATCACATTTCTTTTAAAATAAAATCAGTGTGAAGCCAATATAATTTTAACATTGACAAGCTATTTCGATGTTTAAAAATATAGCTTGCTCGTCACCGTGTGTCTCTCCGGGATATTGAACACTGACTGTATGCAGTGGCGAAGGGTCCATACAAGCCGATTCCCCTCGGCTTACCTTTCGAAAATCCGCTCCAACAGCCTCTAATGCTGATAGTAATTTACGTACACGCGAGCGCAAGATACATTGCTTTTTTTAAAACAAGTCGAGGCGGACGGCGCTCTACAAGCACGTCAATGTATATTCGATCACGCACGAGTCGCACGACCGACCGAGTTCGTGAATTGCCGTATACTCTGTCTCTGGCGCTCGCGATGAATTCCATTTTCCGAACTCACAGTTTTGAAAACAAAAAGCATGTCATTTAGTTAGGTAGGCCGCGCTCTTCCGGCTTACCTTTGTCAAAATTTCACCCTTCGCCACTGCTCTATAGGTAGGTACTTTGTTTTGAACTAAAATAATAATGCATATAAAAGAGATCCTGGTTGACTCACGGTTCTTCGGAGGAAATAAAATCTACGCCATCGTACGCCTTTCAAGTTACAAAACTCCTGTAGGCTCAGTTTTAAAATAAAATGGCTTTGATTCCTCGCTCCCAAACCCATATCGTGAAACACAGTTAGTCTGACGAGCTGGCAGCCATAAAGAAAGCACGAATTAAACGCCGTTTCAACGCACGTGATACGTCCGGTTTCCGCCCGCGTCACGCACGGCACGATTGTGCCCATGCAGCATCAAACATGCGTCAAATGTATGAAGGCTATCATTGCATGTGACAATATAGCAGCTAAATCTCCGAGAACCTTTTCTTTAAAAAAAAAACTTAACTGCTAGAGCATAGAGTACCCAACCCAAAGTATAAGTTTACTTGTGGGTTACTGTACAACCATTTTTGTTGTAAATTTTTGTTTTCGGAGTTCTACTCTTTTTCTTTAAGTTTATATAAGGCTCTCAATTCAATGTTAACGCGCCTTAGATAGATGAATGAACGAAACCCGCGTTCGTAAAGCTCTTGTTATCCAAAATAAAAAGAAGGTTGCAATTATAACAAGAAAAAACATCAAAATTCCTTCACCAGATCATCCACCTAACAACAGCTAAAGGCTATCAGTCCTACGAGCAATATTCCCCATTTTACTCATCATCAATTTATTAAACATCCACAATCAATCGATTCCTATCCTAGTACATTCATCATCAACAGCTCACACACGTTCCTACCGAAGGGCTCGAGCTTACCCTAAATTAAGGCTATCAGGCCTTAGTCGACCACGCTCAAGTCCTAGTGCATTACAGCCATACCACAGAATTAATAGAGTACGCCATACTACATGCGGATTTGAAATGTTATTAGAACTAAAGTATATCTATCGAGATACTAGTTTTTGAATATTTAATAGAATTCACGCTTTATAAAACTCATAATCAAGCTTGAATTTATATTATTGAAGCCAACATTGAAGCCATCAAAGTTGTCCTTTTCACGTCTCTTAGATCATTAGCAAGCACTTGTAGTGATAATTTCGTTGACTGTTTCATGCATTGGTAATTCCTTTGAATACTATTTTATTGCTTCCGGGACCCAGTTAAGTATCAATAAAATAATAATAGTTCATTAAATATAATTAGGGAGCGTCGTAGGTGTTAAGATGGTTAGGGGGTGCGTTTCAAAGGTCGTAGTTTCACACCCCACCGTACAAATAATGTGTATTTTTATACCGATAACTATATCACCTTAGTACAAGAAGTTAAGGGCGCTGATCATGAATGAGATGGCAGTTTATTTATGTCTCGTTCTCACTCCTTAAATAAAAGACTCAGGCAAATACCCCACAACCAATTCCACTTTTGTGGAACGCTTATAAACCGTTGTGCACACTCACTGTACATTGATAATCCGGCCAATTCCAGATAAGTTTATCGTAACTCTCTTGTGGCAAAGAGAACATTTTGAAAACATAATACGCACTAATACGGAAAAATTCTAAGGTTGTGATGTGAGTTATTATTAATTTATGTCGAGCTAGTCCGCGCTAGCTACATCAGTTATTTGTATAATTGAACTACCAGGTTACTAACTAGGTTGAAATATTGACTTTTTTTGTTTCACTAACAGTAATGGATTTAAACTATGTAGTTTAAATCAAAACAAAACATGATAATATTTCAACCT
Organism: Carpatolechia fugitivella; assembly: GCA_951230895.1. Classification (NCBI taxonomy): domain Eukaryota; kingdom Metazoa; phylum Arthropoda; class Insecta; order Lepidoptera; family Gelechiidae; genus Carpatolechia; species Carpatolechia fugitivella. The sequence goes on along the minus strand of OX579666.1, from coordinate 13,385,518 downwards.
AGTCCATCCCCAAGGACGTCTCCTCAATAGGTACTTTTAATTTTTTTATTTCTACTTGTCAGTTTTTTTTTAAATCCGTGTGAAAAATCCTTTTTGACATAAATAAAACCCACACATACATGCAAAACATCAACCTGAGGATTTTTCTTATTTGAGCGAATAAGCAATGTTAACTCTTTCTAGCATTAAACCATTACAACTTGATTCACTTTAATACATAATAGTATCCAGCCAAGGGTCTAACTTGCTGTACAGCATATTCCCGAGCATCGCATTCGCGTCAGCATAACTGCGAGTATCTCTGTTAGCGGATGCGGCTGCGTCTCGTTCAGCGTACCGTCAGCAGCGCCCGCGATTCTGATTGACGCTCTCTATATCAGCTCAATATCTCCTCAACGAAGGGCTTGAATCTACCCTTAATGATGCAATTAATCAGTGTGCAACTTCATACCCAAAATATTAATATCTTGCAGGTGTAAGCACGTTTCTTTACAATAATTTCCTTAAATCCCCTTGATTTTCTTGTTTTTTTTTTGTTAATTACAGTCAATGACTTCCTTCACCGTTAGCAATATGAATTCTAAATTCAAAAACACATAGGTACCGGCTTCCTAATGGAAGGAAAAATTTTACGTTATACTAAAGCTTAAAGCAAAACTATCAAAGAAATTTTTAATTGAAAATGTTAGAATTTATGCGAAAATAAATTGAAAATGTCAGAATCGAAGCGATGTCAACGCTGCAGCTGATTCAAATGCTCCGCAGCTTAGGGCGAGTTGTTGACTTTGCACCAAAACTGCAAGTTATGTTCAGCGCATTGATATTTATAAAGAACACGGAATATTTTATTTGAAAGAACCTAGGTTTGACACCATGTGCTTTTTCCCTTTTGATACAATACATTATTGAGCGGTCAAGAATGATCCAAATAGTATTTCATAATTTATTTTGAGTCCTTTTAGTAATACCGCCTAAAAAGTTATTTTGACCAGATACTGGCCTCATCAATCAAAATCTAGGTCACCAAATCTAACGTGGCCACGAAATTTTGATAAAAAAAACCGTGTTCATGCAAATGGAGTCGCAAAGCGCTTGTTCATTGGCCGATCTGCATAATTTCCATTGTATTATGCAAGCCCGGACCGAGTTCAGCTAGAATAACGGTACATACCTTTATTGAAAGCAAGGTTGACTTACATGGTATATTTTTCAGTTTAAAAAGATCGAATTTACATTGTGGCAGGACATCATTAACAGTTATTTTCAAATGAAGCAGAAATATGCGTAAACATTAGATTTTGGTACTTTCGTTCAGTCCGCCTAATACAATTTTTGTTCAAATGAAAAAGAGCTTTTCATTTTAGAACAAGGACCAAACAAAACAAGTAGGTACATGGTCGTGTTTTACCAACACCAGCACTTAATTAGATGCCCACAGCCAAACCACATTGAGAGCGAACATAATTAGAGGGATGTTTTAAAACACCGCCGCCGTCGGACAAAATACGGACATTTAACAAAAAGTAGAATTATCTTATTTTACTAAATAAGGGAAACACGTGGCTGCCGGGAGTAGTACAAGAAGGCACTTAAAAGAAAATACATAAAAATATTACGATATTTTTTAAGTCACTCTATAAAATAAATCTTTTTTTATAGCATACTAATCTTAACTAATCTTCCTTTACCTGTATAGTGATCACATGCATGTATGTATGAGTTAAGATGGTCTCCGTTAGGAGCTTGTCTAAAATGAACGTTTATACCTAAATGCAGTTTTTGGGGAAGGCCTTCGAGCAGTGGACGTCTTTTGGCTGACTGAGCTAAGCATTTTCTGAGATTGTAGTTTAATAAACCCAAAACAATATAACACAAATATTCTCTATTGATACCAATATTCTTTCTTCTTGTTCTCGTTTTCTTTAACAATTTAGAAACTAAATGTGTTGGGAACTTGGAAAATTCCCCAGCACTTTACTCTCCAGTAACAGAAAAATTCTTGCTATCTCTTGTTAACAAATATTTGGAAAATGAAACGCTGGCAGCGATATTAAACCAGTTATGCCATCTGCAGTTTATCACAATAGAAACCTTTGATACCGGTGCAGTCTTTGTAACACGCTCGCGATATTACACCACAGAATGAGCTTTTGCGATAGAGTGCATATTGGTTTGACCCGCACAAAAATCGCTTTGTTAAAAATAAACCAAATGTATCCAAACTTGTACTAAATGAGATATCTTGGAAAATTTTGATACACACAAAACATTGCAACAGTGACAGTGATATTTTCAAATGTGAGCACTTTTAAAACGTTTTTAAAACCTAGCTAATGACTAATGTTAACTTTTATCTTTATCCTATCTAGTACGCCCGCTGCTAAGCCTGCTACGAAAAGGCCCGCCTCCTATTCAATAAAGATAAAGCGTATATTTACATAGCAATGTCACATACACGTGAAACCAAAGGAGGGGGTTAGAGAAGGGTAGCGGGGGGGTGGTGGGTACATATCAACGCCTTGAATTCAGCCGGCACCTACAGGAAGCCTATTCAACGCAACTCACTGCTATAGAAGTTTGGAAGTTATTGTGTTGAAATTCATATACTAATGCTCAGAAGGTAGTAAAACAGTTATTGTGTTAGAAGTCAGAGAAAATTTGTTAAAAGAAATAGACTATCCAACCGTCTATGACCGATATCATCAACATTTATGGTGATTTTCTTGTATTTGGAGAACACTCTCTCGTGATCTTGTTACTTAGTGGTCGCAATCGGCTGATGGAGGATTAATTGAACTTTATTGACACGCATAACATGAATATACAAAAAAAAAACATTGTGAAAAATACAAAAATTAGTGGTCCAAGTACCTACTTACATTAGTTCTTTACGCAGCCAGATAATCATGGCAAACCATACTGCCTACATCGAGTAAATCAAGATTTTTATTACTCATTAATATGAGAAGAAAGAAGCACAATTGAAAGAAAGATTGATTGTTTTGTTTGTTCTTCTAATGAAATAAGCATTTTTTGCATACTTCAAAGGAATTACTCCATTTAAATCAGCTCAATAATTTTTATTTTAACGTAAAATGTACGAACGGATGCATTGTCATAAAGCAAAAGTAAAAACATACCTTTATTAATTCAGACTACTACGGTGAGCTAACGCATACCCGTACGTCGCGTCGTAGATATTGCCTACGGCGTAGTAGTGGCGATGAGCAGATTGTAGCCACATCGTAGCAAAGCTTACACTGATGCTCTCTGAAGGTAGAACAAGAAAAAGGAACTTTTTTAAACGACTTCAAAAAGAAGAAGTTCTCAATTCGGTTGTATGTGTGTTATTTGATATCTCCGCCAATCGTAAACTGATTTTGGCTGGCACCAACTCCAAAAAGAAGTAAAAAAACTAAAATACAGGTAAATCGACTGCACTATTTGTGGTGTCCATTAAGTCCTGCTGCGAACAGGTGACAGGGCAGGTAGGACAGGACACTAAATGAGCCATGGACTGCACCGCTCCACTAAATTTGGGTTTTCCGAGAGTCCCCACCTGAACATATTCTTTTTGCTCCGGCCGACCTGAGTCTGATGTCGTGGCTAAGTTCTGAGCTGGAATGATTTAATTTGTCATCGACGCGCAAAGTAGAAGACAGGTTATCTACTCTATCTTTCATATTTCACATAAAATTTTATTTTATTTGTTACTTTTTAGTGATCATTTAAGGTAATTTAATGAATGTTTGAATTCTTATTTGTTTTAATTATTTGTTACTTCTTTTTTCAGCACATTAAAAATATTAATAAAACAAACCCGATTCTCTAACATTCTAATTGGTGCTCGCATTAGCTGTTAGGTCGCAGCTAATTAAACTTAAACCGACGCGCGCGCTGTCCTTGATAGAGACGAACTCGCGTCAAACTCTCTCGGCCCGTTCCAAGAACTATCTACAGAGTTAGTAAGATTTAACATACATTGCGGAGTCATAGCCAATCAAAAACTAAAGATGCCCGATCTGATACAACGTCATAGAACGCGCTAATTAAATTGTGCTTGTAAAAGTAATGTTTGATTTTCTCATGCCAAACTGTTTTGTTTATATTTCCAGTATTAGTATTTGTAACAGATTACATCTGCTTATCAAAGCGAAATATTACAAAAAAAACTTGGAAAGGAATTATTCCGTTTACATCGAGTTCCGTTAACGTCGAGTAAACTGACATCAAGTTTATATTGGCTTTCTTAATTTTATCTTATATTAGCTTAATTGGCTGGAACAGTTTTTTTTCTTTGACTACGCAATGTACTCATATCGTGAGGTTTGTGGCTTTATCGAAAGCGGCTCTGGCCTCGTTATTAGCAAAGTTATCAGTGTAAATAGACGGCACTTTGACTTATTTAATATTGCGGTGTGTGGAAACTTCCACAGGTATGCCCGGTGGAATATTTTAGATAATGACATACCTTGGCCACTTCATACAACCGCCGCATTTGAAATGCCTCCTACATTTTTTATTTACTAGTAAAGTACGCGCGCAATTATTAACAAACTTAGGAATACTTAGGATGCTAGACACGGTGCATGACAAAAGTGGCACAACCATTTTTACTTCGATATTCCTATCTCGCCGTTTTGTACTGCAGTACTATATAAATTCTATAATAATTTTTCAGACCGTCGTGTCGGCTCCACAGCTTGGTAACTGTCGCGCAACTCAGGGTCAATCGTATGATGAGCAATAGCCTGGATGTTGTTTATCTCTATAAATATCTATATATCTATTATGTTTTTGACTGATATCTCTGCGCGTCTCCACGAGGTATCGGGTGGCCCAAGAGCTGGCAGCTACTTTGCCCAGAGAATAGCAATAGCGATACAGAGAGGGAATGCTGCCAGTCTTATGGGAACTCTGCCGCGGGGAGACGCGCTAGGGAATACATTTTATCTGTAATTTTTATATTCTTTTTGTATTAGTCTGTATGTGTTTTTTTATATGGTAAATAAAGAAATATCTATATACCTATGTGTGTATGTCTATCAGCTGTCTAATTCCCATAACAAGGGCTCTGCTTAGTTCCGACATAAACTATATTTTGTATCTTTTTGTCTGTTTTAATAGCTGTCTGATTCCATGTGAAGTTAAGAAATTGGCACTTAACCTAAAATCAACAAAATCCTAATCTTTTACAAAGTTCCTTTTTAGAATTATGATTGTAACCGATTTCTCAGAAACTAAATAAAAAAATATAAGGTCAGGTTTGAATAAAATAGGCAACAGTGAAATCCTTTTGTCTGTACAATGGCAAAAGCTTAAAGCCGGCTTAGTTTCAGAAATATTAACTTCATGGCCGAAGTACGAAGCGAATTTTTGTTTTTTTTTTACTCATTAATGGAAGTGGCTTATTTTGATTTAAGATCGTGTTCTTTCTGTTAGATATTTTTTTTTAATTGCATTTTATTCTTTCGTATGGAATTGTATATCGTATAGACGTACATGGTGTTAATAATAAACGCAAGATTAAGTTGTTCTGGAAATCCATAGTTGTTTGTGTCACTCACATTTTTTTTAAAGTAATCAACAGCTCACTTCTAATAAATTTGTTAAAAATAATGAGTGATAACAAAAGTGGAGCAATTGCAATTTTATATCGCGTTTATTATGACATGATCCGGAAAGACAGACAAGGGAGGTAAGTGGTAACTTATAATGCTAAACATCTATTCTTGCACACTCTACTTCAAAAAAGTGTCAAGCTAACACCCCTAGCTCATAGGACCTACATAAACAGACTACTTTTGAACAGCATTCCAACTACAAATTAACAGACTGAATTCAGTCAAAGAAGTTCTGATATAATTGCATTAAATAAAACTTCTTACAGCAGCGTCTGTAGTGCAGTGGCTAGGGCCGCTTTCTTCCGTTCGGGAGACACGGGTTCGATCCCCACCTCGTAACAATGTTTTTTTCTAATTTGGAATTCATATTTACGTTAATTCGACGCTAATACTATGAAGGAAATCATCGTGAGGAAAACTGCACACTCCTGCGAAGAAATTCAAAGGATGTGTGTGAAGTCGACCAACCCGCACTGGGCCAACGTGGTCGACTAAGGGCTGATCACCCTAAATTCAGGGTAGGCTCGAGCCCCTTGGTGGGGGTGTATATGAGCTGTTGATAACGACTACAATAATTATGGTGGGGACTCGGCAATAAAATGGTTTTATAAAACTGGTCTGATGATAAACCCGGTGGCATAGCATATCCCTATTTTCATAACATGACATCATATTTTCGCTCGTTGGTGGGTGTAGTCTCAACAAGTACTAGATGGCATCCAGGGCCTGATGACGAAGCTAAAAGGTGGCCATAGCATATCCTCAACTAAACAACATAAACCCATCGTGTTTGGATCCATTTATAAAAAAACTTTTTTTTAACAGTATTAAAAATTATGAACCGCACAGTTTGCTTGCATTCGGCGAGTGCATTCTGGCTACACTCTGTCTGCATAAGCCCAGCACAGCAGTCCAACCCAGCTCCAATGCATTTCGTATGTAATAATTTCAACTGCGTCTGCGATACAGAGTGCAGCTAGAACGCTGCTTAAATGCAGCCCGTGTGTTTAGACGTGGTCGTATCAGTGAGTCCTCGACGCGCGTTGGCTCCGTTCCAGTGATCGAGCCAGCCGACTCGCGCGCCGTGTGGAGAGGCACGCTTACAAGAGGTCGCTCGCCGATCGCATGTTCCTAGGCTGCATGCACTGTGTATTTTTAAATAGTTTTTAAAGACTTATCTTTGGTTTATTCGGAATAGACAGACAAGTAAGTACGAAGAAAAAATTTCTTTACGAATAATTTGGTTCAATATGTACTTTATTTATCGTCGTATTTGCATATAATAATTATCAGATGTAAACTACGAATGTAAATCATTTTCTTTTTATTAAAATTTATGAATCAAATGATTTCACATCACACTAATATTATAAAATATATATTATAGTATGTTTAAATATTTAGATGTCTGGATGTTTGTTCCGCTTTCACGCCTAAACTAGGTACTGAACGAATTTTGTTGAAATTTGGAATGGAAATAGTTTACACCCTGGATTAACTCATAGCATACTTTTTACCAGAAAAAGTTTTATCCAAACGAAAATCTTGCACAACGCGAGTGTAGCCGCGGGTGAACGGATAGTAAATTATATAAAAAAATATATTGTAAAATATGATCATATTTTTGAATTATTTGTGAAAACTATCACCATCCTGTAGTTTGAAATCTGAATATTGATTGATATTGATACTGGGATAAGGATGAAGTCATGAGATTTTCCGACAGCTTCTAACATGGGAGCTCATCACTCAATTCGCTACTTTCGGTGTGTACCCTGCCGCTAATTGGCCAGCGCACAAACCGCCACAAACTGGCTCAAACCACCTAAGACTGGATACATGACATACGGACACGGCGGCGGCGCGCGTCCGCCATAATTTAACCGCTTTGAGAAGTTATCCTGGCCTTTAGAACAGGATAGTTGCCTAACTAGTCAAATCAACTCCTTTTTATTGAATGTCAAAACAGTAACCTTTGAAAATAAAGGGAAATAGCAAAACGTGACGTCACGCCGCCGTGCTGTAATATTATACTGCTTTTCATTTGATTTGTAATATTAAATCCTCAATTTGGTAAAATTTGCCGCAGGCCCGGTTAATTACTAAAAAATTAAGGATGGTATTTTTTGTGAGTGGTGTGAAAATATTTATTTAAAATACATTCGACTACCCAATTAAACAAAAGACTGTTGAACTTAAAAGAAAACATTTATTTTCAGCACACAAAAAAACACACAAATCAAGGTGCAAACAAAAAGACACAAAGCTTCATCAAGGAGTATTCTCTCGCCAGCCAGCGCGTGAAGGAACCAGCTGATGCAAACCCTCTCAGACTCAGTAAATAAATAGCTACCTAACCTTGAGAGACTGCGCGTAAGTAGACGACTAATAATGGACTCGTATCAGTGAAATGTCAGAAGTAACATAACCAGCCTCCGTTGCATAGCAGTAGAGCGTTTGCCTCTCGTCTTGGAGGTCCTGGGTTTTTTTTTGTTGAAATCCCGATTAGAAGAATAAGACAGTAAAAATATTTCAGTATAGGTAACCTTTTTTAGAGACCTTATTTGTAGCTCAGCAACTATAACGACAGAGTTGATAGGTAGATCTTTCGCAGACTTCACAACCAACACGGTAAGATGAAGTTTCCTGTGTGCATCTGTAGACTTTCATCTGCAAGCATGGGTTTTCTGTATGGGTAAAATTACTATAAAGTAAATTCTATTCTAAGCAGCGCTTGGCCGCTGACGCCCGACCCGCTTATGATGTTTCAGCCTGAGTTACGTGCGGCTGCAATCCCTACCCACAACGCGTGACTAATCACACTCGCACTCCGCACCTCTAATGGACGAACTTGGCGCATCCGCATTGAAATGCACAGAAATACTGCAATTAGCTGCAGTTTTCATTCATTTCTGTAGATTAAAAAGTGCTTGTCTATTCTTGCTAGGACTTCTTTACTCTCATGGCTTTATTTCATACATCACACTAATATTATAAATGTGAAAATATATCTGGATGTTTGTTCCGCCTTCACGCTTAAAGTATTCAACGGATTTAGATGAAATTTGGAATGGATATAGTTTGTAACCTGGATTAACAAAAAGTATACTTTTTACGGGATTAAAGTCTTGTTCCTACGGGAAAATCTTACATAACGCGAGCGTAGACGTGGGTGGACCGCTAGTAAGTTCATATATTAGATAGACAAGGATCTACCTTTTTTATCTTGCTGATTTTTTGATTCATTAAATTTATCCGTTTTTTTAGTAACAAAACTATTATGTAATTAGTATTACAAATTAATAAATTAATTTTGTTGATTCATATTTTTCGTCTTTTACTAAATAAAGTGATATTTACAAAAATATGGACATAAAAATATACGACACAAAGCATAATGTATACCGGAGTATACTATTCCGGAAATATTTTTTTAAATAACTGTGTTTCAATCAAGCTCTCGACTTGTTTGTTTTCTACCCTATACCGGCTGGGGGCCGTAACACGAAGCTACAAGTTACAAATTACAAGTACAATTCGATGTACATGGCTTACAGTTTAGGCGTATTGGCTACGCAATGAATATCAAATTGTAACTTGTTACTTGTCAATTGTTGCTTCGTGAAACGGGACCCTGGTGTAAGTTTAACAGTAAACTTGTTAAAACAAACCTAACCAACATTTTACGTACTTACTAGCTGGCTACCGCAGTTCGTCTAGCAAAAGTGAATTTGATACTTGGCGCGGCGACGTGACGTCACTATAAACTTCGTTGATACGTCGCCTTCGCTGCTCTTAAGGGGCTAATACACAGTGGCCCATCTTCTTCATCGTGTGGGTTGTAAGGTTTACAACCGACCTCACAAATCCTGGTGTACAGAGCCACCAAACGCCACTAACACGGCTTGTGTAACGACTAGTAGTAGACGGCTTAACGTGCCTTCCGAAACACGGGATCACCTTTCTTTCATTCAGCCTGCAATGTCCTAACCAAACCGGGGAAAATCTCACAAAGCAATTTTTGCTTGACAAAGCCCCTACCGGGATTCGAACCCGGAACCACCGTAATGAGAGTCAAAATCTCGACCACTCAGCCACGGAGGTTGTTCCATGGCCCATGATGGACCACTATAATACACTATCGCCGTTGTGAAAAAGGGGGCAACGGCGTATGATGGCGGACAATGGCTAGCGAGGGCTGGATCGTAGCGTGCAATGACGACGCTTTCGGTTTTTCAGACACACATCAAAGAAATCGTGGCGTTGCATGGCCTGTTCACACAGTGGTCTCTTGTTCAACCGCTGACAGAGTGTTTATTGCGGATAATTTATTTTTTGATCGATTAAATGACATTATCTTGGAACAATAAAGAAACTTACAAGATTACTGATCTATATCAACCTAATTCAGCAATTTGGGACTTTAAATAACGCATCCCATATCATATTTCATGCTATTTGATCGCCACATCCATCGCAATGGAGAACACCGATAGGCTCTCATTTCACATTAAAACATGCTTTATATTAAAGTTTATATCATGTACATTACATTACTCTTTATTTCACTTCAAGACATGCAATATTACCAAAGTTATGACCGCGAGAAGTTCCGAACGTGTGACGTCATATGCAGGCGGTTGCGGGCGGTGTAAAAGGAACGTTGCGTGCATATGACGTCAATATGACGTCACAGCTACCATTCGCCTCGTGCGGAAGTGTGCACTTTGATCGTCAGTCAGGTCGTCAGTCGTCTTCGGTCTCAGTCATTTTTAAAGATATAAAAAAAATAAAAACAAAGTATTTTTTGTAATTTTTTAAAGAATATTTCGGCATTTTCAGCTAAAATCGTTGGTCAGACCCATTGTCTTGCCAGGCACTGAGCACGTGAACACTTGTTTGTCGATAGGCGATGGTGGCGTATAGTGGCGAGTGGCCGTGCATGGGCCACTGTGTACTAGCGCCTTTACCGAGTTACCAACACAGCGAGTGAGTGCAGTGTAGTCTCCAGTAAGTAGATTCATTCTGACGAAGACTTCTCTTGAACTTCTGATGGCCTAGATGCAAGCAACAAACAAGAAGAAAAACTGCAGTAAAGGTTGTTTTACTTTCATTCAGTTTGGTTCTCCGCAACCTCGTTATGAGACGCAATAGTCAAAGAATAGAATTGAATAAAAAAAAAGAATGATTAAAAGGGAATAATTTTAACACAAAATAAAAAGCGCGCCGCTTTACCTACTTTGTGATTTTAGTATCTAGCGCATAAAGCTCAAAATAAAATATTTTTGAAGGACTTTTAATGTCTTAAAGTATCATGACGTAATAAAATGCATTCCTTTTTTTTCGTGGCACTAGTTAACTTTGTGCTAGTGTCGAGTTTAAAAGGTAGGGAAACTAAAAACATTTATGACAAAAAAAAATTGAATGATAGTCAGGCAGGTAAATAATTAATTTATGCATAAATAGGACATAAGCAAGTATTTATAAGAAGATAATTAAATTTTAATATCATTACTTACAATAAATGAAGATAAAACATTACAAAAAATTAATATAAGAAAATTTTAAAGAACTGGTTATATATTGCATTTTATTTCTACTTTTACATTTTTATATTACCATTATTTATGTTAATTTTTATTTTATTTTATAAGAATAATTAAACAACATTATAGTCTCACACATACACAAACACACACACACACATTCATTTACTTTTGCTTTTTAAAATGAGATTTAAGATATAAATACATATAATAGACAAATATAAATGTTCACATCCTACGGGAAGAGGCCGATATCCCACAACACAGGGAATCCTAGTGTGGGGATCAGTGTGCAACTCTTGTTAACTTTGTTTGTTTTTAGCCAATAAAGATTTATTATTATTATTTATTATTATTATTTATTATTATTAATAAGAATAAGAATACATTTATTTACAGCACACAGTATAAATTTTGTGTATTGTATTTGCATTGTCACTGAAGTATTTTAGAGCAAATAAATCAATTTGAATTTGACTATAGGCATAGACAACTAAAACAGTAGGTACAGCTACCTACAGCAGCAGCTATCATATAGCTAAATTTAATTTCCATCTGCTATAACATTAGCTTAGTCATAAATCATACAGGCGTGTAGGTAACTCGGTAGGTAGTTGTTGAGAACTCTGCTCTCATCGTGTCCTCTATGCGCCTCTTATATCACTGACAGCGCAGTAATTTTCCCGAGTACAGGTGACGTCACAACTCTGACGTCGCAAGTAGACGAGCGCTTGTCTTCACTGTCAGAGTGAACCTTGACAGTGCAGTAGTTTTGACGCTATACCCGGGTTACTATAGGATGAGCTCTGACAGATTAAAATTTTAAAAACTTTTTAATATTATTTCGTTTATTTATTTATTAAGTAAAATCACTGTATAGTGATAAAATAAGAGGTGGATTTATTTTATTTTTATTTTATAGCTATTATGGTTTTTAAACTGAGTATTATAAAAAAAAGTTGTTAACTCGTATGAAGAATTTTGAAGCTGTCAGAGCTCATCCTAATTGAGATTGAGACCGGGATTAACGGACAACTAAACAAACGGGCGCGCCCTTTGTGTCGGTAGAGACAAAAAATGTGTAAAAAATATGAAAAACGAACATAAAGCATTGAGAAAAAATGGCACTGGAACAAAATACACAAGAAAAACTAAATTTCGGAAATTATGGCCACACTCAGTTCAACAGAAAAACCAATAGGTAAAACTTATCCATAAACATTACTTTCACTGTATTGGCAAATCTGCCTTACCATGCAAAATCACTTGTCTTTTATTGTTTACTGGCATGATGTAGACAAGCCTTCAGCGAGTGCATTGGGGTTTATGAAAATGCACAGGGTAAGTGCGGAGAAAATTTTAAGCTGGGGAAATACTCGTAGGAATGCGAAATCGCGAGGCAAAAAAACACGTTTTATTAGTAAACGTGCCAATTTTAATATCATAAAGTGATATTGATATCACTATAAATAAAGTCACGCTCATCTGTTTTCCCTAAAGAGGTGAGCAGAGTTTTATTTGTTCTCAAGGAGCACATACTTATCAACAAAATTGCTATAATAGGCTATGCTAAAATTCTTTGATTATGTAGAAAATGAACAACATATCGTGATTTTGTGATTTTACACTACTTATATATTTTCGTACTTTACAAAAGTGTAATTAAAGAGTAATTGATACTTAATCTACTAAATATATTCTAATTTATTTGTATATCTTCCGAAGTGAACCCTTTAAAGACGCATGGTGATCATGTCAACTTACCCTTTACAAGGTACAAGGTAATCCTAACAAAAACGCCTTTAGCCCCGGAACCGTTGTAGGACCGATTGACGTCCGGGACGAGGGTCGGGGACGCGTGCGGCGCGGCTTACAGAGATACTTTACTACCCAAATAGAATTTAACATTGTGAATAATATATGGCATAGAATTTAAAATATCATTTTTAGTAGCTCTTTAACCTAGGTGAATGAACTCGGCTGAATTAACTATTCTAACAATTTTACTACGTTATGGCTACGTGTTAGGTAAATATATTATTTGTATGAAGCGTTGGTATGAAGACATAAAAAGTAAAAATTAAGTGTGTATTTTATATTTCTATTTGTAGCTACCGCGATAAATGTATGTATGGATTGAGGAGCCACTCTAAATTACAAAACGCAACTTACACCCTCATTTAGTAGCGAAAAAGCTGATTTTGTAGGACAAATTCTGGATTTTGTAGTAAAACACATCAAAATTTATGTGAATGCAAAGGTGGCTCCTCAATCTAAACGTCAGAATTGAGGAGGAGCAGATGAATGTCTCTAGCTAAACGTCAGAATTGAGGAGGAGCAGATGAATGTCTCTGGCTAAACGTCAGAATTGAGGAGGAGCAGATGAATGTCTCTGGCTAAACGTCAGAATTGAGGAGGAGCAGATGAATGTCTCTAGCTAAACGTCAGAATTGAGGAGGAGCAGATGAATGTCTCTGGCTAAACGTCAGAATTGAGGAGGAGCAGATGAATGTCTCTGGCTAAACGTCAGAATTGAGGAGGAGCAGATGAATGTCTCTAGCTAAACGTCAGAATTGAGGAGGAGCAGATGAATGTCTCTAGCTAAACGTCAGAATTGAGGAGGAGCAGATGAATGTCTCTGGCTAAACGTCAGAATTGAGGAGGAGCAGATGAATGTCTCTAGCTAAACGTCAGAATTGAGGAGGAGCAGATGAATGTCTCTGGCTAAACGTCAGAATTGAGGAGGAGCAGATGAATGTCTCTGGCTAAACGTCAGTTGAGGAGGAGCAGATGAATGTCTCTAGCTAAACGTCAGAATTGAGGAGGAGCAGATGAATGTCTCTGGCTAAACGTCAGAATTGAGGAGGAGCAGATGAATGTCTCTAGCTAAACGTCAGAATTGAGGAGGAGCAGATGAATGTCTCTGGCTAAACGTCAGAATTGAGGAGGAGCAGATGAATGTCTCTGGCTAAACGTCAGTTGAGGAGGAGCAGATGAATGTCTCTAGCTAAACGTCAGAATTGAGGAGGAGCAGATGAATGTCTCTGGCTAAACGTCAGAATTGAGGAGGAGCAGATGAATGTCTCTGGCTAAACGTCAGTTGAGGAGGAGCAGATGAATGTCTCTGGCTAAACGTCAGTTGAGGAGGAGCAGATGAATGTCTCTGGCTAATTTGTTATTCGTAAATTCTTACGCAGCATGGAGTTTCAAAAATTAACAAAAAAAAACGCTTTTCACGCTGAAAACGACAAAAAAATATTTATAATATTTCACTACTAAAACTACAATTACGAGTAATATGGATATGGATTTTGCAAAGCAGTACTAAAGATCAACTAAGCTTAGCTTGCTCATTATAACTTTTAATAAGCATGCATTTGTTTCAAACCAGAAGTGCATTGCAAGCATTTGGCCGCATCTTTAATTCACAGTTTGTAGAGAGAAAACTTTGCAATGCACGAATAAAAGAGAATAATAATTCTTCGGAATAATACAAAAAAAAGGTGAAAATAAAAATGGATACTCAAGGAAAGCTTATTCATACTTTTCAGTTGAAAAAACATTGTCAGAAAAACTCTTCGACAAAGACAACAGTAAAAAATAAACCACGAACATTTTAAAGGAGTTCTCAAGTATTCTATTAGTTTTTTAAAGTTTTTCTTCTTATTAATCATAATAATAAAAATGTGGACAACCGGGAAAACTTAAAATGTAAATTGATAACAATTCAGTCTTTTTTTACGTAATAGGGTATGCTAAAATTCCTTTTTTACCCTCAAAATTCCTTTCTTTTTATAGCCGCCTGACACCATCGAAAAATGTCAGTAAAATGTGAGTCTTATGAAAGCTTATCTTATATCTTATACTTTAAACGAGCAATTCTTGTACATATCTATATATCTATATATATATAATAAGAATCTCGGATACGGCTGCAACAACTTGGTATATAGGGGGTCTCGGGGGCGATAAGTCGATCTAGCTAGATTTTATTCTTAGTGAAAAGGGTTTTCCCCGTGTTTTCAGGCATTAAAAAATAGCTACGTAATATACTAGTTAGACTTAGATCATATATATGGTAGGTAGTTAGAAGAGATAAGAAATTTCACTCAGTCGGGAGACCGCGTGACTGTCTTAAGTCTCGAGGTCGAATCCTAAAGTTTTCTTATTTTTTTGTTTTTTATATATTATTTACCATTGTAGTTGTTACTTTTTATTTATTCTTTTTATCTTTTCATTTAGTTTTTAAATAAAAAATATGACAAATAAAAATATTCTTCGAAATTTCTATGTTTATTCTTAGAGCGAAAGTTCTCCCAACTCACATAGTGACGAAATGTTCTTTTAAAAAAGTATTTTGTAGATATTTAGATACAAAGAAATGGGATATTCTATTTTGTCCACGCAACCTCAATAAATGCAATTTTATATTACTACTAGCGCCGCTTTTATCACTGTATCTGTGAAGTGGCCAAAATTGGAACTATTGTTAATAAGTTGGTAGGTTAGTTGGTACGGGAATAATTTATTTTCCTTTAATAATCCTTTCTGAATCCTATCCAAAGCCCGATCCAAATTTATTATTTTATAATACATATTCGTTTCCTCGGTTTACTCGGGCCATCTGATGGAAAACTTTCAGACCACCAAAAAATTTATCAGAAATATTCTTTCATATTTGTATTTAAATAACTAAATGAAAGAATAAAAAAGGAAATAACAAATAAAAAAAGAAACAAACGAGAAAAGAACAAAGAAATTAAAAAAAAATATCCATCGAGATTCGAACTGCAAACTCGCGGTGTCCCGACTGAGTCAAAATTAACTAACTATTTCAATAATATCGCGTATCAAATCTTCTAGCCTGTAAATACGGGGAAATCTATTGTATCTATATTCTAAAAATTAAACCTAGCTAGATCGATTTATTGCTCCCGAAACTAAATTGCGGAATCGTTGCAGCCGTTTCCGAGATCCTTATTATTCTTATCTTGCTCGTTTAAAGTATAAGATGACTGTGGCGATGATGTGCAAGCCGCACCAAGCATAACAACGAAAAGGATAGCTGGATCTATTGCTCATTGAGTAGCTAATATTACTCGTATAAAGTGCTACTATGTCTAGCCGCGTGTACTTTCTTCTGAACGTATGAAGTAAGTAGAGTGTATCTAAATGCGTAGGTGTCTTACAAAAAAAATAAACGAGCTAAGCTCGGTCAACCAGGTATTAGTGTCATTCACTGGATAACACACTATCTAAATTATACACTACAATCAACACTAAAATCAAGGAATTAATAGAAACATGGTCTATTGGGCCATTACCGGATGTTGGCAAATGACCCCCTAAATCATGTTAGTTCAACGCGCTCTGCTACAGGCTAGTAATATGCGCGCTACAAATCAGCGCCCGCGCCTGTAACGTCACTCAACACCGAAATTGAGCATTTCTATTCTAACATTTTACTCAATTCATGAATTTTTAAATGACTTTTAATGTAATTATAAAATAATTTATTTTGATTTTATTATAGTATATGACATTGAACTTTTGATATTATGTACTTTAAGATTTATATGTTGTCATAATTTTATTTCCAATATTTATAAATTCGTATACCGGAAGGTGCGACATAGTGCGACATAATAATATTGTATCAACCTTTTTACCTATGTTGACGAATAAATGATTTGAATTTGAATTTGAACACATCAATACGTAGGAACATTTGTAGTGTAGGCTTATTATCATTCAGAAACAGAATTCAGAAATATTGAAATTTTTCGAAAACTTTTTGGGGTTCTCTTACTTCAAAAGGACACACTTCACTTCACATGCATCACTTCACTTTATTGTCCGTCTGTCTGTCTATCCGTTTGAAACGCGTGAAGTTATTAAGTTGAAACTGAATTTATGACTCTGTTGATTTCAAGCTTCCAAGTCAACGCAATCAAAAGAAACAATGATTTAAAGTCATATTTTCATACAGAGAATAAACATTCAACCTCTTTAATTGTAAATTTTCTGCACAAAAAACAAACTAGCGTAGCATCGTTATAAAGACATTCCTAACTTACAAATCTCTTAAACAAATTTCAAAACACGAGTAGAATCTGAATTATGAAACCGCTTCATTTGCGACAAGCTTCGACTCAGTTCTTCCCAGGGCAAACTTTAAATTGCACTTCCAACACTTAAATAGCACCCGTCTCTTTCTAACACTATCAAAGGACGTGTCATTTGTCTCTTTCGTTTTGGCCCCGAATCGCGTCGACGGATATCTGAAGGAATTGAACTAATTTAAAAAGTTAAGTCTTGCGGCACGAGACAGCTCGGTGATTCAGAGCATAACAAGACTCTAACACAATCTGAGAATGTACTTCAAATTCTCGAACAAGTTTTGTTTAAAAAGTGTTTCGCCAGCTTTACCAGTGTTGCTTTCCTTTCCACTTTGTTTTTAACTCTGAAAGTCTGAACTCATCGTCAACAGCTCATATACCGAGGGGCTCGAGCCTTGATTTAGAGTGATTAGGCCTCAGTCGACCACGCTGGCTCAGTGCGGGTTGGTCGAAGCACGGAATCATCGTTACCCGGAAAGAATGAACTAATAACATAAAAATACTAGTATGAAAATACCAAAATCACTGTGGAATGTTAAATTTAAATTTTGTCCGACACGCTCGAAAATATGATCATTACTGCCAAAAAACAATACGCGAAGTAACTCATTTTGGATGTAATATTTCCCCATACAAAACAGCGGCCGGCAATGTGCCCTCAAACGGCCTAGGCCAGCAAAGTAACTTTCGTATAGAAATTTCAATGTTTTTGAGTCTTTTTACAGCATATTCTTATGTTCTAAATTCAAATTTTATATGAATCGTACACGAATCGAGTTGGCTGTATGCTCTGTATGACACTGGCATAGATCAAAAAAAGAAAAGCATGCAATATGGCGGTTTGTAATTTTCGTCTCTTTTATTTTTATCGTACTATTTTGTTTCTTATTTTTCATGATGGAATTAACTATATTATATTGAATTAGGGAATTATTACAACAATGAATGGTTCAAGAAGTTGAAGTACAGGTTAATGTGATAACGATTAAAACTTATATGTTTAGTACGATACAAGAGACATCTAAAACCAATGTATTAGTATTTTATCATTTTCTCGCATATTTCAGGGAAAAGCACTATACAAGCCTCGGCCGCAATAAGTCTAGCTGGACTCGTACACAATAAAAGTCCTCACCTGCGGCTCGGACTTTAAACGTGCCCTCGTCCAGCAATAATTAATTTAGCGGCCGCGGCAGTAATATTTCAAAAAAACATACGGCTTTCGATCTTGATGGTCTGGGTTCAATTTCAGGTGAAGGAGGACACCGTACCACAAAATCATTTTACTGTCCCCATTTTGGTTGGGACTGCAGGCTGGATTAGCCGATTGTCAGAAAATTCAGATTATACCGTAGTTCTATGCGTTAAGTCGTCGGTCCCAACTATTACCTACGAAAGTCGTTACATGAAACATTTTAAAAGCGTTTGGCAGCTGTGCAACACCGACACCAGGGTTTGAAAGGTCGGTGACAATGGCTCGTGTAAAGACTATTAATTTCCGTAGAAAGCTGGATCAAACGACTTTACGTGTCTTTCGAAGCACCGAATCATCTTTCTTGTTTGGAAATCAGAAGACTCAGGTTGCAATGTGCTAACCGAATTGGAGACTCTCACAAAAATATTTTTGCTGGACGGGATTCGAATCCGAAACCTTCGAAACGAAATCAAAATCATTTAGTATTTTCTACTTTTCTACTTGGGGGAGTTAGTAGGTAAATTATTTTCTTTGATAGATTGGATGCTGATCAAGCGAATGACCCTCTTCAAAATATGAGGAAAACTGACAAAAATCTTGGAAAATAATGGAGTCTGTGGAAACTAATATTGGAATTGTTTTTATTACTTTTCGGTGACGTTTAGGGAACCTTTTTTTATTACCGTGAATGAAAAGTCCACCTGGGGCATGTTTTATAACTTTCTTGAAAAACATCGCGTGGCAACCTGCGCGGGCACATGCGCCGCGCCATGTTGCACCATGCTGTAAGGAGCCTGTTCACAATTTGGTTGAATTCATGCGGTGCCCGATAATTAGAGTAGCCACTATAGTAAAGATACAAAGGCTAAAAAACAAGGCTAAGGTTAAAGGATTTTTTTATTTTAAATCTAGTTCTTCTTGTCTGCATATAGACAGCGATATCGTAGGAAATAAATGTCATTTTCTTTTTTTTCTTTTTTTGGACACTTGTTTCCGAAAATTTTGGATAAATATAAAAATACACGTAGGTACAACTGTTATACGTATTTGAATACGTCTTTTTTTCTCGGTAAATTACTTGCTTAAAGCACAAAATAAAAGCCTACCTACTTCGTGCTCAAAGTAATAGGAAACTGACACGCAAAAACAAACATACCATTGCCAAAGATAAGAAAATAACAGTCGGTAAGATAAGGCGGGAAACGGAAAAAAATAAGTCAAGGAAAAATATTCCCCAGACAACAATTTGCGGCCCATTTTACCTCCTTTCACTAATAGACGAGTCGATTAATCTCTGCAAAATAAACTTTAAGAAAGATAAATTAGAGCCCAAACTTTCGACAAGCTTCCAATAAAAAACCAGCAATGAGAGATCACGCAGCCTTTTCACTTCAATTAATTAAAAGTTCCAAAGAAAAGCAATAATGAGATAGATCAAGATCCTAATTTCATCAGAATTTGAGCTAAAGCCTGCAATATAGGAATTACGAGACAGAACCATCCATAATGATGATTTTCTGCAGCGCTATTAATGGGCATTTCTATATCCAACGCGTTATTATTTTGTGTTATTATTTCTGTGTGTGCAATAAAGTATATTCATTCAGTATTATATTGTAAAATAAGTTTCTCAATAAATTATTATTATTATTATTATTATTATTATTATTCATTCATTCATTCAATAGTAAATTGGTCAAAGATATTGAAACCGCATTAAGATAAATAATGCTGCCAGTTCTTGCAACCTAAATTCGCCTGTAGGTACATCTCTTATTGCACCAAGTAATAAGACAGTGGCAGTGTGCCTGCACTGAGAACTAACGGGCGCTTCGGCAGGAAAGTTCTCGAATGGCGACCACGCAACGGAAAACGCAGCGTAGGCAGGCCCTCCCCAAGGTGGACCGTTTCGTTGAAGGTCGTGGGAAGCCACTGCATGCGGGCAGCGCAGGACCGCGGTCGTTGTGGAGATCCTTGAGAGAGGCCTTTCTCCAGCTGTGACGTGCTAAAATGACAGAAAAGCGTTGAAGAGCACTAACTCAGCATAATTTAAAACTTTTTCTAGAAAAACTTGTTTAATTTATGCAATAAAAAAATATGATACTCTTAAGAATATTAATTCTTCTCTTCGACGACACCTAACCTTATAAACCCTGATATCAGAGTTATGAAGCCGGTAACGACTTTTTTCGGCGGTGGCTCGCCAGCATACTTTCCGATGGAATCATGTAACTTTCAGAGAATCTCCTCTATCTAAGCAAACTGGGGACAAACTCACAAAGTGATTTTTGTTTAAGGGATGCACTTAGGATTTGAACCTGAAACCTGCGCAATGAGAACCGAACGCTTTGCCGCTCCGTGATCAACAGATGCCACTGTTAGAATATTTACATAGAATATTGAGAAGTGGCGGAAACAGTATAACCAATGAGTGGAATATAAACCTTTTGTTTTGGTCTTTACCGACTGCTGATGGATTAAGGATTAGCGAGCTTACTGCCAATGTTCCATGCTTTCAAAGCAAAGTGCTATTCACAATCAACAGATGTGGCTGAAAAATGCCTACAAAAGCCACAACACGGTGTCAATGTTATGATAAAATTAAAAATTCTTTTGTTTCTTTTGATATGCCGTGAACAAACCAATGTCATTGAATTGATATACCTAATAGTACTACGAACAGGCCCGCCGATCATCGTCTCCCGCCAATCCCAGACACTTAACCCTGCCCCGCAGTTGAAGAGCGACTTAGTGTATCGAAACAGAAAAGCTTCGCTGTTAAAATTTACAAGGTGGTTGCGGTGTTCAGATAAATTCAGCACCAGAAAAACTGTAAAACGAGCGGGTCAAAGCCTTCTATTGCATCCGTCAGAGTGCCAAGCAATCGATAAATATCGCTGTTAAAATCTACAACGTGTTGTCAATGTTCAAACAACTTAAGAATTATCGCTTGAATGAGATAGGACTGAGTAACTAATCCAGTTAATGGGATTAAACAAACCAATGAGCGGTACGTAAGCCCTGCTATCGTGTCTGTCAGTCGGCGGCCGCTGACGGATTGAGGATTAGCGTGCTGGCCATCATTGTCTAAAATGGCGATGGAGAATGGCGACTGCTCGCTAATATCCAATTGTGTTTCAATTCAATGGGGCTTTTTTAATGATTAAACTGGATTTTAGATTTCTGTGATGTTACTTGCAACGCCACGTCTGCTCATGTTCTTAATTTCTTACTGCCTAAGTTATTATCAAAGAGAAGTATTATGATGCATATTTTGATTAATATCACACTCACATTATAAATTTGAAAATATATTTGGATGTTTAGGTGTTTGTTTTTCTTTCACGTCTGAACTCTATTTGGATGAAATTTGGAATGGAGAATAGTTTGTACCCTGGATTAACACAGGATACTTTTTACGGGAAAAAGTCTTATTCCCACGGGAAAATCTTACATAACGCGAGCGAAGCCGCGGGCGGACAGCTTGTGTGTATAAAAGGAGAAACTGATTGACTGATTGACTGTCTGACAAACAAAAATCCATTTTTTTTTTTCATACAAAGATTTTACAAATAAATTGACATCAAAGCTAGCAAAGCCTAGGAAAGACAAGGAAAGCCTGTTCATGGTTGGCACGTCCACAACATATCATCAATCAACGTAGATTCTTAACTTATGAGTTTAGTAACATTGAGCTATTACGTAGTATACATATATATTATACTAATAGTATATATATTATACTTCAATGTTTAGTAACTTAAAATCTAGACAGTCGCTAATTCTTAGGCAAGCATTAAGAAGAAATTTAATGGAAATGTATTTTATAATACAAAACCAAATTACGAATATTTATTTAATATTATTACATAAATCAAATTCACATGTCAAATAATTAAATACAAAATGTCAAGAATATTTATCATCAGTCAAATAACCCGCCCCTAACCGTTCCCGGAGCAAAGGTGCCCACAACGCTGGCAGCGTTACCGCGCTGGATCGCAATGGCCAACCTTTGCACCAGGAACCATCCGGAGCGAGAGTCATGTGTGCGTTCTTTTAACCTCTGCCCTAGCTCCGCTACCAAACGTTTAGCTTCAGCACCAATTAATAAAAAGAAAAATTATAAATAGCGAGAAAAAAGGAAAATTATAAATAGCGAGACTGGAAAGGCCAAAGCTACACATAATAACTTCAAGCTTAAAATAGATAATCAATTGTTAAGTACAGACCTAGAAGTAGCAAAAGCCTTTGAAAATTTCTTTACGGACATTCCAGTTTCAACAACCAAGTCTTTAAATTCATCTCCCGCTGCTGCTGAATCTATACTTAAGCAGAACTTTGAGGAATGTAAAACAGATTTTAAATTTAGGCACGTAAATAATGAGGACATTGTAAAAGCGTTTAAATCCCTGGAAATGAAAAAGACGGCTGACGTCCATGGTCTATCTGTAAAAATTATAAGTTCCATTATAGATTGTATCGCACCTCACCTTTGTTGCATATTTAATCAATGTATAGATAATGGTGTGTTTCCTGACTTGATGAAACTAAGTAAAGTGATACCTTTATTCAAAGCCGGTAGTACATCAGACCCCACAAATTTTAGACCTATATCGATACTACCAACTCTTAGCAAAATATTTGAAAAACTCATACTTAATCAATTGCAGAGTCATTTTTATGTCAATAATTTAATTCATGTTGCTCAGTTTGGTTTCACAAGGGGTCGTTCAACAGCCGACGCTGGTGTTGAGCTAATTGACAATGTTTTTGGTGCCTGGGAAGACGCAATGGATGCAATAGGTGTATTCTGCGATCTATCCAAGGCTTTTGATTGCGTCCATCATGACATTCTTGTCAGGAAGCTACGCCATTATGGTGTAAAAGATCAGGCTCTTGGCCTTCTGGAGTCATATCTAACAGATAGGGTTCAGATGGTCGATGTTAATGGGAAAAGATCACCCGGATCTTCAATAAGTATGGGCGTCCCGCAGGGTTCAATTCTTGGACCTTTCTTGTTTTTAGTATATATTAATGATTTACCTTATCTTGTTAAAGCAAAACATGGGTTAGTATTGTTTGCCGATGATACTTCTTTGATATTTAAAGTTAAAAGACAACAATCAAACTATGACGACGTAAACAATGCTATCTCTAGTATAGTGAATTGGTTTACTGTTAATAATCTATTACTTAATGAAAAGAAAACTAAATGTATTAAATTCGTATTACCCAATGTGAAACCGGTAACTACAGATATATTTATAAAAGGACAGAAATTGGACCTTGTAGATTCGACTGTCTTTTTGGGCATTACTTTAGATGCCAAACTACAATGGGATTCTCATATAAATAAATTGTCGAACCGACTGAGTTCAGCAGCGTTCGCAGTTAAAAAAATTAGAGCCCTTACCGACGTAGACACCGCTAGACTAGTCTACTTCAGTTACTTTCATAGTCTAATGACCTATGGTATTTTATTGTGGGGTCACGCTGCGAATGCTAATAGTATATTTATTTTGCAGAAACGGGCTGTTCGTGCAATTTATAGATTAGGGCCTAGAGTGTCACTGAGGGAAAAATTTAAAGAAATCAATATTCTGACATTTGTGTCTCAATATATCTATGACAATCTTGTGTATATAAAACGAAATATAAGTAATTTTCAGAAGCACAGTGATATACACAATTTTAATACTAGAAATAAAGACAAGTTGGTTGCTTATGTCAGCCGACTACATAAAATTAGTAATTCTTTTAAAGGCAATTGTATACGCTATTACAATAAGGTCCCTACTGATATTAAAAACTTGCCTTTAGACAAGTTTAAAATAATTATAAAACAGAAATTGTATAAAAAAGGTTACTATAGGATATCTGATTACTTAGAAGATAGGTGTCCATGGGAATAGATTGTTTGAGTAGCAGGCTTTTTCGATATGTAATAAGCATTAATTTTGTAATTGACAATATTCTATTTAAAAAAGGAAACGCAAAAGATGCGACGACTGTGGAGTTTCTTCGGTGAGCTCTTCTCCACAGATTCCGCCATTGTGTTAGTGAACTCACCCAAAAAAAATGTAATGACGGATCTAAGTGATGTAATAACATCCTATGGAAATAAATTATTTTGACTTTGACTTTGACTTTGACACCCCAACTACCCATGGTCTCCACCGCTATCGGGACAAAGTGGTAGCGCTGCTCCAGGGCGGCGTACTTCTGCCTCCTTTTAAATGCAGCGTCCTCGGCAGCAGCCGATGGAGACCGGACGGTACGACTAAGGTGGCTAATGGCAATAGTGCTGACACACGTGGCGTCCCAAATCAGGCACTTTCCATTTTTCCAAGGCACCAAAGTCCGGTCCGTCCGGTCTCTTACCATCGGATCTGCTGAGTCCCGGAGGCTCTAGAACGCAAGGAACGTCGGCTGAAACAAAATCTCTACGGACAATGTCGTTGAGAGCGTGATGCCGCGGAAACCTCCCCGAGCAACGTCGACAACTCAGAGCATGATGGCCATCGGCCTCTACCATGGAACCGCAGGTGGTTTTATAATAGGAGAAAGGGAGTGTTAAAGTATGTATGAATATGAAACTCCGTCAATTTAAAGCGAAAACCACCCAAATGAAGTCGAGGGCGGAAAGTACAATCAATCAAGAAGCCAAGCTCAGCTCATCCGGGTATTTACTAAAAGAGTTACTAAAACTATTTTAACGCTAGGAAAAGTCACATTGAAATAGAAAATATATTTTCTCAATTGACACTTCACTCTTACAGCGAGCCCTCGGGAAATTCTCTCGTCGGCGGGTTCTAAAACGATCACTCCGCGGCGAATGGGTGAATGGGAACAAAATTAAATAGATTGGTGTACACTCAGCCAGAGGCAATTCAATCAGCCTACGGTCGCCGCACAAATTCATTGACGAGTTGGTTTAACATTCAGGAGATAAAAAGATCATACATGAGATTGGAGTAGCTATAACCGCCAAAAACACTTTATATTTGCACAAGTACAGTAGCGAGTTAACTTAATCCATCAACTCAACTCGGCAAGTGATAAATAGCTGTCAAAATATATCAGGTTTTTGGCAAGCTGTCAACATAGAACGGGCTTCTATATTGAATTTTGTTCCTACTGTCTCTTAACTGGGCAAGTGGTAACTTACTATTGACAGTGTAAATCAGCTTTAACGGGAAATCCTCTCTCTTTCGCCACATCACAGGGTTCCGTACAAGCTCGCCACTCTGTTCTTACTCACCTCAATTTGACAAGTCATCCTCAACCTCCACCGCAGTCTTTCGTCCGGGAGACGCGGGTTTACCAACGGGGTACCAATGTGTTTTCGAACTTCGTATTCATTATGTACGTTTATTCGATGCTCTTATGATGACGGAAAACATCGTGATGAAACCTGCACATTCCTGCAAAGAAATTCAAAGGTTGTGTGTGAAGTCGACCAACCCGCACTGGGCCAGCGTGGTAGACTAAAGCCTAATCGCCCTAGTTCAAGTAGGCTCGAACCCCTCGGTGGGGACGTATATGAGCTTGTGATGATGATCCTCAACCATTGGGTTGGTCTAGTCGTTTCTCTGCTGTTGGCCATAACCACATTTCTGCCACTCCATTCAATCGCCACGTTTTAAATACAGACTAAAACGTATTCCTGCGTAAGTGTTTAAGAAGCTTCTATACTCTATTTCAGATATGATGATAAGCATGACAGCTGTCAGGTTCATAAAAAAACTTTGTCTGTTCTTTTCGCACGCATTTAATATCGTACATTTCTTGCTGCTGTCACCTGTATCATGTTACGACGAATGAAGTATAGTGTTTTGCTTTTGCACCTAGGATGCTGCATGTTGCATAGTTGTAGTTATAGTATAATACATTGTTTACAACTAAAACTAAATACAATATCTTTACTGCTGTAAATGGAGTGTTAAATAAACAGGCCATGGTGCTTAGCTATAATTAATTGCTCGACTTGCAAATAAATCCTTGATCCTGTTTAACACAGAACGAAGATGGATTTATAGATTTGGCTCAAACTAGGCTGTGTAAAATAAACAGGACCCATTTTGATACATTAATACCCTTTGGTCCATTTTCGTAACTATTATTCATAACTAGCTACGAAAAAACCACCTATATTGGCTCTGTGAGCTCTGCTGTAGACCTTGCGAGTTTGAAAATTTTTCGACATGCCTGAAATATATATATATATATTTTTAGGTATTTAACCCCCGTATCTCCGCCATTTTAAAAATGTTCCATAATAATACTGTCGTATGCTAACGTGTATGGAGCGTCAGTACCCGTCGTATGCGCCGTGCCTCGTCGAGTGACGCACGGTCGCGTTCAATATTTCCGCCGATTTTGGATACAAAGTTTAAAAACCTGTAAAACTCTTTTTTGGGACAAGGCAGAATATGCCAACTAAGTTAAAAAATAAAAAAAATGACTTGTCTATGCAAAAATAGAAATACATCATTCAATTTCAGTTCTTCCGTGGTTTTGTATACAATATTTTTGTGCAGCGTTAATAATTGTGATTTAGTCGTGTTTTTTTTTTATTAGAACAGTAAATATTTTTATTGTATTATTGTTTTATTATCTGAGCAAATATCAATTTTAGGAAAAACTGATGTTTTATCTTCGAAATTGTTTCGTAAATATTGATACAAATTTTCGTATAACTCAGAAACAATATCGTCTCTAGTAATACATATTCATCATACCCTCACTGTTTGTTTATAACAAGCAAGATTAGTTATCTGTGAACCCATAACAAAAAACCGGATGTTTATCCATTGAGAATTATAAGGTTAAAAGGCGATAATGTCGAGCGCGTCACTTGACACCACGGCTCTGCAACGGGTGTTAAGGGCGCGCGGGCATTAGCATACGAGGAAAAATGTGTACAATTATAAGATCTGTTTACACAATATCATGCGAATCGGTTAAGAAATGCGGGTGTAGAGGAGAACAGCCGGACATCCACCGTCCGGACACACAAAAAGTTCTTGCCCAAGATTCGCGCTCACTCGGTCAATTACTAGATTCAGTAAACAGAAATATCAATACTGTTTAGTTATGTTTATATATATCATATAAAAGATTAGTAACATACCTTGCCTGGCATCATTTCAGTAACATAGGTTCCCTAATCAACCCTAATCCTGAACCCATTGGTCCCTTTGTTAGTATTTATTATTGACGGGGTAAGTTGAGAAGCAATTAAAGAAACACAAGGTACCTATAGATACCTGACTACTCCCTTTACCCATATGCAACTTTGTTAAAATATAATTTACCTCCCTCTATCAATAAGTTTCATCTTACACAGGCCAGAAACAAGCTTTTAGTGCAGATTGCGGGGAATTCAGTAAAAGAAATTTAGGGCTTGGTACTTTCCAACCAGGTGAGGACCTTGGCAGGCATATCCATTACATTTTCTCTTACCAGGTTAGCTAGTTAATAAATCATTCATTGAGTTAAGCTTATACATAACTTTACTTTTGTTATTGTGTAAAATTATGTTTCTGTTTATAAATAAATAACAAACAAAAGTTTTCAGTTTCTAAGCAAATTTCACGAAAAGATTTTATTTTTAACCGACTAAATTTTAAAAACACAAAACATCTCATTTTTAACCCATAAAACTGAATATTGACTCGATCAGCTGTATGTACCTATACTTTTGTATGAAAAGTCAAAATATTATTTTCATTACTCATACTCGGAAAGTAGGTCTGAAGTTGGGTGGTTGGTTGTTCTTGTTTGCTATGTTAGGGACATATTGTGTCTCTACAAAGGTAATACTTTTCAGCACGAGGGAGAATCGCTTTCAACTGACAGTTGTCAAATTATTAAAAAAAAAACTGGTTCTAATTTCACATTTATAATGAACTATGCTCCATCTTTCTATACAGCCACTCAATTACAGCGCAATGAATCGCTACCAACTTGCTTGTTTACAAAAAATTACGACGCACGAACCGCGACCACATCGTTAAATTTAAGTAACATAAAGTTAAGTATTAATTAAAGAATATATTATATTTTTAATCACTTTATTATAATTAATTTTCAACTATTTCTTTAAAATAAAATAGATTTGGGAAAAATATTTACCATTTTAAAATGATGGAAATGAAAAATAATGGCTCAAAAGCTGGCCAGCCCGGCCACAGAAAAAAATTAAAATAGGCGGGAAAGCAACAATCCGATTATCATTTGTTTCTCGAGTTGTAGGGTTTTGTTTACAATGAGTTCATCTGATTCAGATATGGAAGTCACTCATTTTTTCTTTAGCTAATTCGTGTTTTTATTTTTACTTTCCTTGTATTCGAAATGAAAAGCACAGTGTTTACCTCAGGTTAAAGAACCCCGTCTAGGCGCTAAATACGAGTAAGTTACTTTCACCCCTCGTATAGCAATGTACTATTGCGATTTTGAAAAGTTCTAGAGAATGCTAAACAGTCTCACGGATTGAACAGCCACCCAAATGTCTTTGCAATATTCAGTTAAGTAACACGTTGTAAAGCTTATATAATTTTCATCCAACATAATATGCGAACAACGCAGTGGACAAAGTCAAAGTCAAAGTCAAAATAATTTATTTCCATAGGATGTTATTACATCACTTAGAACCGTCATTACATTTTTTTGGGTGAGTTCACTAACACAATGGCGGACATAACAAAAGGTACGGCCTTATCTGCTAGCCATATTTTTTATATTTGTGTCAAATTGGTTTAACTTGGTCAGTTTTTTAATATACCTGTGGTAATATTAGACATACATAGCCGTCCAAACCCAAAAAAACAATGCTTGAATTTTAAAAAAAGCTTTAAGAAAATGCGTGCGTTCATCTGAACTTATTATTTTGTGTTTTAAATACTGGTGACTCAAATTATCTTCGATTATTCTGCGGCGTTAAAAACTTTGCAGACGTATTCCAATTCCCCATATTGGGAACTCAGAAGTTTCGGAGATCGTCAAAGAAAATACGGAAAATCCCCGATAATTCCCCAACACCAAGAGATGTCACTCCAAAACTTTTCCAATCCCTAGACAAGCGACATCAATCCTCTTAAGAAGTTTTACTTAAAATATTAATAAAATGAATAATCTAATTTGAAAACTGAAGCACACTGAAGATCAAGTGATAAGTTAAAGTCAATTTTAAAATTTTATTCGTATTTGGATTTACAATCGTTTTCAATTGAATTAATCCAATCAATGGACTACAATAGGCTGATTAGCCTATTGCAGTCCACTTCTGGACGTAGGCCTCCTCAAAAGTCCACAATGTCGTCAAAAACTATTCTATTTTATTTATTATTAATGAGTTCTGTCTATGCCTAAATAAGAGAACCCTGTGGAGCTTCTTCGGCAGGCTCTTCTACACAGAACGCACTCTTGTGCCAGTTAACACAGAGCAGTCGAACAATGACAGAACTTGGGTTCTGTCTGTCTTATTTCAGTGAAGTTAGAAAGTCATCATTCGCTTGCCCTTATCCCATCATTTGGGGTCGGCGCAGTATGTTTTCTTCCTCCATTCATACCTATCAGCCGTCATTTCAAACTCTCATCCTTCCTGAACATATCATCATTTACACAATTCGTCCATCTTTTCTTTTCTTCTTTTCTTTTCTTTGCATTACAGGTTCACTACCTTATGGTTTAAACTTAAAAAACAGGTTTATTCCTTTACTAAAACAGGTTTGTTCCTTTACTAAAATATCTCGATTCAATCAAATTTTTTTCCTAACTGAACTAATTTACCAAATATAGCGGGCGTGGACTAATCCTTGATTCTCCATTGTTCCTGCTTATATCCTCTTTGGTTTCTGCGATGCACTGTCATACACCGTACACGTGTCAATTACTGGACTTAGAAAATTTTTGTTTGTTTAACGAAGAAGAACAAGAGTAGCCAGAACTACTTTAAGCACGGAAAACATTCATAAAACCAGTAAACTAAGTTACCGGCCATGTCATGAGAGGTTCGTTTTAAACAGACGTAGCGAGAAGATAGACCCAAGAGTGCCCAAGACTAACTACGCAACATTGCAGAAAGAGAAAAAATTATTATGATATCAGACATTTGCTAGTTTTCTTTTTCTTAGTTGAGAAATTTCAATTAAACCAATCCAGCTAGTAAGACAAATAAAATACTTTTATAAAAGTAAAAAAAGGTGCTGTTCATTATTACGAAGGTTAGTTTTTAATTTCAACCACTTTAAGTGAGGTCTAGTGCCGGAGCGGTAAAAGTTGTTATATTTTGTTATCGATATTAAAATTATACCCTAAAAAAATATTACATTAATTTTTAATAGTGAAAATACTAAAATTGTGATGAAATGTATTTAATTATTTCAAATTTTGACAAATAGTATGTATGTTCGCAAAATCATCATTATCATAACTTATGTGGTTTGTAAGATTGATGACCAACCTCAAAAACCCAGGTACTAGTGATATTGAGCCGCCCGCGCCGCCAATGTAACGACTACTTCTGACTTTGACCACACTAAATGGAAAGTGAAAAGGTGAGATATTTTTTAAAAAAGCTCGTTTCTTACAGTATCTCGTCAGTACAATTTATCAGCAAGCTTTTCCACATCATGACACAAAAAACGGAACGTCATCAACGTAAACAGTTCCTAGTTTTTAAAGTACCAGTACAGAGGGCGTACACTGGTAGTGAACGTGCCATCCATGATAGCTTTGACGTCGAAAAATGATTTGTAAAAATCTTAACTCGAATAAAAAAAAATTACTTTGACTTTGACTACCTATATGTTCACTTTCTCTCTTTATGTGTAACAGCCTCCGTGGCCGAGTGGTCGAGATTTCGGTGCCAATTACGAAGGTTGAGGTGGGGACACTGTCAAAAAAATCTCTTTGTGAGACTTTCCCCAGTTTGGTTAGGACATTGCAGGCTGAATCCCCTGATTGTCCGAAAAGAAAGATGCTTCCGTGCTTCAGAAGGCACGTTAAGCCGTTGGTCCCGGCTACTATCTATATAGTCGTTACACAAGCCAAGTCAGTGGCCTTTGGCGGCTCTTTAACACTGACACCAGGGCTTGTGAGATCGGTTGTCGACCTTACAACCCACACGATGATGATGATGTCTTACGCATTTTTACCATCTTTAAAAATCAATAAATAATCGGCATTGTTTAGAAGAAAATTGTAGGAATAATTGTCCATGAGCAGAAAATTCAGTGCACACTTTTCTTAATGGTAAACAAAATTTTATTTATCGACAAGTTAAACTATAATTGACAGCACTAGTTCAAAGAAACCGTTAAAGCATTAGTCTAACCGAGGTGAGGGCAAGTTGGAACTAATTAACACGTTGCTTCATGATCTTAGCGGTATCAAGTTCAATGAAGATGTTCTGACTAGCTAATGTAAGGGTTCTAACGATACACCATGCATCTAAATCTGTTTGCGCGTATTTTCCGTCATGAAGACGAAATAGAGGGATAACAGGGCCAGTTTGAGTTTAATAAAAGCAGAATTAATGGTGCTTTTTAACTTAAATTGAAAGGATGGAAACATATGAATCCTTTCTTAAAAATAAAAAATATATAATAAGACGCAGAGCAGCTAAAAATATTCATTTAAAAAATTAAGTTTAATATTTTAACCATACTTTACTAATAATATTATTGTTTTTTTAATTTTTATGCCATCTCCTATATTTTTAGGTAACAGCTTCTAAAATACTATATTTAATAGAAAAAAGTTGGTAACCCTAACTCACGTTAATGATGTAAGGATTTTAACGATTACATCCAAATCCGTTCAGGCTAATTGACGTTACGGTGAAACTTACCTTCCTTTGGGTAGTCGTGTAATGATATAATTACATATTTAGCTCTGTAACCAACGATGTAACCTAGCAAAGCTTTGCTAAACCAAATTGTACTAGTTTCAGTCGCATCATAAAATTAGTAACTTCTTTAAACTGTGTCAAACATGCTCAACTGTTTTAAACTATCAACCCTCCACTTTGCAGTCCAGGAGTTGAAATTATATCCGATAGTCCTTTATAGTAAGCCAGAGAAAGTTCTGTACAGTTGGAACTAACTCGATGAAGCCAGAAATATCCAGTTTTCAGTTGTGAGAGAGAATTAAGTTGACAAAATTTTGATAATTATAACTGGTTTCCTTCGCTCGCGTTACAGGAAATGAGCGAGACAGAAGATTGAGAGATTTAGCGACGCAATAAAACGAGGTTGTAAAAAAAACGTCATCATCAACAAATACGAGGGCTGCTATTTATGTATCCGAAATAACAAAAAATAATAAACATCTATAACCAAATATACTTTTATTGCTTTTCAAAATATTCCCCGCGATGATCGATGCATTTTTTCATACGTTGAAACCAACTTTCGTAGCATTTATTTCGTAGCTGAAGGATTATTCTTCGTTGTCGATTGTTCTTGCGTATTTCTCCAAAGACTTCTGGCAAGCAAATGGTGGTGTACCATTCAGAATTAACCGTTTTACGATTCTCTAGTAGTACTGTAGCCACATGTCCACTAATACCAAAAAAGCAAAGTGCTTTTTGCACGAACAACTTTAGTTGGGTTTGGCTCATTTTGGAACACCCAAACCGTTGACTGCTGTTTAGTTTCGGGATCATACGCATATATCCAAGATTCGTCTCCTGTGTAGATATTATGAACAGCTTTTGATGTACCACATTTGTATTTTTCTATCATTTTTTTGCACCAATCAACACGAGCCTGTTTTTGTTCAACTGTTAGGTTGTGCGGGATCCAACGAGAACAAATTTTTTTTACAGCCAAATGTTCGTGTAATATTTTATAAATACTCGTCATACTAATGCCCAGAAATGCCTCTATCTCGCAATATGTAACATGACGGTCTTGCATTATTAGTTCGCGCACAGCATCAATATTTTGTGGTACAACAGCCGATTTAGGGCGACCTTCTTTAAAATCGTCCGCAAGCATACGACGACCACGATTAAACTCACTGAACCAGTGATACACAGTGGTTTTCGATGGGGCTTCCTCCCCAAAAGTTGACAAAAGTTGATCCATGCACTGTTTTTGAGTTAATCCACGCCGAAAGTCGTAATAAATCATAGCACGAAAATTTTCACGAGTCAAATCCATGGTGATGATAGACAATGAATTTTAAAAATGGCGCCACAATGTAAAAACAATTGACAGATGAATGAAACAAACTTAGTTTTACAGCCAAAGAGTTCTATTTTTAAATGTTATAATTTCTTTTTAAATATTGTTTATGTAAGTGGCCAGTTCCGGATACATAAATAGCAGCCCTTGTATTTACCCTTAATTAAGGCGATCAGGTTTAAGTCGACCAGGCTAGCCCAGTGCGGGTTGGTCGACTTCACACAAAACCTTAATTTTTTTGCAGGAGTGTGCACTGCAGGTTTAACACTAGTTTTTCCTTTACTGTAACAGAGTCGAATAAACGTACATAATTCGAAATTTTTTAACCTTTTTTACGATTGAACATTTGAATATATACTCACCGGCATATCTAACCGCCCACCCTTGTATTTCGGGTTAATTTTAAATTACGCTTATTGTTATACATTACAATTGATTAATTGATAATTTTACGATAAATTAAACACACTTAAATAAACGTTAGATTAACTACTTTTTAACTAACATCAGCTGTAACTAATAGAATTATAAAGAATCACGAGTATTCCCTGAAATGAAAGGTGGGTGGTTAGATGTGCCGGTGAGTATATTACAACATCTCCAGGTTTCAGGATTCAACGAGAGAAATAATACGACTAATATTATTTTCTATTCGTACTGTCATGCTCGAATTACAAACGATCTTGAATGAACTTTGCTTTCAAAAGGTCACTCAACCAAAAACAGTTATAATCACAAGTACACGACACTATGGCCCCGATTCTCGCAAAAAAAACTGCGATTAAACTTGTTTAAGCCTCCCACCTAAAGCTTTTTTTTGTAATAGTTAAATTTCATTAAGTAACATTGCTCACGCCTTTTTTGTAAGGCGGTATAAAATACTAGCGGTCCGCCCGAGGCTACGCTAGCGTTGTGTAAGATTTTCCCGTGGGAATAAGGCTTTTTCCCGTAAAACGTATCCTATGTGTTAATCCAGGGTACAAACTATCTCTATTCCAAATTTCATCCCAATCCGCTCAGTAGTTTTTGCATGAAAAAGTAACAAACATCCATACATACAAACTTTCGCTAATTAGTAAGGATAAATAATATTATGATGGTGTTCTTGTAAACACCTTTTCTCTTCTACGCGCGATCAAGGCGCATACCAAATGTTAAATTGCTGACATTCAAGAATAAACTGTACAAATCGATTGGAATCTTTCACTTTCATTGAAAATATCAACTTTTATGTCTGAATAGACAAGACTTGCCTGCCATCTTCTTGAAGAGCGTCGTTGGTGTAATAGTTAAAGCCGCTTTCTTCCGTGTTCTGGAGACGTGGGTTTGATCCCCACCACGTACCAATGCGTTTTTGAATTTCGAAAACATTATAACGTTTATTCAATGCTTTTAATGTGAAGGAAAACATTATAAGGAAATCGGCACACTCCTGCGAAGAATTTGTGAATTGTGTGTAAAGTTGACCAACCCGCACTGGGCCAGCGTGGTCAACTAAGGCCTGATCACCCTAATTTAGGATAGGCGGGGAATTATAGATTGATAGATAGATAGATTGGTGACTGGTGATTGGTGATTGGTAATTGGTGATTGGTTGGTTGATTGGTTGGCTTGGTGGTTGATTGGTTCGTTGGTTTGTTGGTTATAGATTGATTATTTGTTATTCGCATATGAAATGTTGGAAGAGACAAGTTAATTGGTCTGCCCTTCTTTTTTAACAAACCAGATTGTTGAGAGTCTCCGCATGGGCCTAACAAGCATCTGGTATCATATAATTTTATTATAAATTTTCTCTCATTTTCTTGCACTTGTCTATTTTATTATTGTTGTTTAGTTAACCAATTTTGCCCTAATTTAAGGTAGCCTCGAACTTCTCGAACGGGACGTATATAAGCTGTTGGTTGATGATTATGACAAACAGATTATAATGCCTTTAAAATTTATTCTAGTAATAAAAAAAATATATATATCGTGTAGGTTCGTAGTCTTGTGACGAGGCATTCGTCCTCTTTCCTATTTTATGACTGGCAACCTTTCTTGCTGGCAGTTTTACCTTTCATTTTAAATTCATTTTCAAATTTAGATTTCTTACGTTTCGATTTTGTCTTTTTCTGCCAAATTCTTCACTTCATGTCCAGATCTCCAACAGTAATATCCCTAAGCACTCCATGTTACTATTTTTCTTAAACTGTAAGACTAGTGAGAGATTATGTAATATATAAATACATAAATTCCTTTTCTTCGGACTGAACTCCGGTTTTTTGCCACACTTTTATCCTCTACAACATTCTTCGTGTGGTGCTCTGCAGCTTCGTGGCGGCTACAGTGTGGCCTTATATTTATGATTGACCTCTTGAACCCTGGCCACAAATATAATATTACCTATAAATATAATTAAATGTCCGCTGGAATCGAGATCTGTCTCCCTAGAGACAAAGCTCGACTGTTTTCTATTATTTCTCTCTTTAAAGATAAAACAATCTTGTATAGTTAAGTGTTTTTTTCATTTAACTAGAAACTGCTTCAATTCATTTGTAAAGCTTAAGTAACCGCCTGACCAAGCCGTGGATGGGTGGCCAGCTGTTCTGTAGTAGTATAAAAATACCTAACTCTGTTTTTTTTATATTCTATTCTAGACAGATGATTAATTTTCTTTACTTTATTATCAGAAAATCGATTTGTAATCTTCTTCATCGTGTTTTGTAATAAAAAGCGTAATTAACCGACTACGGCTGATCAGTTAACCACTCGAATTGGAGTTAGATTTGTGCCTGATTTGTACCTAACGTAGGTACCTACCACATAAGTGTACCTATTAGTTTTAGGTTAGATCATGCACTGTAAATTTTGTGATCAATATCAATATTTATTTATTAGTAATCAAACAAAAAAAAAACAACAAAAAAAAATTGATGTCACACTTCTTTGCTCAAAATCAATAGGTATATACCTATTAAATAAAAATGAATCACCGAAATGTTAGTACGCGCATAACTTCCAAACGACTGCACCAAATTGGATAAATCTCTCTTTTATGTGTTCGTTATTGTCAGGAGAAGGTTTGTATGAAAATAAAATAAAAATAAATAATAATAATGGTTGTAGGTGTAGGGTAGGTGTTGGGTAGGTGTAAGGTAGGTGTTGGGTAGGTGTAAGGTAGGTGTAGGGTAGGTGTAGGGTAGGTGTACGGTAGGTGTACGGTAGGTGTAGGGTAGGTGTAAGGTAAGTGTAGGGTAGGTGTACGGTAGGTGTAGGGTAGGTGTAAGGTAAGTGTAGGGTAGGTGTACGGTAGGTGTAGGGTAGGTGTAGGGTAGGTGTAGGGTAGGTGTAGGGTAGGTGTAGGGTAGGTGTATGGTAGGTGTAGGGTAGGTGTAAGGTATGTGTAGGGTAGGTGTAGGGTAGGTGTAGGGTAGGTGTAGGGTAGGTGTAAGGTAGGTGTAGGGTAGGTGTAAGGTAGGTGTAGGGTAGGTGTAGGGTAGGTGTAGGGTAGGTGTAGGGTAGGTGTAGGGTAGGTGTAGGGTAGGTGTAGGGTAGGTGTAAGGTAGGTGTAGGGTAGGTGTAAGGTAAGTGTAGGGTAGGTGTAGGGTAGGTGTAGGGTAGGTGTAGGGTAGGTGTAGGGTAGGTGTAGGGTAGGTGTAGGGTAGGTGTAGGGTAGGTGTAGGGTAGGTGTTGGGAAAAATGGCAGGACAACGTCTGCCAGGTCAGCTAGTTTGTTATATATATTTGACCTATACATTAAATTTGTTATACCTACCTATATATTTAAGTTAAACACCGACCCCTGGCTGGCGGACGATACTCTTCTGAGTATTAAGTATAAGTTTTTTTCAGTCGAGTAAGTTAGTTACAACCCACACGATGATGACGATGAGTGAAAAAATTTTATAAAAAAAATAGAACACTGAACACCCATATGGAGTTAGGTTAGGTTAGCTAGGCTAATCGTAATATACTAAAGAACCATCATATTATCAAGACGACCGAAAATTAGAATAACTAATTTATTTAAAAGACATTTAAATTATATTGAGAGCCAGCTCTGACGCTAAATAGCCAAGTCTTACAGACTTCTAGCGAAATAAAAAGCTAACCTCAAAGAATGAAGCGCTGAGGTAAATGCGATTTACTTTCACTTGGAAACCCGAGTGCCTTTTTAAAAGACAAAAGCGTTTGAAATAAAATTTATTGTACAAATGACAAGGTGTCGTTGGTACATACGTTGATGTACCGATTTTATGTAATTAAGTATACTATAGTGAAGTTTAGAATATTTTTTACAAAGAAAAAATATAAAAAGGCAAGAATTTATAAATTTCAAAGTTTTAAAACTTTTATTAAATTTTATCGAATGAAAACCGTGCAATTAATAAAAAGCTTGATAGCTTTAACTTTTTTATATTGTGCTCGGACTTAAGTCCATTCATCCATCAAAGGCAATGAACTGAAAATTCCCATTACAGCCTCTGGGAGATTTTTAATAGCAATTCTTTATCATGTAAAAATTAAAATGGGCCTCGAAAATAAAAAAAAAAAACTGTCTAGGTCGTGTAAGAAGAAAATGGCGTTCATATATCATTATTACGATCCATTATTTGAGGGAGGAAAGACCTGATAAAAATATGACGAAGTGGCGTTTTGTCTCTTACTTTGGGTAACCACACGACTAGCGATTACAGAAAAAGGGCGCTAAAAATCAAGCACATAAGCACTAAAAATATTCTATAGCTTCATCTTCATCAGTTTGAAATACAAATTGTAAGTGTACTTCTTTTTTGCATTATATAGTGTTAGTCGGGAAAAACTAACCGATCGACTAGGACATCCCTATACAGTTTCATAATGTGTCACATCCCTAGTTCTGTCTCTTTGACGTTGGTATGTTGGGCGGCTAGCGCGTGTTGTAAGCATTTTATTAGAATAATGTTAATAAATGTATTTAAAAGTAGTTTTCATGTTATAAATAGGTAGTTCCCTGCCGTTTTTATCCTGTGTGTGACTTTTAATCATAAATTAAAAAAATCGGCCAAGCATAAATCAAACTCGCAGTTTTTTTGTAAAATATTATTTTTTGGGATATCCAATTTTATCTTTATTTTATTTGACACGTGGTGCCATTTCAAGCAATATTTTGCACTATAGGGTTGAATTTGAATTATTTTTTTGTAAATGCACAAATACTAGATTTCAGATTCCTCCACTTGTACTGTAAGAGCTTGCTTCTTGTAAAATTTCATGGTTCTAAGTCAACGGAAAGTACCCTACATATAGGTTTCGTGGGTTTTGAAATTTGTAAGAAAACTTGACTTTAAATGACTGTATCTTTAGATTGTGTTGACTCAAAAGCCTAAAAATTTTCAGAGCTCTTAAGGGCCACAGACTTTATGTTCTATTACTTTTTTTCAAATACGAGCTTCAAATACATCAGGATGGTGTTAAGTAATCACAATATTATAAATAATATTTCAACTGCTCTGCGTTATTTGTGCAAAATGTTCCTCAATCTGCGACACAAAAACAATTCGACATTTCAAATCCGAAACCCCTAAAATTCGCACCTCTGAAAAATCGAAATGAAACCTTTTAGTCTGAAATTTCTAGTTCGGCACTCACTCGATTGTCCGAATAGCGATTGAGTTTCGCGATGATTGGCAGTGTTGCCAGCACAGTGCTTAAATCTTTTTGTTGTTCGAACGGTCGCAAACGTAAAAGGTCTATAGTAGCAACTCGTCTAATCACAATTTTTACTCAAGACTTAGTATTGAACGAAAAAAGTCTAAAAAGCAACTCGTCTAAATTGCAAATGATCTAAAGCTGTATACGTCATCTATGTAACAAATGGTCTACCATAACTATACTACTCGTACACTGATGAATTTTTAGATATTACAACTCTCCATTTTTTTGTGTGGCTTCGTATCTTTTATCAAGATATTATTTAATTTCTGTAATCAAAATTTATGAAATATCAACCTAAGTCTGCACACGGACTGGTTTTAAACGGTTAAAGGATACAATAGAATATACTTTATTGCACACAAGAAATACACAGAAGATAAATACACAAGAAGTAGAGTGTACAGACAGACAGCCATTATTATTAAGATTAGTTAAGTTAGTATTATTCGTAGCACAATGGGCCTTAGCAGTTTGACTTAAAGAACTGTCATTAATACATCCTAGCCCTGTCCCATCTTGGTTAATTGTTTTTTAATTAGCTATATTTTTTCTCATCACTTGGCAACACTGTCGATCTGGCGATACCGTCCGGCGGAAGGCATAAATTTGCTAGCGAATAGGAAGAGCTACATCAGTTCCTTCGATACAGCCCAGCGAATATTTATTAGCCCAGCGCCCTGCTTTTTGGGTGTTAGGGTTCCATAAACGTTGAAACACAAAATAGAAAAACCGAAAAAAAATGGATAAAAAGCGCGTGCGTGCGTTTTGTTTGATTGAAATAGTTCTCAAATGACATTCGTGTTCTGTTTGCTCTCCTAGCGTCTAATACAATACCTTATCATCCAATCACATACACACATATACACTCATTTACTCTTACATACCCTCACACATTACATTCACCACTCACCAACACACTCGACATATACCCACACTCTACACACTCATAAACTCGACATACACACCCATCCCTTAATATTGAAGTTTTCTGGTTCTTGTTTCTTTTTTTTACTCTTTAATCGTTAATGTAGAGCATTTAATAAATAAATTAGAAATAGCTTTGGTATATAGGTGCATGACATGACTATGTGCTAAGCTTCCTCGGAAGAGCGATACCTCCTGATACAGGCTTTTCTTAGCCTAAAAGGAGGTATCACCCCTAATTATAAGATTAATTTGTTAAAAGAAATAAATAATTTTTGTATTTTGTATTTGTTCTTATTTTATTTTATTTATTTATGAGAAACGCCAACAGTACATGCATTGATACTCTTACAAATTTTAACTTAAGACTAGGTCTGATGCATGCACCTAGTATTAGGGCGTTTGTGCACTACATGTATCCGGTTCTCATTCGATTCTTATCCGTTTCTGATCCGGTTTGGCCGTCCTAGTAATTGTATGGACGCTTACGCACCCATACGTATCCGGTTCGTGTTCGATCCGTAAATTCTCACTCCGGATTGTTTTTTTTACGGACCAAAACCGAGTCGAAGTGGCAGCCATACAAATTGTACGTACGCTTGCGCACTACACAATTTTTTTACTGATGAAGAATGAGGTACGGGGAGGTGAAAGCTCACGCTGCTAGTGATGTGCCAAATTGGCTATTTTTTGATAAACAAGTATTTTAGTACTCGTTACAAAAATTATCGAATGCACATTTGAGCGAGACACTACAGGGTTTTAT
Source organism: Carpatolechia fugitivella (assembly GCA_951230895.1). NCBI lineage: Eukaryota > Metazoa > Arthropoda > Insecta > Lepidoptera > Gelechiidae > Carpatolechia > Carpatolechia fugitivella. The sequence continues at coordinate 13,344,471 of OX579666.1, read as the reverse complement.
TTACGTGAAACGAACTATACGGGTAACGTGAGCGACTTTATTGCGGGATCTACATAAGTAGATACAATTAAAAAAGTTCAATAGTATTCTTATTCTATAAGTACCGGAAATCTATACTCGAGTACAGTCGACTGCTCATCAGCAGTGGTATAGTGTTATCATTTTTACCTTGAACGCTTCTTACTTCTATAGCATTATGGTCGAGATTCGTAACTGACGTTTCCACTGACTTGCGGTAGACGGTACCTGGGTATTCAACTGCTATATTCTGAATTCTCGAATATGTGAGTACTTACAAGATACTCAAGTCAGTACTCGAGTCAGCTCGACTCGGCACATCACTACTACAATATCATGCAATATCGTCTCGAATACGAATGAAAAACGGATCGGATACGGATGAGTGCGCAAACGCTAGACGTGAATTTACCGTCCGTTTTTCATGGATCAAAAACGGACCGGATAAGAATCGGATACGGATGAGTGCGCAAACGCCCTTACAGGCGGGCACAGCATTCTAGGTGTTCTAGTTGCAATGTGTATTAGCCGACCTTAGAACCCATACGAAACGAATAAGGGAGTGCCAGTTTTTTTTATACCTAAGGACAAATTTACGGTAAGTAATAAATTATCCTTTACCCAGTCAAGTAATAAGTAGGAACCGATAGCCCGCTATGTTCTGACAGCTCTGAGTGTACTTGAACAAGTATAAATAAATAGGCCTTTTCCGTAAAATCCTAGAAGATAGATAGAGATACAGGCTCTTTCAAGGTCAGAGCTCATAAATTAATTGTAGGACTTTAATTTGAAAAACTTGTAACGTCACAAGAACTGCCGACCTCGTAAAGTAATGATCGCAGGAATCTAAGAAAATTCTGTTAAAATCTTGAAACAGTACTGGCCAAGATACAGAACCACTACACACAATACTAAACCCGCACTGCGCTGTTCTTTATTTGAACTTCTTTATGGACACTTTGGTGTTTTTTCACTGAGTTGTTTGGTTTTTGCCTTTGACTGAGTTTTTTCAGGACTGTGATTGTGATTTCTTTACTTACTCAAGAATTTGAATGCGCAAGTAGAGCGAAATAAATACATTTGAGATCTATTGAATATGTATTGTATCAAAATAGAATAAACATCTTCACGGTATGTTCCTTCACCGTAAGAGCGTTGAAAAAACGAATATAATAAATAAATTTGAAATTCTAAAACATACTGGTACGTGACGGATATTGAACCCGAGTTTCTCGGACGGGAGGCAGCGGCCCTAGCCAATACACCACCGATGCGGCGGCGGCGGCGGCGGCGGCGCGCGCGCAATCAGTAGTAGCAAGTGCAGCATTACTGCAGGTTTTTTAATAACCTTTTAGGTATGATTCTTTTTTCTTTTGGCCGGTTTTTATGTCACATTTTCAAATTTAAAATTTTCTTGGTTTGACCTTTTTCTAAATTGTTTATTGTTTTCTCAGTTGTCGTCTGTCATCAGATGGGAACGATTTGTACTTGGTTGAATATAAATCTCTAAATAAAAATATGAGTAAATGTTGTAAGTGGCTTGGAATGCAATAATTATTGGGACAGGCTCCTACTTTGGTCTAGCCGGGTAAGTCTTGTGTTGTCTTCCTACTGGTTTTTATCGACGCACTTTTCTCTTTCCCTGTCATGGTCGGATGGCGATTATTTCTTTGTCAATCTTTACAGTGTATTTCCGGCCTCTCCGACGCACGCACAAGGGTCCCTCCGTGCCTCTCACGATCTCTTGCGGTGGTTCCGGACATCTGAGGCCACCAGGCATTGAACGTGCCTGGATCACTGCGTTGTGTGCGTCCGCGCCTGTGCCAGCCGAGTGCCGCAGACCCGCGCACCGGCGCGGCGTCCCCCCAGGGTTACTGCACATCACGCGGATTTTTTGAGCCTGTTTTTTGTATCAGTGTATTTTTGTATGCGGATTTTGCCAAATTGTCTAAATTCTTTTTCCAAATTCTAAAAAGGCCCTTTAGATTTCTCTGGCCCTCCTTTTTTGGTTCCCGTTTGGCTATACTCTCTCGGGGTACTCCGCGGTTTTGGTACACCTTCCTGCATCGATACACCACAACACAACACTAGTCCAGCGACACTATATCGACGGAGTCCCCTCAGGACTCGACTCTCGGCTCATGCTTGGCAATTTCTAGGCGCTTTTAAATTTATATTATACCGTTCGGACAAATTTAACTAACTCTTTCTCTGTTCTCCTAAATTTCACGTTTCGCCTGTGGTCGTCGACCACGGGTTAGCTAGCTTTCTTTTTATAACGCTACACAAGCAATTAAAAATGCTTTTTGACTGACTGACCAAAAAACAAAAAAATACCTAAACAAACCAATAAACCAAACTCCTAACCCCAACTTATTAACCTCCTCCTCCTTGAACCTCCTATTTCAATAAACCTTCGAGGCAAAATGTGGTTAAAACATCGTTATTTTTTTTCTCAAGTGCCCCATCTTGCTCCACCATGGGTACGCCCATAATGTATACCAGGTACTGTGCAGGTACGTATTTGTGAAGAGGATATCTAGCTGCACGCGCTGGCTACGGTGAGCTTGACTCAAGGAGCATCCCGCAGCTTCTTCAGCGGCTTGTAAATAAACTGAGGGTCTCGAACCTGCGCAGAATTTGTGCGATCAGGCCTTCGACTACGCCGGCCCAGGGCGAGTTGCTCGACTTCACACACAAGCTGCTTTGCTTATACTAAAAAAAATAACATAAAATGAATCCAAAATGTTCCTACAGTAAAGAGTATCTACCGATGGGTTCCGTCGCGGTCACCAGTTGTTCCGCATTTGGCGGCCATTATGGTAATCTTGTCACCATGAATAAGAAGGGCTTATTCAGAGGGCGAATATGTTGATAAAAACTGTTGGGCCTCTCTATGAACGTGTGACTTTCAGGACGAACATGACCCTCAGGTACAATAGCCAGCCTTATTGCTACTATAACAATTTTTGCGCACAGGAAAGTAAAGCAAGTTTTTAAAGTCGTAAAGTGAAAACGATATGTGTTGTACAACTCACTAATCTATACTAAATAACATTTTAAACTATTACGATTTTTACATACTGCGTTTGGTGAGCGGCGCGCCGCCGCCGCCGCCGCCGCCGGTCCGGCGCAAACCGTGAATTTGGGAACGAGCGCTAACCCGCTGTTCAGGGGCGAGTTGGGAATGTCCAAACAGAATCCAGAATTGATTGATTGATTGATGATTTACAATTTATTGAAAGATTTGTCGGCAGAGTATTTTTTATTAAAATAACTATCATAAAGAAGTTAATAGGGGCCGAAATGATTGTAAGAAGAATGTGTGGTTCCTTGAAATGTGAATATGATCAGGATTGATACTCAAATGTAAGTAATTACGGAGTAATCGTGTTTAAATTGGTTTGTTTACATTATTGCCGGATTTAATTGAAAGGGACTTTAGGTGCATCGTACGTAGGTGTGCAACGATATTACGATAACCCTATAACCCTAGAAGTTACGCGCGCAAGAAGTGGACTATGAGCCTCCTCCACTTGAGTGTTTGGTTTTGCCATAATCTCCACGCTTGGCAGGCGGGTTGGAGATCGCAGATTAAAAGGTTACTGTATCAGAGAGCGCTGCTGCCCGTTCCCTGTTCAATGTGTAGTCCCTAAGTCGCCTCTTACGACACCCACGGGAAGAGTAGGGGTTGGTGACATTTAGATGGGTCAGTAATACAATATGGGTTAACCCGCACTGGGCCAGCGTGGTCTACTGTGGCCTAAACACCCTGATTCAGGGTAGGCTCGAGCTCCTCGGTGGGGACGTACATGAGCTGTTGAAGAACTCTGAAACTATAAGACATAGAAAGATCTGTTTTGTCATCGATTTTAGTGACAAAAAAAACTGCATTCATAGATTTAAAAACTCAGACTTAGTTGAGGAATCAAACCCGGTCCTTTGAAGAAAATAATAATACGAAATACAATACATATTAATCATTTTATGTATTAAATTTCATAGTAACATTTACTGCTTATGACCTGCACAATCGATATCAACATAGAAATAAAAGAAATATGTAATCTTTTTTCTTTAATATGACCGAGTTCGATTCCAAATCATGCTGAAAATTAGTACATAATTTTTTTTAGATGCAGTTCTTCTTGTCACTACAATCGATGACATGGTTCCTTGGATCTTACCTTTCTACCTGTCCTATAGTTTCAGAGCTACCCATACTGACCCATCTAAATGGGCTACCCCGTATAGGGTGATACAAGGCAACAAAGTAGTCATTATAAGCGAGTAGCCGGGGTAATGCGAGTATCAAACAGGCTAACGGCCAATTAGGTCCATCAGTCCGTCCTCGCAATCGGCCATAACTCTGCTTAATGTATACAACGTGTTAATTTTTTTCGGCCATTTAGGGAAAAGGATTCTTTATGGCAGCGATTAAAAACGGTATACTGCTGTAAATGAAGTTGCGTTTGGGATTCTTGTAATGAGGTGATTGCTATGGGTTTGAATACTAATAATTAATAAATATGCGGGACCATCTAACACAGTGTTATTTGATAACGAACTAGGCAGGGATTCGGGGATAATCAACGGCTTGAATTCAAAAAGATAGTTTTTTTTTCTTGAAGGCCAGTGGACTTCAAGACGCATATTTTACATACAATAGTTATTTTTACCTCTCCACCTCGGAAAGTTGGCTTTTAATGCCCGAAAACAGGGCCGAAAATCACTTATTCATTTTTAGACATGCAAACCATTCTCATGTCTAGAGAGGAAAATTCATTTGAATTTCGAACATTATCTTACATAAGAAAAAAGTTTTCGTATATCCGCACGTAACATAATTATTGACGTGTGCCATATTTTTTTTTTCATTACAGATTTTCATTTTAAACAAAATTTTGGAACGCAGGGTGCGTTCGAACCCAATTCACATCGACCAAATCCAATAACATGTAATGTTCCATTTTCACCGACATTTTATCAGCTCGCCACCTCTTTGCAAGATGCCATCCATCACCCTACAAGTGTTCGGTGGAAATGGTGCCATTTACCCGTTCGTTCCGGTACAATCCGGTTCGATCCAGCTCGAGCCGGCCCCGGACGTTCGCCAGACCGGCTATCGGGAGATACATGGATAATAAAAGTGCTTCGGTGATGGGAATACGGATCATTCCTAACTGGAGTTTTTAGTTTTTGAGCGAGAAATATAATATGATATAATATACGAATATCTAAGGATCTGTTGCTTTGTCATCTATCATGAGCGCTGACCTTGAATGTGACAGTATCTTTCTTTTGATTAAATAGTACGAACAAGATACTTTTCTTTTTAATAAGTTCTAATCTTCTATCTTTGAAGTATGCCTAAAAGTAGGTGCACTATGCACTACGCTCAACTACGTTACCATTAATAATATTCTTTATTTAAATTTATAGTAAAACAATTCGTATTTTTGACGTCAAATACATTGATAGGTACTCATTTGAACTTAAGAAAAAAGCTCGTGATCTCTAGATAAACATACTCGTATCAAACTATGTCTCTGATTAAAGGATTCCGAAACTTTTAACCAACAAACAAATTACAATGTAATTACAATGTGTGGCATAAAAAATTTGATCTGAAAAAGATTGATAATCTTGCTTGACTGATTCACCAGGACCTATTTTTAAATTGCAACTTACTTACTTAACTTAAAGCTCAGCTTAAGTATGACAAACATTCTAAATATCTCAACATCAACGGCTCGTTACAGTCCACTGCTGGACTACGAGCCTCCTCTACTTAAGTGTTTGGTTTTGCCATAATCTCCACGCTTGGCAGGCGGGTTGGAGATCGCAGATTAAAGGTTACTGTATCAGAGAGCGCTGCTGCCCGTTCCCTGTTCAATGTGTAGTCCCTAAGTCGCCTCTTACGACACCCAAGAGTAGGGGTTGGTGACAAATGTATTCTACTCTGCCGTCACCACACAGCTAACATTCTAAATATCTAGTAGAATTAAATAAAAGCTTGTAGAAGAGGACTTCGTTAAACAATAATCCGACTCGTGTGGACTTTGTAATTCTGCGCCATTTTGAATGGAAGCAGGAGTCGACCCGGATGACCCTCATCCTGCGAAGTGACAGATCGGTCGGGCGTGAACAGAGAGCCGTAATAGCCAGCACTAGCTGAGATAAATGCCAGCGGTCCAGGTGACGGCAGCGATGATCGATTGAAAACGGCTTTCCAGGTGATCGGTCTAAAATTATAATACATATTATTATTTTGGCTGACAGTTTCTTATGACCTCGGACCAAGCACCCACCCACCCACTGGACACCAATGTCAGGGCGCAACTTGACGAAACGCATAGGTGCATTTGCACATATAAATATCTCCGGGCGGCCAATACCTCGCGGCTCAATTCAGTTTCAACCGAGATGAACCAATCCCGACGTGTTCCCCGCGCCCCCGCACCGCAACTTTCTTCGTTATTAGTTTGTTAGTAAATATACAGAATGCGGTGTCCAGTGGGTGGTTGGTCCGAGCTTATGACGATGAAACAAGTAACATGTAGTCGCGATAGACTGGTTGTAAAATCAATTGCTTTAATGAATTAGGCACATTTAATTTTTCTGGCAGAGTGGCCTTAAATAATATGATGACACCCCTAATTTAGCGATAATTGAAAATCTCTAAAAAGTTCAAAGGCCTAAAGCCTCGATAACACAATACTACATTCCTAAATAACGGATTCATTATGTACGTTTATTCAACCCTCTACCGTGAAGGAAAACAGCGTGAGGAAACCTACACACTTCTGCAAAGAGATTCAAAGGTTGTGTGTGAAGTCGACCGACCCAAACTGGACCAGTGTAGACAACTAAGGCCTGATCAACTAAAACTAATTAGTGTAGGCTTGAGCCCCTCGGTGGGGACGTACATGAGCAATTGTCGCCTGTTGTTGATATATTGGATGCTAACATTATCGATTATAATGGTTACAGTACTAATTTACCGTGCTGAGTGTGACCCAAACGCAATTTAATCCCAATAATTCATTAGATCTAGAGAGAATATCTAACCTCTATGGACTTGTATGTGGTCACACTTCTCTACAAAGAGAAAGAATAATGTTTCAGTAAGTGAAGGTTATATTATTTATAGAGTATAATGCTGTCCGCCTGCGGCTACGCTCGCGTTGTGTAAGATTTTTCCCATATCCTATGTTTAAATCCAGGGTGCAATCTCCATTCCAGTTTCATCCAAATCCATTCAGTAGTTTAGGCGTAAAAGCGGAACAATCATCCAAATATAATTTCACATTTATAATATTAGTGTATGTGTGATCTAATAATCTTAGCGTGGACAGAATCAGCGAGCGTTGAAGCCGCAGTATTTGTTAGAAGGATTGGAGTGCACTCTCCACAAAAGCCTCTTCCCCGCTCGTAAATAATCCAGTTACAGCCGCTCTCAGAACTAAAAGTACAGCCTATTCAGGTGGATGAGCTACTTAACGCCCGATCTTTGCTATATTTAATCACACTAATATTATAAATGTGAAAATATATTTGCAAGTTTAGATGCTTGGTTGGATGTTTGTTTCGCCTAACAATGAACAGGAAAAAGACAATAACATTATAATTCTATAGTGAAACGACACATAAAGCCTACTTATTTCAAAGGAAATATTTTCCAGTAGGCTTATAAATAACGTTGTCGACGGCATCTTCTGGGTGGGAGACGCGGGTTCAATCTCCACCACGTGCTAATGTGTTTTTAAAATTTGAATTCATATGCACGTTTATTTGACGCAGTTACATCATGATAAAACCTGCACACTCTTGAAAAAATGGGTCATCGTAGTCGACTAAGCTTGATCGCCCTAATTCAGGGTATACTCGAGGGGGTACGTACGTATATGAACTGTTGATGATTCACGGAAGAGAGAAAATAAAGGTAGAATGCGTTATGAGTTTAGCTGCGGGCCGGGTCTCCCCCCAATTTTACCCTTTCGGCCGTCATCGCAAATCACCAGGGTGAATAGTTTCCGAGTTCTATTTGTGGCATTGAGAGTCCCCAAAAAAGCTTATGAGCGCTCGCCGGAAGTGGTGGGCATACTCGCCTTGCACCTTTTTTTTTTTTATATAAATTAAGAGTAAACTCTTGACCTCCATCTAGCCCGAAGGAGAGATGAGGCCTACGCTGGAGCGAGTTTACTCATGAGAAGCCTATGCACTCGCACTTTGAAGAGGTGAGGGCTGTATGCATTCGGAAATACAGAGGCCGGCAGGGCATTCCATTCCTTGGCTGTGCGCATTATAAAGGAGGAACCGAAACGAATAGTTCGAATGCTGGGGATATTGACAATATAGGGGTGGTAGCCAGCAGTTCGCCTTGTATTCCGATGAAAGAAAGGAGACGGTGGTATGAGGATGTGAAGTTCATGGGCACACTCACCGAAGTAGAGTCTATAAAACACCGACAGGCAAGCAACTTTTCGACGGTGACTAAGACTCTGGAGTTTGGTAGCAACCAGCTTGTCATCACCAATCAAACGTTTGGCTCTGCGTTCAATCGAGTCGAGAGAGATAGGGGTGGTAGCCAGCAGTTCGCCTTGCACCTGCTTACGGCATTTTAGGAGTGAGTGAGAGAGAAAGGTGCAGGTGCATTCAAGGTCATAGATCATCGCGATTTTTGTAGTTGCTTAAAACATGAACCAAAGAAGGTTTCGTACAAGCAAGCTTTTATTTATTTTATTTTATTTTATTACAATGGGAAACAGACAACATCAACAACACAAAAAATGAAAACTAAATAATAAATATATAAGCCAATAAAGTTTCCACTAAAAAATTACAAAATTAGTCGATTACGACAACACACTGAAAACCACTCAGAAATAAAAGCAAATAGCAAGTCTACATAAAATAAAATAAAAAGATAATTAACCTAACAACAATACAGTACCTATTTATTTTATTACAATTAAGAAGTATAAAAAAAGTCTTTTAGGAAACCAGTTACGAGACCCCGGTTTCCTAAACGGCTGAAACGGGATTAAATCTTACAATGGAATTTGGAACTTTCCTCTCACTTACAACTTTGAAATTTTGCATACTTGTTCAGTTTCAATGACAGTACACCGCGTATAGTAGATTGTTAACCAAGGGGGGAATTACATCCGAAGTATTTTGGCGCACGAGTGTAGCAACCTTCTCTGGACATACCAAGGCATTTTGCCAAAGCCAAAACAGGGACACTTCTCTTGCGCTTCGCGCTCGCTAAAGGCCAGTTTATACTTTGACAAGTACAGTTGCGAGTTGAGAGTCATCTTAACTTGCAGGTTACCGAATAAGTTGTAAGTGCGTGTTGCAAGTACAGTTGTCAAAACAAAAGCGTCATATCTTCCTGTTGTCAAAGAGCATATTATTATTTCCTGTTGCCAAGGAAACACTCGCACTTGCAACTAGCACTTTCAACTTGCGAGTTAAGTTGACCGATTAACTCGCAACTTGCTACTTGTCGAAGTGTAAATCGGCCTTAAGTCAATTAACTTACTATATACCGTACTTGTGCTTTAATTGACGAATAAAGTTAACTTTACTCGTCGCTGTACCGCAAAGAAGGTATTTTATGAATGCACTCAAGTATAATAGGCCTTTATAAGCGAAACCATTAACAATATTTTTTGCCGGAAAACACCGCGAAAAAAAATATTCACAGAAATCCAAATTACATTTTTTAAATCCAGCTAAATGTAAAAGTCCATTTAACTACATCATACACGGGGATGGAGACATGAATCATTTTTGTGGCAAAATAATTGAATGAGGCATAAAAGGGAATAACTCAGTGCAGTGTTGCCAGCTGTCATATAGAGAAGATTCATGGGGATATTCCGACGAGGAATTAAAGATGAAACTAGGATTATCTTCAAAAATCTCTACATTGTTAAAACTTGCTTTAGCACACTTGAGTTGACTGATATTTGTTGTTGCTGTCCGCTCACATACGCCCCTACCGAAAGGCTGAGCCTACCCTGGAGTAGGGTGATTTGGCCAAACACGCTGGCCATTTGCTGACCCAGTGCGGTTTGGTCGACTTCACCATTAACCTTTCTTCATTTCTTCGCAGGTGTGTGTAGATTTCCTCACGATGTTATCCTTTACCGTAAACCCAGCTATGAAAATTAATAGTAATGGTCTTTCTTTTTAAGCGGTTCGGGGTTATGCTCTATGCGTGTGTGTGTGTGTGTATGTGTGTGTGTGTGTGTGTGTGTGTGTATGTGTGTGTGTGCGTGTGTAATGTAAATAAAAATCCTATTTGGTGTCAGATTTCAAAGATCAGCTGCCCATCTTATTGTTTCTTTTTTTAGATTTGATTCACAGGCAGTGTCTGTAGACACTGACATTCATCCATATAGCGTAAAAATCTCGAAAATCTGATAAGAAAGAAAGCCACATAGAGATTTGGTCTAAATGTCTCAGTATCCGGACTATAAACCGGAACATAAAACTTAAAATAAAACATAACCATTTGATTTATTTATTTTATTTTCAAAATGGCGTCACATCCATCAGTTTACTTCCCTGTCGCACACAGCTGGCGTTTGCCACTGGTTTCGCTCGCACGATTTATTTGCCAACAGTACAATACACGAGTCTCGTACGCAAAAACACTGCGTTTTTATGTGCTGGGGTGCTATTCTAGGAATGCTCGCATGAATTTCAATATTTATTTTCATGTGAAATGTTCATGCGATTCGTAGAGTAGAATAGAATTTAATAATAATCAGACTAAATAATATCATTTACCGACTTCATAAACACATATGTCAGAGTTATAGAGCTACAAAGGCCTCGGATTCGGCTCAGGTAACAACTTTACTCAGATAACAACATGAGAAAATTAATAACCTTTTACCCTTTAGATTTAAAAAGATTCTGCCCAACGGAACGGAACCATTTCACTTTTTACTTCGGGTTCCAAAACTTGCAACTGACTGCCTAACCAAACTGGGGTTAGTCTTACAAGGTGATTTGTCAGCGTCATTTTATGGATTTAAATCGAGAGCTTCAAACGAGAGCTAAACGCTGTAGCTTCTGGTTCATGGAGCATGTCTAAGAAGGATGATAATATAGTCTCTGTCTAGCGTTGGGTCGACAAAACTCAGCAAAAAACTAAATAATTTTTATTTGGAATAATGTCAGATTTTTATTGAAGTCTATAAATTTTAAGACTATATCGTATTTCTTTTAAAAATCCTTTGGTTTAAAAATCCGCTCCTTAGGATACGTTTCATGAAAAGCACAATTTGGTATACATTGCGTAATTTATATCGCAACAACAAAACCATTTTAATCAAACTTATCATTATCAACGCAATGTATACATCGAAATTTGTTTATACATGAAAATTGTAGGTTCACGAAACGATCCTTTGCTCTTTGTTCGTGTGTGTTGTTTTGCGACACAAGAGAGCAAAAGCTGGTTGCAGTTGAATCTGATATACATAGACACAAAGGCTTTTTAACCAACCCGGTAAATTTGTTTTATTCTGATAAATTACAACCAAAGGCTTTTTGGTTTATTATCTGTATAATTTAGTTGAGGCTCATCCAAACAATGAAACAAACATACGCTTTTTCTGATGCACACAAGATTATTTCTGAGTTAAAATTCTATTGTTTAAATAGGATTACAAATTATTTTAATAGCTTCCGAAGACAAGCGGTAGAGCGTTCGTCTCTTATTACGGAGGTTTCGGGTTTGATTCCCGGTAGAATCACTGTGGTCAAACGAAAATCACTTTGTGAGACGTACGCTGATGTCGTTTGCCGTGTGGTGACGGCAGAGTAGAATACATTTGCCACCAACCCCTACTCTTCCCGTGGGTGTCGTAAGAGGGGACTTAGGGACTACACATTGAACAGGGAACGGGCAGCAGCGCTCTCTGATACAGTAACCTTTTAATCTGAAATCTCCAACCCGCCTGCCAAGCGTGGAGATTATGGCAAAACCCTCCACTTAAGTGGAGGAGGCTCATAGCCCAGCAGTGGACTGTAACGGGCCGTTGATGATGATGTTGACGCTGATGTCTGAAGCCGAGCTAGAACTCTGACACAATTATTCTTTTTTTAACTATCCTGTAAAGAATACTCTCACCCTCATACCGAAATTTTGCCTGGAAGAAATTGCTTACCTAAACCTAGCAATAAAGCCGCTTAATCTATATTTTTGATGTTATTTAAATACATATTTCATTTTCTGTGTGTGCAATAAAGTATATTTTATTCTATTTTAAGGCCCGTGACTACGGCCGCGTTGCGTTCACTTTTTCCCATGGAAGAATGAAGTTTTGCCCGCGGTAAACAGCAATCTATATCCATGGGAATAAAATTATCTCTGCACCAAACATCAGTCAGTTCAGTGGGTTAGTCGTGAAAGCGAGACAGACTATTGAATTTATAATTATTAGTTATTAGTATGGATTACTATGGACAGTCGAATCCGAAGCTGGATTTATATGAAATTTTAATTAACATTCTAGCCAGATAAACTTGGAAAGCAACGCAAAAGACCGTACTCTAGAAATAAATATATATTTATTCATTCATTCAAATTCAAATAATTTATTCGTCAACATAGGTAAAAAGGTTGGTACAATATTATTATGTCGCACTATGTCTCACCTTCCGGTATACGAATTTATAAAAATTGGAAATAAAATTATGACAGCATATAAATCTTAAAGTACATAATATCAAAAGTTCAATGTCAATTTATAGTGGGGCTGCCTCGCTACTGCAGCGCCTCAGGCATGTTCGCGGAGGCGCGCGCCGATTGCTTCTTTGCTACAATGCGCAAGCGGTGCGCGTCTCTCGTGAGCAGGTGCGGGCCAGCGCCAACACCGTCCTGGCCATGATTGCCGCGAGACTGGACTGTCCATATGTGCGGCGCTGTTGTAGCCTGCATGTCACACCAGTGCCGTTTATTTGACAGCACCGTTTCTTTATACTGTGTTTTATTTTGTGTCCTTACTAACAATAGGCTAAGTTTTTTAAATTTTACTAACATTTTATGAGACTTGTTTCTTGAAATAAACGTTTATTATTATTATTATATAATAAAATCAAAATAAATTATTTTATAATTACATTAAGATTAATTCATTAATTCATTCAATAAAGAGCAACGCTGTTATAACTTTTAATTTGCAGAGAAGAGCCGCTCCTCTTGTATTTACCCAGCCGAGCATCGATCTGTATAATGCCATCTTCCGATTGGATCTGTCGTATGGCCGCCATTGTTTAGCCAATGACGTCACAGTCTAGTAAGTCCAGCAGTTACACTTTAATTTTGTAGCTCAGCAACTATTCTGGTGGCGTTTAACAAAGTTTCTGGTCAATTGTTACACAATAGTGTTACCGACAGTCTAAAGCCTACCACGCTGGATTGCTGGCCCAGGTCGAATTCACACACAACCTTTGAATTTCTAGGAGTCCAGTGTGCACCACGATGTTTGAGCGTCGAATACACGTAAGCTTTTTAATCGGGACATTAAAAAATTGCATTGAAATGAATCGATACGCAACGAATCGTAAGGTACGGTCAGTGACAGAGACACCTCAGACAAATAGTGCGTACTTGACTGTCTCAGGTAATTTTGCAACCGACAACATCAAGAGCTCAGGGGCAACGGGGCAAGGGTATCAAAGTCATAGAATTACCTATAATAATAGTACATTCTTAAAACCCAATAAAATCTAGCCCATATACTTCTTCTTCTCCTTCTTCTTCAGCCTTTTTCAACCATTTTGGTGTTGGCCTCCTTCAACTTTCTCCATTCCTCTCTGTGTTGCGCTCTTTGTATCCAATTCGAGCCCGCGCGTCATCTTTCCAGCGCATTGGTGGTCGTCCTTGAGGCCGCTTCTCTCCCCATGGTTTCCATTCGAGGATACGTCTACACCAGCCCTACACCGTGAAATTTACATCGTTTTGTTCCCGCCGTGTAGTGGTACTCGTCAAACTGCAACTTTTCGCAAAAAAAAATCCTGCGACAAAGAAATTTTTGGTCTCTCCATACAAAGTGAGACTCCCCTACCGACCCATTTTTTATGGAGAGCACAAAAACATTTTTGTCGCAGGAATTTTTTTTTCGTTAAAAGTTGTTCAGTTCAGTTTTGTACTATTACTACACGGTGGGAACAAAACGATGTAAATTTCATGCTGTATATATAGCCAGCGCCAGAGGTCTACTTATCAAATAGCCCATTTCTCATTTTGACTACTTCTGTAGGTGACTATGACTTCTATCGGCCCACTTAGCAAACTGCCTATTTCACATTCTGTGTTATTCTTAATACCAGGACTGAATAAATTATCCTGTGTCTTGGAAAAGCCACTTACATTAGCCCCTTTAAACGCACTCCGGATCTTTTGTTCGGCTCTGGCTGGAGATCTGCAGCGGAAACCGGTAAATCTATATTTATCTCTTTTATTTTCATTTAACCTGGAAATGCAAGAAAGTAAAAGAAAGCTTGAAATTTGTGTGTGTTCTTTCAAATTATGGCTTTTTCAAAATGGTACACCTTTTAGAGAGGTTGTGTTAGAGATATTTACAGTAACATAACAACGTGTAAAGTTGTTAATCCTTTTATATCACGATGTTGAACAAAACAATTATTATTTCCAACACAATTACTATAATTTTAAGTTTTATTATTGTTGTACAATATTCACAAACTTTTGACTATTTGCTTTGTCATAAAAGTTTTTTTTAATTCAGTTGATCATTCGAGAAATGGTACACAATTAAAAATGTATAATCCTTCGCTTTAAAAAACCTCAAGAAATGGACAAATATACAAAATGGTTTCCTATTAAAGCTAATCGCTGCCTCAGCCAGAAAATCCTCTTTATTTATCGGAGCATTTTCTGCGAATTTGGCATTTATAAACTCTGAAATTGGTTTCTTCCTGCCTCTACTCTGCGTTTTTTATTCCTGTGACCTTGACAAATCGCCTCTTATATTGTTGAGGTTCCTCCTCTTTTGAATTCCACTGTATTTTATTTTCTCAGATATTCTAACCTTCTTGCTAAACGAAGAAAATCAAATAGGGAACTGGCATGATCTGGTGAATTAGCATGAGCTTTCGTGGTCATCATCATTGACCCAAACTTTTGGCAGCGGAAAGTCAAGCTAACCAAAGCTTACAACAGCCACGATATCTTTCAGAGTCATTCATTCAAAATATCAGAAATACTCTATTTTATTTAATAATATTCTGTAAACAGAAACGTAGCGTAGTCAATGATGTTCGTAAACTCTTTCTATAATTAATTATAGTTAAAATACTCGTATTTTCACCATCTTATCTTATCAACATCGATCAGCATTTTTCTAGCTAAATGTAAATCCTTTATGCAATTTTGTCTTTTATAATGAAACCAAGATTGTTATCAGCTTCAAAACTCTCAAAACTTACTCAACTATCAGCATTTTTCTATCCAAACATATTTTCTACGTAATTTTGTCTTTTCTATTAAGTATAAAATATTATTCTCAGCTTAAAAACTCTCAAAACTCACATATCTACCACAAAACTCAGTAATGTAGAAAAAAATTTAAAAGCGTCTAAAGTTAGCATCACCATCATAAAACACTGGAATGTTTTCAACTTTTTTTTAGCGAGCACATTGGAAGTATAGTTGGGAGTAAAAACATAGTTGAAGTAGTAGAAGGGCATTAAGAAGCATAGTTAAGAAGTTGTAAAGCAGTTAGGGTGAACAGCCAGCTAATGCAGAGTAGTTTCAACTTTTAAAATTAAGTCGGTAGTTTTAAAACTCCGCGATTTGATGTAATTTATCCCGCGGCAGGTTAATGACTAGATTTTTGTAATGAGCAGAACTTCGGAATTAATTTTAGTGAAAAAGGTAAGGTTTAATGCTGAAACTTTTGAAACCTACAGGTGCTATTTAAAGTTTAGGGAGACCTTTTTCCGTTGAGAAAGAGACTTTTTTAATTAGTTAGTAGTTTGCTTGTCGTACTGTCTTGCCTCAAGGGTATAATCTGTATTTTTTTTTTTATTCGTTATGTACAGCAAGCTAGCTAGCCATCTCAAGAATATACTGACATTTAGCAACTAATATTCTAATTGAACGTGAACGTGGTGACGGCAGAGTATTAGTATTTGTCACCAACCCCTACTCTTCCCGTGGGTGTCGTAAGAGGCGACTTAGGGACTACACATTGAACAGGGAACGGGCAGCAACGCTCTCTGATACAGTAATCTCCAACCCGCCTGCCAAGCCTGGAGATTATGACAAAACCCTCCACTTTTTTGGAGGAGGCTCATAGTCCACCAGTGGACTGTAACGGGCCGTTGATGTTGATGTTGATTCTAATTGAATGCTCATGTTGATGATTGAGTTAAGAACAGAAGATAGGTACAGAATATGTGGGGCAAATAAAGGCATAGATGCTATTAAAAAAGATTATAATAATATAATTACTTGGTGTTTGCTCAATCACTCACAAATACAATACGACATTGCTACGTTGAGTAAGTTTAAGGCATATTATACTTTTTATTTATTTAGTTACTTTATTCCAATACAAAAGGACAGCAAACTTCTATCTTTCAAAATATTAGAAAGAAGACACAAAAAACTAAAAACATTGTTCTTTTTATTTTGAAAAGATATGAGTAACCTGGGGTATCAAGATACACATCTTGTGAAAATTTTTACTCGTGTAATATATTACTTTATCTATATTAATTATTATTTCACAACTTAAAATCACTGTTCAGTTTGTTCATTATTACCACTGGCTCGAATATTTCATACGCAAACGTAAAAATAGGCTTGCGACGAAATTTCAAAGAGTTTTGCGTGTACACATTATAACACTAGAGTTGTTGAATACCCCACGAAGGTGTCGTCATCTCTTGCAGCGGCGACAGCGGCAGATTCTCTTCACGGCCCGCTTAAGCCCCGCGACGTAATGTATTACCTGCTCCTGTAATGTAATGCGAATAGGGCTGGCTGAGATATCGATAGATAAATAAACAAAAAAAATATCAATACGAAAAAAAAGTAATTGCGCACTTATTACCAGTAAACAAAATATTTGACTAACAATACCAAAAGTAGAAACAACAGAAATTATTATTAACATACATACATTACATACATATATTATGATTAGGCCTCTATCCCCGAAAGGGTGTGCAGGGCTTTAGTGGGCTCCCAAGGAGCGATACAATTTAAAAAGATTAAAAAAGCATAAAAACACACCATGTTTTATTGCCCAATAAAATCATTGTGTTATTTACTCATAGTTTGAACTTTAATTGTTGATATGATACTCTTATCCACACTTGCCCAGCACTAAAATTAAAATGTCACATAACAGAAGTTTACAATATTACAGTCTGAATTACCGACATAATAGTTATATCGATACTGTCCCAGCCCTAAAACTAAAATGTGAAGACCATGTCCACACAATGGAAATCTAACATATTACAGTCGTTCTTCGCCATCCCTCCATTCTGGGAGATATGATATTACGTTTGTCTACGTAACGCTCACGTTATGACATCGCTCGTTCTGAGTGAAATAGTTTTATCATATTTTGGTGAATACGAGAATTTATTCAATTGTATTTTATTTGGTGCATGCTTTTATAAGAGAAGCGGGAGGGTACCGAACCTTTACCGTACATACGAACTGTATACTTAGCCACACCTTGGCCACTCCATACAACCGCCGCGTTTTAAATGCCTACTGCTTGATTCACTGGTAAAGTTCGCGCGATGCTACAACAGGTTATCGCTGCGCGTCTAGATTGCGCAGTAAGCTGTACGACGGACAGCGCGCGCGCGGCGGCGCAGCGTTTCTACTTCGATACTCCCAACTCACCCCCCAACCGCGGGGGTGAAGAAGCGTGGATTGGCGGGAGGGGGTGAGTGGCCGTTTTGTTCGATAGTACATACATATTATACTATATTCTGTGTACTAGTAAAAAAATGCTAAGCAATTTACAAATTATATCCAAAAGTGTTTTTAGACTTGGCTAAATGCAGAGTCTAATTCGAATTACTTTTCTGTGTTAGGGTCGCACTTGTGACGGTAAACTAGTATTGCAAAAGCAATTAAAAGTAACTAGTAAAAACTTCTTAAGCTAGTAGTTCAATCTACAATACGTAATCTAGAAAATTGGATCCCACACACAAAGCAAAACTTCTTTCCTTCATATCTTTTCACTATAAATTAAAAAATCCGGATTTTTTTTTCATTTACTAACTCAAAAAATATAAAAATTACTTTCTGTTTTCCATTCATTTGTTGGACATAATAGCAGAGGAGAATAAGAAATGAAGAGGCACTTTTATGGTAAATAGAAATAGAAATAATAAACCCATAATAACACCCATTTTATATTCAAAAAGACTATTAAAACCGGTATCCGTTGAAATATCCTACATTGGCTTTCTAAAACGCTGTTTCGATATAAACTATGCTTTGTTACAGAAAAAATACCACACATTTTTATTCGAATGAAAATGTGTGACAAAAGGTTGTATCGGCTATGCAACGCTTTGTTCGTATCTCCATAGTAAGGGTTTCAGGGTAAAATTTGGTCAGTTTCGGGTGGTAGCCCGAGAGGTTGCACGTTGTTTGTCTAACACGTTGTATAGCATAAAATTTAATTATAATTTATTCAAGAATCAACTCAAAGAACAAATACAATCTGCACCAACCTGCATGAGATTGAAGCACATGGCGACCAGGGCCATTCCCAACATGAGGTACATGGAGCAGACGATGAAGGAGGTCTCGATGCGAGGCGTGTACACCCTCTCGCCAGGGACGAAGTCGCCGAAACCGATACTATAGAACAAAAGCTAATTAAGAATAAGTTACTGAATATTTTTTTTTTTTTTAAAGCACAGAGTACATTAAAAGAGTCACCATGTAGGGAGAGTTATGTACAAGTCGACGATATACTGATTTACACTTCGGTAAATAGTAAATTACAACTTCACATAGTCAAGTAGTAAGTAGAAACCAAACACAACATAAGTCTGATTTATTTTGACAGCTATTTACTACTTGCTTTCTTTTTCTTCTTCATTATAGTATAGTATAACTTGATTAGGTTGGGGAAAAACTCTTTTCGCAAACAGTATGTATGAACTTATAATAAAATCTCTTTGGCTATACTATTTGACAGGGAACGGGCAGCAGCTCTCTCTGATACAGTAACCTTTTAATCTGCGATCTCCAACCCGAGTCTCGGTCCAAGAATTTCTATAGCAATGGGATCATGTCCCTACCTGCAAGATGGCAGAAAGTTATCGAACAAAATGGCACCTACATACTTTAGTTAAATGTAAATAAAGTTTATTAAAAAATGTTCTGAATTTTCATATAAAATGTGAAGAAACTTTTTCCTCAACCTATTGTTATGCTAGTGGCTCTGTGAGCTGCAGTAGACCTCGCGAGTATTATTTTTTTTCGAAATAGCTTATTTAAGATTTTTTTTACATTTTGAACCCTGTAGAGTGAAACAAGCAGACAGACAGATGAACATACAAAAGAAATTTTGTCCAAGCAGAAGCAGAGACGCTTTGCGCTCGCTCGCTCGATAAGGTTAACTCGCCACTGTAGTAGTGCTTCAGTTGACGGATTAACTAACTTGCCTCAGTAACTGAGGCAAGTTAGTTAATCCGTCAACTAAGTACTGTACTTGTGCAAGTATAAATGGGCCTGAGTTACTGAACCGCCAAAGGTCTGACATTTTCATGGACCTATTACAAGGTCTTCACCGAGATTCATCACCGTCCACCATCCAAATTCTCTTGGTCTTACCTGCTGAGCGATATAAAACAGAAGTAAGCTCCGTTGAGCTGGTCATCACCGTCCACCATCCAAATTCTCTTGGTCTTACCTGCTGAGCGATATAAAACAGAAGTAAGCTCCGTCGAGCTGGTCATCACCGTCCACCATCCAAATTCTCTTGGTCTTACCTGCTGAGCGATATAAAACAGAAGTAAGCTCCGTCGAGCTGGTCATCACCATCCACCATCCAAATTCTCTTGGTCTTACCTGCTGAGCGATATAAAACAGAAGTAAGCTCCGTCGAGCTGGTCATCACCGTCCACCATCCAAATTCTCTTGGTCTTACCTGCTGAGTGATATAAAACAGAAGTAAGCTCCGTCGAGCTGGTCATCACCGTCCACCATCCAAATTCTCTTGGTCTTACCTGCTGAGCGATATAAAACAGAAGTAAGCTCCGTCGAGCTGGTCATCACCGTCCACCATCCAAATTCTCTTGGTCTTACCTGCTGAGCGATATAAAACAGAAGTAAGCTCCGTCGAGCTGGTCATCACCGTCCACCATCCAAATTCTCTTGGTCTTACCTGCTGAGCGATATAAAACAGAAGTAAGCTCCGTCGAGCTGGTCATCACCGTACACCATCCAAATTCTCTTGGTCTTACCTGCTGAGCGATATAAAACAGAAGTAAGCTCCGTCGAGCTGGTCATCACCGTCCACCATCCAAATTCTCTTGGTCTTACCTGCTGAGCGATATAAAACAGAAGTAAGCTCCGTCGAGCTGGTCATCACCGTCCACCATCCAAATTCTCTTGGTCTTACCTGCTGAGCGATATGAAACAGAAGTAAGCTCCGTCGAGCTGGTCCCACTTCTCCCACAGGCCGAAGATCATGGAGCCGAACATCAGGTATCTGTAAAGAATATCGAACATCAGGATCTCTGTTTTTAAATGCACAGGTGTTTTTTCTCTTTCACACACAAATACCGTAAATGCTGTAGATCTCCTCCGATTGTTCATCACGTCCACGACTTTGTACGGCCAGTATTATTAGGAAACATAATATTCGAAATCGAATTTCGAATAGTAATAAAACAGTTGAGCACGAATCCTGTGGAGTTTCTTCCGGCCGTTCTTCTCCACAGTGAACGGGCCAACTTGTTTTGACGTCGAAAAATGATTTTGTTAAATCTTACTTCGAATAATGAAATTTTTATCTTTTATCTTTAGCCTCCTCACGTACTGCCTTGCCTACCATCTGATGCTATTGTAATGTATACTAAAACACGTAAATAACATAATACTTCTGTTTTAAATAGAATATAATGCCTCCACCCTCGAGTACATTACGAGGCAAGTACATCTCCAATATGAGCTTTCAACATGAAAACTTTCGTATCTATCGCCGAGAGTGTCAAAATCTTTAAATGTTTGAAATTCCACTCACCCAACCATGATGGCCACACAGACGCTGATGGGCACAGTGATGGTCTGCGCGTCGAAGGTCACGTAGCTGAACTCACTGGACTCGTCATCTGCCCGCGCCGGCTCCGACCAGCCGCGGGGCGGGGCGCAGGGGGGCGCGCGAGAATGGGGCTGGGGCATCGATGCACTCCTTAGGAAGTCTGGTCTCCTGGTAGGGGAGAATGCTTTTGGTTAGTGACTCAATTTTAACGTCAAGATTTATGGGAAGAATTCGTCGCTTGCATGTTTTTATTCTTCTTCTTCTTCGAGTCGATGAAACAAACAAACTAGATTTTTTTTGCCCAGTACTTTGCCTCGATTATGGCGTTTTGGTCCTTAATAGTGCAGGCAGAGGAGCACAGTGAGCAAGTGCGTCATGTTTTGAGACGGGGCTCCACAGTAACATTGTTTACGTGCCTAGTCCATAAAAATTTGCAAATGGAGAATGTTTGTAACCTGGATTAACACTTTTTACGGGAAAAAATCATATTCCCACGGGAAAATTTTACACAACGCGAGCGGAGCCTCGAGCGGACCGCTAGTCTCAAATAAAATAAAACAAATATTCTAATCCAACCTCGTTCTGTGTGGTATTATGGTCGCCTTAATCAAAGGTAGATTTAATCGTCACGATAAGGATATATTATTTATTTGATAAATTCATAAAGTCAGCCAAAAACAGAACTCAAAAACAGTGGGCTGATATTGGCTGAAAATAATGATGAAGTCAATCATCCATCACTATCGACTCTCGTGACTAGATGGATACCTACATAAGGTAAGTTACGTAGAGTACCATACAAATCGTCTTTATAACAATAATAAACCCATCTCTGTATTTTATCATATTATACTTAGTTTACCAACAGAATTTAATAAAATTTGTAAAATATTGAATATACTTTTAAATACGGCTGAATTTCTAATAGATTTAATTTTAATAGGTACACAAAGAATCACAAGCCCTAATAAGGTATTTATTTTTAGTAATGAGCTTATAGAAATTAAAAGCGTATTTAGCTATATTATTAAAACATTAATTAAAATACGATACACTAAATACTCAGAAGAGGGAGTAAACTTTTTAAATTAGGTTTGAACCCGTTATTAGGGACGTCTGTGAGCTGATAACAGCAACAATAAATAACAAATTGAGATTTTACTAAGCATTGGCAAGTTATTTATAATATATTATTGTCTATGACGTGATGAAAAGACGATCATTCTTGAAATTCCTTGATAACTTTTAAATTTAGGTATATTGCTGATCACTCCTATAAAATATTACTCTCATAAAAACGAAAACAATATAGGTTTAATCAAAGATTTGCAAGTATTATACATCAAGTGATATCTAATTAATGAGTATAAATAAAATGAAGCATAATTAGTTCATCGTGTTTTGTTTCATACTTAGGCTTATTGATAATTACTCGTACAATAGCTTCATAAGTGAAATTTCAGTCATTACTTAAAATCATACGTAGCTGTATGTAATTTTTTTTTCAATAAAATTAGACTTCAAGCTGTCTGATTATTGCTTTTACTGATATTTTGCTTTGTAAAAGAAACTGGTCCTGAAAGTTTGTCAGGAACATCTACCCTCCATTAAAAACGAACCAAAATCTCAAAATAACAAATTCTTTTTATACAAAAGCATCCAACCCTTCCTTGCATATTTTAAGGAAAACTACAAAAGGAAAATCATTCCTGCAGACCTACCCGTGTCACTTTGAAATAATACTCTTTTTCAGTGTATCTTAGACCCTCCATCAATCACAACACCGAATGATAGATTGCTGTAAATGAGCCAGAGGAAAATTACCTTTAGAAATGTCTGTATAGCTCCTGCGGGCTTCTTATGGCATGGTATTCGCTATCAGATAATTTTCTTGACGTCCACAAATCAGTAAATTTTGTAGAAATTTTCTCCAATGTTTTTTATGATTTAATAACAGATGGAGAGACGTGGATGGATGGATCTTAAAAATGTAATTTTCTTGTGCGCAATAAACGTTTAAATAAGATGTTTTGTTTGCCCATCTTTCAAAACACAAGGACTAAACTAATTTCGATAAAATTTGACATGCACATGTAAAAATGACATAGTTACATTTATAGTGGGAGGTCATTTCCGTCCCAAAACTAGTCAGCAGTAAAGTTTTTATTTTACATAAAGTAAGAATGAGCGTAACCAAATTTTGTACGAAATGATATTTCGCAACTTATAGCAGCACTACTTACCTTTGGTACTGTCTCAACCGCTGTAGATTTCTATTATTCTGGTACCTATCTGGAATCCTCTCCAAGTAATTTATATCTACTGGTATCCTCTCAGGAATGATTTCCAATGGAATCCTTTCTGGCATCCCCCTATAAGGAAATCTTTGTGGAAATCTTTCCGGATACCTGTCATGGTTCTTGTAGCCCTGGTATCTGTTATCTGGATATCTATCAGGGTTAAATTCTGATGGTCTATATCTATAAGCTGGGGTTCTATAGTTTGAGCAATCGTAGTACGAGTTCCTGTAGTCAGGGTTCCGTGAGTCAGGATGTCGGTGGTCTAGGTGTGGGTAATCTACTGCATGCCAGTAGGGGTAGGTTCTCCAGTGTTCTGGACATTCTATACTTTCTGGATCACTTAGTTCTAGCTGAAAAATAACATCGAAATCAAACAAGAGGAGTCTTTGACGGCAGTTCTCAAAGAACAGATGGACTGCTTTTGATCTGCATTCCAATTGTAGTTTTTTATTTGTCAAAATGCAGTTGATGCTATAACTGCTATAACATGAAGTGAGACTTCCTGCACCAAGACTTCACAACTTAGCAACAAGAATGCAGAGAACAGTTATAAATGACAAACAAGAAACAAAAGTATCAGACCTGACTCCTTATCCTGACAATCCTCCTTCTGGAGAAGCCAGGGCATCCCCTGCACATGCATATCAACGCGTAGAGGCACTTGCACCATCTCGCCAGTAGCTCTCCTGGGAACCATCAACACATTCATAAACTTTTTTGATCTATACACACATGACTCGAGACTAAATAATAGTAACTCAGTGGCCCCGTCACGCTGTCACGCTCTAATCCTTAATTTAAGTTAGTCTGTCCTTTTTAGCTTTTGGCCATTCTAATATTAGAGCTGTCAAACGTTGAATTTGAACCTTATGGCCGTGTCGATTGCAAAATTTTAGAGAGCACTTAAAACATGTGACTTAAAAATCTCTTAAACTGACAGCTACTCGTATGCCCTTATTTTAGGTTATCATTTGTTCAAATTAATATCATTCGTTCATCACCTCTCTTTCATTGGTCATAAAAACGAAAAGAATAGCTGGATTTTAAAATTATAATTAGAGCATGACATCCCAAATTGAGACCAGTGTATCAATAGAAGGTGAACGTGGCAGATCTTTTAGCTAATATTGTTCATGATGCGTATTATGCTGAGATAATCGGCATACAAATGAAGTTTTAGATAAAGGGTCTCTGGTCACCATCATTATATAATATGTCTGTTTTTTTTAGTTCTAGCTATATTCACAAAAAATCTGCTGCAAACAGAATACGTTATTTATATATGTTTTAATTTTCGTGGTTAAAAACAAACCCGTAAATTGTGACAATATTAGTGTAGCGTTATTAATATTGAAATGATATAGTAAAACCGAAAAAAAAACAATGATTCAAATCAAGTCCGAATAGACATTATGATATTATAAGACATAAAGATTAAACAAAAAAATATATATATTACTTCAATTAATTGAATGTATCCTATCAAATTATTGAGAGCCGTTCTTTAAATCAAGTATATTTTTATACAGGATATAGAGTAAAAATCTTACCAACATTAGTAAGATAAAGCAGGAAGAGGGGCATCCCTAGCAGACTGTAGAATATCGTCACCACCTTCCCCCAATCGGTCCTGGGAGAGAGGTGGCCGTAACCTGAAATAATTATACTTTCTTAGAAGATGAAATCAAGGATAAAAAACAAATACCATTTTGGAGAAAATACTTTGAGAGCGTCAGTGGTCTAGTGGTTAGAGCCGCTACCTCCCGTCGGGAGACGCGGGTTCGATCCCACTACGTACCAATGTGTTTTCGAATTTCGAATTAATATGTACGTTTGTGCCGTGTGGTGACGGCAGAAGAGAATATATTTGTCACCAACTCCTACTCTTCCCGTGGGTGTCGTAAGAGGCGACTTAGGGACTACACATTGAACAGGGAACGGGCAGCAGCGCTCTCTGATACAGTAACCTTTTAATCTGCGATCTCCAACCCGCCTGCCAAGCGTAGAGATTATGGCAAAACCAAACACTTAAGTGGAGGAGGCTCATAGTCCAGCAGTGGACTGTAACGGGCCGTTGATGATGCACGTTTATTCGACGCTCTTACGGTGAAGGAAAACATCGTGATGAAACCTTCACACTCCTGCGAAGAAATTCAAAGGTTGTGTGTGAAATTGACCAACCCGCACTGGGCCAGCGTGGTCGACTAAGGCCTAATCGCCCTAATACAGGGTACCTAAGCTCGAGCCCCTCGGTGGACCTATATAAGCTGTTGATGACTGACCCGTGTGAATGTTACCCGTTAAGAAACCTACCAAGTGCTACAAGAGCTACTTAACGGTAGCAAATGCTAATAGTTTGAGTTCTCAACGATGTTATAGTTATCTAACGGTTCAAGAGCTACTTAACGGTATAATGGCTTGGAAGCAACGTGGTAGTTCGAGGGTTAACTAACAATAGAAGAGTTAGCTTACGGTGAGAAGAAGTCTAGAAGACTCCAATATCGGTGAGCGTATTATATCTTGGTGATAACCCGCAGGAAAATGTGTGTTATATAAGGCCAGGAGAGTTCAAAAAGTATTAGACAGTTTTAAACGTTGGGGAGATTAACTAACATTTGGAAAGTGACTTAGCGGTAGGAGAGTTAATTAACGGCATCGTTGAGAGAGTTACTTATAGTATTGATAACGGCGAAGGAATAGACGAAGGCGGAGAAGAAGTACCACTGCCGTTTTAAGTGGCCCAGTGCCAGAGTACCGTTAACTAACGATAGAAGAATTAACTAATGGTAGGAAAGTTTATTAAAGAAAAGTATAAAATTTCCATCTTGTGGTGGACCAACAATCTAGTGATGGTCGCGGGAAGCCGTAGCACGCGAGCAGCGCAGAACCGGTAGTTGTGAGATCTATCGAGTCTTTGTCCAGCAGTGGCCATCTTCAGGTCAAAATGATGACGATGATGATAATTAGAGTTACCTATAGTGGTGATGACGGTGAGGGAGTAGAGGAAGGCGGAGGAGAAGCTCCATTGCCGGTTGGAGCGACCGCCGTCCCAGCCGCGCCTCACCGCTATGACTATCTTCCTCTGGTAAGTGTACAGTTCTGCACTTAAACTAAAACAAATATATAGACATAGATAAATAATTATTTATTCAGAACAAAAACATACACATTATAATACTACAATTGGACAAAATACTTAAGAGCTTATTTGACGGCTCCGTAGCCAAGGTAGTGAATCTGCCTTCGACGCGCAGGGTCGAGGGTTCGAATCCCGCCCAAGGCACTTGTGTTTGCCTTGTGTTTTGCTTGGTTATTGTTTAACTATATATGTATGTATTTATCCATTTATGTAATGTATATCAGCTGTCTGGTACCCATAGTACAAGCTCTGCTTAGTTTGTGTTCAGGTGGCCGTGTGTGAAGATGTCCCCACATATTTATTATTTATTATTATTATTGGGGCTTATTCCAGAAATTCTAATCCTCCATTTAAGTCCGTCCGTCCTTTTTGATGAAATTCGAAAACAACTAGTTCTAAAGTAGTTCATTCATCTCAGCCTGTAGACGTCCACTGCTAGACAAAGGCCTCCCCCAAGGATCTCCACAAAGTTCAAATGTAATTGACGACTCTGTAGCCTCGTTGGTAGTACGCCTGCTTTTGAAGCACAGGGTCGCGGGTTTGAATCCCACCCAGGGCAAACATTCATGTGATGAGCACTTGTGTTTTCTTGTGTCTGGATGTCGTTTATCTATATAAGTATGTATTTACTATGTATTTATGTAACACATATCAGCTGTCTGACACCCATGGTACAAGTTCTGCTTAGTTTGGGGGCAGATGGCCGTGTGTTCCAAAAATTTGAATCCGATTGCCTTGAAATATCTGTACGGACAATTTCAAATGCATACATTACATGTAATTCTATAATCATTATGCTTTCACAATATTCTGACATGTGTTCACATATGAAGTTAACATATTAACCATGTATTTTAGTGAAATACTAGATCCTGAGCCATTTAGAAACATTACTTAGACTTTCAGCATCATCTCAAGTTGAATGTAACTAAAACCACTAGACTTGACATTGCCTAACCTTAAACAAACTAAGCACAGACCCTTACACCACAGCATTAAACACATCTATTTACTTGATTACCTCTTTATAATTCAACGTCGAGATTTAAATTTACTAACCTGCGAAGATTTTGACTCGAATTTCTACCGAACTACAAATATTACAGATGTAGTTGAACCACAAATATTACAGGTATTGAATACGTGTACAGGTAGTGAATTCGACTTGCTAGTAGAAGAGGTATTAATATTTATAATGGCCAACTTTGAGAAAAATCAAAGATTTACAAAGAAGAATTCACTAAGTTGTAGGATTAAACCATGGACACAGATGATTCTTCTGCACAGATGTAATGATATTTCAGTAAATTTTTAGCCAATTTCGACATTCCAAACACATGTTTGTATATATTGTTTTTTTTATTTTGATCTTTGAGCTATTTTAGTGTTCCCAAGGACTTAAGCCGTTAATTTTTTGACAAAATCTCTATTATTGACCGAGCGAGCGAAGCGTCTCTGTTTCAGCTTGGTCAAATTTGCTTTTGTATTTTCATCTGTTTGTTTGTTTGTTTCACTCTACAGGTCACGTTTCTCAACCGATTCTTGTGAAATTTTGTGAGCAGGTTCAATAAATTAACCGAAATTTTTTGTCGAGTCAGTTTTCGGAAATTTAAAAAAATTACGGAGTTGTGCGGGTTGCCATTGCCAGATTCCGCCATTGTGTTAGTGAACTCACCCAAAAAAATGTAATGACGGATCTAAGTGATGTAATAACATCCGACTTTGACGTTGCCAGCTCACAAGGTCTACCGTTGAGGCTGTTTTTTTCCTCGACAGGTCACATTTCTTAACTAATAAAAAAAATATATAAAATAAAATTAAGTATAAAAATTTAAAAAAAAAAACAAAATCAAGTGGTCGGGGATGTTTGTGGAGAAAAAATAAGAATATATTTGAAAAGATATATACAGACTCGCGAAGTCTACAGCTCACAGAACCACTAGTGTAAAACTTAGTTTAAAGTTTAATTAACTATGGTGTAAAACCATACATAAAGCTCGTTGATACAAAATAGTAGTTTATGAAACTAAGTTTACAGTAGGAATCTTAACTACTTATTTATAACACTTTGTTTTGCTTCGCGCTGTCGGCTCGTGTGAAATGTCATTGAAATACAAGCAAAGGGACACATAAATCCGTAAAACCCCGAAATACACAATGTTAGCAAATATCGCGAGGAATTACATAATACGTCTCATTTCGAACATTATTTGACAAACAACATTCGTTACTGCGCTTAAACGCGGTTGGTACACGTAATCTAGTAAAATAATAATAATAAATAATAATAATAAAAAATATTTATTTCTCCTCATTACATGGTTTTTACATTGGTACGTACTTAATTTAGTACACCTTATAATTATGTAGTGGGAGACTGGAGCCTGAGCTAGGAAAATAAAATACATCTACCGTAAATAATTATTATTCAGCGAGACAGGTCAGTCAAGGATACTGATCTTTATCCAAGGAACTGTCAGACGAAAAAAAACACATACTAAAAAACCGCAGCTTTCAGATAATAGATCTAGCAGCAGCAGCAGCAGCAGCAGCAGTTGAACAGATGTTCAGTTGTTTTTGTTTCGTTTCATGTTTCTCTCGTAAAAGTTGTATAGTCCATTCATCAGTTTTGGTATTTACCCGTTGGAATACCACTTTCCCGAGAAAAGTCATCAAAAATTTGTTAATCCATTACACATTTTATTTGTCACACAATATTAAGCACAGATTTCTACATTTCTAATACGAAGTTCCTAAAAATCCCCTACCATTGTCTGTCCTAAATCACCGTTTATATTTGCGAATAAATACGTTTCCCTTTGTCCCATAGAGATTGGCAATAAATACTGAATATCCTCATATCTGATCGTTTGTATGGAAAAATACAGCCCGTAGCGACCGCCTACGCTCATATGCAACGTTCAGCCTTTGGTATGAATTTTTATTGAAACGGAATATCTTATAATGCGCTTAAAGAGCGTGGACGGTGTAAAGGCTGACTTGGCTAGACTTTAATGAGAAATCGCTGTTTGGAATTGACAACATCATCATCATTATCATCTCAGCCAAAAGTATGGATAAAGGCCATCCCCTACAACGATCGGGATCAGGTCAGAGTGACCGGGGCCAGATAATACCTGTGTGGATTTCAGTCGATTTGAGGCTTGATATCCACATACGAGTTTGTTTTTGCTGTTTCTACAGCGGTAGTTGTATTGTATTGCGTTTGCTATAGGTTCCAGAAAAATACTCTATTGATTACTAGCTCTTACCCGCGGCTTCGCTCGCGCACTTTTAGCTACGGGAGCGTAGAAATAACTACGGCAGCGTAAAACAGGCTAGCTACGGAAGCGTAGCAAAGGACTACGGCAGCGTAGCACAGGCTAACTACAGGGGCGTAGCAAAAGACTACGGCAGCGTAACACAAGCTAGCTACATGAGCGTAGCAAAAGACTACGGCAGCGTAGCACAGGCTAGCTACATGAGCGTACCAAAGGACTACGGCAGCGTCGCAGCAAAGGTTAGCTACGAAAGCGTAGCAAATAACTACGATAGCGTAACACAGGCTACGACTCATCGTCTACATTTAGTGTAAAAATTTTGGTTCAAGCAAAATAATAAAGAAGTTAGTGACTGGCCATCTTTTGCATATTTTCAGTCTTATTTGTAGTTTTCAGCACACAAATTGCAATTAATAAAAGGTCTTAATCCTGGCCACCTATTTTTCTTTTTCACCCTGTTTAGTATTTGATGTCTGTGATGCCTTTTACAGTAATTGTATTACTTAATTACACACTAATATTAGTGTATATGTATTTTGTTTTCCTTACCTCTCCCTCATAGCGGTCTCATTGTCAATGATACTTTGCTTCACCGTGATGTTCCACAAATATTCCGCTAAGCTGTCTCGTTCTTTCTCCATCATATTTACTCGATCCATCTCGCTCGCACCTTCTATCGCTTGGAACATGAATGCGCCTGTGAACAAAAAAAACATTATTATAGCATTTTTTGTAACAATGGCTTAACTTGCCTTCGAAAATACGGAATCAATAACTTTTTGAATAATCAGGTGATGACACTTTTAGGTTGTTAATATTAATAACACACATCGTGGTAATAACGCGGTAAATATTGGCGTTATTAATCAGGTGATGGATTTACAAGTAGGCCTATTGTGTAATTTTACTATTATGTTATTGTGTTTATGTTATTTTGTATAAATCACACTTCACATAAATATAAATGTGAAAGTCATATTTGGAAGTTTGCTTTCACGCCTAAACTACTGAACGAATTTGGATGTTTGAAATGGCGTTATTTTGTAATACAGGAAAAAACTTACACAACGCGAGCGTAGCATTGGGCGGATAGTTATTAGAGTAAATAAATAAGTGATTCAGTCTACAATTTCCTCCAGGTGGACTGATGACCTGAGGAAGGTCGCTGGTGGTGGCTTGATTAGGAAAGTGGGTGATCGTGCACTTTGGTGTGTCCTTGGGGAGGCCTACGTCCAGCAGTGGACTAAATAGGCTGATTAATTGATTGATTGATGTAGTCTCATAAATAATTTAATTCTGAACAATTTCCCCACCGACATCCAAACCCAGAACTTCGAAAAACAAAAACGAGAACCAAGCACTCACACACACACATTCGGGCACTGTGAAAAATTTTCCCGTTCCTTAAAAAATGCCATCAAAAGCGACTTCAGAGGGAACAATCAATGTAATTTATGTCGAGATTAACCTCGACGCGTCTTTGAAAATACAATTCTAAATCAAATTGGCCGAACCAATTCACCACATACGAGTATATTTAAGATCCAACTTTACAGTTGAGTCGCCATAGAATATGTTTACTAACAAATAGCCTGCTGAATAAGAAGTTCTCTTTCAGTTTTTAGCGAGAAACAAAAGCGCTACATATACATTTCACGTACTTACTAAAAACTTTATTGACATTTCAAAGAGGATTACTAATTATGTGTACCCATTAAAAGAGAAAAATAATTTACAATAGTTTATAGAGTCCGCACAGACACTCAAGTCCAAAAGACGTGGAATTGTCTGCAAAGTGAAATGTTAAAAATCCCTTTTATAGTTGTAATTCCCTTTGTAACTAAGCACCTGTAAAATTTTAACTATATTTTGTCACTGAACTAAATTGAATGCATGAGTTCCACTACAGAATGGTATCATGCTGTAATTTTTTACCCTCTAATGCAATAAATAGCTACTACTTGCCCTTGGGGAGGCCTACGTCCAGCAGTGGACTGCAATAGGCTGATTGATTGATTGATTAGAAGTGGCAGCCCTTTCACAAAATAAATCAATACAAGGCGACAGTACTAGCTCAAAGTAAACATAACTTGTCTTTGACCTTTTGATGTGTCTTTTGTGGCCCGATTGCGTGGGCCCTTGCCGGGATAGGGCCACAAAGAAAGGCCCTAAAAGCTTGTTAAATCGCGAACAAGTGAAGTGGAACCCCCGGAAACCTTTCTGGAGACTCCTCAAGCGTAACGTAAGCGAACGTAATTCCATTATTTCTTATTTAAATTGAATGTTTTATGTATTGTATTATGTGTATGTAAATATATCGCAAAAGTAAGTGGTCGATAATTTATTTTCGAGAAAATGAAAATAAATCTTCATCATCATCATCAACAGCTCATATACGTCCCCACCGAGGGGCTCGAGCCTACCCCGAATTAGGGCGATTAGTCAACCACGCTGGCCCAGTGCGAGTTGGTCGACTTCACACACAACCTTTAAAGTTCTATGCAGGAGTGTGCAGGTTTCATCACTATGTTTTCCTTCACCGTCTTACAAGGGAAAAAATTACGAAACCTTTCATTTTCTTAAAAAAAAGCTTTGGTGTCGAATCCTTCATCCGAAACAAAAGGCCCCGGAGACGGGGGCGGAGGAGGACGGGACGGGACGAAAAGACGGTGCCAATTCCGGCTGCTCGCTTTTTGTCCAAATGCTAATTAAAATTAATTATTTATACACCCGCTTTCGGATCACTTGGCAAGGGGATACCAGCATAGCAAAATCTGTTGTAATTTTATTTTTGTTTTTTTAACGGACATAATCGCTATTCCTATCAAAGTGGTACTCGTATATAACGGAAGCGGACTTGAAAATGTTTCGTAATATAGATACAAAATAACAAACATTTTCTACCTTTTTTGTTACAATGATATACACTGAGAAAAGATAAAAGATGAAAAAGTATGTGTGAAAAGATATTCAAAAGTTGCTGGCACCGACTCCAAAAAGAAGTGTTTAATCACACTTATCACACAAATATGTGTGAAAATACCGAGTGTCAATAAATCGTCCTAATGAGGGTAGATAGCAAAAACAAATATAATGTCATACAGGGTGTCCAAAAAGGGTGTTGGCAGTTTACGTATGACATTATATTAGTGACATTATATTTGTTTTTGCTATCTACCCTCATTAAGACTATTTATTGATATTTAAAAGTGGAAATACCCTATTTGAACACCCGGTACGTAGAATTTATTGGAAATTTAGTTGAAATGGATTCGTATATCGGAGCTCAGCGCGCATTTTGTGTAAGAGCTTATTATCAAAACAATAATTCGATA
Source organism: Carpatolechia fugitivella (assembly GCA_951230895.1). Taxonomy (NCBI): domain Eukaryota; kingdom Metazoa; phylum Arthropoda; class Insecta; order Lepidoptera; family Gelechiidae; genus Carpatolechia; species Carpatolechia fugitivella. The sequence goes on along the minus strand of OX579666.1, from coordinate 13,311,096 downwards.
ATAACAGCTCGCCGCTAACATCGCGCGCAGTTCAATGTACGGGACATTTCTTTATCTCTCAGTGCGAATATCATTAGAAAATGGATTAAGACGTAATGGACGTCATTTGGACAACATACTTTTTTTGTCGTAAACTTTCCATTGTACGTACTTTTTGCAAATAGTAATAAAATTATGAAATGATATATTTTTCATATATAATTTTTGTGTACTGCCAACACCCTTTTTGGACAACCTGTATATTTGGATGTGTAGATGTTTGGATGTTTGTTCCGATTTCACGACTCAACTCCTGAACAGATTTAGATGAAATTTGGAATGGAGACAGTTTGTACTCTGTTATGACACATAGAATACTTTTTACGGGAAAATCATCATTCCTTTTCACACACGAACTCACCTCATTACTCACACTCACACTGTACAACACCTTTATTATTGTTAAGATTATTTTTAGTTTACCCTCAATAACAATAATATTGTAAAAATGTAATACTTACAAAATGGAAATGAATGGAATGGAAAAGAATGGATTGAATGGAATGGATGGCTAATGTTTCGTTTACTTCTTGTATTGTTATGTTACTAGATTTAAAGCTGTAGACTTTAGTATCACAATAAAAAATAAAAATAAATATTATTCCCACGGGAAAATCTTACATAATGAAAGGTAGCCGCGGGCGGACAGCTAGTTATAAATATTAACTAAGAAAAAATTTATAAAAATTGGTCGTTTTGATATTTCGACCTCAAAGCAATAATATTTTAGAAGGACTGTAGTTAATGATGATCTTATACGTCATTGAGTTAAAGGTCTTTAAGAAATTTCAAAATACATCTAGGCCTCTGTCTGGCAACCCTGCTTTGCCGAATGAAAATCTGAGTTATTTCATCTTCGATATTTTATAAATTTATCACAATGCGTAGGCGAGGGCTCTGTCAAATAATTCATTAATTATCTATACTATATTATAAAGAGATAAGTCCGTACTGATTGACTGACTGACTGACTCATCAACGCACAGCCGAAACTGCTGAAGCTAAAAATACTAAATTTGCACAGTAGGTTACACTTATGACGTAGACAAGCACTAAGAAGGGATTTTGGAAAATTCCCCCTCTACGGGGCAAAAAAGGGGGATTCAAGTTTGTATGAAAGTCCGCCATTTATAACGTTGGGATCATGAAAATTTGGATTTAGACTGCGGTCACTAAATCATTTGATACGTGTTTTAGCATTTTAACAAAATCCCTATTTTGAAGGGTAAAGTAGGGCTTAAATGATTGTATGGAAAGTCTGCCATTTCTAAAGGTAGAGACTTGAAAATTTGGATTTAAGCCGAGATTAAAAAATCATTTGACACGTGTTTTAGCATGTTATCAAAATCCCTATTTTGAGAGGTAAAGTAGGGATTAAATGATTGTATGGAAAGTGTGCCATTTCTATAGGTAGGAACTTGAAAATTTGGATTTAGGCTGAGATTAAAAAATCATTTGACACATATTTTAGCATTTTATCAAAATCCCTATTTTGATTGGGGAAACTAGGGATGAAATGATTGCTTAGAAAGTCTGTCATTTCTAAAGGCAGGAACTTGAAAATTTTGATTTAGACTGAGAAAAATAATAGTTTGATGTGTTTCAGCATTTTATTGAAATCCCTATTTTTAGAGAGGAAGTAGGGATTAAATGTTTGTATGGAAAAACTTAAAAAATTGCATTCAGACTGAGATAAATAAATCATTGGATACGTGTTTTGAGGGGGAAAGTAGGGATTAAATGTTTCTATGTAAAGTCTGTTATTTCTAAAGGTAGGAACTTGAAAATTTGGATTAGGATTTTGTAAAAGTAGGGATCATAAGTATGCCAAATCCATCAATTTTAAGGTAGGGAACATAAGATGATGGTATTAAGATCAAGACTATTAAAAAAATTCTTGTGTAACAGTTTTTTTTAAATCCCTACTTTTCGTGTAAACTTCTAAAGACTTTCCATACAAATATTTAATCCCTACTTCCTCTTCAAAATAGGGATTTCGAAAAAATATCTTAAACACGTATCAAATGATTTATAACTCTTAGTCTTAATCCAAATTTTCAATATCCTACCCTTAAAAAATACAGACTTTCCAAGCACTCATTTAATCCCTACTTCCCCATTTGTAGAAGGGTGTAAAAAACAAGTCTATTGAATCCATCAAAAACTACTAAAAATATAGTTTATTCTAAATTTTGTAGAAGGGTGTAAAAAACAAGTCTTAACACACTGGAAAGGCGCATTCAGCTCATCATTTTTTTTAGCGTACCTTTTAAGTTTTTAAACCTGAATACTAAGTTTCAGTGAAATGGGATTTAAAGTAACGAGATGTATATGTGCCTCCTGTGATAAGTGATACAAATGAAAAATCCTCATTTTACAGGAGAGCAAAAACAAGATTTAAAAAATTCTAGTTCATGAACTAAGTGGGCTAGGTTAAACTTGAGTATCTTGTTTAGTACAGTAAAACATTTTCTTTTATAGCATATTTTAGTTTTATTGGTAAATATTAAATCTTATAAGTAATTCATGTAAAACCTGTGAGTTGTACCTGTTCTTCTGTCTATTATGTGCATTAATCATGTAATAAATGATACTTGTATAGTTAAATTACGTTGCACTTAAGTACTTACAATTAAGTTGTCTTTGTGTAAACTGATATACACGAAGTTAAAACATCTAATAACTCATAAAAATAATGATCCTAGCACAATGTTCTTCAAACAAAAGATGAAGATATACCCCTTGAGATTTTGTTTATTTACTTAGCATTCGCTTATTTCCATAATTTACCTGAATTGTATCAGTTTACTAAAATCCTAGTCTTTTAAAATATGTGCTAAATGATACAAGTCAAGATGTACCGCTCAATGAAAAAAATGTGGAATGTGAAAATAAATACAAGTTTTACAAAATTAATCAAAGTTTATTAACTGGAATGCCTACAGCTCTGCCCTCACGGGCTTCAACAAGGAACTGAGGAGAGCAAAAAGACAATCTTGGAGAAGGTTCTGTGAGGCGATCAACAGCACGCCTCACATTGCCAAGATTCACAAGATTCTGTCTAAATCGCCTCCATCTCATCTCGGCCCACTAAGAGGGCTGAATGGGATTTTTACGAACTCTGCCCGGGAGACACTTCTAGAACTCCTAGCAAAAGTTCACTTTCCTGGCTCAGAAGTCCTGGGCCACACAAGTCTCCCCCCGGCTACAAGGATGACTAAGTCCAGGCTCTCTGTAGAAGTCTGGAAGAGGGCCACATCTATAATTAAACCTCATAGAGTTGCGTGGGCTATTGATAGCTTCCAGCCCTATAAGTCCGGAGAGGCGTCTTTCCTGCACTACTCCAGCAAGGTAAAGATGCCATCTTAGGGATTGTAGTGAGAATCTTCAGAGCTAGTTTGGCTTAGGGACATATTCCACTACAATGGACTAGGGTTCGTGTAACTTTTATTCCCAAGGGGGGTGATCGGGATAAAGCCGACTCTAAGTACTTTAGAGCGATAAGTCTCACCGTTTTCATTCTAAAAACGATTGAAAAGGTTATTAATCTGCACATCAGGGAGAACTACCTTAGTGTGATACCCCTGCATGTGAAGCAGCATGCGTACCAGAAAGGAAAATCGACCGAAACCGCCCTTATGGAGCTTACGGATCGTTTGGAGAGAGCGCTTGAAGACAAGGAGATCGCCCTCTGTGCCTTTCTAGATATTGAGGGAGCTTTTGATAACACCTAGACAGACATCATACTCAAATGTATGAGAGATAGAGGTATTGATGAGACGACATTAGTGTGGGTCGAATCAATGCTGACTACAAGGACAGTTCGGATGACCCTCTTTGATTGCACTCTTGATGTGAGAGTGACGAGGGGGTGCCCGCAAGGAGGGGTCTTATCCCCGCTACTGTGGTCCATTGTAGTTGATTGCCAGATAAACGAACTTAATTCGGCAGACTTGTATACCCAGGGATATGCTGATGACTTGGTCATATCCATTGTGGGTAAATGTCCCGACACGGTATCAAGTCTTATGCAAAATGTTCTTAGGAAAGTTGAACGGTGGTGCGTGCAATTCAGATTATCTGTCAATGCTAGCAAAACCGTTATAGTTCCCTTCACGAGGAGAAGGATTCTAGATAAACTCTGGCCTCCTACACTCTTCGGCAAAACTATAAATTTTGCATATGAAGCTAAATATCTCGGTATATACCTTGATCATAAGCTCATATGGAATAAACACTTATGTGGTTAAAAAGGCAAAGTCTGCACTGGGCACATTCTGTCGCCTGGTCGGTTCTAGGTGGGGGCTTAAACCCCGACACGCTCTATGGTTGTACACTGCCATAGTCAGGCCTATGGTTACCTATGGCTGCCTGTCGTGGTTTAAGAAAACCACTATGCGAACATATATTGCTTCCCTGAACAGTCTGCAAAGACTTGCCTGTTTGATTATCACAGGGGCCATCTCGTCGACACCTACTCCGGCCATGGAAGCGGTGCTTAACATAGCACCGCTTCACATACATGTCCAGAAAGAAGCTCGAACAGCTATGCTTCGCTCACTTGAAGCCGGAAGGAAGAGGTGGTCCTCTAATGTGATGAGTAGATTAGCTGAAAATCTAATCAGGAATCCTATCATGGCGATGCCCTCTGATGTGATGACTATGAAACAGAACTTTGTTAGGTTATTATATGAAGTTCTTATACCCGAAAGGGAAGAATGGCAGAACCAAATACCTTCTACATTCAGAAAAGCGGAGCTAGTTTAGTTTGGTCCATCAAGACCGCGGCGACACTACGGTTTAAGGTCCCGCGCATCCCCGATCACGCGGGGCGCTTCACCCCGCGCACCTCGGTCATCCGCACTTGTATCATTAAGCACATAGTTGTTCTACAGAAATATTTTTAAAAATGGTTTGAGTTTTAGATACAATTACATTTATATCTGTTTACACATAAAAACTGTTTTGTGTAGAAAGATTCATGTCACGATGTATCACTTTTCCCAAAAAAAGGCATACATTCTTTTTCGAAATGGTAGGTACATGTCGATTAGTACCCTAGGTATAATCGGAAAGAGTCGGTTCAAAGGGATATTACTCTATACACATCAATATTCACCATAAATGTACTAAAAAAAAGAAAAGTGAAATTGAATACAATCGCATTTAAATCACGAAGCACGAAAAATTGTGTGCTGAGTGAATACTTTTGAGGTTACAACTCCACAAATATTGATATTCACGACTTTTTTGCCAAAATCCGGGCAGTTGTATCACCTTGCACAAAATTATCTCTGAAACTATAGCAGATAGAAGAACGTGAGTTAGACCATTTTAAACGTAATTTTTTTCTGATAATACTCATGTCAAAAACACAAAAAGGGTACAACTCAACTTAAATCACTCGTCACAGGAGGCACAGAATTATTATACCTAAATATTTGACTTTGCGATACTTGCAAACCTTCACCAGCACGGAAAGTGGTTTTCAAAAAGAGTCATTCCTACTTAAAATGTAGCTACTCTTAACTCACAACTAATTTCATATAGCCCTGTCAGTTAGTGGAAAATTCTCTACCATACTCACTGTAAATACCAAATATATTTAATTAATTTGTTGAATAACAGGGCCGCAATGAAAAAAAAAATGATGCATGAAAAATCAAAAACTTCCTTTAAAAGTAAACTTTATTCGTTCATAAAGTCGTGCTCAAGTCTCTATCAAATTTTATAATGAGACAATACGCTTTCACCTGTCTTACATAAAAAAAAACTATCTAATATTACTATTAATTTAACATCTTATTTAAAGTTACAGGGTAAAAAACTGAAAACCTCCTTTTTAAAGTTGGTCAAAAATGTGTTAAGTATGAATTTCTCTTTCCGTGCGAAGCCGGGGCGGGCCGCTAGTTATTTATTGAATATAAGGGAAAACGTAAATTATTTAATTATATTTTATCCTACAGTTTACCTTCGCAAAAATCACTATATTTATCGCATTGAGTTTCGTTGATTTTCAATATTTAAACAGTGTCATACCGTGGATTCTTTTTATTTTCTTATCTTATTTGGATATTCTTTTCCTAAAAATCTTAATCAAAAAATCGTTTCGCTCCGTGTCTAATTTAAAATTGTTATATTCAAAGCACGTATTAACGAGATATGACCAACAATTATTTGCATTAGCACTAATGAAACAGAGTGAAGAAAATTGGCAACATTTTGCTAGTTGGGAATGCTCCCCAATGGGCTGGTTGTAGTGTAGCTTGACATTTCAAAACTTACGAGAGATTACATATTGTTTTTTTTGCCATCACTCCGAAGCTCAATTTGCATTCTGGTAGCAGAGACAAGACAAAATATACTCGTATTTCCAATTAATTGCTAGTAGCTACAACATTACGCCGTGTGGTGACGGCAGAGTAGAATACATTTATTACCAACCCCTACTTTTCCCGTGGGTATCGTAAGAGGCGACTTAGGGACTACACATTGAACAGGGAACGGGCAACAGCGCTCTCTGATACAGAAACCTTTTAATCTGCGATCTCCAACCCGCCTGCCAAGCGTGGAGATTTTGGCAAAACCCTCCACTTAAGTGGAGGAGGCTCATAGTCCAGCAGTGGACTGTAACGGGACGTTGATGCTGATGTTGAGCTACGAAGTTGACCTAGCCATTTGCTACAAAGAGAGAAAAAGACAGACGATAGAAATTACAAGAACAGAAATAGAGTCAAACCAAGCCATGGAAGCCAAAGGAAGCCATGTTTTACAATAATAAATCTCAGGCCATTTAAGACAAAATAGATAAAGAAAAAAAGTACTTCTCGACCTCTATAGAGAGACAGTTACAGGTGTACCTCTAATGTGAACAAAGTCTTGCATATGGTGTCATTATATTATTTAGCCTTCACCGTTAGCTAGGGATCTGAGTCTTCCATTCCCCCTATTTTCCGCACTATTACCGCTTTGGTAATATCAGTCAGGGGACAAAAGGTGTGATGTTAAGCGTATTGTACTTACCAGCAATAGTATAAGCGACGACCAACACGACGACTCCAACGTTGCTGAACAGGAACGCGATGAACTGTCGCAAGCAATCCCGCGCGCGCGCCGCCCCGCGACGCTTCCGCCGCGGCATCGCGTCATCCCGGCCGCCGCCGCGCGCGCCGGCGCACGCTCATCGGGCTGACGTGGGACTAACTCATAGTTTGGAAGGGTTTTATCTGGAACAAGGTAGATAATATGTTAGTAATTATAAAGGCCGCATGTCTTCCACACTAGCGTTAATCGAACTTCGGTGTCTAACTAGCACCGACAAAGCCAGCGTTGAACGCCTGCCAATTTGAAGCACACGTCTGTTATCCAATAAAAAACGCTGCGCTGCCGTTGCGTCAACGCTGCGTCATGGCAACGCTACGTAGTAAAATGACGGTGCTCAAATTACGCTAATGTGGAAGGGATTAGACAATTTCAAATGGTTTAGAACAATAGTTGTTGGTCCCGGCTTTTGTCTGCAAAAATGGTCGTTACATGAGCCATGTCAAAAGCTATTGCTGGCTCAATAATTCTGACTCCAGTTTATTTGGGTAGATGCTGTCAACCTTATATGTAACCCATAGGATATTATAATGATAATAAAACATAAAAACGCATCTTCTACCAAGATTTAAAAATAGGGATTGTATTCATGCAAAATACGTCTTTCAAGTCTTCACTGACCTAAAACAAAAGCTCATTTACGAAAAAAACAGACAGAAAGACAAACAGACAAATCCAACGATAACATTTCTTTTCCTGTTTAATTTTGAAAGTAAAATGTCCGCCATTTTGATCTTAATAAAAGCCGTAACAACGTCCGTAGGTACGGAATTTAACGAAACTCATTTGTATTCTAGTGAAAATATTATGTCTGTCTGTCCCTACGAGCACATCGCTCTCATTAAGAAACACAAATTGTGGAAACTATAATGAGTTTTTCTAAATTTTCACGAGATGTACAAAAACACTGATTTCACGTAACGATGTACAACAATTTTTACGAAATAAAACTAGATTAATGTACGTCAGAAAAGGAAAGTAAAATCGTTAAGATAGGTTCGGAGAAAAAGGGATTGCATTTGCTCAAATGAGCTTCTTATAAAAAATTACAAAACGTCCAAAGGACGCTCTTACGGTGAAGGAAAACATCGTGATGAAACCTGCACACTCCTGCGAAGAAATTCAAAGGTTGCGTGTGAAGTCGACCAACCCGCACTCATACCCTTCGGTGGAGATACAGTATGAGCTGGTCATCATCATCATCATCATCATCGTGTGGGCTGTAAGGTCGACGACCGACCTCACAAACCCTGGTGATTCAGCCTGCAATGTCCTAACCAAACTGGGGAAACTCTCAGAAAGATATTTTTGCTCGACAGTGTACCCCATCGAGAATCGAACCCAGAACCTCCGTAATGGGCGTCGAAATCTCGACCACTCGGCCACGGAGGCTGTTGACTGTACAGCTTGTATTTCTATCCCGAATGGAATGTTTGTACGGTACGAGACTTGTATCGAATAGCGAACTCGTGTTTAATTGATGATGTAAATATTGTTACTGAAGCAGAGAGCTGGGGAGTTATTAGGAACATCAAAGATGCTGGAAACAGACGCGAGTGTTTATTTCAACATTTTGAATTTAGTAGTATTTAATCACACTAATATTATAAATGTGAAAATATATTTGGATGTTTGGAGGTTTGTTTTGCTTTCACGCTTAAAGTACTCAACTAATTTAGATGAGATATGAATGGAGATAGTTTGTAACCTAGATTAATTCATAGGATACTTTTTACGGGAAAAGGTCTTATTCTCACGGGAAAATCTTACACAACGCGAGCGAAGCCGCGGGCGGACAGCTATTTTTAAATAATACATTTAGACCTATTTTCAGTGAATTAAACTCGTAAATTAAATTTGTAAGTTTTGCTTTAGTGTCTTTACTAGAAACTACTACCTACAGATAATATATTATACCTATGGGTCGGGCCACACTTATCGACGGCGATCGACGGTTTGCCTATACAAAACGCGCGCGAAGTATGGAAATCTTTTCGCATCATTCGCTGCGTCCAATGCGAAAGGATTTCCATACTTTGCGCGCATTTTGTATAGGCAAACCGTCGATCGCCGTCGATAAGTGTGGCCCGACCCTATACCTACAATATATTATAAGCCATTCGAGAAGGGTTACAACATACACAAGGCAACACAAGTGTTCATCACACAAAATATTTACCCTGAGCGGGATTGAACCCGCAATCCTGAGCTTCTTAGGAAGACACAGTTCCAACTAAGCTATGGAGTGGATGCTATGTATATCTTGCTCATTTTTCATTATAAATTAGTGATTGATCATACGGAGTATGTTGTATGCGGTATTTCAAATACAAGAAAAGGATAATCCTAACAAATTCCCTCCATTATATTCGAGATACAGAAAATGATTGAATAATACGAAACGGAACGACCCTCGACCCTTTTCGCGCGACATCATATTAATAAATCGTTTAGAATATAATATAATATAGATAGACAGATAGATAACTCGTTTATTATGACGTTTTTGTAGCAACATTCATATCGATATAACTTTTCTTCTTCATGTGGGTTGTAAGATGTCCACTGCTGAAGGTGTCCACTCCTTTTCCAATATGAACGTTCGCATCCACCGGCAGCGCCCAGAAACCTTCACCAAGTAATTTTTCCACCTAGTGGGAGGCCGTCCCATACTACACCTTCCGGTCCATGGTTGTCATTCGAGAACTTTTCTTCCCCAGCGGTTATCGGTTCGTCGAGTAACGACACACACCTCATAGATTTATAGGCTTAAGGAATTTAGCCCTAACATTACACACGGTGAGTAAGTTTAAGTCACTGGTAAAATAGGCCTGAATTTTGTATACCATTACTTATTCTGTGACCCAGTATCGCATCCTTGTCACCAGTAGACACATTAATATCAGAATTAGACAAATTACATAACACGCGCCGGAGTATCGCGGTAGGATGTAGCGATCTAAATCTGAACATAATTACAATTAAAGTGGGGAGTTATCGTCGAATGTCGACCGACTTTGCAACACTTTATGTATTGCAGGGGTGCTCAAACCGGGGTTCTCGGGAAATTTTCGAGTCGAACACGGGAAATATCTACATTTCCTTGAAAGAAAAAGACAATCGATTCATCATCGGTGTGAATGGCACTCAAAGAGCAAAATACAATTGAAATGATATAGGACTGTACGGTCGCAATCTATGAAATCAACACAAAAATACATTTTAGTCCGTACTAGATTCGTGTGAAGTTAGCCAAAAGTCCATCCTAGTGAGCGGATGATTTGCATGTTTTGACTATACTAAAAAGTAACCTTCAATAATAGTCAATATTCTACAACGCACATTTTCCTTCTTTGTCCAAAGTAGATCGGTTGACGCTTGAATATTTTGTGGTGGATCGTCACTGCTATAGATGCGTGAGATCCAGGTTATCGTGTTCAAAACAGGAAACCATTAGTATCTTTTCATGTCTACACTATCATTAGATTGAAAATATTTTATTTTGTAGATCTTTTCACAGTTTATTTGGGTTTTATTAAGGGAAATGATAGATATCACTACAACTAGTGATTTTTTCAATGACGAATTTATATTTATTATTATCAACGTCCGCACCTGCTATTTACCACTTTGGTATAAATAGCAAATAAGTCAATTTAGGAAAAAAAATATCTACTTATAGACTATCCGCCTATCTAAGACCGATATCATCAGAATTTCGTGACGAGCATTTTTGGCGATTTTCACTCCTCCATAAAAACTGCTGCGGCAGATTGCGACCTCTTTTCCAAATATCATGAAGAAAATCACCAGAAATTTTGATGATAATGTATTAAAACTCCAAAAATTTCTCAGCTCTGTCTTAGATCAAAAATACTCTTTGTTTAAGTAATTGTTACAACTATAGGTATAAAATAAATAAATTATTATACAAATTCATTATACAAAAACTAAAAAGAAAACGTGATAACTCTAAACAATGCATTTCGAAACGAGTTAATTTTTCTCCAGAAAATTAAAAATAATACGGTACAGATTTAGAATAACCGCTCTAACATTAGCTTTACCATTTTACATTCATTTACTATGTAAAAGAGAAGTTAATTTATTAATGAGTGTGTCAAGTGCAAATAAGTGGAAAAGCCGTGATTACCGTCTCTCCTGGTTGACACGTCTGATTTATTATTCAGAGGCTGCTATGTGCTCATCGCGATACAAAATTGAAATACAAACTTCTGTTGGGATATTGTGTTGTAATTACAAAATCATATATGCAGATTGGAAATATTATTTATTTATATAGATGCCTCATAACTTTTCATGAAGTTGGTTGAATTGAACTTATTTATTAGAAGAATGAATGAATGAAAAAGCTGAAGCTGTAGTTTTGTTTTATAGCTGCTCACAGTAAAGTTTCATCGATTTAAAGCGATAGTGATAGTCCTTAACGACGTTTTTATGTCGTCGTCCGCTCAAAAACTGCGCGAAAAGAGCGTCCATATTTAAAGTTTGATAGCTCTAAAATTAAGAATGAGCTTATCTGTATCTTCCAGCCAACCTAAAACGAGAGAGATGTTTAAAAGCAGAAAAGAGCAGACGAATTTAAATTAAGGATTAGATGTATTCCCGTATTTATTTATAGACAAAAGACCAAATCAAATCTAAATCATTTATTTTTAAATATATGGCGATTCGACAGATGTTTTTCTTTTCGTTCTTTCGATTTAGTTTTTAAGAATTCTAGAGCATGTAAGAAATACCGTTGTACGTTCCAAAACGGGCATAGCCGATGTTGGCCAAAAATCAATTAAATTCCAATGGGGTTGGGCAGGGTACGTTAGCCGAATGCACTCTTATAGGTCGGCGAAAGCTGTCACCGGGGGGCAGCACCAAAACGGCAGTCGCCGTAGGGGTAGACCCCGGAAACGTTGGCGTGACGACCTCGATGCTCTCCGCAACGATTAGTGGGAGTTCGCTCAGGACCGCGATAGATGGAAGAAGGAAGGATGCCTTTGCCCATTTGAATATTTAGTCCGACAGCGAGGGCTAATATAATAATAATAACTTTTACAAAATAGGGGATCGGACTACTTTTTTTTATTTTATAAATCCCAACTTCTTAGTTTCTGCTATCGAACACTAAAATAATTTTTGCTCTATCTTTAAAATTGACCGAGCTATAAAGGTTTGAAATTCAAGATTAGACAGAGAGGCACATACCCACTTGTGACGTCATTTGTTAGTAACGCCATATAATCTCCATACAAAAAATCGTTTTTCAAAGAGACAGTCATATTGAAACTTTAGAAAATCACTGAAAATTAGTTTTTCAACCGATTCTGTTTTTTTCTTCGCGAATCGTCTGCTACTAATCTATATTTTAAAAATAATTTAAAAAATATGGTAAATTCATAAAATATGGTGAACAGTCCGATCCCCTATTCTCACACTGCCAACAATGACGACGGTGCGTCGGCGCAGCCTGTCGTTCCAAATACGTTTGAATAAACCAACAATGCAGCTCTCTATGTACCGAAATAAACCCAATCGGAGTTGATGATTGTTTGTGTGTTTTGTATGGGAGCTATCTAATAAATCGGCTCGTACTCCAACATAGTAAATCCGACTGCCGAGTGTGTTTGTGTGAGCTTCAACACTTCGCGATCGCCTGCGCATAGTTCGCGTCTGTTTCAGAATACCTGTTAACGATGACCAATAGAAATAAATTCCTTTTTCAAATAATTTAAATACGATCCAGGTGAACAACATAACCCCTCAAACCAGTACATAAAGCAACAAACATAGTATTTTTCATACAAATTCACCACTTCATTATAAGAATAGATATTTTAATAAGAGGTATAATAAAAATGAAACGCTGCGCTGTTCGTTAGTACGAGTAGGCACATCACATTAGAACGGCTAGACCGATAAAGCTAATTCTTTTTTAACATGGTGAGGAATTAAAAAATTGTCTGCAGAATTCGGAAACAAATAAAGTGAGTATGACATGAACCCAAAACGGCCAAACAAAGTTATTAAAATTAATGTTGAAATCAAAATAAATAATAACCATCTTGATTCAGATAACATGAGAAAAGTCTGTAAAAGTTTACGTTGGTGACAAACAAGATTAAAAAATCTGTTTTGTGCTCAAAGGAAATAAAAGACGATCACTTCGCCGATGCGCGTCACTAATCTTTGGTTTTGTGACACATTTTCTTTTCTTTTTTTTGTTGTTATGTCTAAAAGCTCAGAAAGATAAACTTCTTGCTGTGCCCCGAAAGATTTGCAATCGCCGCGCCCCGTGCCCACTTTAGTCCGCCCACGGAGCGCAGCGAAGGAGTTTTCATTCTGAGTCAGAAATGAAGAAGAGTCGACAAATTATTAAAGTAATATGAAATGTAAAACGCGGAATACATTTAAAGCCGGCATATGTACGCATTATCATTACAAGCCGCGGCAGGCAGATGTTTCTCTAACGATGGTTGTTAGACGCCATTTAGACGCAGACGTCAGGCATTAGATGTCGCATTAGACATGAGACGTGGTACGTCAATCCGTCATTTGTGCGCTTTGCTAATGACGCGAAAGTAGGGCTTGCAGACGAGCAGCAGAGCTAATGCTGCTGATGAGCTATCAGTCTATAAGACATAAGATAACGTACGCCAATCCGTCATTTGTGCGCTTTGCTAATGACGCGAAAGTAGGGCTTGCAGACGAGCAGCAGAGCTAATGCTGCTGATGAGCTATCAGTCTATAAGACATAAGATAACGTACGCCAATCCGTCATTTGTGCGCTTTGCTAATGACGTGAAACTAGGGCTTGCAGACGAGCAGCAGAGCTAATGCTGCTGATGAGCTATCAGTCTATAAGACGTAAGATAACGTACGCCAATCCGTCATTTGTGCGCTTTGCTAATGACGTGAAACTAGGGCTTGCAGACGAGCAGTAGAGCTAATGCTGCTGATGAGCTTTTGGCAGTCTATAAGACATAAGATAACGTACGCCAATCCGTCATCCGTGCGCTTTGCTAATGACGCGAACCCTTTCGAGGGGCCTTGTGATGTGAACCTCTAGTATAGGACATCACTAGGTAAATTTCTGCGTGGCAATGAACTTCTTGCTCGTAGATGGCTGACCTACAACAACAGCAGCAGCAGCTCACGTACGTTCTCACCGAGGGGCTCGAGCTTACCCTGAAATAGGGCGATCAAGCCATAGCCGACCACATTAGCTCAGTGCGGGTTGGTTGACTTCACACACGACATTTGTTTTTTTTTTTTCGTTGTTTACCTTGCACGATGTTTACCTTCACCACAAGAGCGTCGAATGAACGTACATATGAACTCGAAATTTGAAAATACATTGGTACGAGGTGGGGTTCGAACCTGCGTCTACCGGACAGATGGCTCACCTTTAACATGATAATATTTATACAGAAATAGGATCATTGTGTAAGTAATTAAAACTTGAAACTACGCAAAATTTTAATGCTTCAATTCGCAGTTTCGCCCAGAGGAGCCGAAGCACGGGTTCGGAATAAAATTTTAAATTGGTCATCCATCATGGCCGCCGCGCCAGGTTGATGAACTTTTGACAGCGCGAATTTAAAAACGAAACCTAAGGACGACAGTTGGAATATGGCGGGAATAATTTATTCGTTAATCAGAATTTGGGAATAAAAAGTGTCTGCCTACTATACATTTAAAATTCATTATCAATCTAACGTAAATTTGTTTGAATTTTGATTGTTGAATCTGTAATTTTATTAATAATAATTTAAATTACGAACATTTTCACTAATTTCAAATGCTGTAAAATTAATAATGAAGCGTAATCACAGTGTAGTATTTTAATATAGGTACGTGTGATTATTTATTTAATAAATAATAGGTTAGTTTGTTTTCTTACAATAGCTTTTTATTGATAGCAAATGCAAGCAACCCCGTAAGCAGATTTATCTACAGACATTCAAATAAAGTAGGTCGAAATTCGCCTAAACATAATATACATTTGATGGTATTTAACGCCTTGTTTCGACGCTAAAATGGGTCAAGAAAGAATTTCCGGTAGAATATGATTCGGAATCATTGACAGACTGAATTACCCTAACCTGTCCTTTACACTTTGTATATTAATCTTATTAAGTAAAAAATCAAACCACACATTTGACATGCAGTTGAGTATCCCGCTACTCGGGCGATTAGCTTCCCTTGCATAGCGACACAAAATCAAAGCAACATCAAAGACTATCGTACACTATAACTCAAACGCCCGAACACTAAACTCGGAAGAAGTTATGACGTAGTTCCTATAACGTCGGATTTAGACGCGTGCGGCCGTTAAACGCGGGCTTTGATGCGTGACGTCACAGCGCCCACGTCGTAGTGCAATGAGACTGGTGAAATCGCATGAAAAATTATAATTGGAAGTATTTGGAAGAGTATAATGTAATGTAGTACGCAACACAAAAAGCGTTGGACTTTGATGGGAGTTGTTCGTGCTTTTTAATAATAATAATTTACTGTTACTAGTTACTGTTTTCTACTTATAGTGTTTGAGTATGTAATAATTGAAACAATAGAAACCAATAGAAAGCTGTGTACATAATAACTGTAATATTTGCGCGCTTCTTACGGCATAATATGTGGGAATTGTTTCTTATTTGGATATCTTTATTGTATACCATATTTGAAATTGAATTTGAACTGTAGTAAATATATTGATATTTTGCGTCAGATACTCAATACTCAAAACTAATCCCTTTGTCCAACGCACATTTAAATGATGCAATTAAACTAATGTAGAATACTGCCATGAGTCAAAGAAAGAGTGCCTAAATAGTCACACTTACAGGGCAATATATAAGACTTGTGAAATGACTATAATCTCAAGGAAGCTGACATCGACCGGAAAAAATCGCTAAAGAGTGCCGAAGATCAGACTAAGTAGCGTGCAATAAAAGCAGAGACCTACGTCCTTTCAATAAACTGACGCAAGAGATGATATGATGCGATGAACAGTGACGTGTTCTTACGTGTCGCGATGTAACATAAGATTTATGTGTTCAGCAAGGCCTCGCCTGCTTTCGTTGGCCTGTGATACTCCATTAAAGAAGAACAAATACAGTTATTTGGAGACACGCCAACATCACCTGCCTCGGTTCATTAACAGTATTCGTCACGTTGCTGCATTTTTTATTGTTTTTTATACGGGATTGGGTTTTAGTATCCAAATAACTAATTTTATTATTATGTTAAGAGAGCTGTTGGAAAATTAGGTATTATTGACTCTCTTATGGTGAAGGAAGACAATGTTAAGCACACAACTGCGAAAAAATCCAAAGGTAGTGTGGGTATGTGGTGTCAATAAATGCGTGGTCGATTATGGCCTGATGAGGACCATCACTCAATAAATACAAATAAAACTAGCGGTCCGAGCACGGCTACGCTCGCGTTGTGTAAGATTTTCCCGTGGGAATAAGACTTTTTCCCATAAAAAGTATCCTATCTGTCAATCCAAGTTACAAACTATCTCCATTCCAAATTTCATGCAAATCTGTTGATTACTTTAAGCGTGAAGGCAGAACAAACATCCAAATATCTAAACATTTAAACATCCAAATATATTTTGACATTTATAATATTAGTGTGATGAATAATAAAAAAAACATCAACAAAATGGATAATAAATAATATTTTCTTTCTTTCTTTCTTTCAAAATGTACCCTAAACCTTTTGTTAAGGACGCATATCCAGATTAATAACTCATACAGGAGTGTTTATTCATCTGAGGACGTATATACACAGTAACAAAAATTACAATTAGGTATTTTATATATCAGACAGTGGTTTGAAAGAATTGCGATTTTTAGAACAGATTTTCAATACATGCATAACAAAATCAACTCAATAAACCGATGAAACTCATCACGCATCATCGATTCATGTACGTGAAATCAGCGAAACATTCTTAAACTGTTCCGTAAACCGAATCCAGCTGCTGAACTGACAGACTCTTTCACAGACGCCAGATCCAAAGTCAAAAGATTTATTAGATACCGTCCATCTTTCACCCAGACATCAGTTCTGCAGAGTTCTGCTCCTTTGGTCCACCACTCACCACTCAGCCCCTTATAAACAATGCAGACATTGAAGAAACACTAAACAGATAGACGGACAGTGTACTCTACTCTCCACTCTATCATTGGGTAAATTGCATGCTTATGAAATAGCTACTATCCTAGTTGAGGTAAACTACGATAGGCAATATGGCTGGGCCATCCACGTTTTTACGCGATTGTGTAGAACCACGATCGTTAAAAATCAATTTAAAGGCCGGGCCCAACGAATTATCTATAGTCAAGAAACGTAACTACGCTTCAAACTTGACCCCACTAAATGAATACCAAATGAACCGGGAAAAAACAACTATACCATACCACATTCGAATACGCGGTATAATGATGTTTTATATGACTCGGTTTGTAAAAGCGTTGGAAGTAAGCTTCAATGTACAGCAACGATCTGCCTGTCTGTCGTCGTCGTCGCATGTCAAAATTAATTGTGCTGTGCGAGTTGTGAGAGTTAGTTTTAGCGGGCTTTGCTAGCGAAGTTGCTAGGTGGTTACTTTTCTTGACTATTTAATTATAGTTCGTTGGCCGGGCTATGTGATCGTACTGTTTTTGTTATCTTCCAACATAGTTTTATCACATTCAACATGGTGAATAACTGAAGGTTTGAAAGGAACGACCTAAAGATATATTTTTTTAATTATACGAATTGATCTAGTTTTGCTGTAAAAAAAACGGTGCGTTTTACTTTAAGCAATAACAAAATAGAAGGGATAACATAGGGATTTTGAGTTTGGTTTCTCTAAAAATACCTATCATATTAATTATCAAGCGTAGGTATTGTTATGATATTATAATGAATATCTTATTTTATAAACGTCCTATGTTGTTAACGTAAACAAACAATAATAAAAACATTAAGTTTCGTAATTAATTAATTACCGAATACCGCTCTCTTTCCATCATCCAATTTAAAATTTTAATACATAAATTGCATCCTCTTGATTACCAGCCAGTTATATTTAAAATGAGTTCGCAATCAACTCGCGAGAGAATTTAAATTTCGAATCAAGTTAATACGATTTGTTTGACGCACATAAATAGCGCGCCAAAATAAAATATGGCGGCTCTTTCGCGCGTAAATCATACAGAAGTGCGTTATATTTTTGCTTCAAAGCCCTTGATATTTTTCTTGATTTAAATTGACAGCTGTAATGTTGCCTGTAATAAATAGATCAAAGATGAAAGAAGTATTTTTTTCTACACATTTTTTTGTGTCAACAACTAATCCTAGAGCCAGTCACGATTCATGTAACGACAATTTTCCGTGCCTTCCGAAGCACGGAAACCTCTTTCTTTTCAGATAATCAAGTGATTTAGCCCGCGATGTCCAAACCAAACTGGATATAATCTCACAGTGATTTTCGTTTCACCATATAGTGTCCGTACCCGGACCAACGGAACCCAGGAAACCACTGGAATCTACAATACGTTCCTAGTCATTGATTTCTGTTGTAAATCAATGCCTGCACTGCACTAGCATTTGAACCCGTTAGTTTCCATAATCACTACGTTGACATTAAAATTGCCTTCTATGATAATAACATTATGTATTTTTTACGACTACGGTGACGTATTAATGTGTATTTTGTAATGTTGAACCCGTTCGTTTTTAAAATCACTTCGACAACATTAACCATTGTTTTGTTGTTGTTAATCTTTGTTTTTGTGTGAAATGTATTCATAATCTTATTGGATAAATAATTTGCATTGTAGTAAAATTCTCTTTCCTCTTATTATGTTGTACATGATAGTTTTCAAAATCGCTACATGACGTTAAAACCTGTGACGTGTCGGAATGACCTACCAGTTTTATGGGCTGACCTGCCACCCGAGAGGTTTTGTGTAATTTTTTGAACACGTTGTATGCCTACCAGAGAACCTATTGATTACAAGCTGCCTATCTTCACAAAATTCTCATGGCAAGGTCTTGGCAAGAAAGTGGTGATTTCGGTCAGAATTTGTAATACATTGAGTTTTGGAGGATATTTATTGATAATTATACTCGTGTTTTACAATGACTTAAATTATCTACTGTATTAAACTATTAAGTTTACGAGTTAGTCATAATAGTAATGTTCAAATTGAGGCTTCATTATTAGTTTCATGATCTAAATTATAGCAAAGCAATAGTGTTGGTTACATCATTTCCTAACTAATATGAGTAATTATAACATTGTTAATTATACAAAAAAATCTCCGTTTGTCTGTCTTTCTGTCAAGTTTTCAAGGGTGAACTGAAAGCCATGAAGATATATCATCTCTTCTTCTTATTTGTATTTCTTTCATGTGTTCAATAAAGTATATTCTATACCTATAATAGACTATTGAAATAAATATAAGTTTTCACATACGTACCCAATACTTTTGTTTCCCAGAACCAAAAATTATACAGGGAATCCACAAGCAGACTACAGGTAAAAAAAATCTTACTAAAAAGTCGAAGTCAAGTAAGTAAAGTAAAAGTCTAAGTCATGTATCAAAAGTACCTGTTAACTGTTTTGAGATTAAAACGATTTCAATTTGGTACCACTTACTGGTTCTGACAACCATAATAGTATTATTTTTTTTCAGTATATTATCAATAAAATGCAAACTCTAGCCGTTTCAATAATTATTCGAAATACCTCAGATCAGAAGTGTTCATACAGAATCATTATAACTTACATTTTGCTCGTAATTTTAAACTCCTCGTTATTTCATGACAGTTTCAATTTGACTTCGCAAACAACAACCACTTACACACTGGCCACTTTATTTATTTTCGCATTCACAAATTAAATCACCGATGATTTCAATACAGTTCCAAACTTGAAACTGGCATAAAGTTAATCTAGTGCCATAAACAAAAATAAAATTCAAATCGTTTTCAAATATACAACCTTGTTATTATTAAAAATAAAATGTAAGGAACACAACACTGCACAGAGTATTAAGATGAAAAAGTATTGATCCCGCGAAATTGTTCTATTTCAATTTTTGGTTTAGATATCAGGTGGAAGAGGAATGCTGTTTGCTTTGCCTCTGCGCCGACTAACAACAGAACTGAAGTCGGTTTATACGAGGGCATAGATCAAGAAAATAATCCGTAGAGAAAGTATAAACCTTTCACTTCTGCAATGAGAGAGTGGATGGTTGTTTTTAAGAAAATTCTGTGAATCATGATACCTACTTGTAATTTATCTTATTTAACTACCTTAGAATGCCTGAATACTTTAAGGATGTCTTACTTTAACACAAATATGGAAGGGAAAGCAATACATATAGGGTACATAATATGTAAATCATTAAAATTATTTCATATTGAGCAAACACGGCAAGTTTATAACAGAGGATCTAAAAATGTCAAAATGGTAAAAAATATCATTTTAAACCAAGAAAAGCTGTGATTTTACTACCCACAGACAACAACAAAATAAGTCAGTCCACCTCACAGAATCTCAGAGCTTACACTCAAATAGGTAAAAATAACTAGCTTCAAAACGTGTTTAGTCTTTGCCCGTCTAGCCTAATATTAGCTGCGCACACGGCGACGGCGGCGGCGGCGGCGTATCAGTTTGGTTTTTATTGTATATTCGACGTCCGGAGTATTTCGGTACGGGTTCGGTCGCCTGTCGATGAGGGGTTTTGGAACATTCATCATAGATCAGCTCCACGCAATGGGTCACTGTGATGAGGGGTTTTGGAACATTCATTCCTCATAGGTCAGCTCCACACAATGGGTCACTGTCGATGAGGGGTTTTGGAACATTCATTCATCATAGGTCAGCTCCACACAATGGGTCACTGTCGATGAGGGGTTTTGGAACATTCATTCATCATAGGTCAGCTCTACACAATGAGTCACTGTCGATGAGGGGTTTTGGAACATTCATTCATCATAAGTCAGCTTCACACAATGGGCCACTGTGATACGTTCTTTTCTATCATCAGCATCACAACATCTTAATTAAATTTGTCAACTCTACCAATCAACACACGATCGATGATCTAGTGAAAGACGCGAGAAGCCGCTGGAGTGGTCTATGTGGAGATCTTATATGGCCTGTGTCCGCAGTAAACCGTAGATTGATTAACTAGTGGTTCGCCCGTGGCTACGCTCGCGTTGTGTAAGATTTTCCCGTGGGAATAAGTCTTGTTCCCATAAAAAGCATCCTATGTGTTAAGCCAGGTTATAAACTTATATTAGGACTTAAAATATAAAGAGACGAACACAGTGTTTAACCATTATGTAGGGAACACTAGCTACTGTTCGAGGTCTGTAGACGCGCTGACGACAGGTGGTAGGTTTACGACCAACGAGAATAGGTATTGTCAGAATCGTGGTTTAAGATTAGACCAGATTTTACGACATTATAAACGTGCCAGATTTATGGCTGGAATGTATTTTGAGCAGGTTTCTGTCATCGCCTAATTTTTGAGAGTTCGGTCGACCACAAATCTGACAAATGGACAATTCTGTGCGTGTTTACAAAAAAAAATTATCAAAACTAGAAATGTTGGCTTTGTCTAGATTTGTAACCCCTTTCTAACCCCCTGAAGATGTTGTGAAGCGAAACCGGTCGGGTTCATTGAAATATAAATATGTGGAACGAGTACAAGTGTTTAAATCATCAATAATACTATGGAGTATCACCAAGTGCCGACAATCGCAAATATAAATTATAAAAAAAATATAGACCGAAATGTTGCCCCCTTCTTTTTGTTGAAAATCAAGCTCCTTTTCGAGTCGCTGAGTTCCTGTACTACAATATATAGGTATTATCGTATTAAAAGTGCCAATTTCAAATATTCTTTTATAACTTTTATTACTTCATCTTATCATAAACGGCAGAAGAAAAATAAAATATTTTATTAAACAACTGGGGTGAAAAAGACGGGGGTATGGCTGGCAACCTATTACCTGAAAATCCTTGGGTTTCCTGGGAAAAACTTCAAACTAAGAAAAATCACAATTCACTTACAAAGTATATTGCACAAGTGACAAAGAAACAAAAGTGTAAAAAATAAACTTTAAAAATATATAATTCTAAATATAAAACATGATATAAAAAAGAAAAATTATATAAAATGAGGTTCTCGCCAACATGGGGTTAGATTAAATTTTGAACGGATTCGCTCTAAAAGTTTCAGACAAGAATTAGTAATAAATCTAAAACAATCCGAACGCCTAATGCTTTGACGTGCAAAGTGTTTCTAATGCAGCAAAACAGATCTCTTGTATCGAATCGGAGATGCTATAAATAGATACCTCAGTATAATACTCCGACCTACGATTAAGACACACAAATTATCAACACAGTACGAGTTATATCGAACTCGGGACCTTCTGTGGAAGGTGGACTATTTGTGTGACAAACAAGCATTTAACATACAAACGTGATTCCAGATAATATTTTTTAACCAAAGCGCTTATTCTTGGGTCACTCTTGCTACGCCGTAGCTCGTAGCTCGTAGCCTGTACCTAAGGTCTACATAGAAGGAGTCAAAAATTATGGAGACACTAGAAACATGAAATCTTATGCAGACACCACAAAACTCAAACCCACTTTATCAACCAGAAACAAAATAGATACGATAATC
Source organism: Carpatolechia fugitivella (assembly GCA_951230895.1). Taxonomy (NCBI): domain Eukaryota; kingdom Metazoa; phylum Arthropoda; class Insecta; order Lepidoptera; family Gelechiidae; genus Carpatolechia; species Carpatolechia fugitivella. The sequence goes on along the minus strand of OX579666.1, from coordinate 13,288,237 downwards.
ACAGTACGAGTAATATTGAACTCTGGATTTCCTGTAGACAGTGGACTATTTACGTGAAAAATAAATTAGCATTTAGTATAAAAACTTGCACTGGAACGTTCACGTTGAAGACCTATGAGGGAGGCCTATGTTCAGCAGTGGATAATGATAGAATAAAATAGAATAAACAAACAAACAACAAACAAACTTACAAAAAACAAACAAACATACATACAAATTTGATTTCAAATATTTTTTTTACCAAAGCGCTAATTCTTGGCTCACTCTTGCTACGCCGTAGCCCGTAGCCCGTAAGCCGTAGCTTAGGTCTACATAGAAGGTCTAGCGCTGACTGACAGACATTGCACAGCCTAACATATGAGACAAGAAACATAAAATTTAACACATTAAGTTCCTTATTTGGCGTAGTTTAGCATAAAAAAGGGTTTATAGAAATTTATTCTATGAGAGAGTTAAATGGGGATGAAGGGGTTAAATTTTTTATGAAAGTTTATCTTTTTTTTTTCTCACGTGGAATGATATTTAAATTTTTCCGATAGAAATACCATCAGCCTTGCGAGGCTTATTGTTAAATAATTACCCTGTTACATGTAACCATGAATGATTTAAAATACGTAAAACCAATACTTGGAATCGAGAAAAAAGTATCAAAACGAGAATTTTTCCACAGAAAAAATGGATACAGTGGAATTGATTTATGTATCTCACGAATAGAACTCTGGAACGTCGCCAGGAGCACTCATTCATTAATTCGTTATTTATCGACACTTTGGTTTCAAACACTCATAACGACAATAAATGATCATTTAAACTTTTTTTACATAAAATTAATTTATGTTAGAAGAGCAGCGTGACCTGTGAACAACATGTCTTTTTAACGACTGGTCGCTATTTTATGCAGTCATCGACTCATCGCGATACCGTTTTACTCTACTTCTAGCACTATTATATACTCACCGGCACATCTAACCGCCCACTTCAGGGAATACTCGTGATTCTTTATAATTCTATTAGTTACAGCTGATGTCAGTTAAAAAGTTGTTAATTTAACGTTTATTTAAGTGTGTTTAATTTATCGTAAAATTATCAACAAATCAATTGTAATGTATAACAATAAGCGGGTATGTAAGATTTTCCCGTGGGAATAAGACTTTTTCCCATAAAAAATATCCTACGTGTTAATCCAAGATACATCCTATCTTAATTCAAACTTTCATCTAAATCCGTTCAGTAGTTCAGTCGTGAAAACATCCAAACATCTAAACACGGCGACCGTCCTTGGTAACTTTAGCTACCAGACGCACTAATATATGAAAAGCTCGCGCGGCGCCGCACAGATAGTGCCTCAAGTTAATATTCTGATTCTGAATTTCTCACATGATTCTAGAATTTTAGCGCCTTTATTTTGTACCAATAGTTTAGTTTGTTTTTGAAATGTTATCTTCATGTTCAAGTTACAATTGCCTTACAATTTTAGACAAAGAGATTAATCGTAAAAATATAATAAGAGCTAAAAAATTATACTTACCTACGCACCTTTTTCAAGCGTTCAAAAGAACATTTATCATTTCGGAGTAAGAACGAAATAAATAATAAAGAGGGCAATTAGGCAAGATGTTTTTAGATTTTCAGATTTAATTCGGACGCTAGAGAGTAATTTGTACACATTTATAACCGGGATAAGATCGGGAGAAACAAATTTATCAGGCTTTTCGGCTTTTATCGGCCTGCAGTTATCTTGGACTTTGCTCAGACTAACAGAAAACCTAGACCAGGCCAGATATACGTAAAGTTTAGCCAAAATAATAAATCTATTAGTCTCATAGTGGATTGCAGTTCAATCAATCGATCAGACTATTGCAGTCCACTGCTGGACGTAGGCCTCCCCAAGGGCACACCAAAGCGCGCGATCACCCGCTTTCCTCATCCAGCCACCACCAGCGACCTTCCTCCGGTATCAGTCCACCTGGCAGGGGGGTCCCACACTACGTTTTCCGAGACGTGGTCTCCATTCGAGAACCCGTCTACTCCAACGCTCATCGGTTCTACGATAGACGTGAATTAAGTTACGGATTGAAGTTAGTTACTTTCCAAAGTCAAAGTCAAAAATTTTTTCACTTACATTATCACAATTTTCGGGTTTGTTACTACGGTTATATATTATTATTTTTTATTCGAATAAAGATTTTTACAAATCAGTTTTCGACATCTAAGCTACCATGGATGGCACGTTCACATAAGCAGGACTTTTTTAGCACTTTTTGAGAATAACGCAGTCGCTATTTCATTTTATTTGTGTGGATATTACAATGTTATAAATTCTTGTTCAGTCTATTTCACACACTTTCAAATATTCTAGATAAGTTTGGTAATGGCCAAAATTCTTCAATATCAAAATGTATTATTAAAATATCATCATCACCACTATAGCACAGCGTGACGTTATTGCATAGCAATGAATACTCAGCAGCAGCTTTTGTCAGCGACCCATCTTCGCTAATCTTTATTTACAAACTTGAGTGTATTCGCCCAGTGTTTTAAGCTTCACTATCTGTATTCGTAGAGTTATGTTTATCTTTTTTTACAGTTTGAAGTGAACAGTTATCTCGGACTCGAACATCGTTTCAGATGATTCATTTGTTCAGCTTCCTTCCTGTTTCAGAGTTTCAGGACTTTCAAGATTTCGTGCTTCAAACTTTGAATTTAAACTGCCTGATGAGAGGTGCTCGTTCTGACAGATGTTGTCTTTAAGTAGGTATTACCGATATTACTTATATTATACTTAGTTTTTGGCCGGTAGCTCTGCTAAAGAGAATGAACAAGTTTTCAAAAGTCGCAAAAACAAAGTCTAATAAGTCTTGATATTTACATAAAAACACTAGAAAATTTTCACAAGATTGTAAGGAGTTTCACGTTATTTAGTAAAGTGTACAGTTGTATTATGTATTCTGTAAACATGTTTTTTAGCATATCTTTCTTAGCAGTAAATATATAGATACCTACTAAAGAAAACAAAAACTCTCGACTCATGCCTAAAAAACTCCGCAGATCCCAGTTTTTCCGACCATCTGAATAATAACGTCTTTTAAAAGACTGGCAAAACCCTACGCCAGCAAGGCCACAGCTGTAAAACTTTTTATTACAATACTAACCCGATGGGATGATAAAATATTTGGCAAATAAATTCTTATTCTGGCCGGGAACCGATCGTGGCCGTATTGTCCCGTTCCCGGGGTCCCGGAATAAATTAGTGCCCGCAACTCTGGTTACCAGTTGACCGGAATTTTCCGGAAAAAAATACTTAGTCCCAACGTATATTTAGTAATTAAGGAAAATCTTATAAAGTTGGTTCCGTCTTCCACGTAGAGATAAGTCACAATATTATATAGTAAATAAGACTTATTGAATGAAGATGAAAGTATTAAAATTGAAGTGCGAAATTCGTTTTTAAAGCTAAGCATTTTCTTCAGTCCTTACATATTTATTTATTATATGTATTTATTAGTTCGCGAACTACTTCCTATGAATCAACGTATGTTGTGTCATCGAACTCACCCAAAAAAAAAAAATTACGAAATCAAGAGATTTATTTATTTATTTATTTATTATTATCAATGTAACTTGTTTGCTTACAGATCGAATCCAACACACAAACAAGCTAAGGAATTTAAGTATTAGTACAGTAAAAACAGAACATTATTAACAATAGATACATCAATACAGCGTGTAGATAAGTAAATATAAATAAGTTAGTAACATAAACATTAATTTAAATAAATTGTCAAAAACTTAATAATTAATCATTAATCGTTCAGCATTATGAAAAAGGAAATATAAAACATATATAAAGAATATACTAATCAACAACAATTGATGGATTAGTAAATATAGGCAAAAGCATTTATTATAAACTATAGGACGGAGATAATTACACATCAACGCTTAAAAACACTTCGACCCACTTCGAAAACTATCAAAAAACAAGTCCAAGTCAGCATATTGAGCGAGCATATCGCGATATTGTAACAAAACCCCTTTGAAAACAAACGTTTTGATTTTAGCTGGTAAGTCACCATAATATTATTGCTGTCCAACCAGGATTTTGTCCGGCCCAAATTTTTGGTCTGGTAACCCTACCGCCCGCAACTCTGCAACATCTGTCCCGTCAAACGCCTGCCCTTTTCAGAGTCACGCGCAGCTCGATAATCATTGCTATTGAACTAATGACAGGCGTTACTATTTGTGTTCTTGTATTTTGTATAGTCTACGAATTAAATAATCTTAAGTTCATCTCTTGATCGTTGTTTTAAGATATTACTTTAAATGCGCGTTGCGTTCAATTTTTTTTGCTTTTTAGGGTTTAGGGTTCAGTAAAAAAGAACCCTTATAGTTTCGCCATGTCCGTCTGTCTGTCTGTACATCCGCGGCTTAGCTCAGAGACTCTTAGTACTAGAAGGCTGTAATTTGGCATGGGTACACACACATACACTATAATCATACGGACAAAGCTGAAAAATAAAATCTGGTACACGTGAAGTGAGGGTTAATTTTTAATTAACGATTACCTTACAGTGTGAGGTATCGTTGGATAGGTTTTTTAAAAATAATGGGGATTTACAAAAACTATTTTACGATGCTAATATTTCGTTTATTGTGCTTATTTTGTTAGACAATTTAACAAGTGCTGCTACTTACTTTTACTTTATGATATCAAAATAACCACGCAACGAAATGTGTTTAGTTTCTTTGAGGGATTGAAAGAAACACGGTTTATCTTAAAAAAGAATATTTCACTTTTTAATTATAATTTCAAATTCTTCCACCAAGTTTATTTAACATTCCTGAGTGAAAATAATTTACTAACAAGTCCTATTTTATTATAATTCAATATTCTTCATATTTTTTTACCTAAAAGAGCTTCGCAGAGATCACTCGTATTATACTTAATTTAAGGTAAATATTAAGCTAGACGAAGATTCATTAGCTAAAGTAATTATTACAATATCAAGTTCGTCAGAACAACATTACATTACAACACAATACCATTACATTACATTACATTGCGTAGCCCTTATTATCAGCTCATATATTATGCGTCCCCAACATGGGGCTGAACATGGGGCTAACAGCCTCAGTGGCCGAGTGGTCGAGATATCGACGCCCGCCCATTACGGAGGTTCCGGGTTTGATTCCCGGTGGGGACACTGTCAAGCAAAAATCTCTTTGTGAGACTTTCCCCAGTTTGGTTAGGACATTGCAGGCTTGCATTGCATCACCTGATTGTCCGAAAAGAAAGATGAATCCGTGCTTCGGAAGGCACGTTAAGCCGCGTTGGTCCCGGCTACTATCTAGTCGTTACATGAGCCAAGTCAGTGGCCTTTGGCGGCTCTACAACACTGACACCTGGATTCGTGAGGTCGTGTCGACAACCGACCTCACGAACCCACACGTTGATGATGATGGGGCTGAAGTCTACCGTGATCCCAACCCAATGTGGGTAGATTGACTTCACAGTTTGTAACGTTGCACGTACATTTTTATTATTTAACAACTAATTTAGTACTAATATTTACAAATTTTATACATTTTAACAATATTATACTAATAATCAATTTATCTATCTTTTATTTTACAAATTTTAATCTAATAAAATTATTATTAAAATGTAATATTATTTTAATAATTATAAATATTATATAATATCAATGAGATATAATATTAATATTTATACTTATTTACTAATTTCATAATACTTAATTATTCTAAATCTATTTTATTATTTAAAATACGATTTAAGATTCGCAAATGTCTAATAATTATTTTAATCGTGTTTGTTAACGCGTTATCTGCGCGACTGTACCTAACCGTCGATTCCTTTGTTCGGTGGAAGTTTCTAGTCGCTTGCGCAGTGCCCGTAAAAGAAAGTGTTGCGGATTTATAGAAATGACTTACGCTAAAAAGCAACAACGTAAAATTTACATACGCAAAGCACCAACCCGAGGTTTTGTGCATTACATCACCGACTACGCGACATTGCGTTGCTAAACAGCAAAATTTTGTTTTTAATGTAACTAAGACTCATTTTGTTAGTATCTGAACTTATTCTAATGCTAGAAATCCTATTATGATAAGCTCATATAAATTTTTGATATTTGCTACGCAATCGAGAAAATAATCAAAGAATCTTATTGCTTATAAAACAGGCCCCAGATGATTCATTAAATAAAATATTTGCAGTTGCTACTTAAGAAAAATCTCTCTCTAAAACCTACTCTCTGTAGAAAGTGAAAAATAATATTTCTTTAGATAGTCGAACAATATTAATGTAATAGCCCGAGCAGATGCTCAGTTTCCATAATGCTTAGTAATAAGCGTCATTATATTCTAGGTACTTAAGTATTATAATTTTTCTAGAACAAAGAAACTTTAAACGCTGTATGTAGGTAGACTCTATCTTTATTGAAATTATCTTTCAAATAACAAGCAATTGAACGTCTTAAGGGCATCACACATGGCAGCTATAATATATATTATAGCACGAGGCAGCCAGCTCTCTCGTCGCCATTCACTTTCACGGTCAAACAAAATGGCAAATCAATCAGTGACTGGCCATTCTGCTTTGCACACAAAGTTAATGGTGATGAGAAAGCTGGCTGCCTCGTACTATAATATATATTATAGCTCCGTCTGTGACGGCCTTTATAGTTCCACCACCACCACCACCAACCAACCATAGTACTTCGAAAACTCACTCACCTCACTCAACTGGATGCATGGCGCATACAGCTTTGAGTTTTCTTTTTCCTTGTCGTATGGGTTGTAAGCAAAGCACGACTCGCTACCACTTAGCGCCCTCTATATTACCATTTTGGTATAAATAACTGGGAAAAAAGCCCTGACGCTGAGTTGTAGAGCTCACTTTTTTATTTACTTTCAATCATTCAATAGATTACGAAGAATAATATCATCGAATATAAACAAAAAGGTTCGGTATAGTATATTACAATCACACGTGTCGTGAAAAAAACAGAACTGCCCCCTTAGCGCCTCTTACGCGCTTTCCAGCCAGGCAACCTTAAGCGAGTGTCCAAAAATAAAGCTATAAACTATATCCAAAAAGGTGTCTCTGACCAACCTTTCTTATAATAACCATGGAATAAGATAAAATGACTCCGTGCTTCGGAGGGCACTTTAAGCTTTTGGTCCCTATTAACGAAGATAGTCGTCGTTTTATATAAATGTGCGATTCCTTATTGAACCTGGGTTTGTTCGATTGACGACCTTACAACCTGCACGATGAAAAAGAAGAAGCCATAGCATCAGAGCAGAGATGCATTTAGACCGGGCGCGAACTTTAGCTAGAGCCGTTCATAGTAAGCCGAATCGATTCGACATCTATAGAACACCTCATTCAAACGAATATAAATCACGCGAATCGAGATCGCGCGCACTCTACAAAAATCTCATTTCCTTCGTGCAGAGACGAAACTAGTACCGATGTGGGGGGGTCAGATTATAGAGTGTACCATCTACGGTAGGGGGGCAACCATAAGTGGTTGTGGGTTTCCAGCTTAGGTATATTATTTAGTTACCTGTGGTTACAACTTATAAGTATACGTAGGGTTACTTCTCATATAGTGTATGCCCAGCAGCTGCCACGACAGGACTGCTGGCCGCTCGATGATAAAGTAGTCTGAAGGTGGTGACGATGAGGTGGATGTAGTTTTAGAGAGGCAGAAAAAAGCAGGGCTCGGTCCAGATAGTTGCACACACGGTATTAGTATAAGAAATCAACGTAACGCTTTTAAAAGCTTACTTTCGAATAAAATCAATAAAATACGAGTAATAAGATCATCACAGTCTGACGACCCAGCGGTCGTGCGGTGGTGCGGGCGGCTTTCGAACGAAAAGCAGCGGCGGTCTTAGCCGCTATATAACTGATGAACATTTTGTTTAAACGTACATAAAACATGTCTCTTGAGATATTGTATTTGTTCTTCTGTGTTGTATGAGTGTTTATTATGTGCAATAAAGAATATTTGAATTTAAAATAGAAGAATCATCGCAATTGTTGTTATACAAATTTAACTGTTGGAGGGAGTCTTCGTTGAAGGGAGTCTTCAATCCTTTAAACTGAACAACTTTCTTCAAGAAGACACTCTGTTTAACAAAAATCAACCACAAAAGTACTTACAACGTTGAAAGTTGGGACAAATGCGTGGTTTCGCTGAGCGTTCATAAAAGAGGGACTTTAAAATATAGCGTTGTGATGCGACACATTTGCTCCTGGATCCGTCCCTGGCACAATGTATCCAAAACACATCCAAAACAAGCGTGATGCTATCTCCCCGAACATTTGTCATCCTATACAATGTATCCTACTTCGCAACGATCGGAATCACATTCTCCTGAACATACACAAAAATAAAATGCCATTTTGTGTGTGCCATTTATAATTTTGTGGACGTCATTCTAGATTACACAAGAAATATTTCTATATCTTATTGCTCATTTAATAAGAGATATTCTTAGAGGAGATATTAGACACTGCCAAGAGGGCACCGCAACGGTGGCGTAGCGCTTAGGTGCTGGTGGCGTTAGCGCAAATAAGAAACGCAAAAGATGCGACGCATGTGGAGTTTCTTTGGTGAGTTCTTCTCCACAGAGTCCGCACGTCGTGTAGTGAACTCACACAAAAAATGTAACGACGAAACTAAGAGATGTAACATCCAAAAGTTAATAAACTATTAATTTCATTTCAGGGCTGCTATTCTAGGCTATTCCGTCCGTATAAATAAATTCTAATCTAATTTACCCTGTTGTGTCGAAGGTTGTCCCACGGCAGGGCAAAGGCCTCTGTCTCCGTCTTTAACTCTTCTCTGTTACTTGTCAGCTCTCGCCATCTTTTTCGCAGACGTCCCCCCAATCCGTTGATATGTTTTCTACAACAGTTGAAATAACTAAATTAGTGACCAGCAGTGAGCTATTGATAAAGTTACCAAGTGGATACCATTACCAAATTCACAGAAACTCCTGTGCCACATATCGCGAATCTTCTTATCGTGTGAGTTGTGTCAAATCAGTCAATGAACGACCCTACAAACCCTCTAGTGTCGGAGTTATTGAGGCTCAATAATTTAAGAGGGGGAAAGGAAGAAGAAAGCTAAAGAGCTGGACGGGCACTGGAAAAGCAGTGGAGCTAAGAAGATTGACAGAACGGAGGGAGGAGTTCAGAGAGATTGTCGCTGACATCCGTTAGGATATGGCATTAGAAGAAGAAGGTCGGTATATTGTGCCGGAGGCCTGTGTGGCGGCGGCGGCGGGTTCCATCTCTATTCTCAGTAGTAAATGAACTATGTTCAATATTTGTTTATTTATTATTGAACTCTATACGGTGTCCCTTAACATGGTAACTCCACTAGCAAATTCCGTGGTTAGATTATATAGGTTTTTGAGGACTTTTTTGCATATTTGGCACCAGTAGGTTCTTTAAGCGTTTATTATTAAGATGTTTTGATGAAACTGACATACTAATAATCTACAATAGTGCTTTGCAATAAATTACCCTCCAATTAGTGGTAAGTACTACTGAGAAGCAACTAATAGTTTAACCGAAACTAAAAGTTAGATTTTGCGAAGTGTGTGGTGCTGCTGAAATGACTCACACCTCTAACTAAATCCAATCAAGTGTGTGTTGATATTATTAAAACGAGACAAAACATATGCGTGGTAGCGTAGTATGACACACGCAATAATAATTTCCATAGATATAATATTATGTAAGTCTATGATTATATCACAAAATGATAACCTAATACCCGTGCTATACTTTCGGCCGAGTCATGTCAGTAAAAACTAAACGACACTTCTTTTCAAACTTTTCGAGGCAATCAAATACACATTTTTTTTTGTTGATATGTAACGAACTGTTAATTTATTGAATAAAGTATTTACAGTTTTATCTTATTGTAACTGTGTCTTGCCCGAGAGTGCACAACTAGCCTAATGTGTTTTTATACCATATTGAATGTTATTATCCGCGTTAGTTGCTCGCAGAACACAATGTCGTGTGGTAGTCTTGTGCAATTTCCTTTAGAAGATGAATATAAAAAAGACACAGGCATTACGCCAGAGGATATATCAAAATTACGTGAATGGATGATAACACAGCCGCATTTGCCAGAGGAGCACATTACGGGTGAGTGATTTGAAACAAGAAAGATGTGAAATGTGAAAATGTGTTACCGAAAAAGTTATTTGATAATAAATAGGGTCTATCTATATTACTTTGCTCAGAATAAAACTTAAACGTGTTTATGTTTGCATAATTAATTCAACCAGTTTCATTATTAAAGTATCTTTAGGACAGGAGTTCAAACAATTTTATTATTATTATGAAGTTTTCCAATGGATTAATAAATTGATCATCAACAGCTCATACACGTCCCCGCCGAGGGGCTCGAGCCTACCTTGAATTAGGGCGATTAGGCCTTAGTCGACTACGATGGCCCAGTGCCGGTTGGTCGACTTCACACACAACCTTTGAATTTCTTCGCAGAATTTGCAGGTTTCATCACGATGTTTTCCTTCACCGTAAGAGCGTTGAATATACGGTAGGTACATATAAACAGTGAGTATTGGTACGTGGTGGGGATCGAACCCGCGTCTCCCGGACGGGAGGCAGTGGCCCTAGCCACTAGACCACCGACGACGTTCTAAATAAATTGATAGATTTTGTTAAAGTTCACTAACAAAACTTAGGGGAAATTAAAATATGTTATGCTAGGAACTTTCGATATTTAAATTATTGACTTTTACCATGTAGATGTGTGACCACTGTGTGACATTGTCAATGCATAAATCAACACCACGTTTACCGATAGGCGGAAGATTCAGACCTACCACAAAATCTGTGAAATGGCCAAAATTGGAACTACGACTATTACTATGGAAATGTCAACTTGAGAAGAGTCGTGATTGGTTGAAATGCAATTTTGTATCACTACTAGCGCCGCCGTTCATTTCATAGATAAGTTGGTAGGTCTGTTCTGTACAAGGTTCATGGTCGATGTTATTATACGCTCTGTGCCTACAATGACGTCACGGTTATATTAGTGTGGCTGACCATAACCTGACAATTTATTTTATGCACCTTGTATACGCTCTATATCTATTAGGATCGCTACGTTTTTTATGAGTCTGACCTTGATAACAACGACAAAAAATCATTCAACAATAATTTCCGGAGTTGGATAATGTTCATAATGCTCACCGCCGTGGCATCAGTTTTTTTTATTTTTTTAATGGACTACCTAATTGTTATTTCTCTACCAGAGTGGTGATATAGCGCAGGCGCGGACTTTCGAGGGAGCGGAGGACTCGTTGGTATAATAATATACTGCGCTTACCCCTTAACATCAGATCAAATTGAAGTACGCTCTTACGGTGAAGGAAAACATCGTGAGGAAACCTGCATACTCCTGAGAAGTAATTCAAAGGTTGTGTGTGAAGTCGACCAACCCGCACTGGGCCAGCGTGGTCGACTAAGGCCTAATCGCTCTAATTCAGGGCAGGCTCGAGCCCCTCGGTGGGGACGTATATGAACGGACGGATATTTGTTTACTTATTGCCAAAGGCCGAAGCTATCCTGTATCTCATATTGATTATAGTTGGGTTCTGACAGCTTCAAAACTTTTCATACGACGACGTTAACAACTTTTTTTAATAATATTCAGTTTAAAAACCATAATAGCTAAAATATTAAAAAAAGTAACTTCACCTCTTATTTTATCATTAAACAGTATGTAATTTTACTTCATAACTAAATAAATAAACGAAATAATATTAAAAAGTTTTTAAAATTTTAAACTGTCAGAGCTCATCCTATAGTAACCCAAGTATACCTATAGTATTTCTTCTTTTTTTAGAACTTGACCTGATATTAGTTTACCATTGCTGTGACCGAGATATGGAGATGTCGAAGCAACTAATTGACACACACTACACTTTGAAAACAAGCCTCACGTTATTGTTCAAGGACCTTTACTTTGACGCTAAGATTGAGAATGTGTTGAATATTACGTAAGTTCTTAACTTTCTCCCGTCTGCACCCCAAATCGTCACTACGGAGGCGGTGTGCGTGTAAAACTCTTTGAAAATGTGCTAAGGATTTAATGAACATTCCAAAGCAATAAATTGTGAAACTAGAATTCAGATTTTTGTAAAAATCAAGTAAGTTGTAGACGGAGAACAGCCATTCAGCCTACAAATTACTACCAAACTTGATTTTCACAAAATCTGATTTCAAGTTTCACAATAAAATTGTTCACTAAATCCTTAGCACATTTAAAAAGAGTTTTAACGAAGTGGCACATCGGTGGTGGACAAGGCTTTACGTCACCCTGAGTCTATTTTCGGAAACAGTCATATACGAAGTACAAAATCATCTTACTTTTTTAACAATCAAGCGATCCGGGCTGGGTCAGGTGATTCAGGATTAGGACATGGGCTGGCTGATTGAAGCAAATTGGGGCAATCTCATAAAATGATTTTCGTTTTACCCCAGTCTCATCATAAACTCCACAATAAGAGCTGGACGCTCATTAAAAATTTACGGTAGTCTACATTAATGTATTTAGAGGCGCAGCAGTCGGTCGGTATAACGGTTAGGGTCACTGCCTTGTAAATGGCATGTCACGGTTTGATGCCCAGGGAAATAAAATTAAAAGAATAAGTATTACTAAAAGTATTTCGCGATTGTATCATTTATAGTGTACAATAATGAAGCAGCCAATACGCATCAACTATTTAGCAAATGATAAGCTGTACTTTGCTAACTATTATTGATATTATTGGTAATAGTTTCTCCAAAGAACATAGGCTAACATAACAAATGAAATAAAAGATGCATCCCCCATAATAAATCGATCCACGGCCGCGCTGGCCGCGTGGTTTTGTATGAACGACCGCGACCTGGGCCCCGTTTCACGAAGCAACAAGTTACTAGTTACAAGTTACAATTTGATATAAGTACATTGCGTCGAGGAGATACGTAGAAAGACCAATGTCATTGCTTTCAGGATAAGTTTGTTGAAGTGACAATGGGCAGGCACAACGAACTGATAACTGATGGGGAAGAAAGGTTCTCGAATGGCGACCACGGGCCGGAAGGCGTAGTGTTGGACTGCCTCCCACAAGGTGGACAGATGACTTGGTGAAGGTTGCTGGGCGCCGGTGGATGCAAGTAGCGCAGGACCGTTCACGGTGGAAACTTATGGGGGAGGCCTATGTTCAGCAGTGGACGTGTTCCGTCTGAGATGATGATACATTGCGTAGCCAATTCGCCTAAACTGTAAGCCCTTATCGTTTTATCAAACTCAAACATCATCATCATCATCTCATTTATTATATCTAATCATCTACGCAATATACGTCGAATTGTACTTGTAACTTGTAGCTTGTAGCTTCGTGAAACGGCTCCCTGTTGTCATTTTACAGCCCATATTCTTCGGGGAAAGTTGTTAAGTTTAATGGACTGTCACTCTTTTTAACGAAAACTAACCAATGCAATTTCACGGTGTATAACAGCGACAGCAGACAACAATTTCTAAATCTCCAAATGTTCTTAAAACGTTTGATAAAACTTATTTTATCTTCTTTCGTATTCTATCAGATATGATGGGTAACTATCGATATTTATTTCCAATTTTGACAGTTTTATTATTAAATTATTACAGATTAACGCAACCTTTACCGGCACGGACAAAGGAAGGATACGCTATTTTCTACTCATGCATTCTAGATTCTGACCCTCAAAAATTAGTTCATCTGGACTCTTTAAGGTATAGACTATGATGATAGATTTATGGAGTGTCACTATCGCAATCTCCTGGTAAGGCCAGTGTAGTGAAAACAACGTTATTACGTCTCTCCTGCTTCGCTTGCTGAATACACTAAACCAATGATTTGATGAGTTTTTGACCGATTTAATACTCAAATATAATTCTCGATTATTATTTATTTTATTCTAACCTCACGGGAACTTAAATCTTATTTTATAAGGTCTGCAAAATGTTAGATTCATTTATTTCAAATCAATACAAAATCACAATAATAAAACAATGTCAAAATGAGATGTTTTTTATTTTAAAAGATATTATCAATCACTAAATATTTTAGGACAGTGATAATGACCTGGGAAATGTGGCAGCATGAGGAAGGCACCTGGCCAGGTCTGGTAATCGTGAGCGATTTAGCTGGATTTAGCTTTGGTCATTTCTACAGGACGCACTGGTTAGCAGCGCAGCAACTTGCTAAGTTTTTGCAGGTGAGAGGAACAACGTCAAAGCAAACAATCGGCCGTAGTCATATTGATTGAGCGAGAACTGTGTGATCCTTTAGGTATTTATTTGAAGTAAGCAAATACAATATAGGTAGATAAGTATTGACCGATATTTTTACCACCAACTAGCTGCCTTGTAAATTTTATGAAAGTAAGTACTGAATAGTAAAGCAAAGTTAGTAGTCACCAGACATTGCGAATTCAATCAGCATTATAAGACAAGTAGATTTACCTGTATCACCCTGTATGCCTTCTCCACAAATTCCGCCATTGTGTTAGTGAACTCACCCAAAAAAATGTAATGACGGATCTAAGTGATGTAATAACATCCTATGGAAATAAATTAATTTGACTTTGACTTTGACTTTGCCATGTCGGCGCCCGCTATATTTAAATTACTACTCGAGTCCGCGCCCGCTATATTACCATTCTGGTAGAAATAAAAATAAAACATCTGTATGCTTGATTTGATTGCTAACTGAATGAATACATCATTTAAAAACCTGATTTTTACTGGTGATATCAACCTCGACATCCTTCCGGGAAATATTTGTGGACAAAGTGCCACATATCTCAGCCTAATGGCTTATCATGGCCTGAGGCAAGGTGTGAATATCCCAACTAGACTGAACAAGTGTATTGATCACTTTATGGTTAAAACGAATAGTTCATGGCGTACATTTGTTTTTGACCAACTCACTGACCATTCTCCTATACTATTATTTTTAGAAAACGCTGACATATTCTCTCAGAAACCAATACGAACTAAGATAGTTGTTGATTATGTAGCCATAAAAAAGGCCCTTGCCGAAGAAAATTGGGAAGAATATTATAATCTGTCGGATGTGAATGATATAGTGAATAGTTTGGAAACTAAATTACAAAAAATAATTCATATCAACACAAAAGTTGTCAAAATTTCGAATCGTGCCCAGTGTCTCAAACCATGGATCACAACAGGAGTCCTCAAATCGATTAGGAAAAGAAACAAAATTCATAGGCAATCTAAAAATAATCCCAATGATGAAAGTGCTAAAGAGATGTATTTGCGGTATCGAAACACTTGCAATAACTTAATTAAATTTCTAAAAAATAATTATTATCGCACGAAACTATTGAATAACGCTGGTAGAAGCAGAGATATGTGGAGTACAATAAAAGACGATTGCAATTTAAATAGTAACAGGCCGAATGCAGTAGAACTTCTGACTAAGGAGCGTACAGTAACTGATTCACTTGATGCAGTAAATCAATATTTTGCTTCCATAGGGCTTAACTTAGCGCAATGTACGTTGGATAAACTAGGCGTTAGTGATGCGAATCTGGCTGAAACAGAAAGAAAGGGTGACTCGCCTGCACACTCACTGGCTTTATTTTTGACCAGCCCACTAGAAGTTTCAAAAATTATAAGCAGTTTAAAATCTAATTGTGCACCGGGCTGGGACAAGATCACGTCACAAATCCTCAAGGACTCTTGTTGTTCTTTAAGTGAACCACTCTCTTATCTTTTTAATCGCAGTTTTGAAGTAGGCTTGTTTCCTGACTGCTTCAAGAGTGCTATTATTATTCCCGTTTTCAAGTCTGGTCAGAGGGATTTGCCCACAAACTATAGACCAATCTCACTGATATCAACTTTCTCAAAAATAATTGAGAAGATTGTGAACGCTAGACTTACATCATATCTAGAAAAAAATCAATTGTTAAGTGCGAATCAGTACGGTTTTAGGAAGACTAAGTCAACGGAGGACGCGGTGTTAAAATTGTCATCAGCCATCAACACATATCTTGACAGGGGCGAGAAATGTCTTGGGGTATTTCTCGACCTACAAAAGGCGTTTGACACCGTGTCTATTCCAATCCTCTTGGCCAGACTGGAGCGAATGGGGGTAAGAGGAACATCACTTGAGTGGTTCCGTACTTATCTGTGCCATAGGACGCAAAGAGTCAAAATAGGTGATCACTTAAGTAATCCGGCATCGGGCTCTTACGGCGTTCCACAGGGCAGCGCCCTAGGTCCCACACTGTTTTTAGTGTATATAAATCAGTTGTGTTCACTTATCAACAACCAAGACTCAGATACACTATTGTTTGCAGATGATACAGTACTTGTTTTTCATGGTTCTACATGGGATGGTGTACGCCAGCTGGCTGAAAATGGGCTGAAAAGAGTTTCCAGTTGGCTCGAGGATAGCCTTTTGTCTTTGAATACCGATAAGACCAAATATATCTGCTTTAGTAGATCCATAAAAACAAGTCCAGATAACATGTTCAACATTCGCATGCACACTTATCCTTGTAACAGAGCAAATACACTGCCCTCTGCCTGTAGCTGTGCTACATTACTACGCGTAAATAATATCAAGTATCTTGGCATCATACTTGATGATAGACTTAACTGGAGGTCTCAGGTGGAAGCTCTTGCTGGCAGAACAAGGAAATTGATTTACACTTTTAAAAGGTTAAGAGACGTTGCTGACCTTGATATACTTAAAATAACTTTCTCGGCCCTTTGTCAAAGTATATTATCATACTGTGTCTGCGTTTGGGGCTGCGCAGCTAAGACCTTCCTTATTGAATTAGAGCGTGCTCAACGTGCAGTCCTCAAGGTCATGATGAGACTGCCCTTTAGACACCCCTCAACAGATCTGTACAGTAAGTGTGACGTTCTATCTGTCAGAAAACTATTTGTTTATCAAAGTCTACGTAGATATCATCGTTGTACTGTTCCGCTAATTCCAACTAGCAATAAAAGATTAATTAAATGTCCATTACCTGTGGTCAAAGGTATTAAGACTAGAAGTTTTTACGACTACTGCGCTCCAATGCTATATAATAAAGTAGTTCCAGACATTGCGAATACAATGAAATATAGTAATTACTGTTTCAAAAAAATTGCTTATGATATCCTTAAACCACTTAGCTATGAAAACACGGAAAAGCTCTTTGAGCGAATCACTTAGTATAAATTATTCATTTGCGCTTTCTATAAGACTACGACACACATTCCGCATTCTGCACTCATAATCTCATATTTTATTTTATTTACAAAGACACCCATTCCTACACATTCTCACGTTCACACACACACGCTCACACACACTCACATACACACACACACACACACACACACACACACACACACACACACTTACACACGCATTTATACACAAATATTGGAGTAGCTGCCAAACATGTCCTTAGCTCTTAAGTTTACTAATGTAACAAAGTACATCATATGGGAAGACACTGGAGCTTGTAACACAGTTTTTAACTAACACAAGCTTCAGGGTTTAATACTCTGAGACATTGTAAAGTTACAAATAAAAAATTTTTATTATTTTTTTTTTTTTTTTTTTAAGGATTTCAATAAGGAGTGGTAGGTAGGAACCAGCACAAAGCCTTACCTACTATTTATTTTTCAAAGTGCTTACCTAATTTAAGTTGCCTATGCCAGTAAACAAACCACTACTGCTAATCTTTCTTTGAATTATGTATGATAACGTTAATGTTGTAATAATGCGGCTCTATAGATAAATCATAATCAAAAGATAGCAAAAACGTGCCTTCATCGTCGGCGATAACTTTTAAACTTTACTAAGTATGTATATGTCACCGTAAGATTGTGAACGCCGTTAGTTTATAATCTTACTCGCGATATTATAAACTTACGGAAAATTGTGAACTGACGCCAACCATTTTCTCGTTAGTTTATAATCTTACGATGTCAAACCGTCAAATTGTAAACAAAGGTGCAAAGTTCATAATCTGTCGGGTTTTATCACCCGTAAAATTGCAAACCGTGTTCCTCACAACAACTCACAACCAACAGCCAACAGTAGCTACCTACAGAATGACAGCCAAGAATAACCGCGCTGGACACGTCAAACGTTTAACCAATCAGCGTGTAAGGTGCGTTCCGCCGCATGCCAAATTTTTATCAGTTTACAATTTGACGGTTTGACATCGTAAGATTATAAACTAACGAGAAATAATACGTAAAATTGTAAATGGTTGGTGTCAGTTCACAATTTTCCGTAAGTTTATAATATCGCGAGTAAGATTATAAACTAACGGCATTCACAATCTTACGGTGACAATAAGTACTAACAAACAAATCGTAGGTACTATCTACTCAAGCGATGAATTTGTTTAATCAGTATAAAACATTTTTAATTTAACCTCTGTAATATTTTTTCCAGTTTTTAGGTAAGTCAAAGAGAGAGAGAGAGAAAGATAGAGATAGAGAAAAAAAATTACACAAACATTTTAATTTTACAGGAAGCATTCCTAGGAAAACTCAAGCAGATTCATATGGTAAACGCTCCCAGTTTGTTCGACAAGATGTTAACGATGTGCAAACCGTTCTTAAACAAGTCTCTGCTGGATATGATCCACATACACAGAGTTGGAGCGACGGATCTGGGCCAGTATATTCCAGTTGAAGCTTTACCTATTGAGGCTGGAGGCAGCTGGAAGAGTGTGGAGCAGTGTAAAAGTTAGTTAATTATTTTCCTTGGGCGATGTACTTTGAATCCCTTATCGCACTCAGGGTTCTACTTTAGAATCGGAACTAATCTTACCTTTCAGAAATATCCATAAGTCGGAGCAGGATAGCATCATACAAAATGGCAATACTGCAAAGGTGGTAGCGCCCCTACACAACTTTTTTGACAATACAAATTTTACAACAAAAACGATTTTCATATAATATGCTACCCACCAGCCCTAGATGGCGCTATACCATTTTTCATTGTATGAACAAATTAAATACATATTTCTCGACTTTATATAGTGCCTGCAACTGCAACGTGTTTCTTTTTTTCAGGTGAAGCACTTGCAAAATTCAGGGCCAACGCAGATTTTTTCAAATCCCAAAATATGAAAAGGGTGGACGAAACAAAGCGGCCAGCTAAGACAAAAACTGGATACTTTAGTGGCTTCTTTTCCTAAATTAATTTATAGATTTTTATTTCATTTTCATAAACTTAGGAACTGTGATTACCTTTACCTTTAAAAAACTAGCCAAGTGCGAGTCCGACTCGCATACGAAGGGTTCTGTAGCAGACAGACTGACGGACATCGGAGCGGAGACTACAATATTGTAAATAATAGGATCCCGTTGGCATGGCAGCCTATAGTGCTTAGGGTAGGGTACGGAACCTAAACTAAAAACTACAATCTTTATGACGTTCGGGAGAGTTAGGTAAGGCATAATTAGGGGATCAGACTACTTTTTTTATTTTATAAATCCAAACTTCTCGTAGTTTCTGCTATCGAACATACGGAATATACTATTGTTTTATATTCCGTGATCGAACACTAAAAGAATTTTTGCTCTATCTTTAAAATTGACCGAATGGTTTGAAATTCAAGATTAGACAGAGGCTCATACCCACTTGTGACGTTACTTGCTAGTAACGCCTTCTCTGTACAAAAAATGTTTTTGAAAGAGACAGACATATTGAAACATTCTGTTTTTTTTCTTCGTGAAACATCTGCTACTAATCTAATTTTTAAAAAATTAATTAAATGTGGTAAATTTAGGAACAGTCCGATACCCTATTATTATTATATTGTCCAGCCAGCCTGAGTGACATGAGACAAGACCTCCTCCGCGATGAACTGCGGTTAGCAGTCGCTGTCTGGTCCGACCGAAGGGTCCGACTGACTGCCTGGCTCCTCTTGCTACTGTTCCCGGCAGCACCTTCGTGTGTACGCCCATTATTTCTTAACAGCAACAAGTTCATTTTTTGTCAGACTGTAGCTTTATTATATCCAATATTTTTACACACTTCATTACTCTATTCTTATTTACTACTCTCCCTCCATCTATTTAGAGATTTTATTACCCCACACACAGCGTTTAGTTTATTCGCTCTATGGTTCCAGGAAAAAATCGTCGCTATGGCTGCCAATAACTTTTCCTGTACATAGTTGGAATATGGACGTTTGTTCTTAGTGAAGAATATTTGAAATAAAAAATGTAAAAGTGTCATATTTATATAGTTTTATTGCTTTTCATCAACGTTAATGAGCGCCGTCCTTTTTCTCATTGAATGATCACGTCAATGCCTAAACTATCCCCCACTACTTTCGCAGAGAGCTCTTAAACCGTGTTACTTACTATACTGCCTGGTTTGGACCCAAAACGGTGTAACTAGCGTAACCGGACTTGAGGGGAGCGGAACTAGAGCGGAAGGCTCTATGGCAAATATACAGGTTATAGGTAGGTCTACACGAAATGAAAAATATTTTTTTGTGATCCAACCTTTCTTAAGTCAGTGCCAACATATTTTTAGCAAGATCAGTTTAAATAGAGACCTATCAGTTACACCCCCTGTGTGTCTGTTCACTTAGATTTTTCTGCAAGCTTTGTATAAAATAGCCAACAAAAGGTTACCTTTCCATAAAAACAGATAACGGAAGGATTTTGTAATATAACAACTAAATAAAACAAATGAATAATTTTATGCAAATATATTTCATAGAAACATAATTGCTGTTAGGTTACGCTTACACCAATATTGGAATTCGACCGCGTACGCCGCCATTTTCTGTGGACAAAGAAAATTACTGGTTAGCAATAAGGGAAAATGAGTAAGTTTTTATTAGGCCTCATCTTTTTAACAATTTTGTGGAACTGGAGCTGCAATACCAGAGCATACAGACAGACCTACTATTACTGCCATTACTATGAAAACATCAACTTCCAGTGATGTGATTGTTTGAAATACCATTTTATATGACTACTAGCGCCGCGGCCGCAGCTTGCAGTAAAGTATAGCATAAAGCTTTTTTTTAAATCAACCTACACATTACATTAGAAAATAACTATCTTACCTTGGAAATGCACTTAATCGAAGAGACCGAAGCCCATGTCCTCGTCTTCAGACTCGGATTCCTCCTTCTTAGACTCCTTCTCTTCTGTAATGGAGAAGAATAATGTGTTAGAGGGAGACAAAAGATGGTCAACCGTCGAAGTTAGAGCAGGACTTCAGAATATGTAGGTTGACAGCACGATTGCTCAGTCGAAAGATGGTGTAAATTGAAATCATCATTTTGATCAATACTTCTTAAATATTGTATGTAATCATTTTACTTGTTAGTAAAGTAAATTCTAGTAAATTTAATTATACATCTGTCAGCTTGTGTGGATGTAATTTCACTATAAATCTGTTTAGAAAATTGCCAAATTTGTCCTGCACATAATATGAATTTTTTATTAAAAAAAAAATTATCACACATTTTTTATATTGATTTTTATGTACTTTGTTATATTGTTTTGTATTGGATCTTTTAATTTTAACAACAATAGTAATAATTTATTTACTAGTGTAGACAAAAAGGCTGTACAGGTTATATGATCCAGAAAAGGTACAAGCTTCGCAAGGGTAGTGAACTGTTCCTATCAAATAATAAATAAAGGTGAGTAGCCTTTCACTCTTACCCTTCTTTTCCTCCGCGGCGGCGGCGGGCGCAGCTCCGCCGGCGGCTGCGGCCGGGGCGGCGCCTCCCGCCGGCATCGAAGACAGCTTCTCACGCCCTGCAGACAAACACACTCGTGAGAAACGTCCAAGACTAACGCAAGGGTAACTGGAGTGAGCGAGCATCAGGTTGGTTGTGTACATCAAGACTGTTCAGTCGAAAGATGGTATAGTTTGAAATCATCATTTAGGTAGTAAACTTCGGTTTATATAGGTTTATTGTGGAAGGTCAATCAACACATTCATTGCAAGAGATCTTTCCTTTTAGGTAAGTTAGAAAAAAATAAATTTATCCAAACTACAATGCTGAACTTGATACAATAGTTACAAATGTGTTGCCCAACTGAAAACCACACAATAACACATGTGGCTCTTCAGCTTTTTTTAAAATGGCATTTGGGGCAGATATCTACATGTCTATTGTATGTCTGTATTACCTTGAGCGATGAGGTCTTCAACAGTCTTGCCGCTTAGTTCCGAGATGACCTTCTTCAGCTTGTCGCCATCAGACTCGATACCAACAGAGCTCAGGATCTTCTCCAGGTCCGCCGCCGCTGGGGACGCCTTGCCTCCGAGCACAGCCAACAAGTAAGCGGCCACGTAACGCATTCTGAAAGTTTATACAAGACTGGTTTCAATAAACGGAACGAAAGTTATTTAATTAGGTTGGTTAATTAATAAGGTAGTTTTTACATCAATAAAAGATAATGTTGTAAGTATCACCATATTTTAAAAATCGTAAGGTTTTAGGGGAAGTATAACAAGTGTTCTTTTTCTAAATATTAGATAGTTTTATAGTTTTAGAACTAGGCAAAAGTAAAATAGAGTTTTGTATGGAACATCTGGCTGCGCAAATCTTTGAAGATTGTCACAAGTCACATATTGCAAGCAGCCCTGAACGCGACCCTCGGACCTAAACATCTAACTGAAGAGAATCTGAAGCCCTGTGACATTACTCAGTCAAAAATGCCTTGTTTACACTAGTCCATTATTTATTACAGACAACCGCTAATAAGTGCAGTCACGATAATACATCTATAATAGGTCACCATTGCACGTGTAATTGAGAAGAATATCGCTATGATGAGGTAGGTTTTGAGGTTATGTGGTACAACAATCGAAGGAATGCGAGAATACTTTTCTGCATCGACTCTCCACTGTTAACACTCGATATTTTGGTAACATTTAAATGCAAAAAGTAATTGAAATTTAAGCGTAATAGCACTAGTCGGTGAAGTTGGCGGTCCAGACATCCATCCAAATTAATCTCTCCGAATTTATCACATTTTCACCAATTTTCGATTTGCACACCTAGCTGGAGCAATAATCTATAAAATTACACTAAAATTTTGTAGGAAACACTTACTTTTAAGTCGTAGAGACACGAAACGTGTGTTGCCGAGATTTAAAGCGATCGTCTTGAACAAATGTCAAGATGAAAGAGAAAAAAAACTGTTGGCGCGTTGTAGTTCTAGGTTGTAGTTATCGATGTAATGAAAACCGATTTCCGCGTAAAAGTATAGCTTGAAATCGGTTCGAAAACCGATTTACAAAACTCTGCATCGGACGATAATAAATTAGGTACAATTTGAAAGACATAATAAACATAGGAAATGTTGCAATGCAATGCATCGGCAACATCGAATCATAGTATGATTACCATACACAAAAAACTAGTTTTTACCGATCAACCAACATGAGTTCCACAACATTTTTTTGTTTTCATACAAATTGACTCAGTCAGCCAGCTTATTATGCAAACTAGAAAAAAAATTGTTTGTAATTATATGTATATTGTAGTACATAAACACAATATATTATCATGGAAGAGTGCCAAACAAAAGTTGTTCAATTTCACGGACTTCTTTCCGAGAGATTTAGCGTTATTTATTGTTTGTAAAATATTATAGCATGAGCTCTGTGACAACAAATAAGAAAGTAAAGTAGGTATTTGATGCGTGCGGAAGAGATAGACAGAGTAAATGTATGAATTTGGCATCTGGGCCTGTATTCACTTTGATAAGTGTGAGTGCATGTACAAAATACGTGTACCCTACCCTCGTTTTGTTACGACCGTACGTACGGAGATCAAGTGATTGGTCGAAGACCTCGTATCATGCACTCGTACTTGCACTAATCAAAGTGAATACAGGCCTTTACAGAGTTAATGCTACGTTGTATGAACGATTAGTTGTTAACACATCTTGTAGGTAGGAAGCCTAAAAAAAAACGGTTTCTAACCTAGCCTGGCTATAGGAGGATTGTCATTGAGGATTATAATCATGAGAAAAGAAGAGGCAGACATCTGACTAATGGCTTCTCCGTTCGGTAAAGCTAACTTGTTTCTTTTGAAAAGGAAATATGACTATCGATATTATTATTTTTAAATACACATCGTACAACCCTATGTTGTCAGTTTATTTTTAATCAGTGTTGCCATAACTTCAAAATTAATAAAAAAAATGTCCATATTTAGGGTTCCTTTCTCCCAATAAGTACCAAGTCCCTACAAAGACTTTTTTGGTTGCATTGCAATTTGAAGCTAATTTTGAAGCTAAGCATTGCAGTCATTGAGTGGAACATTTTTTTTTCTTTTTATTGTATAAGTCATTCTCGGCGCTTGCGATTTTTATTTGTCAGTTCGTTTGACACGTAAAAAAAAAGTTGAACGATGGGGATAATCAAACTTTACTTTCAAATGGTCAGAGTCGCACATTAAAGCATTTAAAAAAGATGATAAATAATTTCATTTAACTTGGAGGATTCAAGTAAACTAACAACGGAAGGAAACGTAGCAGAAAGAGGGTAGACAGAAATGTTTGTCATGATTAACCACCTGAAAATTTTTCAGTTGTCTTGTGATCATGATCCAAACTTAAAGTGCGTACGGACTTGAGACAGCCTCGGGGCGAGGCTCGCGCGCCACGCACGGCTCGTGCTTTTGGCTCAAGTGCAGACGCGCTCTCGCTCCGAGGCACGCCTCGCGACGAACATGCTCGGAGTGATCCATCAGCTGTTGGTTTTGTGACTGTACTCAAAGGCACCTCGGCGCGTATGACTCGCAAGTGTGGATGTGATTTGAGCATGGTTCTGCTGAGCCAAATTTTTTACTTTTTTACATTCGTTCTTTCAAACATGGTCATAGACCATGCTGCCTAGTCTTCGGTAGTATTTTTCTTGTAATTTAAATATACATTTTTTTATATTCAATATTTTCTTTATAATATTTTATAAATCTAATAGTTATCATAAACCTTTCCTTAGCCGATATTGGTATACGATATTTTGTATTTTTTTATGGATTACTGGTGCTACCAAAAATAAATTTTCAGTCTTCAGTCGACATACGTGTGAAGTTGACTTTGTCTTTAAGAGTACACTCAAACAAAAGTAATATCATGAAGCAATGTTTGTCCATAACTTTTTCTGTTTTTAAAATCATTTTAGTCCACCAACGTGGTTTTTTCTTCTTGTTATTCAAATGGTGATATATTATTATAAAAGCCGCAGCGGCATGAGTTACATTCGACGTCATCGCTCATAGAGGAAGTCCATCGCTATTGAATTAAAAATGGCGGCGGCACGGCGGCAGAGAACGGCCAACTTCAAAATCAGCTGTGTGCACGTTGGGCGCCATTTTGAAAAGAGTGGATCGCACTAAGGCGCGTTGCCTCGGCTTGCTGCCTCATGTTGTTAAATTGTTTGTACCACTGAGGCAGCCTCGCCGCGAGCCGTGCGTCGTCGCGAGGCTGCCTAGGCCCGAGGTTGCCTCAAGTCCGTACGCACCTTTATAAGTTGTGACTGCGTCGAAAAATATCAGACACTTGCACAAATAAAT
The DNA here is from genome assembly GCA_951230895.1 of Carpatolechia fugitivella. Classification (NCBI taxonomy): domain Eukaryota; kingdom Metazoa; phylum Arthropoda; class Insecta; order Lepidoptera; family Gelechiidae; genus Carpatolechia; species Carpatolechia fugitivella. The sequence goes on along the minus strand of OX579666.1, from coordinate 13,262,574 downwards.
ACAAACTACAATAAATATCCCGCTTTTAACCATAATATATTATCAGTATACAGTTGCTGACGCGTACTCGTAGTCCTCGTAGTGACATCAAATCACACACACTGGATTGTCACACACACACACACCCCTCCAGTGTGAGAAATATAGGGAGAATCCAAGCAGGGAAAATGTATTTTGAACTTATGGCAACATTGATTAAAAAAATTATGATGGCCGTTCGGTTGTCACGCGAGGAAAAAAATGTGAATTATGAATTTAAAGAATCCTTGATTTTAGTGTTATTAACTAATTAATTTTAATAACATTTCAGGTAAAATTGTTCTAGAAAGTACGCAGATTGGTTTGAAGTGGTTAATATCCGTGTTTTAGTGTGAAAAACGTGAATAAAAGTGAATTTACGATTTGATAAAAAACTAATGTTTTTTTGTGTTCTTTCGTCCTCTAGGTGAGATTTTTTGTACACCTTTTATTGATTACTCGTTGTGTAGGCTGGGCTGAACGGAATCAAGTGCGCTGGTTGCCATTTTTACTGTAAAAACTGATATTTTTATGTTATAATAAGTTTACAAACATTGTGTACTAGTAAGTAAAGTGCATTTTGGAAATAATACTATCGGGTTCCGTCTCGGAGGGTTCCATCCTTTGTTATTTCAACTTAGCCCATTTCATATTACTTTTCTCTTAAATGTTGTTTTACTGAAAAGGGGACATAAAAACTAATTAATAGATTGATTTTTTCGAAGCTGTTTTATATTGAAATCTAAATAATACATTGGAAAAAAAAAATGCTAGAATACCGAGAATTGCCAGATAAAAAAAAAATATTAGTAAAAATATTATAATAATATTTTACTTTTAATTTAAGAGACAAAAGTTATTAATTATTAGTAGACATTAAAGATATTAGGCATACAGACAGATAATTTAGTAATTAAAAAAAATACTCTTTTGGCTCTTTTTAATACTTAACAAAAGAAGGTGGACTAAATAAATAAAAAAAAAGTTTTTATCTATCTCCAAGAAAACAATAAAAATAATTTTAAAATAGTTTTGTTTCCTGTACCTTATAATTAGATTATTAATATTTTATTTTAGATTTTCATGTTGGGGTCTTCTGTAATCTTCGAAATTTCTATCATGTTGAATGTTCACTGTCATTAGCAAAATACTTCTTATATCAAGACGAGAAGCCATTCAGAAAAATGGACCCCTTAAACAACTATGAGTATGCATACATAAATTACAATCATATGCAAAACAATGTGTTCAATTTTGATGTAAAGGATGAGCAGTGCAATCAGAACATTAGTAATAATGCTCCAAGCAATGAACCACAGCCTTATATGGATACATATCCTCTACCACACCAGCCAAACATAAAACCTGCCTCAGAACTAGAAAATCCTGTAACAGACCATCAAATAACTCAACTTAATAACAATAACACTAGCGAAAATCAACAACAAACCCAAAACGAAAATGAAGAAGAAATAGACACCAAAGAGGGTATCCCGTTGCTTCCGCAACATAGAAAACGCGGGGCAAATAAGAAGGAAAGGCCGAAAAAGAAAGGCAAAACATCAAATTATTGGAACAAGAAAATTGAGGATAAGAACTTTCCATTTTACGGTTGTACCATATGCGATATTAGTTTCAACACGATACAGCAGTTAGACGAACATGTGACTGTTCACAAAGGTAGACTAACCAGTTATGATATAAGGTTACGCAACAAATTAAAAAGGAAAGAGAAGATCAAGCAAATGAAGAAGAATAAAAAACTCGGCAAGTTGGGGAAGAAGGCAAAGGACAGTATAAAGAAAGAAGATGAAGATAAGTTTTTCTTTGAAATTAAACCTGAAGATGGTTACATAGGTGAGCATTTTTATACACCATCTGCATTTAAAAGCATTCACACTCATACTTAAGATCAGAGGTTTATCTTTTTTATCTTAAATTTATAGTTCAGCAAAAGCTGTCAATTATCTTCCAATTTGTTCTACAAATCATTGTTTAACTTGTATCATTTTACAGGCAACGAAAAAGCATCAGAATTCAACAATGGTCAAAATCCAGCAACTGTTAATCCAAGTAAACCTACAAATGAAAACAATCCAAATAACAGCTCTCATAACAAATGTGATAATAAAGATGTGACAGATGAGAAAGGTGACGACAAAGACAACATCAACAAATTGAAAATGCCGGAACCAGAGGATCCTAGGCTGCTAAAATTGTTCAAATGTTTTGCATGTCAGAAACAATTCTCATTAAGTTACTATCTACGGTTGCATGTGAGGTCCCACACTGGTATGTATTTTTTGGCAACAGTGGTGTCGATTCCGCATACGCCCAACTAAACTAAACTTAAAATTAGTCCTGTCACTTTCTATCATTTTTAATTGAAAAGGGACCGAAGATCATCGGTTTTGTTTTTGTCTTTGACTTCACGACTAACTGTCAATTTTAGTGGCTTTTTATTCGTCATGGTGTTAGGTAGGCACTAAAACAAGACTAAATTTGACAGTTAGTCGTGAAGTCATAGACAAAAACAAAACTGATGACCTTCGGTCCCTTTTCAATTAAAAATGATAGAAAGTGACAGGACTAATTTTAAGTTTAGTTTAGTTGGGCGTATGCCGAATCGACACCAGTGTCATACTTAGTAACATCACTTATTCACACAAAATACAAATAGACAGAGAAAGATAGAGGTATTAAAGCAACACAGACTACTGACAGAACATAGTAAAGCTAACAAACTTATTAAGTTGGATGCATTTACTATAGTTATATTGTAGCATATAACTGAGTTGTGTTCTGTGGTCTTGGAAGACCTTGAGGGGGAGTTTTACAGGAGGGGTGAAATAAGACATAATAGTACTGTCTCGGCAATTGACATGACAAGTGATAGCGATTCCGACGACAACGTCCGACTGAAGTCTCGCGTAACGAAAATATAATGGTGTCCCGTAGTGCTCTCCGATAGAGCGTCCGTGGTCTCGTGGCTAGGGCCGCTGTCCGGACTCCGGGAGACACGGGTTCGATCCCCACCACGTACCAATGTGTTTTCGAATTTCAAGTTCATTTATACGTTTATTCAAAGTTTTTACGGTGAAGGAAAAAAATCGTGATGAAATCTGCACACTCCTGCGAAAATATTCGAAGGTTGTGTGTGAAGTGGGCACTAGGCCAGCATGGTCGACTAAGGCCTAATTGCCCTAATAGGGAACATGCACATTTTTTTGAAATTCATTAATCGAAATACAAGCTCCAGATAAACACATAAAAAATAATTTTCCAAATATCTTGCTCAGAAACAAAGTTCTTCAAGGTTGATAGTTAGACAGAGAGGTCCGACGACACAAGTAACGTCATATGTGTAGCGGGCCATACATCCGCCATAGAAAATTTTGTTTTCATAGAGAGGGACAGATATATTTGTTTAATAATGTTGTAACTAGTTGGTTTTTCGATCAATTTCGATTCTGTTTTGACTGTCAGTATTCTATTTTAGTATGCTTTCAGATGAACTATGAAAAAATCTATTTTTTTTATGCATGTTCCCTATTCAGGGTAGACTCGAGCCCCTCGGTGGGGATGCATATGAATTGTTGATGAGTGCTCTACTACCGCAGGAACTTACTCAATTATTCGCCATGACTGATAGTTCTGTATGTATTTTTGTATATTGGTGTCAGTAAAGTATACCTATTAGTATTGTATTGACGAGAAACAATGGTTTTGTAGACGAGAAGCCGTACACATGCGCGGAGTGCGGTCAGTCGTTTATAACAGCGAGCAAACTCGGGCGGCACAACAAGAGGATCCATCTCGCCATCCGGTTCCAGTGCCGGATATGCTACCGGTTCTTCTCCAGGTAATGTGTATAACTAGTGGCTCTGTGAGCTGTAGACCTCGCGAGTCTTTACATTTCTTGTAAGTTGAATAAATAATATATTTGTACCGGTTGAGAAATGTGACCTGTAGAGGAAAACAGCCTCAGCGGTAGGCTTTATAAGCTGGCAACCCCCATTACTCTCCGACATAACTCTCGTTTAAAATTTCCAAAAACTGACTCGACAAAGAATATATATTTATCGAACCTGCTCTCAAAAGACGAGAATCGGTTGAGAATCGTCTCACGTCATTCGTTTCACGAAGCAACAAGTTACAATTTGATATACATTGCGTAGTGTAGCGTTGTGTTACGCTTCGGTGTTCGAAACTTTTTTCGTGTTCCTCTCAGTTTTTTTCTTTTTCAAATTTCTAATTTTGAATTCGATTTTGAAAGGCTTTTGGTTGGTTTTGTTTTTTTCGCATTCAATTTCTGGTCTCGTTTATGAGCTGTGTTCTGCACAAATTGCTAAAATTGCTAAATTGCTAAAGTTTTGTGCAAATTCAATTTCGAATATAAATATTTATTACAATATTTGAAGTTATAATAGTTTGAAGTGACAAAAGCTTTAAAAGCCGCTTCTTGAAGCCGAAAGAAAGCCGATTGTTGGAGTGGGAGCAGAGGAGAGCCATCCTATAACCGATAGCCTTGAGGACAGGGCATCAGGCTCGAACGCGTACCCGCGTGAGCGAATAGACCTGGCCGAGTCGTCGGAGTCTGGCGCACTGGACCTGGGGTCGCTTCAGTGGTCGCACGAGTGACTGTTCCCGGCTGCAGACCCGCCGCTACATCGGAACCTGAGCTTTGGTGCCTTGGGGATTGCAGCAGTTGCACGTGCGGACTGGAAGTTTGGTTATAGTTTTAAGTGTACCTTTTTTTAAACGAACTTTTTGAACTCAGTTAGGAACTTCTTGTGAACCATCCCTTACATTGGTGCGTCGGAAGTTTGGTTTGTTATTTCCTAAATTCAAACCGGCTCTCCACGCCACCGTTAACCACTCCTGGCAAAGACTTTTGGTACAAAACGTTTCACCTTACTTAGTCTATAGATTTGTTGCGCAACGATTCCCTAGACAGGTAGGGCATTATTTACTCCTCTACCTCTTACGCTTGTTGATCCTTCACTAATTTTGGGGAACCGTTAGACTTTAGTTCCAAATTATTTTTGTTATAATAGTCAATTTGTACCGTGTTACCGTTCTTTGTTTTCTGTTTTTTTGTTTGAGTTCTATATTTTGCTATTTTGGTAAGTAACCTTTTATCTGATCTTGGTCTATTTACCCTTTTTTTAAATCTAAATTATATACGTGTAAAGTAGTACTTTTCGGTTTTTATTTTTAACACTACAGTAGCCAATTCGCCTAAACTGTAAACCCTTATCGTTTTCTCTAATCGTCTACGCAATGTACGTCGAATTGTACTTGTAATTTGTAACTTGTAGCTTCGTGAAACGGCCCCCTGTAGATGAGAACAAACAGGCGAACGGAAAGACATACAGAAGCAATTCTGGCCAAGCTGAAACGGAGACGCCTCGCGCTCGCTCGGACAACAACAACTTCAATACAAAAACTACATGGCAATATTAATAACGCAACTACACATTCAAATTCTTAATTCGTTGTCGTTTTCGCCTTTTAAAGATTATAAATGGACATGCTAATATTAGAGCTATCATTAACGAAACGATAATAAAAATATCTTGTATTTAAGGTTCGACATTCTCACGAGGCATTTCGACAAAGCACACGCGGCGGATAAAATCGAAGGGGAACCTTATGGTAAGTTTTTTTTTTACTCTTGACCACAATCCGCGAGGAACGGATGCGGTCGATGATGGAACGAGTTCGCCCAGAAGGTGCATGTTCACTCTAACTTTGAAAATGCTTGGGTTATAAGGACTTGGAAAAACAGAAGCAGGCAAAGAATTCCACTCCTTGGCCGTGCGCATAATAAAAGATGATTCAAAGCGTTTTTCAATTTATAATGTCAGGTTACATTATACGCTTTATTGTAAACTTGGAAATGTGTTTGTTTGTTTTTTGTCCGTCTTTTATGCAACAAAAGAACAAAGGCTTAATCAAACTGAAGCTTCTGCTATATTTCCACTTTGTTATAGCAATTAGGTCGGTTAGGAAAAAACCAGTTTTTTTTTACATAGATACAGATAGTTGTGTGAAAGAAAGACTAACCAGCAAATCGATATATCAATAAACACACTTTGGCATTTATTATGTATGATACAAATAGTAGGGCTCTATTGATTTGCCGTCCAATTCAACCGTCCAAGTAACGTGCAGAGCTGCTGCTGCCTGCCGTCCAACAATTATTCAGACGAAACTATTCGATTGACTGATAGTGGCCTCGATTCGGGATGTCATGCTCTAATACTAATTTTAAAATCCAGCTATCCTTTTCGTTTTTATGACCAATGAAAGAGAGGTGATGAACGAATGATATTAATTTGAACGAATGATAATCTAAAATAAGGGCATAGCTGTCAGTTTAAGAGATTTTTAAGTAGCATGTTTTAAGTGCTCTCTAAAATTGTGCAATCGACACGGCCATAAGGTTCAAATTCGATGTTTGACAGCTCTAATATTAGAATGGCCATCTCCTGTCCCTTTTCGATCTTTAAAAGGTAAAAAGGACAGACTAACTTAAATTAAGTATTAGAGCGTGACAGAGAGCACTTAAAACATGCGACTTAAAAATATCTTAAACTGACAGCTATTATTCGTTCAAAGTCAAAGTCAAATTAATTTATTTCCATAGGATGTTATTACATCACTTAGATCCGTCATTACATTTATTTGGGTGAGTTCACTAACACAATGGCGGAATCTGTGGAGAAGAGCTCAAATTAATATCATTCATCACCTCTCTTTCATTGGTCATAAAAACGAAAAGGATAGCTGGATTTTAAAATTAGAATTAGAGCATGACATCCCGAATCGAGGCCATTATCAGAACTCGCGTGTGTTCCATAGTGTAGTCCATTTATTACGTTTTCTTCTGAGTAGGTTATCTTTACATCTCTTATTTCTCTACATTCCTGTAGACTTCAACGCCATCTTGCCGTACCTGAAAGAACTAGAAGAGCAGCTGAGGGAGGAGTCGGAAGCTAGCGCGGCGAAGAAAGACGCGCCCTGGGGCGACTGTTCCACCCTCGTCAAAGCAGACACCCTCGTCAAAGCAGATACTCTCGTCAAAGCAGACACTCTCGTCAAAGCAGACAAGGATAACAAGGATCGTAAGGATACCAAGGTAGGCTATGCCATTCTAAACTCTGCTCAAACAGAAGAAATTACAGTACGAAGTTCAATACAGTCAATATAAAGATTAATAAGAACAGAAAACATTATTGTCTCTCTCTTTAACTTCTCGACTCTGGGGAAAGTACAAAGTAACTTTGTTGTATAGACACTTCACCGAGACTCAAACCCAGAACCTTCGTAACGAAAGAAGAAAACTTTTTTTGTTAGATTTCATCAACAGCTCATATACGACCCCACCAAGGGGCTCGAGCCGAGCCTATCCTGAATTAGGGCGATTAGGCCTTAGTCGACCACGCTGGCCCAGTGCGGATTGGTCGGCTTCACACACAACCTTTGAATTTTTCGCAGGAACAGGTTTCATCACGATGATTTCTTTCACCGTAAGAGCGTCGAATAATCGTACTTACATATGAATTGGAAATTCGAAAACACATTGGTACGTGGTGGGGATCGAACCCGCGTCTCCCGGACGGGAGGCTGCGGCCCTAGCCACTAGACCACCGACGCTCTAGATCTCATTGGACCTAAATAAGTATATATAAGTTTTCCTACAGTACTGGTGAATTTTCAGGATATTGTGGACAGCAAAGACATCTTAGACCCAAGTTGCGAGTTGGATACTAAAGCCAGCTTGGATCCGAAACATGAGGATGATAACAAAACCAACATTGTCGATGAAAACCTGATCTCAATTTATACGTCCAGCACGGAGCAAGGTAAATGTTTACAAACAAGTCTTTGTTATAATTTTCATCTCAAAACCATGCAATTTTTGTTATCAGCCCGTATTAGTCCCCACTGTAGGGCTTTAGCCCGCCCAGGGGCGATTAGGCCGTAGTCGACCACGCTGGCCCAGTGCTTTTTAATTACTTCGCAGAAGTGTGTGTTTATGTTTCTTCACGCAAAGTACTGGGTTGATGATGTCCTTCAGCGCAAGAACGTCGAATTCAATGTAACTACATTGGAATCCGAACTTGCGTCCCCCAGACGAGAGATGGCGGCACTAAAACCTTTTTAAAACTTCTATTAAAAGTAGAAAACTTTTGACAATGCCGTGTTGAAGTATCTTAGTGGCAAATACACGATGGTGATATTTTATCTATAGTCGATATTGAATAAAATAAATTAAACTTTTTATTCCATTACCTACAGTAACCTTTTTTGGTATAGGATAATTATTCTTCTTCGTATCAATGACAAAACTCATATTTTCTCGACCCAGTACTTTGCTATTATGTCGTAAAGAACCGTGAATTTCCACATGGTAAATAGGCGCATCAGTCGTTGAGTTGCGAAAACCAGCCCGTTTAACAATGAGGAATTTTCTCTTTAAATTCTAATTAAGACGATAGATGTACTTCGTGGATTCTTTTTTTTAAATCCTTTGATGGCCCTGAGTGACTCGCCGGATTTCTTCGGATCCACGAATCGTCAACGCCATCTATCGAAGATTTATGAACTATTTCTTTTTAATTAGCTGTCGGAAAATCCCCCATTAAACCGTGAATTTCTTGTAATTCAGTGGTTTGCTCGCCAGCGTACGTGAAGTGCGACGAAGATGCGTTGGAGTGTTGGGTGGTGAAGGAGGAGCAAGAGGAACCTCCCTCCCCGCATTCCCCGGCCTCCCCCCTCGACGCTGCTGCGAGGGATGACAGGTATGTTGTCTGGTCAAGGTCAAACGCTAGTGGCGACTGAGTTATGTTATACAGTAGCTGTCCGCCCGCAGCTACGCTCGCGTTATATAAGATTTTCCCGTGGGAATAATACTTTTTCTCGTAAAATGTGTGTATGTGTTAATACAGGGTACATACTATCTCTATTCCAAATTTTATCCAAATCCGTTCAGTAGTTTAGGCGTGAAGGCGGAACAATCAGCTAAGTATTTTTTTCCAATCTATAGTATACCTGTTATGAAACGTAACAGATGCCAAAAATATTATCTGTGTCTTGTTCGCGATTCACGCAAAAACTATTGAACGGATTTTGATGAAACTTTTTTTGTTGTATAGCTATTAGTCCTCGGTAACATATAGGCTATAATTTATTTTGAAGTTCGGAATACCTGATGTGGAACCATAGCAGTCCAGCTAAACTATGAGACGTATGAAAATAGCGTCTTAGGAAAAGTTGATCGTGATGAGCATTTGACGTACAAAAGGTCTGGTACATCTGATGTGGAACCCTAGCAGCCCAGCTAAACTATAAGCGATACAAATATAGCACACGACGCCTGCTATGCACCTACGACGTAGGTGGAGCGTGTTTAGACTGCCGTGCGCGTTAACCCGCCTCGTAGGTGCAATAATTTCCCATGTGACTGCTCGGCCCCTACGTCGTAGGTGCGCTGTTACCAAACGCGTATGCGGCCACCTACCGAGGCGGGTGGGGGGTATTATCGCTCCGCACTGGATTCAAAATAACGCCCTCGCCGTAACAATATAACTTTGCGTCCTTATCATAAAATTTTTGTCCGCAGTGACGACGATTACTTCCCGTCGAACACGTGGGCGGCGTCGCCGGCGCCCCCGCCCCTGTTCGCGCCCCTCCCGTCCCCCGCGCCCGCCCACCGCCGCCCCCGCCGCTCCAAGCACGCCTTCCCGAGGCAGTGCGCGCTCTGCGAAAAGATCATCAACACCGCCAGCTATTATAAGGTGAGACTAAATTAGTATAGCACTGTCGTGTAGACGGCATCTCACCCCCGCCCGCAATCCACGCTCCTTTACCCCATCCTACAGGGCGAGTTCGAGTATCAAACAAAGATCATATAGCGTATTACACAGGCGCGCAAAGAGAACAAATAACCGACAACGGATAATGACAGACGATGAAGATTACCAACAAATTTTGGGGATGCGAAAGTATTGCGGACACGGAATATAAAATAAGAGTGGAAAGGACAAACGTATTTTTTTCTATGAGAACCAGTGTCGCCAAAATCACACATAGATAGCACTGTTTACGTCACACACAGACTAAGACAATCGGGCATTTGACCAATCAGAGCTGTTGTACTCGTTTCAAACAAGAACATTATATATACTTCATTACTAAATGTAAATGTTACTTTACCATTAAACAAATAAAGTATATTTTCGCATGAGCTTAGATATACTCTATACTTTCTTCATGTAGTTCAACGCTTCTGACCTAGATGGCGTACTACAAGATGCATACCAATACATTCCTTAGCCTAAAGAAAATAGGAATAGTTTTTGCAAACTCGGCGAACTAAACAAAACTATGCGGCCCTACTCATAGTTATGACACACGCGCCCCGCCCACTTGTACATTCCTATCTTGTTTTATATTCCGTGATTGCGGAAGAGACTTGACAGATGTCAACATGACATTAACTTACTAAAACATTTGTTATTCTCTATGACAGACGACGACATGAAAATGATCGACGACTGACAAATGACAGACGAAGATAATCGTCTCAAAAATGACATACGATGGTATTGTATCATAGGCCGCCTAACTGTACATGACTACCTGTTCTTACTTCCACTCTGTCATTTATTATTTCTGTGTGTGCAATAAAGTATATTCATTCATTCATTCATTCATTCATTCATTCAAGGTCATTCTAGCGCCAGCCGAGTCATAAACGTAATAGATTGTGTAGCTTAGGGCGCGAGTCAAAGGATACTTACGTGGGTGACATCCCCCCCGTACAAAAATGACATAGGTAAAATAGCAAAATAATCTTTATAATATTATTATTATTTCAGGTCCACCTACGCACGCATTCCGGCGAACGTCCCTTCAAATGTTACGTGTGTAACCACGGCTTTATTACATCGAGCAAGATGCATCGGCACGTGCTGACACACCACAAATTGGAAGGTGGGTTCATTCATTCATTCCTTTGATCGAGTAAGGTTCATTTATTGATTTACTCACCCACTCACTAATTCTTTCACTCTTTTGAATGACACGTGCTAACGCACCTCTACGTTAAGAAAATGGGTTTAATTCATTAATTCGTTCATTCACTCACTCAATCATTACATATCGAGTATAATGCATAATTAAGACTTGACTTAACAATACTTAGTAATTACTATTGACCACGAATCGTTTAGAAGGTGGGTTCATACATTCGTTTATTAATTCATTCACTCGATTGAGTATACTCGTTAGAGTATTGTTTGATAACAATTGTGGTTTTTTTTTATGTACGCAATATTATGTTCTTTTGTAAATTTTGCATTAACCAAAGACTGTGTTTGTTCAGGAGATGAAAACGGAGAACAGGAAGTGAAAGACAAATTGCAAGGTGGGTTCATTCATTCATTCACTCACTCACTCGTTCAAATGTTACGTGTGTAACCGCAGCTTTATTACATCCAGTAAGATGCATCGGCACGTGCTGACACACCACTAATTGAAAGATGGGTTCATTCATTCATTCATTCGTTTCATCGAGTAAGGTTTACTTATTGATTTACTCACCCACTCACTAATTCGTTCACTCTTTTAAATGATACGTGTTAACGCACCACTATTAGAAAAATGGGTTTAATTCATTAATTCGTTCATTCACTCACTCATTTACTTATCATCACATATCGAGTATAATGCATGATTAACCCTGCGTTCCGAGACGCGCTGAAATCGATTTTAGCGCACTCAAAGCGCGTACCGAATTACTGTCAGCAGGCGAAACCATACAATCTGATCGCTGACGGCGCTGACTGTTTGATTCCAAACTGATTTAAGCGCGTATCGGAACGCGGCCTAAGACTTGACTTTACAACACTTAGTGTAGACCACGAATCGGTTAGAATAGAAGGTGGGCTCATACATTTGTTTATTAATTAATTCACTCAATCGTTAAAGTATTGGTTGATAACGATTTGGCATGAATTGTCATGATGTTTTTGTTTTTTTTTAAATTAATTTAAAATATATTTAATGTCAAATAATTAAATACAAAATGTCAAGAATACATATCATCAATCAAATATAATAAAACATTTTTTTATGTACACAATATTATGTTCTTCTTTTGTGAATTTTGCATTAACTAAAGACTATATTTGTTCAGAAGGTGAAAACGGAGAACAGAAAGTGAAAGACGAATTCGATCTTGAGGTCAAACATGAAGACGAAGAAGATGATGATAAAATAGTTAAGAAGAAAAAGTAAGTCATTTCGTATTATTATTCTAAACAGGATGTATTTTGTGTAGTAAATATGACAAATATAAAAATCATTACCATCAGTTCTATAGTTCAGCTCAGCGCAGGGTTTGATGTGGTGCTACAAATCATACAAATGGTCAAAAATACAAAAATCAAATCAAACAGTCACATAAAACTACCGCCCGCTACGTCCCAGGCGCAAAGGCCCCCATCACACTTGCAGCGTTACAACCTTTGCAGCAGGAACGAACCAGCGCGGGGTCTGCACCTCTCTCCCCGAGGCGACGGCCAACCTCTGCTACAAAACTCTTGGCCTCTCTGCCCCAACAACCTGCCGTTTCCACCGCGAAAGGCACACAAATATAACGTCGCTCCAACTCCTCGTATTTTATGTGCTTCTTTTGTGCCGCGAACTCGGCCGCCGCTCCAGCTATTCTAAGCTATTCTAAACAGTATTTTATTGTTTATCTTGAAGTTTGTCAGCTCGAAATTTTTATTTAAGTAATTTGTTTATATAAATGCCCCCTCTCACCCTCCCTTCTAAACCCTCCACTTAAGTGGAGGAGGCTCATAGTCCAGCAGTGGACTGTGACGGGCCGTTGATGTTGTTGTTGATGTTATACAAATGCTAAAATTATTTTTCTAGTATCATTGTTTCTTTTTTTTTTCATGAAAATAAATGCTTGTTTAGATGTGATGTCATAAATATGGCGCTGGTTTGAGATTTTTATCATTAGTATTTTAGTATCTTATGTAATGTAATTTTGATCAAAATTATAAATAATATAACATTAATTAATTGTTAATTTACAAATATTTAAAGGTTCCTTAAAATATTCCTCTTTTTAAAAAGTTACTAGTGTTTTAAATTCTTGGCTATAATTAGGATAACGTGTACTCTTGCTTCCCAAAATTTGTATTATTTGGAATGCTTTTTAAGAGGTTACCAGGGTGTCAATAAATTAATAATTATACTGGTTATAAGAATCTTATAAGTGCCATATAAAAGCTAATGAAATACATTAAGAAACACTATATCTGTAAACAGAAAAAATGGTGTAAAAGGAGTCAAAGTGAAGAAAGAGCGTATCAAGATGTATCGCAAGCGGCCACACGCGTGCCCCTTCTGCAACAAAAGGTTTCTGCATCTCGACACGCTTAATGTGCATAAGAAAAGCCACGAGGGTGAGTCACAATGAGTCCTAGTGAGTCACAATTAGTCTTAGTGAGCCACAATGAGTCCCACGGGGTTTGAGTTGCATTCAGCCGCAGTAAGTTACACTAAGCCTTAGTGAGTCACAATGAGTCCTAGTGAGTCACAATTAGTCTTAGTGAGCCACAATGAGTCCCACGGGGTTTGAGTTGCATTCAGCCGCAGTAAGTTACACTAAGCCTTAGTGAGTCACAATGAGTCCTAGTGAGTCACAATTAGTCTTAGTGAGCCACAATGAGTCCCACGGGGTTTGAGTTGCATTCAGCCGCAGTAAGTTACACTAAGCCTTAGTGAGTCACAATGAGTCCTAGTGAGCAACAAGATACGCATGTCCGTTCTGCAACAGACGGTTCCTGCATCTCGACACTCAACGTGCATAAGAAGAGTAATGAGGGTGAGTCACAACGAGTCCTAGTGAGTCGCAAGGGGTTTGAGTCACAGCCCGCGGGGCTTATTTATTTTATTAAAACGGAACTTGAACTTACCCTTAATTACGAACTATCTTCACCAGGAGAGACGTTAGTCCTTCGCTGCAACTTCTGCCTGCTGGAACAGCCGGACGAAACCTCTCTGGCCGAACACGAGAAGACCCACGGGGGACCGCGGCCCTTCCTCTGCACCATTTGTAATCGCACCTACACCAAGAAGGAAACCATGGTCAGTACTTGGCTTACTAGCCAATCCCCCGAATGTGGCAAACTGTACTGTTGCCTTTAGACAAGTTTAAAATCATTATAAAACAGAAATTGTATAAAAAAGGTCGGTGAGCTCTTCTCCACAGATTCCGCCATTGTGTTAGTGAACTCACCCAAAAAAATGTAATGACGGATCTAAGCGATGTAATAACATCCTATGGAAATAAATAATTTTGACTTTGACTTTGACAGGGTGTCCATTTAGATGGGTCAGTATGGGAAACTATAAGACATAGGAAGATCTGATTGAACATGTCATCGATTTTAATGACAAGAAAAACTGTATTCATAGATGAGCAGTAACTATTGAAGAGTTCCACCTTCCAGCTCCTGACTCTATGATCAGATCAGCTCGATGATACCACATTATTGTATTGTGATCCGAATTACACAAACCTACGATACGGCGGCGACTAGAAGTAGCTTAGAATCTACTTTCCAGATTTGATTTATTTTTATCACATTTTTTTTATTATATGGGTTTGTTCTTGACCCCGATCCAGCCCGAAAGCAGGGATGGGGTCTACGATGTAGCGAGCTTACCCAGAACGGGCCTATACATACAAGTGAACCCAATAAAAGCTAGTGAAAAATAGGTTTGGCCTAGAATGACCACTTCGCGAAATGTGCACGTGACGCAAAATCTCGGTTGAATATAAAACAATTTTAAAAAATGTGGACGTTTTCTGATGTGCTCCAACTGCGAAATGCTCTAAATGTAAAGTGCACATTTTGCGAAGTACTCATTCTGCGTTCAACCAGGAAAAAGCAATGTTTGCTTTGTAGATAGTGTCTAGATCTATCTAGATAGTAAGCCTATGCTTGAAGTGAATGTGCGCCGACCAGGGACAAACTTCGTTTGTTCTTGGTATTATAAGCTAGCTTTGATGATGATGATATCGTAAGAACCACGGACCAAGTAGGAAGAGGACTAGGCGCTATAAACATTTTCATACAGATTGAGTGTGACATCGCGCGGGGTCGAAGTCTGAGACGCGGGGAGGGTGACTCCGCCTTTTTATCTCTTGCCACCTAGTGGCGAAAACGAGAATTAACGGTCACGTTCATATTGCGGATAGTTACACTATACACCACCAGAGGGCGAAACGTGTTAAAAACATACTTATACAGGGCCGTACTAAGATTTTATTTTTAAAAATAAGTACGTCCTCTCGCTCAAAGTCTTAGATCAAAGTACCTATATCGTGTACAGTGATGAACTTGGAAAAATTAGCGCGTGGGTCAGATTACAAACACATTTTTAAAACAAGAAATAATTTTAATAGGTACAAGAAATAATAAAGAAATAAGGACAATTCTTTCTTTCTTTCTTCCAAAACTTCGTAAAAAATGGTATTCCGTCGTAAACAGAGTTGATAAAACTCCACCCTCTGCTTAGGCTACAATACAAGACATTTATGTGAAGATCATTTTGATGTAAGTACATATTACTAATTTACTATTTACTAATAATATGCATGTATGTTTGGATGTATGGTTGTTTGGTTGGATGTATATAGACGTTAATACGCTACTTTTAAAACCTGTACCTAATTCATTTAATCACCCATAAATAGAACAATTTTATTTAATTGCTGTCTTTTCGTTTCTCGAATATTCTCACAAATTCATTCTCTTAATGCGGCCCGTTGTCGCAAGTGTTGCCTGTTTAGGGAAGGTTGGGAGATTTTCCACAGATTATAATTATAAATTAATACCTCAATGAAAATGGATATTTCACTTTGAAATAATAATATTTTCTTTTTTACACTTAAAAACAAAAGATATGTAATAATTAAGATGAAAAACTAAGAAGATAAAAGTAAACAATTCCAAATAGGTATGACTGCACGGGTTATTACATAATTAACATGTTTACTTAATAAAAGCGTGAGTCGCACTAATATTATAAAATTTATAATATATTTGGATGTTTAGATGTTTGTTCCGCTTTCATGCCTTAACCACTGAACGGATTTGAATGAAATTTGGAATGGAGATAGTTGGTACCTTGGATTAACACATAGGATATGGAAAAAAGTCTTATTCCCATGGGAAAATCTTACATAACGCGAGCGTAGCCGCGGGCGGAAAGCTAGTGTAGAATCAAAATCAGTAATACGTAACACCAATAATTGCGATTATTTTGAGAACCTCTTTTATCTTAGCATATCGACATTTTAGGACGGCCTAGTTCATAGAGCCTAGTCCTCTTCCTACTTGGTCCGTGGTAAGAACATAGGGCTTGCAGAAGAGATTTCCATTTTTCGCGGTCCTGTACAACAACTTTTAGCTCCTTCCAGCCGATCTTAGCTAGCTTTGATGTCGTAAAATGATTTTGTTATCCTACGTCGAATGAAGACATTTTTATCTTTATCTTTAGATATACCACCGCAAGGGTCACGACGACCCGAGCGCGGTCAAGGAGAAGAAGAACTTCATCTGTGACGTGTGCTCCAAGACCTTCAACGCGCAGTGCAAGCTGCTGAGGCATCTCGGTAAGTCACCACACAAACCTAAAGGTTTTAAAACTGGTTTATCTTTAGGTAAAACAGGAAAAAATGAGTTACCTTTCTTGCCCGACGTTTCGACTCAGTTGCATGAGCCTAAAGTTAAAGGTGCTCCCACACCGGAGTTTGCAACTGTTGCAAACAGTTTTAGACTGTTTCGATTGGAATAGTACCAAACTGTTTGCAACTGTGATTTCTTATTGTTTTGTGTTATATGTGGAAAGTTTGCAAACGTTTCTAAATGTTTCCAAACGTTTTGAATCAATTTTACTATCGCTCCCACACCGGATGTTTATAAATTGTTTACAAACTTTACTAAACTTCAGTGTGGGAGCACCATAATGAAAACATTTAAAGATATATCCCACAAACATTGATAGGACTTGGTTAAGGTGGTCGATAGTGAAATTGTTATGTATTTGGCTTCTTTTTAAAAATGATACGCATGTTGTATTCTGTAAAATCGTTAATCCTCAGTCGTTCGTTCGCAGATATTAACATTATTTTATGAATAAAAACGCTACTCGCCCCTGGTGCTGTCAGAATAACAGTGTTGCCAGCATTTACTTGCAGCGATAAGCCGACTCAGCTCCATATCTCTGTTCAAAACAAGTCACAACAACCTAGTAAAGAAACACATAATTTTGTATAAAGATCGTATGTTTTCACTAAATGCAATCTTATTATATTCTAAAAGTAATGGTGGTGTTTGTCCCCAGCGTGCCACAAGACGGAGAAGGTGGTTTTGCGCTACGAGTGTCCGGTGTGCGCGCATCTGTTCCACACAAAGTACCACGTCAACATGCACCTGGCGTCCCATCAGAAGGAAGGCCTGTGAGTACTGTACATATCCTTCATCGTCGTCATCTCGGCCGGAAGACGTCCACTGCTGAACATAGGCCGCTCCCATAGATTTCCAACGTGAACGGTTCTGCGCTACTTACATCCACCAATGACCCACTGTAGAAATCCTTACTGATATTTTAATAATAATTTAAAAAATTATAAAAACAAAACTGCGCCGCCAAAAAAAATAACCAATGTCACTCGGGCTGGGTCCCGTTTCACGAAGCAACAAGTTACAATTTGTTATTCATTGCGTAGCCAATTCGCTTTAACTGTTAGCTCTTACCGTTTTATCTCATTGTCTACGCAATGTACGTCGAATTGTACTTGTAATTTGTAACTTGTAGCTTCGTGAAACGGCCCCCAGGTGTAAGGATTCCATACATCCCAATCTGTTCAGGCATTTAGAAGTTATGGTGGAATAAAGAAACTCACATACATACATAAACCCTGAAAATGTTACACTCCTTTTTAGGCTGTCGTGTAGTAAATGAGACACCAGGGTTTGTGAGGTCTGTTGTTAACCTTACAACCCACATGCCGACGAAGAAGAAGAATAAGAAATTACACATTCACGGTTAAATTATTGAACCGAATTAGATGATTTAGTGCAAGTATAGAGTAAACCCAAGGCCGTCATAGGCAAATTTTTACCGCAAGAAATTGTCTTCACCCCACCGTACCTTTCCTCAGTATGTTAAAATAAAACTAACAACGCAATCTATCGTCATCCTTTGGAACGATTAATCTCCCGCCACTCATAGATGTCGTTGTTAATTTTACAATATGAAAAATACACGTAGCGTCTTCTTCTCAGCACATTTGCGTCCATTGTCTCTATCATGCATGGTGCTCCTTTGAGTTCTTGATGCGGCGATTCTGCTCCAGGTCAACCCTGGCGTCTGCCCACACTTTGACCTCCC
This sequence comes from Carpatolechia fugitivella, assembly GCA_951230895.1. NCBI lineage: Eukaryota > Metazoa > Arthropoda > Insecta > Lepidoptera > Gelechiidae > Carpatolechia > Carpatolechia fugitivella. The sequence continues at coordinate 13,244,064 of OX579666.1, read as the reverse complement.
TTTCTGGGTCTCTAGAAAAGGACTATTGCTACATCTGTTATCCTCTCCTGCAGATATGTCCGGCCCATTGTTCTCCCTACATCAATCACTTTGGTGCGTTGGCGAATGTCCTCATCTCTTATCCTGTCCCTAAGAGAGATGACTTTGATCTTTCCATAGCCCATTGCGCTACCTTCTTCACACGTAGCCACGGCGAATAGCTAGTGTCTGATGAAGCTTATTCCCCACAGGATCCTAGAAGAGAACCGCAACGAGATCCTCGCGATGGTGCTCCAGAACGCTCGCAAGATCCCCATCAAGCAGCCCGGCGCGCCGCACCCCCCCGCGCCGCCCTCGCCGCCCCCGCCCACCGACGAAGAGCGCAGTCGCGTGTGCAACATTTGTGGACAGGTATAGTCTAGCCCTATTTCATGTTTGGGTGTTACTTCAGTGTGTATCTGTAATTATGTTTTCTCCGACACGCTCGAAAATGTGATCATTACTGCCAAAAATGTGCCCTCAAATGGCCTAGGTAACTTTCGTCTAGAAATTTCAATGTATCCGAGTCTTTTTACAGCGTTCTAAATTCAAATTTTATATGAATCGTGCACGAATCGTAGGGATTGGAGTTGGCTGTATGCTCTGTAGACACTGGCATAGAACAAAAAAAAGAAAAGCATGCAATATGGCGGTTTGTAATTTTCATCTTTTATTTTTATCGTACTATTTTCTTACTTATTTATCATGATGAAGTTAACTAATCATTGAATTAGGGAAATATTATAACAATGAATGGTTCAAAAAGTTAAAGTAAAGGTTAAAGTGATAGAACTTATAAGTTTAGTACGATACAAGAAGACATCTAAATCCAAGATATCTACCACAATTCTTTTAGTATTTTATCATTTCCTCGCATATTTCAGAGAAAAGCACTATACAAGCTTCGGTGTTCACAAAACAGAGAAAGTGAGTAGTTGTTAATATTGAACATACGCATGTTTTGCAGATATTCCAACACTTCTACTACTTAGAAGAGCACCTCAAAAGTCACGCCACCGCCATAGCCTTCGACGAGGAATCGAAGCAGGACCAGAACAAACACGTGTGTCCCGTCTGCAACAAAGGCTTCAAACTGCACTACTACCTGAAGCTCCACAGCTTCACACACTCCAAAGAAAGACCCTTCGCTTGTCAGCAGTGCGGCAAAGGGTTCATTACTAAAGGGAAACTTAAGAGACATTTAGAAACACATTCTGGGCTCAAGAAGTACCAATGTCATATCTGTTACAAGTTCTTCACGAGGCCGAGTTATCTCAGGATCCATGTTCGGACGATACACGGCACTCAGGATTATAATTTTAGGATTAACAAAGAGTATTCTGAAGAGAGAGGTGCTGTTTAATATACTGGTCTAACTTTTTTATCGATAATTCATGTATTTTTATTTTTTACAAAGCGAAAAAGGGACAGGAGACGATATAAAAAAAGTTGCGTCAATTTTAAATCTATCACCTGTCCTTTGTTTGTATTTCTGTATGAATCGGATAAGACACGAACAAATAATGTTTTGAAAGAATTAGATTAAGCTAGTAACTGTCAATTGTAGAGTTATTTAATTATGTAGTCTTTACATCCGGCCTAAAATTGTGTCAATTGTGCAATCACACTAATATTATAAATGTGAAAAAATATTTGGATGTTTGTTCCGCCTCCACGCTTAAAGTACTCAACGGATTTTGATGAAATTTGGAATGGAGATAGGTAGTTTGTAACCTGGATTAACATATAGGATACTTTTTACGACAAAAAGTCGTATTCCCACGGGAAAATTTTACGTTTTAAGACGTGAAAGCGGAACAAACATACAAACATTCAAACATCAAATATATTTTCACATTTATAATAATTATTAGTGAAGTGTGAATAGTTCGAAATTCGATTGATAGCTCTTTCGTCAAGTGAGAAATTTGATATTTTTCTCCTGTCTCTTTTTTGCCTTTTAAAGATAAAAGAGACAGGAGAGGAACATCTGATTCAAATATAGAAGTTGCACTTACATTATGAGGTGAGATGTAAAGACGTCATCGTGATGCGTCAGTATTGCGTAGTATGCGCGAACACGAAACAGGACAACATTGAAATTCGGAAGGTATTTTCCAATGATTCATTCATTATAAGGTTATTTTCTAATATCACTTTCTATTGCCAATCTAATTTAAACTTGCCAATTTTAGTTATCAAGTTCGCTGTGTTGTTGCCGTATATAATATTTGAGTTATTGTTTGTAAAAAGTTCTGTTCTGACTGTCTTAATCTTGAGATCATGGACTTCTTGCTTGATCCAAGGTGCCGCCTTTGCAGCTTCTGGTCGATTAAAGCAGTAAATAAAAAAGAGGGCACTGTACAGAGTTTATTGGCAACACTGTTATGTTTTTAACCAACCATCGCCACTGTGTTTATGCAACCAAGCGCTTCGGGGACGGTCAATGGTTTGACATCCAGCATATAGTTTTATATTCTCTATTGCAGTTTCCACGTTAATTTAGAGCGGGATGGAAGATACGTGTGTGAGTGAAAACGCAACACTCTATGCTTGATCAAGCAGCTTTATACAATGCGTCCAGCTGCTTGATCAAGCATGAAGTTTTGTGTTTCCCGTCACTCGCTTATGCTTTTGAATCTTCCATCACAATCACACGAAAGCGACCGTAAGCTTGAACGAATGTATACAGCTCGCTCACAGTAATGTTACCTCTGACAGCATTATTTAATAGTAGATTGTATGACAAGGGAGCCAAATTATTTTTTAAGATATTTATTATGAAATCTTGACCATGTCCCCTTGTCATACACTCTATTATCGGATGGCAAAGAATACTATACTCCACAATCGGATGCTACAATGGCAAACGCCAGAGGTAAAATAACTGTGTAACTGTCATAGAGAATAAGAAACTACGTGCTTGACATCAAGCCGTTGCCCGGCCCCGAATCCCTTATTGTCGTTTGATGACGCCCTCGTTGCCATTAGTAACAATTTAATTTCACTTGTTAGAATGTATTTGTTCTACCAATCGTTAATGTTTAGATTCTTTCAGGTCTTAATTTAGTTAATTTGTGGCGGGTTTTGGTGGCTGTTCTTAGTATCAAATAAACTAGATTTTTAATTAAATACAATGCGATTTAAATGTGACCAGGACTGGGTGGCTGCAAAGGACATAGTAAAAGTCACCAGCATTAGACAGAATAATGTAAATTGAAAATCAATATTAAACAAAAATGACAGTAATTTTTTCGCGGTCGCAATCACGAGTAGGGCAGCAAACTTATTTATTTTTATTTATTCAATGTGATATATTGATCAGATGACAAAAGAAAAAAGCTATCAATTGTGCCACCTATAAGATTTTTGAATTCGACATAGCAATCAATAAAATAATTTGTAAGTATATTTTAATTGTATCTTTATTTTTCTGGGCGTCATGATTTTTATATTTTGTATGTAGTCCCAACAGAATTTTTGGTCTTTCATATAGTCAAAGAAAGTTCGTTGTTGTGTAGCATTTGAATAAGATACCAAACTCCATAGATTTTTGGTTGTTTCCTTTGTGACGTCATTGTATATAGTTACCCAAAAGCCCTTCCAATTCTCATTTAAATCGCATTGTACCTAGGTGCTAATTAGAGTGAATAATTAATTTTAATGAGTTGGTATTAGGAAGTCTACCTCAGTGTCATCTGTTGGAAAGTGAGGACAGATCGAGGGTGCAACACGGTTACCCCCTTTAATCTGTTGGAAAGTGAGGACAGATCGAGGGTGCAACACGGTTACCCCCTTTAATCTGTTGGAAAGTGAGGACAGATCGAGGGTGCAACACGGTTACCCCCTTTAGTCTGTTGGAAAGTGAGGACAGATCGAGGGTGCAACACGGTTACCCCCTTTAATCTGTTGGAAAGTGAGGACAGATCGAGGGTGCAACACGGTTACCCCCTTTAATTCTGTTGGAAAGTGAGGACAGATCGAGGGTGCAACACGGTTACCCCCTTTACTTATTAATAAGTATTATTTGTTATGTTTGTATAAAAATCCACGCAATAATAATTTGGACTGTACAGTTGAAGCATAAACCGAAGATGTATAACTGTTTTGGGCTTAGATGGATGAAAATATATTTTCGTTGAGTGGAGAAGCTCTGCAACTCAGTGGTTGGCAATATATTCCATTATGAATGATACTCTGGATCCTCTAATCTTTAAGTCCGTCCTTTTCGTCTTTTAAAAATTAAAAAGGGACACGAGACGGACATCTTAATGTTAAGGTTAAACATTAGTTGCAGTAGCGCCACCAATTGAAATAAATTATTTACTTATTGTCAGTGACTTCGATCGAAATTATTATGTGTTTCACGACAATAGAAGGGTTACAAATATATTTTAGTTATTGTTTTATAGTCCTAAAATATAGTCAATAAGTTATGTAAGTCGTAACTGTTAAAAGTGGCTACTTTAAGCAGTTACGGCTTATATCAAACATCTGTCTGTCAAACATCGAATTTGATCTTTATGAACGCGGCGATCGGACAATTTTAGAGCGGACGTGAACATCAGACTTTAAAAATCTTAATTTAACAGCTACGCCCTTTTTAGGTTAACATTCATTGAAAATAATATCATTCGTTCATCTTAAATTCATCTCCTCTTTTTCATCGGTCATATAAACAAAAAGGATAGCTGAATCTTAAAATTAGGATTAGAGCGTGAAATCAGTAAATCGACGTCGAAAAAAGAAATTCGTTGTCCGGTCGATCGGACAAACCGGTCGGACTACGCGGCCTAAGGGGAGAATTAGACCCACTGTAGGTAGATACAGCATTTACAGGGTGAGTGAGAGGAAAAGATGCTATCATATTCAAGACCAGCGCTCTTAATTCGTGACGCTCCTGAAAACAATAAATTACCTGCAGGTATATCTAATAACGGGCTGTTGATGTTGATATGTAATAAAACTGATAAAAAATGCACTTAATGTACATAAGTAACTAATGTGAAGAACATACCATGGCCATTCATTCGCTGTAGACTCTAATGCGTCGTCTAGAGTGTCGGTGGTCTAGTGGCTAGGGCCGCTGTCTCCCGTCCGGGAGACGCGGGTTCGATTCCCATCACGTACCAATGTGTTTTCGTTTATTCGATGCTCTTACGGTGAAGGAAAACATCGTGATAAAACCTGCACACTCCCCCCTCCTGCGAAGAAATTCAAAGGTTGCGTGTGAAGTCGACCAACCCGCACTGGGCCAGCGTGGTCGACTAAAGCCGCGTTTCCATTATGCAAGTAGCCTGCATGCAAGTTGCATGCAGCTTGAGTAATGGAAACGTAAACTTGCATGTAAACATAATGCGCAACTGACGCTTGTCTGCGCAAGTGATATGCAAGTTGCGCGCGCAAGTGCCACAGCACGTCCTTGTCCTGGTTCGGACACTTGCATGACAATAAAAACTTGCATGCGAGGTTCAAGTTCTATAAATTAAAGTTTACAATTCAAGTAACTTGTACGCAAGTGTGACGTCATACTTGCGTGCAAGCACTTGCACAATGGAAACGCGCCTTAAGGCCTAATCGCCCTAATTCAGGGTAGGCTCCTAGGTCTCTAAACGTCCGTTCAGATAGAACGCGGAAATGCTCGCGCAGCTTACTGGCTCCATTGAAAATATGATCGTATTTCACCATAATTTAAAATAGAAAATTGTATAACTTGTCGCAGCCGTTAAATGCCGCCTCGCGCATTCTTATACATGCTTTAAGACTATAGCAATACGGTCCTATTTTCAATGGCGCCAGTAAACTGCGCGAGCATTTTAGCCTTCTACTGAACCGACCCTAACGTGAATCATTAAAGCGGTACAGCGATGCTACTCTCTCTCTCCCACTCACGTAGTGTTAATCGCTTGCGCCTTCTATTCTGCGCTATACTCTACCGGTAAGTGGGAAAGAGAGCGCAGTATCGCTGTACCGCTCTGACGGTCCCCGATAGTCTGCAGGGAATGATCATGGTCAGTATGGTCGGTCCGAGACGTTAGAAAATTATCAACCCCTTTTTATTTAAGGGCTCTTAAAAGTTAAGATATTATTATGCAATTATTATACAATGTACATATCTTATTTTTAAATGGTTTTGTAAAGAAATTGTTGTCTTTCTTTAAAATGGAGTAAATACTTAATTTTTAATACAAGTGTCGTTTGATTTTACTTCTTTTTCTGATTTTGTTAAAGCCTGATGGATGAGATATTAAATGGTCTATCATCATGACTGATGACTTTGACAAGATTCAAATTCGAGTAGCGTTTCAAATGTATCTCTTTGCACGGCGCTGTTTCTCCTCGGTAGTTATACCACGTTTATTCTGTGGTCAAACTAGCATGTCCTACTAGTCTGACATGTGAAGAATAGTGAAAGTAGAAAGAAAACCAATAAAACAAATCTTCTCCCAATCCCATATTCTTATTATGGCCATTTCTTATTTTTTTCTTTTCTTATTTTTTTTTGTGCACTTTAGACGTTCATTTATGAAAATTTTCAAACCAACAACAACTAGAACTGGGTAGTTCCCTTTTTTAAATCCATTGTTTCAATTTATATTGGAAGGATACTTATTATTTATGAGGAAAGAAAATCAAATAGGTGGAAGCTAAAGGATTAATCTCGGCTACATAATCCTTAGATTTATAATGAGTTGAGATTAATTATGTAAATTAGGCTTTACGGGTTCCCGCGTTCTTGTTTGATTGAAGAGCATCTCGCGCGGTGTCATTGTCGATACGTGGCAGATCTTTGAACAGTTTGTACGGTTTGATGAGCCCTTTTCCAACCTACGTTCCACAATAAAATCATAGATGGCGCTGAATATGGCCATCTATGATTTTTTGTTGAATGTAGGCTGGAGGAAAACGGTTCATTAAGGGCCCCGGAGACGGTCAAACGGTTTGATTCAAACAGGTAAAGTTTGGTTTGACTCAAACCATTTTGATCGTTTACAAACTACGAATAAGGAAGCTATGGAAGTGTAATTGTAAACAAAACCCAAGAAAAATGTGGCCCCAAATCTCGAGTACCGAGAAACGTCACTGTAGACAGGCCAATTGGATGCGTTCACTCATCACGTCATATTCCGACAAGCGCGGTGATTGGTTCACGGCATGACGGATAACGGTGATTGGATCGCGTCACTTGTGCAGTGGATGTGTTATGCATTAAGTGTGATAGAACAAGTCAAATTAAAAATTATCGTACTTTTGCATTAATGATATTAATCAGATTGCTTTGTAATTATTTACTAAAATCACCCTATATATATTATTTAAATGTGTTGTAACCCCACAACCCTAATGTAAAATAAAACTATGTCTAACAACGTGTGTCTGTTGAATGGCATAGAAAAAATCGAAATAAGGCTGAATAAAAATCATGGCGCGGAGCCGAAAATTTTATGTTTCCTAAAAAGCGAATTATTTATATGTGGCTGAGAGCAGACGATGCCAACGAACGAGCAATAGCTATCCCTGTGCATGGGAACTCCGAATACAAGGTTTAAAACCGTATTTGGACATTTTTCACTTCCGTTATACGTTCTTGTATTGAACTTTTTCGAATAACTCAAAAACTAAAAGAGATAGCGCCAAACTAAGAGCATATGTGTGATGCCGAGACCGACTTACATCTATATTGTGAGTTTCAGCAAAATTGGGGAACTTTGTTGGAAAATCCGTGTTGACCCTACGCGTACCGTCGATGCGACTCTCGAATATATGTATGGGGAAGGCAGCCGTCGGCCAGTGATGGTCGGAGGCGACAAGTATTAATGATAAAAATCATAATATGTTAAAGTTTGGATATTGACTGAAAAGTTCAATATAGGTTTGGAAAATATGAAAATATTTGCTATAACCAAAGTTACAGGCGCTGCTAAAAACTTCCCCTGTTCGTCTCTTACGCCGCCTAGCTTGAGACGACGGCATCCTGAGAGGCAAAGGGGCCACCCTTAAACCTTTATTGACTAATCCAAACTAACCAGTGTGGTCTGCACATCCTGGTAGAATATATTATGGTGGCTGAGTGGATGATGCTAGATAGCAGATACAGACGCCGGCTGGAGCCTATACCTCTAGAGTTACTTAACAGAGGACAAGCATACGTAGACCATCGGCCGCAACGCATTATGGATCTGGAACCTCTCACGAATCCGCGTTGTCCCCAATGCCGCTGTCCTAATAAGAACCACCTCACGTGTCGCCCAAGCACGCAGAATGGGGAGAGGAAATGGCAAAGGCCCATCCGCAATGTATTCTAACTATTAACGAGGGCCATGACTAGGGAAGAGGATTCGCGACCCTTTACCCCGGACATGGGCACTCAAAACCATGTCTGACGCTTGAAGATGTGGTATACCCGTCATTAGCTGATGTTGACACTGCATGCCCAGCTCTGAACCGCTGATTGATCGAGACACGTAGAGCAACTTGAATACATCTTCGCCGATGGGACTTGTCCACATCTGTGCGCTGTGGATCTCAAGATGCTTAGTATCGATGAAGGTCTTTCAAGTATTACCCCCGGTAGTGGCATCGGCAAAGGCTAATGACTCCTCTGAGACGCAAGTCTGCGGAGCGACTTTCTGTGAAGTTTTCTGCTCTGGACGTGAAGCTGCTCGAGTTATGCTCTAATTAATGTATAATCACAAAGCAGAATAAGACCCGAATATCGTAAAGCGATATCAGTGCATATGATTGTAAATGCATCTGCTAAATGGGCTTTGGTGAATGAATCTATGACCACATGCTGCTGTGGCTTAGATCACGCTAGACAAGGGATAGTTATGCAAGCCCAAAAGAGTAGTGTCCCCAAAAGGACCGGGTGCATATAGCACCGTTCCCTTCAGAGAAATATTGTTGCACTCAGCGAAGGGAACATGGAGCATACTCGAACCAGTGGATCAGTTCGGCAGGAGATGAGCAGAGAGTTGGGAGTTATTTAATATGTTTAAATAAGTATTTAAATGTATATATAAGGGGTTATATTCCCTTCACTCCCATCGAACGCAATACGTCGGACACTTCGGTGGAAGACCAGGATTAGCCTCCTAAAAGGTTACCACAGCGGCTCAGCCGTATCGGGAACGCTACGGCTAGTATCGATTGGATGTAGTCCACTAGCTTCGGCTTACCACGAGAAGCTTATGCTTTCAACGAAGAGACTTTGGTCTCCAACCAACGCTTAAGGCGCACCGGTCGGACCAGAGTCCGCTGTAGACAATCCTTCGGGATTGTCTATTTTTTTAACCTTTTCCTACACCTCTGTGGTGAGGGGAGGTCAGGAGCGTTCTGGAGGACAGAATGGGCAGTGTCTCACAGAGAGCGCGTTGGCGGGGCGTTTATTCTCGCTCGCCTCGTAAATGCTTTAACAGTTGGTTTGCTGTAAAGGTGTGAGCGTATCGGGTCTTTGCTTCTGAGCTGTTGTCTTGCTCGGGATCTGGGGTCTAGCAATCAACTAGCTGAAGGAACTAAAACTAGTTCCTTCGTCAGGGCTGGATCTTGCTGGATCTTGCTGGATCTCTTGTGGGATGGTAGTAAGGAAGACACAGAGAGATTATGTAACTGTATTTTTCAATACGGTTGACATAGCTTAAGGAGAAGGTTGCCCAGGGCGAGGGCAAGGATGGCCGTCTCCGAGCAGTATCATTAGAGAGACTTGGAGCACGGCTATTCTGTTGAGGAAGAGAGACTCAACGAAAGTTCTTATGAGAACTAGAAGCTCATAATGAGCTAGAGCTTCCAAGGAAGCTCAGGTCAATAAAAGACCAAAACCAGGGGCGATACGCTATGTGGGAAATACATTGTTCATTCAATGATATTTCCTACTTTTTATAACTTCCCTGATGATCGAGCAGGGAGGAATTGATAGCTAGGAATTACATAGATGTTGTACAGAGACACTTGTTTAATTTCGTAGTTAGAATGCCCAAGAAAAACGAGCTCACTGTAATCTTCTAAAAGAGCTTGGGTTACTCACACAAAGTAGTACGATTCCGCTACTAGATGATCATTGGCCAATTTTAATTATTATAGAGATCAAGTGTGCAGTTACAATTTGGTGCCTAGAAACCAGGATTTTAGGACCGTAACAAGAACAGTGGCCTTAAGCCACAATTTGTTGCTAGTGAAATGGAAAGAAGATTACAGTGTGGTTGTTGAAAATACCCGTAGAGATTTGTAGAACAAATTGGATTGTAGTAGAAAAATACTTATGTGCGTTTCTTTTGTTACAGAGTCTTGGCTGCAACAGAAATAAAGAATAATTAAACAGTGCATATAAACAATATTGACAAAGTCAAAAAAAAAGTGTTAAAAGAACAATTAAGTGAATAGGACTTGGTGCATGACAATGGGCAGTAGATCCGATTATGAGGAGTGCCGCGAGGAGAGGGAAGAAGAGAGAATGCAAGAACCTCCTCGCAAGAAGGCCAAAAAGGCCAATAAACAAAAGAGAAAGGAGAGAATGGTGGTTGAGCCAACGGAGGACGTTGGCTCTAACAGTAGGGAGTTTATGCTCTTGTACAAACTCATGACAAAGACAACTAGAACTCTCACAGATAAGATAGAGGAGTTAGAGAAGGAAATGTCGCGAACAGCGACAGCGCACAAGGCGCTTGAGGTGGAAGTTCAGAAAGGAACGGGGGGTGAGGCCAGTAGTGGCACCCTATCTCCATTAGGGAACAAGAAGGAAGAAAAGAAAATTGTCTATAGCATTACCAATCTCAATTCTGAGAAACCAAAGTTCTCAGGAATTGGTAACAAAGACAAGTACGGGAAAATAGTGCACCCGGTTACATTCCTAGAAGATCTGACCGCGTATTTGCGGAAGATTCCTGCCCAAGGAAGAGAACTAGATATAGTTCAGGAATGTCTGATGGACCAAGCGAGGGATTGGTCGCGTATATACATGAGTCGTTGGCATTCTTTTGATGATTTTAAATCAGATTTTTTGGACACATATTGGAGTGAAGTGGAACAGAACAGAGTCCGTAGAGACATAGTCTCCAATAAGTGGGATAAAGGGAAATATCCCACGATGTTAAGTCATTTCCTAGGCTTAGCAGGCCAGGTAAACTTATTGACGTTTACAATCCCCGAAAGACAGTTGGTGGCTGACATAATGCGCCACTATCCCAAAGAAGTGCAACAACTATGGGCGCTGTCCAGAGAGGACTCTATACTGGCAGCGTCAGAATTTCTAAGGAACATGGATATGATCAATCAGTCAGAAGGGGAATCAGCCAAAATAGTGAGTCAGTCGATGAACTCCCATCCGGGAGGGAGACAGGACCCTAAACAATACAAGAGGAGATTCGAGAACTGGATTCGACCGAGAGGAGGGGCGCCACGCGACCGAGGCGAAGTGCAAGCAACGAAACCATTCGTCGCGACCAGTTCAGCAGCAGTCGTGGAGGTGGAGACTCCGAAGGGGAAGCCCAGTTTAAACTAGAAAGTACTATTTGTCCAACCCCCGGGCAGGTAGTCAATGTTATCAGAGACGGGGGGCTGACCGATTTGGACTCGACTTCGGTCGGTTATAAAATCATGTCAAAACAAGGTTGGAAGACAGGCCAACCTTTAGGAAAAACCTTTAAAGGAATCTTAAAACCGATCATAGCACGAGGCCAGAGAGGGAGGGCCGGAATCGGATATCATACTGGCGAAGATGAAATTATATCAGAGCTGATTACAGCCCGATTTGATTTGCTATCAATGGAAAAGGTCGTGGAAGCACATGCCACAACAATGACCAGTACGGTCTTTAATGATGACCAAAGAAATAAAGAACTTATGGAAGGGCTGCGGCCTGATATAATTGTGATCTGTGAAGGACTTAGAATCATGGCTTTGTTAGATACGGGGTCAGAGATTACATGCATCTCAGAGGACTTATATGTGGAATTAAAATCGAAAAATGAGAAAATCCCCGTGGTACCAGTCAAAGGGTTCCAAGTAAAGGGGGCTGTCGGTCAAAGATCGTCAAAAATAACTATACAGGTTCATCTTAAAGTTGAACTGACGAAGGGGTTTGACATGGAAATACCCTTTTTAGTGGTGCCAGGTCTTACAAGACCCATGATTCTGGGTTTTGATTTTATGTGCCAATATCAAATCCGAATCTTATTAGATAAAGCCGTTGGAATGTATGTCAGACGTGGCGTGGAGCCAGTATTTGTACCGTTTGCACATTATAAAGAGAGTCTAGAAACGAAAAAGCTAAATTCATTAAATTCTAATTCGATTAAAGGTGATTGTTTTGAAAGCGCGAATTTGGACCGAACTGAGATCAAAACTGGAGCAGACATAGGGTCGGAGGGGATGGAGAAATTGACAGCTTTGCTGGACAAGTTTAACACGCTTTTTTCGGCAAAGTTGGGTCGAGCAAATTGTTATGAACATAAGATTGTTATGCAACATGGGACACCGATTGTTAAGCAATCGTATCCTATACCATACGCTTACAAAGCGAAATTGGAAGAGAAGTTAAATGAGATGGAAGAAATGGGGATAATCTCAAGACGATCAACGCCATACTCTAGTCCGTTGACGTTTACACTGAAAAAGGATGGTTCAGTGCGCGTTTTATTAGATGCGAGAGGGATAAACCAGTACATGGTACCCGAAACAGAAAAACCACCAATGCAATTGGATGTGTTGAACTCGTTTCACGGAGCGAAGTTTATTACTACCATTGATTTGAACAATGCGTATTTTCAGATACCAATAAACGAACAAGGGAAGCAATATACTGGCTTTACATTTAATGGGAAAAGCTATGTATACAATGTTTTACCGATGGGCTTAAGAACGTCAGTTGGAAGTTTCTCTCGAGCCATGGATGTGATACTAGGTCCTGAAGTTAGAGAGTTTTGTGTCAATTATCTTGATGACTTAGCTGTTATAACGACAGGGACTTTAGATACACATCTTGAGCACGTTGAAACAGTCCTACAGAAGTTGTTGAAAGCTGGACTTACTTGTAATTTACGGAAATGTGAATTCATTTGTAAGGAGGTAAAGATGTTGGGGTTCATTATTTCAACCGATGGGATAAGGACTGATCCTGACAAGATACGTGCGATACGCGAATTTCCAATTCCAAAGAAGGTAAAACAAGTTCGGGCGTTCCTTGGCTTATGCAACTTCTATAGACGGTTTATTCCGGATTATAATCGAAGTATAATGCCCCTCTGCGAGGTATTAAAAAAGGGACGCAGCTGGATATGGGGAGATGTTGAACATCAAGCATTTGAAGATCTGAAAAGGAGATTCATTAATACAATAATGTTACATCATCCAGACTTTTCCAAACCTTATTATATCCAAACGGATTGTTCAGGAATAGGTTTAGCTGGAGTGTTGTTTCAGAAAGATGACCAAGGAAGCCCAAGGATCCTGGGATTTAACAGCAAAGCTTTAAGAGGAGCCGAACTTAATTGGACCACCACGGAACAGGAGTTCTTCGCAGTTATTAGCACAGTCAAGAAGTTCGAGACTTATCTCAGAGGGGCGAAATTTTGTGTACTAACTGACCACAAAGCACTCTTGTTCGTGCAGAATATGAAATTATATAACAGCCGTATAACAAGATGGATATTATACCTAGAACAGTTTGATTATACTGTTGAGCATGTGGCGGGGCGATTGAACACAGCAGCAGATGTGCTCTCTCGATATTTGCCTAGTAGTGAGTTCATACAGGAAGAAAAAGCTGTATGCCCAGAGATAGCCTATCTGGGAACAAAACCTAATCGAGGTTTGAACGAACAAATCAAGCAACTAGATCGAATGCAAGAGGAAGATGAGTTTTGTGGCAAAAAGATCCAATTGACACAACAAGGCAAAAAGTCCAGATATTTTATAAAAGAAAGTAAATTGTATATTCAGTTTGGAGAAAGAGAGGTGATAGTGTTGCCGGAAATTATGAGAGAGGAGTTGATCAAACAAGTGCATCTAGAAATGGGTCACCAGGGAGCCTATAAGGTTATCAAGTACATTAAGGACAGGTTCTTTTGGCCCAATTTGGCAAGGCAAGTTAAGAAGCAAGTTAGAGGATGTCATATTTGTCAGTTAGCAAAATGCAACAATTTCAAATATGTGGGACCATGTAAATCAATAGTTACACAGAATATTGGGGACTTGGTAATGGCAGATTTGTATGGACCACTACCTTCAGGGGTGTTTGGTTTTCAGTACATTCTGGTTGTCCAGGATTCCTTCAGTAAATTTGTGAAACTGTTTCCGCTAAGAAAAGCTACGGCGAAAGCTTGTATTACCAAAATGTTGCAGTTTACGGAGATAATTGTACCCAAAGTAATCATGACTGATAATGGAAGGCAATTTAACTGTAAACTTTGGAAAGAAACATTAAATGGAATAGGTGTAAAGACCGTCTACACCACGATAAGAAATCCTCGACCAAACACAACTGAAAGGGTGAACAAAGAACTGGGACGGATGTTTCGAACATACTGTCATGAAAAGCATTCTAGTTGGGCCACTAGATTACCTGAAATTGAAGTACTATATAATAATACTAGACACGATAGCACTGGGTTTACGCCGTGTGAGATCTTGTATGGAAGATCGATCAACTTCTCATTTGACGAAGATCTGCAAGCCCAAAACTCAGCCTTAGATGTGGGAGAGATAAGAAATGAAGTTCGAATGAATTTGGAAAAGCAAAGCAAATATCGGAGAGAGAAGTTCGATAGGAGCCACAAGTTGATGCAATATCATATTGGAGACCTAGTCAAAATTCGGCGGCTAAATATTTCTAACAAGTTGCAAAAACACATAAGCAAATTTGATTTGTTATACGAAGGACCTTATCGGGTTGCTTCCGTCCCCTTCGACAATGTGTATGTTCTGGAGGATCTAGAATCGGGTCGAATTCGAGGAAAGTATAATGCTATACATTTATCCAAATATTATAAATAAAAATATTTGTCTTAACTAATTATTGTGAATTGGAAATGATGAAAATCAAACTAATTATTGTGAATTGGAAATGATGAAAATCAAACTAATTATTGTGAATTGGAAATAATGAAAATCCAAATTGATTATTGTGAATGTTTAAAGTTGTTGTTGCAAATGATTGTAAATATTTACTTTTTAATGCCTGATTATTGTGAATTAAAATTGTGCTATAAGAAACTTGAATAAGTACAAGTGCACTGCGTAGTGTTATGCTAAATGTTAACGTGGTTAACATACACGATCCCTGTGATTAATAAATATTTAAATTGAAATGTCAGAATTATAAAGAAAGGCGACATGCAACGTCTTTATTGTATCAATTTACTTGGGAGTTTTGGGTTACAAAACCCCCAAGTACATTGAAACAATGGAATATGTATAACATATTCAAATTTGTACTTAGTAGGTAAGTGAATTGTAAAGATTAAACACTGAACTCAAGGTTGGTAAATCAGTGTCTAATCTAAGAGAAAAATTGTTTATAATAATAAAACAAGATAAAAAAAAAAAAAAAAAAAAAAAAAAAAAAAAAAAAAAAAAAAAAAAAAAAAAACTGTTGAATAAAAGGATAGCCGTTGGCGACAGGGAGTGGCACAATCAAATCGATTGTGGAAGATCGAATTTAGTACAAGTTGAAATAAGACTAAATTCGAGTAGCATATTAAGTAAGACAAAGGTGGGACTTATGTCCGCGTCTCACCAGGTCATTAGCTTGGACTAATGAAGATTGTGAAACAATCGAAGTGTTTGTTGGGGAAGGAGGCGGCCACTTAGGGAAGAGTAGGAAATCAGAATTAACAGGTTAGAATTTAGGATAGGGACGTAGAGTTAGGTACTGTAATGTTTTGTATTATTAGTAGATAGTTGTGTTTGTTAGGAAAAGGAATAGAATTTATGTCATTTAGGAATTATTAGTGTTATAGTATCAGTAGTTAGGTAGTCAAATAAATTTTATTCCATTTAGGGATTTTAAGAGTTAGATTTAGTATAGGTAGGGAAAAATCACGAAGGCATAAAAAGAGAACTATAAGTACCCTGCAAAGGGGAAACAGAAATAGTTCTCTATTTTTTGAGCTGAAAATAAATAGTGTCATTGTACTATAATAATAAACAATGGAAAAGCGAAATATTTGATGATGAAGATTGGGAGAAGGAAGACCGGAAACGGTCTTCAACAATTATTGTAACAATGTCGACTTATTTAGCGATGTCTCAGGGGCCTCT
Organism: Carpatolechia fugitivella; assembly: GCA_951230895.1. Classification (NCBI taxonomy): domain Eukaryota; kingdom Metazoa; phylum Arthropoda; class Insecta; order Lepidoptera; family Gelechiidae; genus Carpatolechia; species Carpatolechia fugitivella. Next base: position 13,227,792 of record OX579666.1, on the reverse strand, counting down.
ACGGCTTCGGATGTATATCACAAAAAGCTAAATTCAGAAGTCGTTTAAAAGCTGGGTGTCGAGCGTACTGACGATTGTATCGTTTACGTTTTCGATGCTCTAGCGAATTGCGCGTCAACTACAAGGTTAGTGGCGGTTTGTCATTTTAATGTGGAACTCATCTAATTCCGGGCGGAATCGTTTTTGTCTTGTTGATGGTAAACAAATGTTTTCAGTGAGTTCGACAAACTCGCAGGGTTAATTGGCTTAACACTTGGGTCGTTGCAATGGAAGAGAAGTAGTTGCAAGCAAGTGAATGATGCACATTGTGCACATTAACGAAGAACTTTTAAGTAAGTCTTCGAAAACTGATGAGGGGATCAGTAAGAAGAGATAGTTATTGTTCCACAGTACCTCGAGCGAGGGAAATAATAGATGGATCAATATTGATGAAGAGCGATGGTTATTGAACTACAGTACCTCGAGTGAGGGAAATAATAGTTAGTTCAAGTTGTAAAACACACAATCCTATTGAATGAAATTTATTGCACCTAAGGGTTAAAAGGTAAACCTATGTAGAACAACGTGTGTCTGTTGTATGGCATAGAAAAGGTTGATTGGAAGTTTTAGATGAAGGGAATTTTAGCTATTTAAAATTTTTCTTCATAAATTCCGTCAAATTTTGGGGGCTGGATGTAACCCCACAACCCTAATGTAAAATAAAACTATGTCTAACAACGTGTGTCTGTTGAATGGCATAGAAAAAATCGAAATAAGGCTGAATAAAAATCATGGCGCGGAGCCGAAAATTTTATGTTTCCTAAAAAGCGAATTATTTATATGTGGCTGAGAGCAGACGATGCCAACGAACGAGCAATAGCTATCCCTGTGCATGGGAACTCCGAATACAAGGTTTAAAACCGTATTTGGACATTTTTCACTTCCGTTATACGTTCTTGTATTGAACTTTTTCGAATAACTCAAAAACTAAAAGAGATAGCGCCAAACTAAGAGCATATGTGTGATGCCGAGACCGACTTACATCTATATTGTGAGTTTCAGCAAAATTGGGGAACTTTGTTGGAAAATCCGTGTTGACCCTACGCGTACCGTCGATGCGACTCTCGAATATATGTATGGGGAAGGCAGCCGTCGGCCAGTGATGGTCGGAGGCGACAAGTATTAATGATAAAAATCATAATATGTTAAAGTTTGGATATTGACTGAAAAGTTCAATATAGGTTTGGAAAATATGAAAATATTTGCTATAACCAAAGTTACAGGCGCTGCTAAAAACTTCCCCTGTTCGTCTCTTACGCCGCCTAGCTTGAGACGACGGCATCCTGAGAGGCAAAGGGGCCACCCTTAAACCTTTATTGACTAATCCAAACTAACCAGTGTGGTCTGCACATCCTGGTAGAATATATTATGGTGGCTGAGTGGATGATGCTAGATAGCAGATACAGACGCCGGCTGGAGCCTATACCTCTAGAGTTACTTAACAGAGGACAAGCATACGTAGACCATCGGCCGCAACGCATTATGGATCTGGAACCTCTCACGAATCCGCGTTGTCCCCAATGCCGCTGTCCTAATAAGAACCACCTCACGTGTCGCCCAAGCACGCAGAATGGGGAGAGGAAATGGCAAAGGCCCATCCGCAATGTATTCTAACTATTAACGAGGGCCATGACTAGGGAAGAGGATTCGCGACCCTTTACCCCGGACATGGGCACTCAAAACCATGTCTGACGCTTGAAGATGTGGTATACCCGTCATTAGCTGATGTTGACACTGCATGCCCAGCTCTGAACCGCTGATTGATCGAGACACGTAGAGCAACTTGAATACATCTTCGCCGATGGGACTTGTCCACATCTGTGCGCTGTGGATCTCAAGATGCTTAGTATCGATGAAGGTCTTTCAAGTATTACCCCCGGTAGTGGCATCGGCAAAGGCTAATGACTCCTCTGAGACGCAAGTCTGCGGAGCGACTTTCTGTGAAGTTTTCTGCTCTGGACGTGAAGCTGCTCGAGTTATGCTCTAATTAATGTATAATCACAAAGCAGAATAAGACCCGAATATCGTAAAGCGATATCAGTGCATATGATTGTAAATGCATCTGCTAAATGGGCTTTGGTGAATGAATCTATGACCACATGCTGCTGTGGCTTAGATCACGCTAGACAAGGGATAGTTATGCAAGCCCAAAAGAGTAGTGTCCCCAAAAGGACCGGGTGCATATAGCACCGTTCCCTTCAGAGAAATATTGTTGCACTCAGCGAAGGGAACATGGAGCATACTCGAACCAGTGGATCAGTTCGGCAGGAGATGAGCAGAGAGTTGGGAGTTATTTAATATGTTTAAATAAGTATTTAAATGTATATATAAGGGGTTATATTCCCTTCACTCCCATCGAACGCAATACGTCGGACACTTCGGTGGAAGACCAGGATTAGCCTCCTAAAAGGTTACCACAGCGGCTCAGCCGTATCGGGAACGCTACGGCTAGTATCGATTGGATGTAGTCCACTAGCTTCGGCTTACCACGAGAAGCTTATGCTTTCAACGAAGAGACTTTGGTCTCCAACCAACGCTTAAGGCGCACCGGTCGGACCAGAGTCCGCTGTAGACAATCCTTCGGGATTGTCTATTTTTTTAACCTTTTCCTACACCTCTGTGGTGAGGGGAGGTCAGGAGCGTTCTGGAGGACAGAATGGGCAGTGTCTCACAGAGAGCGCGTTGGCGGGGCGTTTATTCTCGCTCGCCTCGTAAATGCTTTAACAGTTGGTTTGCTGTAAAGGTGTGAGCGTATCGGGTCTTTGCTTCTGAGCTGTTGTCTTGCTCGGGATCTGGGGTCTAGCAATCAACTAGCTGAAGGAACTAAAACTAGTTCCTTCGTCAGGGCTGGATCTTGCTGGATCTTGCTGGATCTCTTGTGGGATGGTAGTAAGGAAGACACAGAGAGATTATGTAACTGTATTTTTCAATACGGTTGACATAGCTTAAGGAGAAGGTTGCCCAGGGCGAGGGCAAGGATGGCCGTCTCCGAGCAGTATCATTAGAGAGACTTGGAGCACGGCTATTCTGTTGAGGAAGAGAGACTCAACGAAAGTTCTTATGAGAACTAGAAGCTCATAATGAGCTAGAGCTTCCAAGGAAGCTCAGGTCAATAAAAGACCAAAACCAGGGGCGATACGCTATGTGGGAAATACATTGTTCATTCAATGATATTTCCTACTTTTTATAACTTCCCTGATGATCGAGCAGGGAGGAATTGATAGCTAGGAATTACATAGATGTTGTACAGAGACACTTGTTTAATTTCGTAGTTAGAATGCCCAAGAAAAACGAGCTCACTGTAATCTTCTAAAAGAGCTTGGGTTACTCACACAAAGTAGTACGATTCCGCTACTAGATGATCATTGGCCAATTTTAATTATTATAGAGATCAAGTGTGCAGTTACAGTGTGATTGTGTGATTGTTTTTGGGAAGAGGCCATTGCTCTGTGTTAAACTTCTCACGTTTTCGTATTGTATTTTGTATCCATTAAAATCTTGTCAATTAATTGTTATTTTCTAATACAAGTCTGAACTAACGAGAGACTATATTATTTCGGGGATCCATCTACAATGTGCGATCCTGCTGGCAACGGTTCTCCGTCAAATATGAAGAGATTTCTTTGTCATTATTTACTAAAATAATATTATTATTTAAATATGTGATTGTGTGCTTGTTTTTGGGAAGAGGCCATTACTCTGTGTCAAACTTATCACGTTTCCGTATTGTATTTTGTATCCATTAAAATCTTGTCAATTAATTGTTATTTTCGAGTTGTGATTTTACTAACGTTGACAAGCCTGAACTAAGGAGAGACCACATTATTTCGGGGATCCATCCACCATGTGCAATCCTGCTGGCAACGGTTCGCCGTCAAATATAAAGAGATATACAGCGACTCGCGAGGTCTACAGCTCATAGAGCCACTAGTATAGACGACTTGGCCTTGTGCCTTTTAAAAGAAAATAACAAAGAAAATTGGCAACTTTAGATGTATGGTTTACTTACATTGTCTTTCACTTTGGGTTATAGAGAAAACTTCATTATATTATGTTTATAATAATGCAGCACAATCAATATAATTTCAAAATTTACTTAGTGGGGTAACTAACGGAAAATAACAGTTTCTATTCAAGATTATTTAAGTAATACTTATTATGGAGATTATTTAAGTATTTTTATAGGACATTATACCTTAATATAAGCCGTAGACATTGGCTGACTATTGTTTGCATAATCCCATCCATCATTATTTTATGTCAAGTATTTAGAATACTGAAAATAAATGTATTTACTTGTGATTTGTTACCCCAGTTTCTTTTTTGCTGGCTTTTTGGGCCTCCTGCACCATTTTACCTCGCCGGAGGTCATTTTATTACCTATGTTTGTCTGAATTATATTGTATTTTAGTTTTTTATCGGAAGCGGCAGTCCGTCATACAGTGCGTGACAGACTAACTAGCGCGTGTGTTGCCCTTTTCAAGCCCCACCTTCTTTGTTGCCCTTTGCGTGGGGCCATTTTTTGAACGGAATGCGACTTCTATAGCTTCCTTATTCGTAGTTTACAAAGGTGGTTTGAACGGTTTGTCAAACATTTACGTGTTTGATGCAATTTCATATTTTTGTTGTGTTTGACGTGTCAGAAGTATAATTACGACAGCGCAGCGTACAGAATCAGACTGCGCAGAGCCGTTTGACAAACCGTTCAAACCGACCTCAAACGGTTTGATGAAACACGTAAGGTTTGAGTCAAACCGTTTGACCGTCTCCGGGGCCCTTTAGAAAAAAGAAGTCAGTCAAGTCCGGAGCTTGTTCCAAAACTTGTGAGAATCACTCGGATTGTTAGCCTTTTTCATTTCCACTTCATAAAAATCCAACGAGTAAGGTGAAACAGCTAGTCAATTTGTCAATGTCAGGTAATAACTGCTTTTTTCGGAACGTGCTCCCAATGGCGAGACGAGATGGCAAATTGCGAAAATTCGACCAAAAATGAGCATTTTTTGTTGAATATTATTTAAAAAGATACCTTAAATTGTTCTGTTATTATTATTGACTTGTGTGAAATCTTTTGCAACAATGTCGGGTTCCAGTCGTAAGTATTCCTTTGTAATTTTCATTTTTCATGTATTGTTATGGTTTTGCTCCTTGTTTGATTTACAACGAATATGTTGTATTGTATATATTTTATGATGCTCTAATTAGCACCTGACTAAATGCACTTCTGAAGCGTGCATTTGTTCTTGCATTTACACAAGGGAGGACCTATTTGGTGTCCACCAAAACCAGTTGAAAAAATATCTTTCTTACACTTTGTGACAAAATCAGGAAATTGTTCAGATTCACAAAAATATCGCTACAGAATCGACCCTCAACCGTTTAAAAAATAATCCTGGATTCCACACTGTTGCCTAAACAATTTGTGATTCCTAGGCACTTAATGTCCAACATGTTGAGCCGTGTGGTGACGGCAGAGTAGAATACATTTGTCACCAACCCCTACTCTTTCCGTGGGTGTCGTAAGAGGCGACTTAGGGACTACACATTGAACAGGGAACGGGCAGCAGCACTCTCTGATACAGTGACCTTTTAATCTGCGATCTCCAACCTGCCTGCCAAGCGTGGAGATTATAGCAAACCCTTCAAATAAGTGGAGGAGGCTCATAGTCCAGCAGTGGACTGTAACGGGCCGTTGATGATGATGTTGAATGTCCAACAGATAAAGACCCCCTTGCATTCTGAAAAGCATTACTGTTATAGCAGTCTTTGTACTTATAGCTCTTTTTATTAAATGGTTGTCATGTCATGTAGAGGGTACGTGTAGTAATACTTTCGCTAGTTTATTAATCTTGTTTTCTTTAATAGTAGATAATTAAATACCATCTATAGAAAGCATGTTGGTTAATTTGCATTTTCTTTGCAAATTCTGTTTAAAAGTAGTAAACCTCACTAATATTATGTTTGCTTTCTATTTTGTTTAAACATTATATTTTCTTTTTATGACTTTATTTTTGTGTTCATTGCATAAAAGCTCCATGCAAATTCTTGCATGTACGTATAGTAATATAATTTTAATATTTATTCCAATAATTCCAGGCTGCATATATCAGGTGCACGTTGCGGATGGTTTCGCTGATGACTGTGAGGAACTCGTGCATCGGTGTTCAAAGTTCAAGCGTCTTTCGTACCAAAAGTTTGCCGGAATATGGAAAGAATTGAACATGGCTAGCATTTACCAGTGAGTGGTAGTTTGTATTGTTGTTTTCTGATAGGGAATACAAAGTGCATAATCATAAACTAAAATATGAAGTGCTTGTGTTATAGTGGTGATAGTACTATCTTAGCTGAATAATTGTATTTCAGAGACAGATCCGTTGGAGCGGAGATAGCAGAGTTGAGCGAAGAGGTCCTCCTAATAGCCAAGAGATATATGCTTGCCAACACTAGCAATTTTGAGGTACATACTTTATTTATTTTTATTTTTTATTTTATTTATTAGGGAAACATACAGTCATAAATGCTTATGTCTACGACAATATTACTGAACAGACCAAGAGTTCCACAAATATGATTACAACAAGGTATATGTATGAGAGCTTAATAGTAACAGGTCACTTACCTACTTAGTATTAGTTAAGGTTAGTAAGAGGTAAGAGGGCGTACACAGGTAGTGAACGTGCCATCCATGATAGCTTTGACGTCGGAAAATGATTTGTAAAAATCTTAATTCGAATAAAAAAAATTTACTGACTTTAAGGTTGTGTACAGAAAGTAACCGCAAAGGTCTAAAATTAAATTAAATTAACTTAACAGCATTAACATCGTCAGTTTCGAAATAAGATATCACCAATTCGAGAAACTACCAAGAGACAACCCGAAAATGTCTACATCTGAAAACCGCCGATTATATTCATCCAAAGCACGCCGAAAGAAGCTGTTTTTAGTATAATTTGTTCTACAAAGTTTGCTGGAAAAAATATGTTTTGAACGCAGGGGACACATTTTTTTTTTTTTTTTAATATGTTTTTGATCTGCGGTCAGTCAGAGAGACTATAAACAGATTTGTTGGGGGATGCTAGGCTTGCAGAGAACACTTCCCAGTGAAAGTGCCTCTTCTCATAAATTGTCCACTATTAGACAAATCCATAATGTCACGCTTTTTTAAGTGCTTGCAGTAGTTTCTTATTGTTAGTTGCTGAGCCAGTTGGTTCGGGTGGTAAGCAAGTCGATTTTTGTATCTGGAAGCTTCGATTCTTATTTCTTCCTTGACCGTATTTACTTTCAACTCGGTGTGAAGTTCTGCATTGGTTATGAACCATGGCGCATTTGATAATGTTTTTAGTATCAAGTTTTGAAGTTTTTGTATTATGAGGATGTTAGAATTGCTCGCAGAGCCCCACAGCTGTAAGCCATATGTCCATATTGGTTTGAATATTGTGCTGTAGACAAGCAGCTTGTTGTCTGTAGAGAGCTTGGAGTTTTTTCCTAGCAGCCAATACATTCCTTTGTATTTCAGGTTAAGTTCCTCTCGCTTAGCTTAGATATGTTTTTTCCATGTCAGTTTACGGTCAAGGTGCATGCCCAGATATTTCACTGACTCACTGTGGGGGAGGATCTTGTCCCCAAGTTTGACAGCAGGACATGTATCTTTGCGAAGAGCGAAGGTCACATGAACAGATTTTGAAGCACTTGCTTTAATTCTCCACTTTTTTAACCAAGTATCCACATCATCAAGTCCACGTTGTAGCATCCTTGACGCTTCCACAGGGTCCTTATTACTAGCTAGCAGGGCTGTATCATCTGCAAAAGTGGCTACAGTTATTCCTGGTGTTTGTGGCAAGTCTGAGGTAAATATTGTATATAACACTGGTCCGAGCACCGAGCCCTGTGGCACACCAGCTTTTATCTCATAAAATCTAGATGTGTATTCTCCGTCCTTTACTTGAAATATTCTGTCATTAAGGTATGATTCCAGAATGGCATAAAAAGAGTGTGGTAGCATAATTTTAATTTTATGAAGCAATCCTCTGTGCCACACACGGTCAAATGCCTGTTGGACTTCTAGGAAAGCTGATGAGCAATATTCCTTCTCTTCAAAAGATCTTCTTATTGTGTCACATACTCTATGCACCTGCTCGATGGTGGCATGCTGCTGGCGGAATCCGAACTGGTGATCAGGTATCACATTTCTTTCAGCCAAGGCAGACATTCTATTGAGTAGTATCTTTTCAAATAACTTAGACACTATAGGTAGTAAGGATATCGGCCTATACGAGGTAATTTCATTTATTGGTTTTCCCGGCTTGTGAATCATGATTATTTGTGATACTTTCCATAGTGCAGGAGAGGGGACTCTAAAATGGATTTTAGAAAGTAAGTGGGGAGAATCCACGTGACCGTGAATTAACTTGTATAGATATATGCAGTCCATATAAGCTCGTCTGCTATCCAGAGATGGGATCTTATGCCTGGTTGAAGCGGAAACATAATCAATAAACAGATTGCCGCTACGGTACTCTAGATTTTTTAAGAGTTTATTTTGTATTTTTTGTAATCTGTCTATGTGAACATTATATTGAGGGTTCCAAACAACAGATCCGAATTCTAATAAACTACGAACGTAACAGTAATAAAGAATTTTGAGAGTAATAACCTTTTTAAAAGGACGAGAAATGCGCAAAATGAAACCAAGTTGTTGAAACCCTTTTTTTAAGATGTGGTCAACATGAATATTAAATTGTAACTTATTATCTAATATAACTCCGAGATCCCGGATATGACTTACTCGGTTGAGTGGTTTACCACCTATATTGTAGCCATGAACGATGGTATTGTTTTTACGGGAGCAGGAAATACAATAACACTTGTCAGTGTTTAAAGTTATTTTATTATCTTGGCAATACCTGTAAAATTTGTCAAGGTCGTGTTGGAGAGACTTGCAATCATCATCATGTGTAATAATTTAAAAAATCTTAGTGTCATCAGCATAGAGAAGATAGTTCGAACTGGAAAACACGTTATGAATATCATTGATATAGAGGGTAAATAGGACAGAACCTAGGTGGGACCCTTGCGGGACACCTGAGGTGATGGGGACGAAACTGGACATGTATCCTTTTAAGGAAACGGCCTGGGAACGGTTTTCTATATAAGATTTTAGCCATCTAAATAGATTGCCGTGCGGTGTGCACGGCTTAAAATTATATCCAGTGGCCTGTAGTTTAAATCTATTTTCGTAAAAGGAACTGAGCTCTCCGACACTACCGTTTGTGAAATGTTTGTTAGTACTAAATCAAGGATTCGGTTATTTATGTTTGTGCAATGATTAAATTGTTTAAAATTCGTTAAAGCCATAAAATCGGAGAGGAGATAAGCTAATCTGTCATTATTGCAGTCAAGGTTTAAAAAATTATTCCCTGTCTACATTACTACAATTTAATTGTGAGAAACTAAACTTACTTTTGTAAAGTGCCATTGATGTTGTTGAAACTTACATTTTTCTGAACATTAACTAGTAGATCTGTTAGTTGGTTGTAGTATATTTTTTTTTTAAATGGCTGCTTTATGATTTTTTTACCTATTCAAACCACATGACTCCGTCATTTTTAAAAATTTCCTAAAACTGCCCAAGAAAAATATTCTGATTATTTATCGAACCTGCTCACAAAATTTCACGAGAATCGGTTAAGAAACGCGACCTATAGAGGATAACAAACAGACGAATGGACAGACAAAATGGACCTACAAAAGCAATTTTTGCCAAGCTGGAGACGCTGAGATGTTGTATTCATTACACTAAAGTGCTTAAGACAAAGGGTAAATTTCAGTGATTAAATTTTACCATAAAAGTATTCTTGGCTTTAGACAGTCCATGCTCCATACTGAATTACCCATCCTCTTTTATTTACAACTAGTTGTACGCCCGCGGTTATGCTCGCGTAGTTTAAGATTTACCCTTGGAAATAAGACTTTTACCCACAAAAAATATCCTATGTGTTGATCCCGTATAGTATAAACTATCTCCATTCCAAATTTCACCCAAATCTGTTCATTACTTAGGCGTGAAAGCAGAACAAACATTCAAATATACTTTCACATTTATATTATTAGTGTGATTGTATCAACAATACAAATTCTTTATTGTATACATTGAATATTGTACCGTATTTTTGTATGTAATTGTCGTTTGTTCGTCCAGGAGTCTGTGGCTGGTCTGTTCCTGGTGTACGGGCTGCTGAACATGCAGCCCTTCAAACGGTTCGCGGCGCTCAAACTCGTGCCCAAAGACGTGCCGGCCATCTGGAGGATAGAGAACATCGCCAGGAGGTAGGTACAGTCACAGAATTGACAACATTACATTTTTTCAACAGTTTATTTTTAGTATAAATCAGCTGTCTGATACCCACAGTACAAGCTTTGCTTAGTTTGGGATCAGATGGCCGTGTGTGAGATGTCCCCAGATATTTTATTTATTTTGTTTTTTATATTAACTAATTGCTTTTACAACTTAATAATATAATAAGCCAGGATAAGCGAGATCGGTCAAAAGTAAAAAAATATTTTTCCCTAGGTTGATTTTGCATCACTTAGATTCGTCATTACATTTTTCGGGTGAGTTCACTAACATAATGGCGGAATCTGTGGAGAAGAGCTCGCTAAAGAAACTAGCCAGTTGTCGTGTCTTGTGCGTTTAAAAAGAAAATTGACATTTACAAAATTCATGCTAAATCATAGCACAAAATAAAAAGGTTTACAGAAGGGCCACTTCCGCCTTCTTCAAAAATAATTACGTCATCTTGTCAGACTCACTCTCTCACTCACTCTTTGGGCAAACAACGCTATGGAGCACTGTTTGGGAACTGCGTGGCAACGCCTCTAAACGATACATCAATGTGTGCGTGCCCGAAATGTGCCGAAATGCCAGTTTGTTCTGAGCGGACTGTGTCGGGCCCCGCGCCGCGCCACCTACTTTGTGATCATAGGCCATGATTGACTCCGATGAACACAAATATCAATTCTGTCGTTCTAGGGACCAAAGAATGGATGTCCTGTACATCCTGGGCAGCATCTTGATAGCGGGGCCGGTGCAATACCACGCCGCAAACAGGGAGTACGGGTTCGATCCTTCGCTGCGCAAGTACCTCGAGGGTGAGTTCATCATCATCATCTCGGCCGGAAGACGTCCACTGCTGAACATAGGCCCACCGTAGGTTTCCACCGTGAACGGTCCTGCGCTACTTGCATCCACCGGCGCCCAGCAACCTTCACCAAGTCATCTGTCCACCTTGTTGCGAGGGTGAGTTATCCGTTAACTTTACTGGTAAGAGCGTCGGTGGTCTAGTGGTTAGGGCCGCTGTCTTCCGTCCGGGAAACGCGGGTTCGATTCCCACCACGTACCAATGTGTTTTCGACTTTCGAATTCATGTATACGTTTATTCGACGCTCTTACGGCGAAGGAAAACATGATGAAACCTGCACACTCCTGCAAAGAAATTCAAGGTTGTGTGTGAAGTCGACCAACCCGCACTGGGCCAGCGTGGTCGCAGGCCTGATCGCTACTAATATTATAAACGCGAAAGTTTGTATGTATGAATGTTTGTTACTCTTTCACGCAAAAACTACTGAACGGATTAGGATGAAGTTTGGATTAGAGATAGTTGTACCTAAAATCTTACACAACGCGAGCGTAGCCGCGGGCGGACAGCTAGTGTAGAATAAGAAGTAGTTAATCCACACGCCTGGAGATGATCACGTTATGTGTGGAATGGCAGGTTGCACCGGCATAGACAGCATGGGCGTCCGTCCCCGGGGCGTGTTCTCCCGGCAGACCGAGGAGCTGGACCTCATCAGGGAGCTCAAAAGCATCACCAGGATCTACGAAGACTCCAAGACCAACATCAAAGATGGTAAATGGAAATATCCTTACTATCCCACCCTATCCCATCGTTACTAATATATCTTAAACTACTGAACCGGTTTTAACGAAATTTTGTACAAATAATTGATACCCAAGGACGGACATAAACTATTTTCTACCAAGGGAAAATATCTTACTAAATAAATAAATAAATTTTAATAAATTTTTATTCGGAACACCAACAGTCAATTATATAGATTTCGTGAACAGGCATGTGCTTACAAGGTAGACCAATTACAGGTATTCGCTTGTGGGTACAGTAACGAACATAGGTACTCAGCAAACACACACAAACACACACTCACTCACGAACACACACACACACATTTATATATTTGTCTGTAACTACATTAAGTACTTACCTGACCAACAGCAACAAGAATGTTATGTAATATAGTATACATTCAGGGAAGAGGCTGATATCCCACAACACAGGGAATCCTAGTGTAGGTGTCAGTGCGCAACCTGGCTTATTGTCACTTTAGTTGCCAATAAAGATGTTTGTATTTTTTTTGAATTTTACTTATTATTAATAATATACTTATAAATTGTAAGAGTGAAAGTAGAAGATTACAGATTTAATCTTTCGAAACATAACATGTAGGTACAGGAGAACAGAGAAAACATAACAAAAGGTAAATAAAACCCTTTTGAGGATATGGAGCTATTTTTCTAAATGATGATTCTAAATGATGTTTTTATCAAAACATTTAGGATAATTTATTATACTCAGATCAGATACATACAAATTAGTACAAAAATCAATAGTGAGCCTTAAGGTTATTCAAGGTTGGTATTTACTTACGATTGATGCCCATAGTATAACATCTAACCTCAGTAAAATTAACTATAACTAACTATAGTTCCTGTTATTGATCAGTAGCATAATGTTTATCCAGTATTTAAAATTAATTATACCGTCACAGAACGGTAGCGACATACAATGATTTTACTATATTCGGATCGCCACTGCGCATGCGTTGGCAACCGTTCTGCGATTTCATATTTTCTGTTTGTGAATGGGATATTTGACACTTCCTAAATTTACCATATTTAATGAATTAATATATAATATAGATTAGTAGCAGACGAATCGTGAAGAAAATAAACAGAATTGGTTATAAAAAGAATTAACAGTGATTTTTTCGAGATTCAATCAGTCTGTCTCTTTCTAAAAGGTTTTTGTATGGAGATTGTGTCTCTGTCTAATTTCAAATCTTTATAACTCAGTCAACTTTAAAGGTAGAGAAAACACTCTTTGTTCTATCAAGTTTGGATTAAAAATAAAGTAAAGTAGTCGAATACTCTATTTCGTATTGTACAAAGTTCTGTGTGACGTATGTCTTATAATAATTTGAATTGATCGTTGGTCAGAGTTCGGTCGCCGCGACAACAACCTGGCGTACGCGGACCGGAGCTTGCCGGCGCAACTCGAGACGTCGCTCAGGAAGATCATCAGCGGCATCACGGACGAAGAAAAGGGTAAGTTCATCGCCACCATCATCGTTACAGAGGGACTCGCGCCTAGAGTAGGGGATCGGACTGTCCACCATATTTTATGAATTATTTTTAAAATGCAGATGAGTAGCAGACGATTCGCGAAGAATCGTTTACAGTGATTTTTCAAAGTTTCATTATGTCTGTCTCTTTCAAAAACGATTTTATGTATGGAGATTATATGGCGTTACTAACAAATGACGTCACAAGTGGGTATGTGCCTCACTGTCTAATCTTGAATTTCAAACCTTTATAACTCGGTCAATTTTAAAGATAGAACCAAAATTATTTTAGTGTTCGATAGCAGAAACTAAGAAGTTTGGATTTATAAAATAGAAAATAAATAGTCCGATCCCCTATTGGATCGATGCAGGTGTTGTTGACCGTGGTGGTGTGCGCATCCCGAAAGCTAACCATAGTTCTGCACACCCCTTTGTAGATACAAGCGAGACTTTATGCATGTAATTTTTTTTCCTAATGTGTTGATTCTATTACACTCACCGGCACAACCAACCGCCCACCCTTAATTTCAGGGAATACTCGTGATTCTTTATAATTCTATTAGTTACAGCTGATGTTAGTCAAAAAGTAGTTAATTTAACGTTTATTTAAATGTGTTTAATTTATCGTAAAATTATCAATAAATCAATTGTAATATATAACAATAAGTGTAGTTTAAAATTAACCCGAAATACAAGGGTGGGCGGTTAGATGTGCCGGTGAGTGTATATTCTAATGATCTCTATAATACAAAGGCGCCGCCTTATTAGTGGAGAATATTTTCAGGACTGAATGTAATCGTAGTAGTCATATTAGTCACGTAGAAAAAATATTTCGAAAATCTGCGTTAGTTTAAAAGATATTTCTTTTAAAATATATAATCATCCCAATGAAGAATATTCAGGCAGCTTACCTGGGCTGATTGATAACTGGCCGAAACGACGAACTTAAAAAAACGATACGCAAAAAAAAAATATTACATTATATTTTGGCATCTTTTTGAAAATAGAACGCCAAGTTTGAATTTAATCGAACTGGTGGAATTTGTTTGATAGGACGTAGAACTTTCTCTGTCGTAAATTTTCTTAACAATGGAAAGAAACGAAATTCGTGCGGTGATAAAGTTTTACGTTTTAAAACAGAAAACAGCAACCCAGATTAAAACCAAGCTAGACAGTATTTTAGGTAATTCTGCTCCTGCATTAAGTACAGTTCACACCTGGGTAACTGATTTTAAACGTGGAAGACAGAGCTGCGAAGACGCCCACAGGTCTGGCCGTCCAAATGAAGTCACGAATCCGGACATGATCAAAAAAATTCACAAAATTGTATTGAATGATCGGCGCTTGAAGTTGCGAGAGATAGCAGAGATGGTGAGCATTTCATCTGAACGCGTTTTTAATATTTTGCACCAACATTTGGGAATGAAAAAGCTTTGCGCGCGATGGGTGCCGCGTTTGCTCACTGTTGACCAAAAGCAACGTCGAGTGGACGATTCATCGGAGTGTTTAGCGCTGTTTAACCGAGATCCTAACGAGTTTTCGCGGCGTTATATAACAGTCGATGAAACCTGGATACATCATTATACTCCCGAGACAAAAGAACAATCTAAGCAGTGGACTGAGAGCGGAAGACCTGCGCCGAAGAAAGCAAAAACGGTTTTGTCGGCCGGCAAAGTGATGGCGACTGTTATTTGGGATGCTCGAGGGATTATTTTAGTGGATTATCTGCAAAAAGGAAAAACAATAAATGGAGAGTACTACGCAAGCTTGCTGCAAAAATTAAGTGAAGAAATCCAGAAAAAACGACCACATTTGGCCAAGAAAAAAGTTTTGTTCCACCATGACAACGCACCTGCACACACGTCAATGGTTGCAGTCGCCAAACTCCATGAATTGCGGTTCGAATTGCTACCGCATCCACCCTATTCCCCGGATCTGGCCCCGTGTGACTTCCACTTATTCCCAAACCTGAAGAAATGGTTAGGTGGCCAGAGATTTTCATCAAATGAAGAAGTCATTGTTGCCGTGGACGAGTATTTTGAGGGGTTGGAGAAAACATTTTATCAAACTGGTGTAACGGCATTGGAGAAGCGCTGGACTAAATGCATCGAGGTAGAAGGAAACTACGTTGAGAAATAAATTTATTTTAAATAGATTTTTAAAGTTTTTCTTTGTCGTTTCGGAAACTTATCAATCAGCCCTCGTACAATGTCGACGAAGAAATGGTGGCGTTGAAAAAATTACGGCTCGGAAGATTTTGTTAATATTTGTGTAGAAGGCGGGGTCAAAATAATAATAATAGAAAAACTAGCTTGATTTCGTTTTTGTGGTTATCTAAGATTACAAACTTCATCGTTACGCATTTATATTTTATTCATTTGATTCTTTTGGATAACAAAAAAAAGGAGGATAAAAAAAGAAACCCCGATTTCTCAGCGCCTAGATCTCCTTAGTTGAAACTGTACCTGTCAGAAACCCCTATTCTAATGATGCTGTTGTTTATCTGAATTTAAAAGAAGGGGAGTTATCGTCTCCTGCTTCCCGCACCGACCCGAAGAACCGCATGGACCTCATCCGCTCCATCAAGGACCGCGCCATGATCGCCCCCATCGCCCCCATCAGACACCTCACCACCACCGCCGCCCTCTTGCCCACCGAAGTGTCCACCACGGTTGAGAAGTAAGTACCTACAATCACTCGTAAGCACCAGACAATCATATGAACATGAACCAATAATAAACACCAGGCATGAGTCAAACATATACACCAACCAATTAGGGACCAATCTTAAATCCTAACCAACCAATCACATTAACATGAACCAATTATAAACATCAACGAATCATACCAAATAATCATAAACAGCAGCTAATCACATTCACCAATCACAAACAAGAACACAAGAACCTCATCCGCTCCATCGAGGACCGCGCCATGACCGCCCCCATCAGGCACCTCCCCACCAACGTCATGCCCACCAACGTGAAAGACAAGTAAGCCTACAAATACACCGATGTCCAATATAACTAATCAATCAATCATAAATCAATAAAGAAAAAGTTACGTATTATAGGTATAACTTATTACTTAATTTTGAAATGATTAGGGGATCGGACTGTTCACCATATCTTATGAATTTATCATATTTTATGAATTACTTTTAAAATACAGATTAGTAGCAGACGATTCGCGAAGAAAAACACAGAATCGGTTGAAAAACGAATTTACAGTGATTTTTTAAAGTTTCAATATGTCTGTCTCTTTCAGAAACGATTTTTTGTATGGAGATTATAATATGGCGTTACTAACAAATGACGTCACAAGTGGGTATGTGCCTTTCTGTCTAATCTTGAATTTCAAACCTTTATAACTCGGTCAATTTTTAAGACAGAGCAAAAATACTTTTTCACTTCTCATGCTTCTCATGCAGAATATAGGCTGCACAAAATCGAATTTTGTGCACAAGTGCATTAAGGTATCTACTCATAAATGTTTCTATATTAAGGCAAAGAAAATGAGCCATACAGCCAAACACAATAAGAAGTTCATAGATAGAATTTGTTATTTTATAATATTTACTTTAATTTATTTGCCTTATGTGTTTTTAAGACATAAAAGATATTAAAATTTAAATTCAAGTACGGTAGGTTATTTAATTTATTTAATAAAATTATTATTACAAAATTAATTTAATAATAGGCTGTATAGGTCTGCAGCCCAAGCTTAATATCAATGTCGTAAGATTAAAAAAAAATAAAGTGGCGGGAAACAGCTCTTGTTTTTTCGTGCGTTTATTAATTTCTTCAATTTGCTAAAATTGTTAAAAATGTCCAGTGAAGAGGAGGATTTAACACACTCTTATGGAAATTAATGCACAGAGAGTTGTGCAACAGATATTACCGCCAAAGTCTCGGGAAAAATATCTCAAAGTTTACGATAATTTTGGTTAATTAAAGAAATGTTATCTTATAATACTGTTTTATTTCCTCGCAATCGAAGTGAAAAGCAGAGTTTATAATTCGTCCACAAAACCATTTTATCCTCGACATTACTATCAGCCCTCACCTTCGCCTCGGGCTGCTAAAAGTCTCGGATAAAAATGGTTGGTTTTGTGCACTTGTTGTAAAATCTACTATTAGTGTTCGATAGCAGAAACTAAGAAGTTTGGATTGATAAAATAAAAAAAAAAAGTAGTCCGATCCCCTATTATGTTTTTTTAAATTAATTATGGTAAATTTCAAAATTACAGAGAGAAATCGAAGAAGAAATCAAAATCACGGAAAGCCAATAGTCCTCGGAAAACCACTAGTCCTCGAAACGCAACTAGTAAGAATAAGAAAACAATACCAACAACAACATTATTAACTAGTGCTCCAAAAGCTACTAGTCCTCGAAAAGCCAGTAGTAAGAATAAGAAAACAATACCAACAACGACATCAACATTACTAACTAGTGCTCCAAAAGCTACTAGTCCTCGAAAATCCAGTAGTAAGAATAAGAAAACAATACCAACAACAACAACATTACCATTATTACCCAGTGCTCCAAAAGCTACTAGTCCTCAAAAAGTCATCGACTTTCGGAAGAAAGCCGACACAGTCCTAAACGTAGTAAATGTCAAAAGAAGTCCTAAAAAAGCTGAAGCCAAGTCGCCACGGAAGAACAAACGAAAGACCACGAAGAAGAAAGCAAAATCCCCTAAAAAAAACACTAGGAAGAGAAAGAAGCGAAACGTATCTTCGTCGAGCGAATCGTCCGATATCACGGAGCTTCTGTCCGAATATGAATATGATAACCAAGATGATGGCGATGGCGAGGGCAATGTCGGTAACGAAATACATGATCAACCTGGAAACGAACTAGAAAATACTGGGATAGACATTGACAACTTAGTCGAGAAAGAATACGACGTACAAATTGACTCTTTGCCTATACTTATAACAAATACTGAGTCACAGGATATCCAGATAGAATTCATTGATCTGGCAGCCAAAGGTAAGGCAGCTAAAAGAAAGGCCGAACCAAAAAGTGTTTGTAAAGCAAAAAGATTAAAAAAGAACTCTAAAACAAAATTTGCTGTAACTCACGTTAACAACGACGACACTTCGAATACAGTAGTTTCGAATTCTTATGTAGAAAATTCTAAAAACGAATCCAATTCTAAAGATGTGTCGAATTCTAAAGACGATTCAAATTGTAAAGATGAGTCGAATTCCAAAAACGATTCAAATTCTAAAGATGTTTCAAATTCCAAAGACGATTCAAATTCTAAAGATGAGTTGAATTCCAAAGACGATTCGATTTCTATAGACGAGACAAATTCCCAAGGCGATGTCGACAGTGAGTCGTCAAACAAGCCGGCCATAACCTACAAACTGCGAAGGCGTGAGAAAAGGGACCTTAAGAAACCAGTGCTGAAATCCAAATTCAAGAAAATGGGTCTACAAGATCTGATCCTCAACAAAGAAGACGAAGTTGATGATAAGTAGGTTCCTAACTATACGTTTTAGCAGAATATGCAACGTGTTAGCGAAATATCCCAAAACCTCTCAGCCCAAGAAACTGAACAACTTTTACTTGAAATTTAAACAAAAAATAATAGGAAATATGCATAAAAAAATATTAGTTCATCTAAAAGTATACAAAAATAGAATACTGACAGTCAAAACAGAATCGAAATTGATCGAAAAACAAACTAGATACAACATTATTAAACAAATATATTATCTCCCTCTTACGAAAACAAAATTTTCTATGGGCCCGCGTGACATATGACGTCACATGTCACGTCGGACCTCTCTGTCTAACCATAAACTTTGAAGCCTTATAACTCTGTTTCTGAGCAAGATAAATATGTTTTTGTGTTTATCTATCTGGAACTTAAAATAAATCGATTAATGAATTTAAAAAAATGTGCATTCCCTATTACATAATAAAAAAACTACTTTTGAATATTCATGGAAGAATAATGTTCAGTTTCATAAAGGTTTTGGATTTATTGCGAACACATACTTAAGATAAGGCGGCTGGAGGTGATATCTTTGATTTTCGAAGATCTGGTAAACAATGTGATACTATTTACTATCGTACTGAATGAACTAAATGAATGATGTATACAGAAGTATGAAATGAAGTGTAAGTTTAAAAAAGAAACAGCTTTTTTAAGAACTGTGATACGGGTTTTTGTGTGCAAAACTTCGAAAGAGTCGAAAGTAGAATTAAAAATAGTAAAACCGGATAAACAGGGAGAAGTGAAACGTCTCCACAGATTAGCTCACGATAAAAAATTATATGCTAAAATCCTTCAGATATTATTATTTTTAATAAGCGATATTTTCGTCTATATTATATTATTTTAATGTAATTACGTTTTGCGTCCGTGGCCGCCGCTCATTACGGAGGTTCCGGGTTCGATTCCCGGTGGGGACACTGTCAAGCAAAAATATCTTTGAGAGACTTGACTTTGCAGGCTGAATCACCTGATGGATGTTTGTTACTCTTTCACACAAAAACTACTGAACGGATTTGGAATGAAGATAGTTTGTACCCTGGAATAACACATAGGATACTTTTTACGAAAAAGAGTCTTATTCCCACGGGATAATCTTACACAACGCGAGCGTAGCCGCGGGCGGACCGCTAGTATACTTATATAGATTGACAACATCCAGACAAGGCAAAAACAAGTGCTCATCACACAAATGTTTGCCTTGGGCGGGATTCGAACCCGCGATCCTGTGCTTCGGAGCCGCTGCTTTAGTTAAGTTACTTTATAATTCCAGAACTTTTTTAGTGTGACGGATATTGTAGCATGATACTCGTAATGTAGGTTAGGTTATATTCTCGTACCAAATTGTACTGTAGCATTTTGTGGAGACCTGTCACTTACAATAGGGGATCGGACTGTTCACCATATTTTATGAATAATTTTTAAAATATAGATTAGTAGCAGACGATTCGCGATGAGAAAAACAGAATCGGTTGAAAAATGAATTTACAGTGATTTTTTAAAGTTTCAATATGTCTGTCTCCTTCAAAAACGATTTTCTGTATGGAGATCATATGGCGTTACTAACAAATGACGTCACAAGTAGGTATGTGCCTCTCTGTCTACTCTTGAATTTCAAACCTTTATAACTCGGTCAATTTTAAAGATAGAGCAAAATTATTTTAGTGTTCGATAGCAGAAACTAAGAAGTTTGGATTTATAAAATAAAATAAAAAGTAGTCCGATCCCCTATTATAGTATAATCAAAAAATATCTGAGTTTATAACAGGTGTTGTCAAAGTAAAACGTACATACACACGTACGTTCATCACGATATGGGGATCGAAGATGGCAAATTACAAACGAGCTGACTTTTGTAAGCCCGAGTTTATAATGTCACGAGTTTGTTCTCCGTGTGTTGTACGACGTTTTTCAATACACTTGTAAGAAAATAGATACTAAATAATTAAATTAACAGGTACCCCTACAAAAGTTACGATACCAGAAGAGGTAAAATTGTTCATGTAATAGTTTTAAAAACTAACCTTTATTATATCGCGCGCAGTTCTAGTTGCTGTACTAATCACATTTATCATTAAATATCAACACGATCCATCGTAATGTACTATTAGCGACTAACTGTTCGCTCGCGGTCGCGCCCGCGTTGGTTGTAGATTTTTTGTTTCGAAAACTGACAGCGCCATCTATCTCATTCGGGGATGCCAAACAATAGGTATATTTTACATTGTTTTTTAAAATTATTTCAACTGTGCCAGATAACGTTATTAATTTTGGTTCACTCTTCAGAGTACTGCACATTTAGTATTAAGTGTTATATAAGTAAGTAGTGTAAGTTTAAATTATGTTAGCGCAGTATGGTTCGCGTCACGTAGATAAACGTTAACCAAAGTGGATGTGTTTGCTTGCAAATGGGCATCATAGTCACACATCAAAGTAAAAGTCCCACGACAATTTTATTTTTCGAATTTCTATTTATAATATAATAATGTATCAAACAATAGCTAAAACTGTGAGCAGACCTTGCGAGTACTTTTTTTTTAAATGGCTGATTAATGATTTTTTTACGTTCCAACCCTCATAACGTCGTAATATTTTTTAAATTTAATTTTTTTTATTGGTTGAGAATTGTGACTGTAGAGGAAAACAGCTTCAGTGGTGGACGTTGTGGAAACCTCAATACCTCCGTCATTTTTTTAAATTTCCAAAAACTGACTCGACAAAAAATTTTGTTAATTTATCGAACCTGCTCACAAAATTTCACGAGAATCGGTTGAAAAACGCGACCTGTAGAGTGGAACAAACAGACAGACAGACAGACACACAGACATACAAAAGCAATTTTGGCCAAGCTGAAGCAGAGACGCTACGCTCGCTCGGTCAACTAGTTAAGTACCTACTTGTAAGTTACTTACGTATGTTACTCCATTAGGCTACTGTAAGCATTATTAACACATCCCCTCCACTTCGTCGAGCGTTGTTTCTGTGACGGGATCTGATACTGCAAACGAATTTACAAAATGACTGCCCTTTGTAAATAAATCTATGCATTGCATGTGATTCTTTATGTTTTATTTAATTACAAAATACATTAGTTAATAAGTAAGTAAGTAATAAGTAAATGTCCTTCTCAAAAACTATAAGTCCGGAACTTAATAACTTATAGATAGATATATTTATAATAAGAATCTACCACATAGGAAAGGTCTCAATCAAACTGTTCAGACGAAGGGTCCCGCTGCTAGGTAGTGGGTATACATCCAATTTTTGTAAGATTTCTACTATTACCCATCTGTCATCTCTTTAACACTAACAAAAAATTAACAAAGGGTTTACTAGATAAACCCACAAAACGCGACGAAAACGGGGTAAAACAGAAATTTTTCGATCCAAACAAACACCAGAAGTCAATAAGTAACTAGAACTTGAATCTTTGTCGTATAGTCTTTTCAATCTACCCTCAAGTCAGTCGACCTCAAGTTTCTTAAAAGACCCCTCGATCCCGCCGAAGATGTCGGAAATGGTCTTGGGCTTCCCCGGCCGCTTTGACTCCACAACTCTCTTGTTGTTCTCTTCGTCGAAAAACTCCTGGCTGGCGTGCAGTTTTGACAGCATCTCCACTAGAAGAAAAATAGTTAACTCAGAATCTTGGATCTTTTCAGTACAAATTGTTTCTGCTGGCAGAAATCAAGCCACTATTGGCACAAGTCAAGCCATTGTGTTTTTGCCAGAAACTAAGTCGGTCACCGTTAGCAGGAATTCAGCTTCTGCTAGCACAAATCGAGCAACTGTTGGTAGAACAGTGCTAACAGAAATGAAGCCACTACTGGCAGAAATCGTGCTGCTCTAGGCACGAATCAAGGCGCTGCTGTAGTAGATATCAGGCTATAATTTATTTATAAACGACAGCTAAAGATCGACCAATCATTTGCAATGGAAGGTCTTTGTCCAGGGCCTTTATTACAAATACAAAATACAAATACAAAAACATTTATTTGTTTACCACTCTAATCTGCATTTCAAGTCTCGGAATAAAATAACAGAGGATTAAAATTATCGGATTTCCTCTAAAGTTCCAGGGTCTACTCTGGAACAGTCTACTGCTGATGCAGCCTGACCTTTCAATTGTTCGAAGCTCTTGAATCGTCCCCCCGACTCCTTTGGTAGATGTTCCACCGGGTAGAACTGTTCTATGGTGCTGGCTCCAGTCTGGTGGATGTGCAGAACAGCCAGCAGCTGGCTCTTGAGGAATGGTCTGACGATGCTCATGAACCGGTCCATGAACGAGGGTGCGTTCAAGTAGTGCACTCCGCGCAGATTCGCCAGCAAACCGTACTGGATTAGAAACGTGTAATCATTACCTTCTAGAAGATGTGTTTTTTGCAATGTAATATATAATGGAAACCTGGCTAGTCTACCAATCGAATAGATTTAATTAAAATTTAAATAGTAGGCAACTTTAAAAATCCGAAACTTTTAAAAAACCTTCAATCATCATTATCAGATCATATAGAATACACGATAAAGAAGGACTCGAGCCTTTAGGGTGATCAGGGGGCCGTTTCACGAAGCTACAAGTTACAAATTACAAGTACAAGTCGACTTACATTGCGTAGACCATTAGATAAAACGATAAGGGCTTACAGTTTAGGCTAATTGGCTACGCAATGTATATCAAATTGTAACTTGTTGCTTCGTGAAACGGGGCCCAGGTCTTAGTAGACCACAATCCCACTTTCTATCTTGATTTAATGGCCCAGTGCGGGTTGGTCGACTTCACACACGACCATTGCATTTTTTACATAATTATACGCGCTTTTACTTACTTGTAAATAGTACAGGTACTGTGACAAGTTCTGCAGATCAAACTTGGTTAGATGTCCGAGTGTCATGCCCTTCAGGTCAAATATGATGATAAACCCTGGCCAGGAGCCCTCTTCGTATTGCCAGAGGTCTATGATCATAATTACTGCCCTAGAAAATTAAATAGGTAAAAAAATATAATGTGTGGCATAAGGCCCGCCATTTTTGTGTTGCAATAAAGGTAAATAACTCAATTAAAGTAGAGGGGATATTCAGCAGTTACTTTTTCTTTCTTATTTAGATAAGCTGATGAGATCTGTTACAGATTCCGTTGTTCGCGGTGAAGAGTCGTGGCGATTTAAGAATCTGCTAAGGCAGAGGGTCTTTGTTTGTCCAGCAGTGGACGTCTACAGGTTGAGGAAGATGACGAAATTACCTTACAATATCGACTAGTACAAAATTCTTGGAATCTCTCTCCATGAAACTGGCAAAAAGAACAGCATAGCCTTCCTTTGTCCGATTAGGTAGAGGAGTCACCAAACTGAAAATTCAATTAAAAAATATTTCATTAACATCAGTGACCCGGGCGACCGCGAGCTGTGCTCCGTTCTTCTTCTTTGTATCTATAGGTATAATTCACCAAATTAGCCATTCACACACCATCCATCCATTCATTTTTTTTTGCGGTATCTTTTGCTTCGGTTGCCTGGGAGAAATTGCTACGTAGCAAAAGGCCACCTAACTGTAACATTTTAATATTTTCTGTATAATTATTGTATACAACGTGGTGATTCAGTTGTAACTCAGACAATGAAACTGAACAAGTTTTGTTCTGGAACTTTTCCGAAATCGCAAAAAAATATTTTTCTTTTCATACAAATTGACTCCGCTAGCTAAAAATTGCTAAATGATAATAATTCGAGAACTCACCTTATCATCATCCTTCTTTACGAATGATCAGATAGATTCAGCTTGCAATGTCCTAAGCAAACTGGGGATAGTCTACAGTGATTTTTGATGTGTCCCCAACGAGGTTATGTGAACCCAGAACCTCCTTAATGACCGTAACCCACTGTAAGTATTTAAAGCCAGGAGGATAAGGTTACTCACACGGAATTCAGCGCTCTGTCTATCTTCTCGTCTACTTTCCGGTTCTGGAAGTAGCCGGTAAAGAGCGTCCTCAGGGTGAAGTTCAGGTCCAACAGCTGCTTGGCTACCTCCGAGCTTCTGTCACAGCAGTTGTACGCTAGGATTAAGTCAAGGTCTGGAAATAAAAACAGAACTGGATCAATCAATTAGCCTATTGCAGTCCACTGCTGGAGTAGGCCTCGCCAAAGCGCACGATCACCCGCTTTCCTCATCCAGCCACCACCAGCGACCTTCCTCAGGTCATCAGTCCACCAGGCAGGGGGGCGTCCCACACTACGTTTCCCGAGACACGGTCTCCATTCGAGAACAGAACTGGATAGATGGAATAAAGTGTCTGAAAGAAGTGCCTGTTGTAGGAACGGATCCAATCACCATGTTTATTAGTGACCTGACGGAAAATTAAATTTTATGTGGTTGAAAGAAACTGGTAGAATATGGCTCAAAATGTTAAATGCACCCCACCAGTTTGCGGAAGACTGCGGCCCTTAGGGCTCCCGTAAGATCCCCTCATGATCTTCGCCAGGAATCGAATCTGTGGCAAGACAGCGATAGGTGAATATTTTTTAGGATTGTAGCTTTTTGGGTTGAATTATTTGGACGATGATATGCTTAAATATTGCTTACCAGTGATGTGATCAGCCGGCAGATGCGGTTGCGTCCGCATCCAGCTCCTCAGCTTGCTGATGTCCTCAGGGGTGATGTCGTTCTTCTTCTTATACTCCTCTTCCAAAGGAATCTGCGTTGGTCCTGCCATGATTTGCTGAAATTTCAGGGTTTTGTAAGTATTTTTCTTATCATTCGACATTTTAGGCGCTATGTAGAATAACAGAAAGACAAATAAGTAACTTAGTGCACCTCAAAGGCTAGAAAATGTAAAGTACTATTTATGTAAGTTTCATAGAATTCTTTTTCATGGCGAAATAATTCAATTTTACATGGCTATCATCACATGAAACTGAACGGAGTTCAAATACGATACGATTTGTTCATTTTTAAATGTAAATCTTGGGAATAATATATATTTTTTAATGTTACGCCACGATACGCCTTGATATTTATATCTTAGTTATTTATACCATTTATCAATTTAAAGAAAAAACTAACTGTTGTGTGTCTGCGAATATCACATCGAATCGAACACACTAAATGAAACAAAATGCTAAATAAGTCTGCGACCTTGTCCAAGCTCTAGAAAACCGGTTAGTGTATATAAAATTCCTAAAATATTCTAACAGCGTCGGCGGCGCGGCGCACGCGGCGTCGGCGCAGTGCACGATGCAGACCCCATATCACTCCGATTCACTGTCGGTCAGTCACAAGCTTAAAGCTCATTGCTAATATACGATTTGATAATAAATTTAATACGAATTCCAATTTTGAGGAGTACCTAAGTAAGTTTGGGGGGCAACAATCATATTGGCATATCAAATTAATAAAATGCATTTTTTTATATAATTGAATTTTCCATACCTAGAAAGATAGCAAATTCCACGCATGTTCGACTCGCACTAGACCGGGATTTTGCACGTAGCGTGTAAATTGTAGTGTCAATCATTACATCCGCGGCGTCCTCACACGCGTTAAAATCTGGGTAACACAGTCCTCGTTTTCCCGTGGGAATAAGTCCTTTCCCCGTTAAAAGTATCCAATATCGATCAAACTATCTCCATTCTGTGACAAACATCCAAACGTCTAACGTGTGATAAGTAGTTGTTACAAACCCACCACAAACCTTATTCTTTGTTTCGGGGTTTATAATTTAACTATTTACCGACTATTGAGCCAAGCTTAATATATAACGTGACTTCCGAAGCACGAGATTATATAGTTTTCAGACAATCACGTGCTCAGGCCTGGAATGTTTTAACCAAACTGGGGTCAGTCAGCGTGATTTTGTTTTGCCCCAAACGGGGTTCGAACCCAGAACATTCGTAATACTTATAACGGGAGTCAAACACACTACCA
Source organism: Carpatolechia fugitivella (assembly GCA_951230895.1). Classification (NCBI taxonomy): domain Eukaryota; kingdom Metazoa; phylum Arthropoda; class Insecta; order Lepidoptera; family Gelechiidae; genus Carpatolechia; species Carpatolechia fugitivella. The sequence goes on along the minus strand of OX579666.1, from coordinate 13,200,917 downwards.
CTCGGTCATGGATGCCAGTCTCCCGATCTCCTCATGCGCCTATCCCACGGAGACAGTATTTGTCTCCGTGGCCTATCCCCGTTTCCTCAATGTCCAATGTTTTATTCTGAATCATCATCATCATCATCATCATCACCTCAGCCTGTAGACGTCCACTGCTGCACGGCGGCCTCCCCCAAGGATCTCCACAACTCTTGGTCCTGCTTGGCCCACATCCAGCAGCGGCTTCCCGCGACCTTCACCAGATCGTCGGCTAAGAGCTAAACTAGGCTGACTTTATCTTAGACTCCGTGTACTTTGATTAGTGCATGTCCGAATGCATTACAAATTTACGTGTACCCTACCTTCGTTATGTCACATCCGTACGTACGGAGATCAATAGGGGATCGGACTACTTTTTTTTATTTTATAAATCCAAACTTCTTAGTTTCTGCTATCGAACACTAAAAGAATTTTTGCTCTATCTTTAAAATTGACCGAGTTATAAAAGTTTGAAGTTCAAGATTAGACAGAGAGGCACATACCCACTTGTGACGTCATTTGTTAGTAACGCCATATAATCTCTATACAAAAAATAGTTTTTGAAAGAGACAGACATATTGAAACTTTAAAAAATCACTGTAAATTCGTTTTCCAACCAATTCTGTTATTTTTTCTTCACGAATCGTTTGCTACTAATCTATATTTTAAAAATAATTCATAAAATATGGTATTTAGGAACAGTCCGATCCCCTATTAGTGATTAGTCGAAGAAATCGTATTTTTTACAGGCACTCGCATCGCACTTGCACTTATCAAAGTATATGTCGCAGTCATCTGGTTGAATCTCCTATTCAATTGAATGCCTAGCGCGTTCATTAAATGACAACATTCAATTAAATGACTAAATGACAACTCGTCAAGTCGTTGAATGTAACGTTCAACGTCTTGACTAAACGTCATTTAGCGAAGTCGTTGAATGGGTTAAAGCCAACTTTGTAATGTTTGGTTAGGGTGACTATGAGTTCGCAACTTAAAAGTTAACCTTTATTTAAATAAAAATAAATGAATTATAAAATGTCTCGTTAAATAGGACCTGTACGACACTTTCAAGTAAATAAATCAATAAAAATATCAACACAGTGCTATCTGTCCGAGCTGTTTGACGCCATATTTGTTTTGGTGACTACTAGCGCCGCAGTGGGAAAAAAATGAACTTAATTTGAATCACCTGACTGATTTTACGTCCGCTCTTTTCAAAGGGCTATGATACAATCCGCTAACTAGTTGGACGTTGAGTGACGCTTGTTCAATCAACGTTTGGCCTAGTCATTTAATTGAATGTTGTCATTTAATGAACGCGCTAGTCATTCAATTGAATAGGAGATTCAACCAGATGACTGCGACATATACACGGGATCTTACCGGAAGTATTTTACTGGCGCTTTAAATTACCAGAAAACTTTAGTTTACTTTTTAATTACTTACCTTTTTTATTTTATTTACTGCCAGATGTTATCTATGTAATCCTTCGCATATAATCACGTTTTTGAATGTCATTCATGAATCTAAACTATGGCTAAGCGCGATTCGTATGTAGTAAATAAAGTTCAGTAAAATTATTTGCTTGAAACGATTAAAAACCACGTAACTCACAAGGAGAGTGTTCTTCTATTGAATAATTAAGTACGTTTACCACATTTTACACGGTTTGATATTTCATTGCCACACTTGTTTTCTCTTGATAGATCACCACGATTTTTAGGCATTATCAATAATAGTACAGACAGACATTAAAATAAGTAAGACAATGAAAAACTTACAGCGTCAGCTATGCTGTTTTTCAGCCATCACCTCGTTCTCTACTTCTTAGAATATTAATTCCATGCACCCCACGTTTTACGTTTTAAGTCTTACAAGAGTACTAAACCAATAAAAATCTCAATAAATATTATTTTATACTTTTTAGTGCGTTAAAACGTGTTGTTAAAAAATATTTTTTAGTTTATAATTATTTAATCCTTAAAATTTAAAATAATAATTCACGCGCGCAATTTATAACCTCATCAAAGTCTTTATTTTCCTACACTTAGTCACCATCACTAGATACGTCCGTATTATCTATCTAGATAACTTACTAGCTATGTAAATTACCTCCTCAACGCGCTACGCGTGTCAGTAATTACTTTGATGCTACTTATCTACTAGCTAGATAATCTACAATTAAGTTTTATTTGCTTGCGAAATGCTTCGCGCCTTTAAATTAATTAGAATATCATATTATAGAATTTGATATTTGTAGAATCTGACATTAGTAGAATCCGACGTCTACAGAATCTGTTTTTTGTAAAATCTGCCGTTTTATTTTTTAGTTGGAAAACTGTATTTTAACAACGCAAGACACAATATGCTTCGATCAACTCATCGCGTTTTATAGCGCCACACCGGCAGGGGTATTCAACCGTGAGAGATAACCAGCAGGACAATAATAATAATAATAATAAAATTTATTGTTTAAAAATTACAGTTAATACAATCTTAAGATATAGTAATAAATGTAGGTAAATATTTTATTACTCTAAAAACCCTGCTCCTTAAACTAAGATTATCTCTTGTATTTTAAGGAGCAGTGCTCGACCGTGGAATTTAAATTTTACCTTACATTCCATTACACTGCTAATAATGATCGATAGAATTTCATCATTCTGTCATAACTAGAATCTGACATTTTGTCGACTAAACAGCTTTTTACGAGTATCCAACTGAACTTTGCATCATAACCATAAACCCAAGAAAAGTTAGGATCCTGAAGTCAAAAATAGTTAACGCTATCTAGGTACAAACACTCCAAAATTATTTTCCTTGAAGTAAAAAAAAATTCTACCATTCATTGAAATGGTGGAAGATCGTTAGTTTTTTAGTTTTTTCCTACAATCCTTAGTATTATTAGTTAACTAAAAAAACACGTTACTATCAATGTTGGTACTGATGTAAACTAATCTTATTATTTATTTTGTGTCAAAATTTTATTATACAGATAGATAAGTTACACGCGCCGCATTTTCCTATCTGCCCATTGATTACCCCTTCCAACAGACTGCTCAAGGAAGGATCTTCCAATTGTACAAGGGAGGATTTTAATATGGCACCTGATAATGCCGTTGCTGGGCTAAGATTTTTATTGGAAAGAACTATTACTTATTAGAAAAAAGAATATAAGAATAAACAACAATAATTTGAGACGAAGTAAGATTTCAAATCATTCCTCTCTGCCCCACTAAGCACCCCACTTACAAAACTAAAGGAAACAAAAAACGAATGATTTGGGTATTTAGTATTATTTATTTATCTTGCAAAACACAAACAATGCCTATTACCTTTATTAAAATAACTGTGTTCACTTGAGTCTTTTGGTTACTATGAGCCGTTTTAAAAAATAATAATTTCTTAATAAAATGTACATTAAATTATTTAGGCGCATGGCGTACCACAATATAAAGCTTTAGGTAGTTGATAAATAGGTAAGAATCGGTACATACGTACGTACCGAAATAATAAAAAAAAAATACTTCAATCTTTATAATGTAATGTCAAATAAAAATAATATTGTCTTGTATTAATTGGCAATATCTTTACGATTATAAATAATATTTTACGAACAAATAATATGGTGATTGTAAAATCCTACAATTCATTGAGCAATTTATTACATAACAAAGTAATTATTATTTTTCTTTTTACTAAAAACACGTTTGCTCCTAATTCAAAAGATAATATTATTCTACTCTCTTTCTGTCAGTCGATATCCAGTTTCTTGAAGGAGCCCTCGACTCCGCCGAAGATGTCGGAGATGGTCTTCGGTTTACCAGGCCTCTTCGCTTCCACCACCCGCTTCTTGTTATCTGCTGCGAAGTAGTCCTTGCCGGCTTTCATTTTTATTAGGTTGTCTTCTGTAAATGACAAAATAATTGTGTTGTTAGGTAGCATGAGTGGCATTCGTCGTGATTTTATATACACCTAATTACGCCAAGATCACTTCGCAGCTTTAAATTAATTAGAATATCATATTATAGAATTTAACATTTATAGAATTCGATATTAGTAGAATCTATATGATTTCGAAACTTGATCTGTCGACCCTGATCGCATTTCTCTTTTGTTAGAATTTAACACGGATGGACAAGTCCTACCCGTTCTGAGTCAATGTGGTCTGATGTTTGATCATCGTTATTCACCCGTTCCTATACAGCATGAAATTTACATCGTTTTGTTCCCGCCGTGTAGTGATAGTACCCGTCAAACTGAACAACTTTTCGCGAAAAAAAAAAATCCCTGCGACAAAAAAATGTTTGGTCTCTCCATACAAAGTGAGACTCCCGCGAAAGGTTGTTCAGTTTGACGGGTAGGTACTATCACTACACGGCGGGAACAAAACGATGTAAATTTCACGGTGTATATTCTGTTATTCAGGCTAGCTAGACCCGAGAGCTACATCGGATCCAATCTTGTCGCAGTTTTACGCTATTATCTATTCTGTGGTTTTATCCACATAAGGACTAGACGCCTTTGAATTTTAATCACTTGCCGACCAGTTTTCTACGAGTATGCGTTGCTCTATTTCAATATTACCACATAATATTACCTACATTAACCGTATGCAGCTGACTGAAAGGTGAACCTATAAATAGTATAGGCAAATTTTGTTGGACTCGAGAAAAGAATAAAAAAAAACTTGGAGTACTTACTATGTAACTGTTCCAGACTCCTCCCTTTCCCTCCGGCTCCGGAGGGCAGATCCTCCATCGGGAAGAACCGGTCAAGGGTCTTACTCTCGCTCTGGTGGATATGCAGGACGCTCATCAGCGACTTGTTGAGGAACGGCCTGATCAGCATCATGAGGCGGTCCATGAAGGACGGCGCGTTTAGGAAGTGCAGGCCTTTGAGGTTCATGAGCAACGCTTCCTGGAATTCGAAGGGTTTGGTGGAAGAGTTTGGAGTTGTTTTGCGTTTGATGGCGTTTGCTAAGATGCTTTGCTTGCCTGAATAATAGCGTCAAAGAGGTCGACGCTGCACTACTTAACTAATAAAATTGTCTTGATTGTACGGTTCCATGATCACACACAGGGAGAGTATTCCATTTCTTCTGAAGGCACCAAAGGAAACAGAAAAGATAGCAAAGCGTCTGGTGCAAAATATTAGCAATTTTTTTAAATGTGGGAAAGGTAACAAATACCTGGAGGTAATATAGGAAATGCTGCACGCTCTGCAAATCCAATTTGGACAAGTGGCCCAATGTCATGCCTTCCAGGTCGATCAGTAGGATCAAGCCAGGCCACGTTCCTTCTTCGTATTGCAACAGGTCTAGCCTCATCAGGGCTGCTCTGTAATCAGAACAAATTTGGTAGAGATGTACTTTTAAATGTTATCAATTACTTAAGTGCTCTAAATTGCGGAGATCTCCTTTTATCTCATCGTGGAAGTTCTTTAACAAATTCTGGTGTGAGAGTTATGAAGCCGCATATCAACCAACTGCAGATGGTCCTCGAATTGATTTCCTAGGGCGTCGAAGAAACTCACTATGATTTGAAATGAGAACTCGTATATGATACGGGTTTAAACTGCAATTGGACTTACACCAACAGTTCTATGACGGTAAGTAGCCATTTATTCAAGAAACATACCTAACACTATCGGAAAACACAAAGTGCTTGGAGTCTCTGTCCAAGAATCTGGTGTAGAAGACGGCGTAACCTTCCGCAGTCCTCGTGGGAAGAGGGGTAAGTAACCTGGAAACGAAATTCATACATCATTTATTTCGTGTGGTGTCAGGGTCTGAATCTTCAAGAAGCTGTTTGTGGCTAAAGGCTTCTGATAAATGGCTCAGGTATGTAACGCCTACTCCCATAAACAGTAGCCGGAATTATCATCTGTGCCAAGCAAGGAATCATCTGTTTTTTGGGCAATCAGGCTCTTTTATTCATCGTGTGTGTTTTAATGTCAACAAACTAACCTCACAAACCCTGGTGACAGCGTTATAGAGCCGCTAAAGACTTATAGAGCCGCTAAAGGTTCTTGTAATGACCATTTTCCGTAGATAAAAGACCAGAATATTTGTTTGATCACAGTAATATCCCCCCAATGAATTAAGGAGCCTGTCTGTACCTCCCTAATGAGAATTTATCACCTAGACCTTCATAAGTGTTAAAGAAAGAGTTCTCACATGAGTTTTTCCATGACCAGTTCTACCTTGGCATCGTAGGCTCTGTCCTTGAAGAAGCTGGTGAAGAGTGTCTTCAGCGTGAAGTGAAGATCCAGTAGCTGCTTCGTTACTTCCGAACTTCGCCCGCAACAGTGAAATGTGAGAATCAAGTCCAAGTCTGGAACAAGGTCGTCGATCACGTTCAAATCAAATGAACGGCCCCTTACAGTCCACTGCTGGACTATGAGCCTCCTCCACTTGAGTGAGGGTTTTGCCACAATCTCCACGCTTGGCAGGCGGGTTGGAGATCGCAGATTAAAAGGTTACTGTATCAGAGAGCGCTGCTGCCCGTTCCCTGTTCAATGTGTAGTCCCTAAGTCGCCTCTTACGACACCCACGGGAAGAGTAGGGGTTAGTGACAAATGTATTCTACTCTGCCGTCACCACACGGCGTCGATCACGTTAGAAATGTGAAAGTAATACTCTATTGACTGTATGTCTGTCTGTATGTTACGCTTTCACGTCTAAATTTCGTTCTCGTTCGGCGGATGTCCGGCTGTTCTCTGCAGGTCATCGGTTAAATTTTTCGTTTTTTTTTCCATATGGCGGTGATTTTTTATTCCAGCTGTTTACAGCTCATAGAGCCACTAGTCATAATAATCTTTAGCCAAAACGTGGGAACAAAATTAAATAGACCCACGACGCCATGGGAATTATTAATGTACCGAGAACTTTTTATACTGGTTAGTTTACTTAATGATTTGCATGCCTATTGTGGTAGAACATAAGACACTATGACTGTTTACAAAAAGATCTATTAATGACTATGTTTTATGCAAATAAACGATTGATTTGATTTGATTTGATTTGGTGTACATCGTCCTTGATAAGTTAAACACTGTATTTAATTATTGTCAATGCCAGGCTGTCGTCATCGTTCGGAACGATAATGGCGGACGACACGTCCAATTCCGTGCCTGCACTTTGTTAAGCGGTTAGATCGGTTAAGAAAAAGACGACACGTCAAGTAGGTAACATCATCATCAACGGCCCGTTACAGTCCACTGCTGGACTATGAGCCTCCTCCACTTAATTGGAGGGTTTTGCCATAATCTCCACGCTTGGCAGGCGGGTTGGAGATCGCAGATTAAAAGGTTACTGTATCAGAGAGCGCTGCTGCCCGTTCCCTGTTCAATGTGTAGTCCCTAAGTCGCCTCTTACGACACCCACGGGAAGAGTAGGGGTTGGTGGCAAATGTATTCTACTCTGCCGTCACCACACGGCGTATATACCTATATACAAATAGGTAAGCTAAAAGGAAAAAGACGAGAAAGCAGACTTCACCAACTTAGGAGAAGAGATAGAGAAATATTATATTATATTAATATTATAATAATAATAATATTATATTCGCAAAAAAATAAGAAGTCACACCTGTGATGTGATCAGCTGGTAAATGCGGCTGGTTCAGCATCCACTCCCTCAGCTTCCTGATGTCAGCAGCAGTGATCCCTGTCTTCTTCTTATACTCCTCTTCTAGAGGGAACTCACGTGCCTTCTCCAGCGACATTTTTTTTCAGATGACTGCCCACCAACTAAAATGAATTCATAAGTTTATTTATGGTAATTAAAAACTTCCTTCACTTTGCAGATTTAAGAGATGATTTTCTAATAGATCCATATATTATACCTATATACAGGCTGGCCCACTTAAACCACCAGCGAAGGTCTGTGGATAGGTGACACTTAAACCTATCGAGTGTAGACTTTTTTACTTTTTGAATTATGATTTTTTTTGTGTTTTTTTTTCAGATTTCTCTAAATTGTAGGATCTTTTTGTTATCACTTTTTTGGTGTGATGTTTATTTGTATTTTTTTAAGTATTATGGATAACATGAGTACTAATAAAAAAAATACTGAACACTTTAGTTCTGAGTACAATTAGTGTAATGTCTGTACCTTCGCTGGTACGGTATAGGTGGGCCACCCTGTACAGAACTAGCGGTCCGCCCGCGACAACGCTCGCGTTGTGCAAGATTTTCCCGTGGGAATAAGACTTTCCCGTATAAAGTATCCTAAATCCGGGTTACAAACTATCTCCATTCCAAATTTCATCCAAATCCATTGAGTACTTTAAGAGTGAAGGCGGAACAAACATCTAAACATATTTTCACATTTATAATATTAGTGTGATGTGATATGCGGTACTTTTATATAGAGTGCTGAAAAGAACCATTAGAATCGGCAACGTACGTAAGTACCTACGTAAAACAATTACCGCTTAATAGAAAAAGAATGCGAAGGGCTTTTTTTAATATTATATCAATGAGATCAGATTTTTTGAACAGAGATTGTGGTAAACAGTTTGATGCAGGATAAACTATTCTTATTTTAAGAGTAAGTCAGTCTTGGATTCTAAAAGATAAGGCTCTACATTTTTATAGACCTAGTTAGTATGCAAAGAACTAGTCAAAGTATTTTTAGACCAAAAACAAGAAGTAAACGAAGCAGTTTTACTTTATTTCTAGTTTTATCTCAAGTAGTTTTTGAATTAGCGTCGCATAAGACGGATAGAAACATCTACATCCACTCACAAAAAAACTGGTTTTGATAACGTCTGTACCAAGTCTGTGTCTATCCCTGCGTTCCGAGACGCGCTGAAATCGAAGTACCCGTAATCGCGTTCCGAATCACTGTCAGCCATACATTTTTTTGCTTCGGAATGCGCCCTTTGTCTGTCTGTATTACGGTTGTTGCATGTTACTGCAATGTATTCAATGTCTGTATTAACTTATAGCGTCGTCGCGTGGTCTTCCGTCCGGGAGACGCGGGTTCGATCCCCACCACGTCCGATGTGTTTTCGTATTTCGAATTCATATGTAAGTTTATTTGACGCTCTTACGGTTAAGGAACACATCGTGATGAAACCTGCACACTCCTGCGAAGAAATTCAAGGTTTTGTGTGAAGTCGACCAAACCGCACTGGGCAGCGTGGTCGACTGAGACCTAATCGCCCTAATTGAGGGTAGGCTCAAGCCCCAGGGTGCGGATGTATATTAGCTGTTGATGATGACTACAATAATAATAGGACAGAACAAATTCCGCCCCTACTGCTACGGGATAAAGCCGATAAAGGCGCTTTGAAGGTCAAACTTCACGTGTTGGCTATTGCCGCCTATTAACCTCTTACATAGAGATTGTTACTTGATTTCCGCATCATTATATTTATACAAGCCATTTGCTCGCGGATTTTCTGTAGGAAAAAAAAAGCTTGCGTTCTTCCCCAAATCTATCAACAATCTGCAAGCCTTTCATCGGAGTTGGTTCACTCATGCGCCGTTGAATTGGATGGACAGATACTTTAACAATTTTATATTAGTAATATTAGTAAGGATACTTGTGCGTTTATATTAATAAATTAGGGGTAGAGTTATTGTTAGTTTCCCCCGATATGCTAAAAAGTATTATTTTCTTACTAGCTTTCACCCGCGTTTAATGAGTTTTCCCGAAGGTACTATATTAATTCTGTGCCGAAGGAATGAAATGTTTTCTCGCGGCCTATGCCCTATTCCAGGGCCTAACCTAAATGTGAGCCAAGTTTCATCCCGATCCGTCCAGTCGTTCTTAACGTGATTCGGCAACAAACATCCAAACTTTCGCATTTATAATAAGTATTAGTAGGATAGTCGCGTCGTCTCATTCAAATATTATTTTAGAATATTATATTTATAAAAAAATGTATTAGTTTAATACTCATTGGTTACTACGAGTGTACCATGTGCACTCAACTTTAAATACGTTATATATAACCATTTTTTAGCAAGCAAAAAAACTTACAGTATAGCTAGGTTTTTCTAAGATTGAGTGCACGTGATGTGATATGACTCAACTTATAAACGTGTCTGTTTGTATAGCCATTAACGCATGTGTGTAATTGAGTTGTCATATTAGGACGTATAGTACCTGCTAGCTAACGGCAATATCGAAGCAGTTATTTTAAATTCATCAGTCAAAACATTTTTTTTTCCTACTCTCATGAAGCCCGCTTGTCGAACTAAATAAACACAATAACACTTGATACTGGCGAAATCATTTGGGAACACTATGGATGGATTAGCTGACCGTTTGACTATTTATTTTAATTTGTATATTATGAAAGAGAGCGTGTTTTTTTTCTGGACTTAATAATGTTGTAATACCGACCGTATAAAATCCTGAGTTTGACAAAAATATAAGCATTTATTTTCCATTTAGAAGTTGACAACCACCATGGGAGCCGAAAAAAAAATGTATGTATAAATAAATACAAGGCTTAAGTGTACACCCGTTACAGTCCACTGCTGGACTATGAGCCTCGTTTTGCCATAATCTCTAGCTTGGCAGGCGGGTTGGAGATCGCAGATTAAAAGGTTACTGTATCAGAGAGCGCTGCTGCCCGTTCCCTGTTCAATGTGTTGTCCCTAAGTCGCCTCTTACGACACCCACGGGAAGAGTAGGGGTTGGTGACAAAATATGTATTCTACTCTGCCGTCACCACACGGCGGTACCTCTTCCTTACCTTATATTTCTAAAATCGTTATCAGAACACAATTCCAGGTTTTTTTATTTAAACCGCTTGAACTTCGGTCGCTCAATTTTAAGTCTTCACCGACATACACTTCACGTGTGGTCACTTGAGCCAGCTCAGCAGAGCTCAGGGAAACGAAAGACGATCGCTCGACGCGCGTCAGAAATCTATGCAGCAGACCGACTGACTAACAAACCTAACTCTGAAATGAGCTAACTTTGCACGATAGTGCACCGGCCAAGTTGTCAAGAGGCTTTTGCATTTTTAAGTTTAAATTATTTGTTTGTCATACAACAGCGAAATGACAACAGAGTTCCGTCTCACGAAACTACAATTTACCTACTAATTGATAGATAGATAAGACGTTTATTAAGAAGTAAAGAAGTAATTGCAAGTACAGTGACCATGATCAGCAGATAATAGTTTCCAGTTCAGGCACATAATTAATATAGTACTACCATAGTTAAGGCACATTTAATATACTTACTTGTAGTACGTTCAGGCTAATTATCCATGTCTGTGACGTGACCTTTGAGAACTCTATTCTATAATACTGACAACGAGGTTTGTGAGGGCATTGTCTACATTTCAACCCACAAGATGAATTAGAAAATCATGAAATTGTTCTCGTTTTGTAGCTACGTGAAAGCCGTGAAAATAACATACGAACGTTCATAGTGCATAGTTGGTGAAATATAAACATATTTTTCTATTTCAAAAAGTTAAAATATTGAAGTATGGCAATCTGCGCCTCTAACACTTTCAGTTATTGCAGCTCCAGCTTCATTCACTCATTCTTTTCTCTTTCGCTCACTCCACATAAACTCTTTATCTCTACATCAAGTGTTGTAAAAACTATACGCGCTGATAATAACTTCTCTAAAGTTCCCCGAAGCCGCCATAGCCGTTCTAAGAAGTTGGATTTGACGTTTTCTTTACATCATTGTAACAGGTTTTAATTTTGGGTGTGTTTTCTACAAATGACTGGAGTCCTTCTCCGTACACAGTTCCTTAGTCTTAGGGCTGCCTGTGGTAATACTGTGTTGGCTACGTACTTATCTGGCAAAACTGCTTAGCAAAAAATACTTAATCCTGGCGAAATCCACAGTGGTACTGCCATAATTAAAAATAATATTAAAACGGCAAAAAACGTATTAGGGAACTTGGCAGATTTTACACTTGGCAGATTTCAGTCAGACCTGATTTGACTGGTTTGACCACTTTGTGTGCAATGAGTGTAATTAACCTGGGTCGTGGTCGTGGTCAAAGCGAACACTTAAGAATAAGCAGATCATAACGTGGGTTTAAATATAGATAACCGTGTGTACACTGTGTCAGATTTTACTAGGTTTTCCTTGTTTTATGTCTAATTGAATAAGAAATTAAAACCAGAAATTATTTATTATACTACAAACTGATCTGTGGCATTATTCATTACACATAAGTATTTACGTTTAAATATAAGAAATCCTTCGTAAATAAAAAGGAAATATCCGCACCATTCAATTTTCTAAAATTATTAGAACTCTTAGAATTTTAGAAGAGTTGTAATAACTTTTGCGAGTAACACTTCTGAGCACCAGCTTCAGTCACACTATTTGGTAATTACGTAATGCCAATACGTAGCTACGAATAAGTATAGTAAATACTGGTTAATACATTGTACCTAAATCACGTTTTATTACCCGGCGTACACGTATATAAAATACCTATAACTCTATTTATTTGAGTGATGTTATCTTGATTGACATTTGACGCACTAAATTGATCAAAATGCAGTCCAATAGAGTCCAATTATAATAAATAATGTCTAACACATTGACTATAAGTGGGTCGGTGTTGTTGTGGCTACGGCCGCTGCCATCCGTCTAGGAGACGCAGGTTTAAACCCCACTATCACGTAGTTAGCGGCAAAATTGCTTACCATATACAATACACCGTAGCAAACGAATTACGTTTCCTTGAAAGTGTATCACTCTTTTGATAAAATAGTTCCTAAATAAATATTTCTTACATTATTATTTACTAGCGATCCCGTAAGATTTTCCCGTGGGAATAAGACTTTTTACCGTAAAATTCCGTATAATTATATAAAACTTTCGCGTTTATATAATTATATTAGTAAGAATTTAGAACTAAAACACTCACGTAAAAATGGAAACGTTTCGATCCTGTTTTTATGTATAAAAGTGACGTACATATCGTTCAATTATAAATATTTCCTAATAACTATGCACTTAACTTCAAACATTTGCCATGGCATTAAGTATCCACTTTTGCAGCCTAATGTACTAGCGTTTTCGTTTTCGATTTCGAATTCATGGTCATGAGGTATTATACGCCAGCACAGTGGTGAAACCAGCACACTCCTGCGCAGAAATGAAAGGGTTGACCAACCGTGGTCGACTAAGGCCCAAATCGACCTAATCGACCAGGGTAGGCTCGGCTCGTGCCCATCGGTGGCGGTGGTGACTGGTGGGTGATGTATTAAATTATGTATTGATTTACAACAGGCAATATGGTACATGAATGTTCAAAAAATGGGCCGGCAAAGCGGTGCTCAAGCACTACATTAAAGATACTACTATAATGGTAGACAATAAGGTTGCAATTAATAAAATACACATGTCACATTTTAATCCTAGCGTACTTTCAAATAGGTGACATGTTTCTAGTGTGTTTTTGTATGATGCGCTATATCTGGGCCTGTCGTAAATCAATGATTAAGGTTTTTATGATGACATTGACCAACTGCGTGTATTGTTTTCATTATCCTATTTAAAATAAGTGTTGTACAAAGTTCTTTATTCTAAAATGGGTACAGAAGGATGCATGAATTCATGAATAAATAGAATAGAATAATTTATATAATTCAACTCACTTTATGACAAACATGCCACACCTTTTGTTAAAGATAAAATAAATTATGATTGTACTATCACATTAATCAATGTCAAGTTTCTTAAAGGACCCCTCGACTCCGCTGAAGATGTCGGAGATGGTCTTCGGTTTGCCAGGTCTCTTGGCTTCCACCACCCGCTTCTTGTTCTCCAGCGCGTAATAGTCAGCGTTCAGCTTCAACCGGGCGCCTATGTCGTCTGGAACAACATCATCATGATCAAGTGGGTTGTGAGGGTCGGTGGCTAATGTGGCTATAGTACGAGTTATAGATTTATTGTCACAGATTATGTCTGTTAACGAAATACTACATAAATTCGTACTATCCAATAATTTTATATAGCGAAAAATGAAAAAAATTAATGCGCCTGTTGTCTGACCCGGATAGTCGAGGAGATGTAGATTCGAGTCCTGTCCAAGATTGAAAAAAAAAATGCTTTATAATTATTTAGTAGTACGAAATTCGTACTATAAATTTATATAAAGATACTCGTATTAGGGTGATTGAATGAAGTTGGCAGCACAGACGGAAGCAAGCTCTAAAGTTGAAAACATTTTTTAGAAGAAACGAGGAATTACTCAAAATTACAAATATGGCATTCAATTATTATACTTCATTTCTGAAAATGTATCCTATAAAAGATTTTTCCAACGTTATCTGAAACAGGGTAAAGAAAATGCGTCTATGTCTGGCTAGGATTGCTAAGAATATGCAGGTTCCAATCCTGTCCAAGATCAATAAAAATATAAATGATTTTTCACTTTTTTTATAAGTAGGTACATATTCGTCAACAGCCATAAGCTGTTAAAAATACTAATATTATAGCCATCTATTTATTATCTTCATCTGCATCTACAAACCTTTATACTCCAAATAGCTTTTGGACTGTCCCCCCATATCTTTAGGCAGGATTTTCCTCGGCACGTATTTGTCCAGGGTGTCTGCTCCCACCTGGTGGATGTTGATCATGTCCATCAGCTTCTTCTTTATGAACGGCCTCAGGATCATCATCAGCTTGTCCATGAACGATGGCGCGTTCAGGAAATGCACACTTTTCAATTTTACCAACATCGCTTCCTGGAAAATATAAGAAATAAGAAAACAATCAAATCAAAAATCAACGGCCCGTTACAGTCCACTGCTGGACTATGAGCCTCCTCCACTTAAGTGTTTGGTTTTGCCATAATCTCCACGCTTGGCAGGCGGGTTGGAGATCGCAGATTAAAAGGTTACTGTATCAGAGAGCGCTGCTGCCCGTTCCCTGTTCAATGTGCAGTCCCTAAGTCGCCTCTTACGACACCCACGGAAAGAGTAGGGGTTGGTCAATAATAAATAATAATCAATAATAATTTATTTCTGTTGTGACACATGTGAATAATTGGTGACAAATGTATTCTACTCTGCCGTCACCACACGGCTACAAACACTAAAGTGAATAAAAAGCAATAAAGGATAAAACAATGTAGGAAGGGATACAAATATAGGTGTTATAAAGCAGTTTTTTTTTTATCTATTTGATATTTCATTAACAGACGTAATCTGTAACAATAATGATCTATGGTAAGGAATTCTTTATGTAATTTCATTGTTGACAGATTAGGCAAGAACAGAAAATAGCTCTATGCTACGATCAACCAGTTGATCTCACGAATTTTGTACGAAAAGCCATAATTTTTGCTCGTATCTTGTTGTTTCTCTTGAATTTTTCCAATAATTTGCCTAATTTTCATAACTAGTGAATCACTAGCTAACAATGCAAGGTTACTTAGAGAAGACTGCAAACATTTTGCTTGACGGAAATACCACAGGACGCAGTAGATGCTTGTTATTCTTATGGAGTGGGTTTGAAAGTTAAGCCGCTAAAAACCTTTGACATGGCTCAAGTAACGACTATTTACCATCAGATGATTCAGCCTGCAAAGTCCTGAGCAGAGAATTTACATAAATTCTATTCCACAAACTCCGTGTTGAGAGCTAATAGTTGTACCAGCCCGGTGTGGATACTGACCTGTAGATAGTAGAGGAACTGCTGCACGGTCTGGATGTCCAGCCGCGCCAGATGTCCCAGCACGACCTTGTCCAGGTCAATGCAGATAACCAGCCCCGGCCAGGTTCCGTCTTCCACGTGCCACAGGTCCAGAACCATCTGGACTAGTCTGAAAAATATCTTAGTTGATTTTTGTCGGGTGTAGCTTAGTCGGCAGTAGTCCATGTGTGATGAGCACTTGTGTGTGTTTGTCTTCTATATAACTGAACTTTCAGTTTAATATTCAGTTTAATATAAAGTCAAAGTCAAAATTATTTATTTCCATAGGATTTTATTACATCACTTAGATCCGTCATTACTTCTTTTTGGGTGAGTTCACTAACACAATGGCGGAATCTGTGGAGAAGAGCTCACCGAAGAAACTCCACAGTCGTCGCATCTTTTGCGTTTCTTTTTTTAAATAATATATAACGGACAATTCCTATAATTTTAATTTCTATAATTTCATTTGATATAATTAACAATTCATATAAATATTATTTCCATTATTGACAATTTCTATAATAATTAGTTCCTATAATATTGATAGAATATTTTTTTCGAAAAATTAAAATCCCGATCGGAAATGTGATAATTCGTGATTTTAAAATGACGCCGAAAGAGACTAGTCAGGGCGGGTGCGAGCGTAGCGAGCATGGGAGTTCGGTGCACCCCGACATTAGGTTATCGCCTAGCTCCATCCGCCATACCCTTCGGAATTAGGTTATCTTGTGACCCCCGCAGGCATGCCAAGAGCTTGTCATCTAATGAATGCAAAGTCAGAGCGGGTGCGAGCGTAGCGAGCACGGGAGTTCGGGGCACCTCGACATTAAACAAAAATAAATAAATAAAAAATAGAAAAAATGTAGGAAATGATTGTTATAGGAAAATAACGCTATAGTAATTGTTGTTATACGAAATGAACGTTATAGGAATTGAACGTTAAACAATTTAAATTTATAGCAAGTATTTTTATAGGAAATGAAATGTATGTCAATTGAACGTTATATCACATGAAATTATATTTTCTGTAATTTTTAGATCTATTACACACCTGTTTGCCTTGTCTTGCCTTGGCTATATGTTATTTATTCATCTATTTATGTACATAACTTTTACTCGTATTTGTAAAATAATTTCAAAGTTATAAGAATATAATCTGATTATTACCGTATCGGTATAAACATACGTGTCTTACCTTAAAATATCAGACAAAATGAATTTCTTGACATCTGCGTCAAGAATTCGAGCGTAAAATACAGCGTAGCCTTCCTCTGTGCGCTCGGCGAGTGCTAGCGGCAAACTGGAACGAGAAAAACAGCAAATTAGTTTACAGACTGGTATTGTAGGTATTTTGAAATCAAAGTTATCAAAGCCTCTATGTTGTTTAACATGTTGTCTATTTTTTTTTCGTTACTTTGCATAACGTAGACTCTGCCACCCACACCTCCTCTGACTGTCTGCCTCTGACATGGCGCAGTGGCCTGCCGAGAATTTTGCTCTTTATACAAAGGCTGGTAGGGACATTTTAAAAAAAAAAACACTTTGAGACTGTCACTTGTTTACTTTGAATATCTATTCGTGATAAACCCTTTATGGTAAGTTAATAAATCTAGTCCGCGCCCGCTATATTACCACTTTGGTAGAAAAAGCGATAAGGCTGTTTGAAAAAAAAAAACAGTTCATGAAACTGAACAACTAAGTATATCCTTACTACACACACAGGCCACAGTTTCATTTTATTTTTGTGTCAATATTCACAGTGAACATTATACCACTTACACAACCTGTAGAGTTCTGAGCAAGGTGGTATCCACTGCCCTGTCCTTGAAGAAGCTGGTGAAGAGAGTCCTCAGAGTGAAGTGGAGGTCCAGGACCTGCTTGGCTACTTCGGGACTGTTCTCGCAGCAATGGTATGTCAGGATCAGTTCTTGCTCTGGAAAAAGGAGTATCAACCTTAGAGCATGGGTTTAATAAGGTTTTCATTTGTGGTCATATTCTTCTATCGCGTAAAGCATGATTGCCAAAGGCTTCTGACATCTTAAATTAAGAAATTTGAAAATTAAATTATGCGTGCAGCGCAGCTAATTGGTTAAATGAGGATTTTACTGGCTTGTTTGATTATTTAGAAGCAGCTCACGTGCATTTATTATCAACTAGATATACATCCGCGGCTACGCTCACTTTATGTAATATCTTCCCATGGAAATAAGACTTTTCCCTTAAAAAGTATCCTATGTGTGAATCCAGAGTACAAACTATCTCCATTCCAAATCTCATCCAAATCCGTTAAGTAATTAAGGCGTGAAAGCGGAACAAACATCCAAACATCCAAATATATTTTCACATTTATAAATACACCGTGAAATTTACATCGTTTTGTTCCCGCCGTGTAGTGATAGTACCCGTCAAACTGAACAACTTTTCACGAAAAAAAAATTCCTGCGGCAAAAAAATTTTTGGTCTCTCCATACAAAGTGAGACTCCCGACATTTTGTATGGAGAGACCAAAAATTTTTTTATCACAGGATTTTTTTTTTTCTTGAAAATATTTCAGTTTGACGGGTACTATCACTACACGGCGGGAACAAAACGATGTAAATTTCATGCTGTATTGGTGTGATAAATATGGGTTACTATTTTGTACAGTTCCTATGGTTCATCGCCAAAAGCTAAAAAGTGTTTGTGTTTTTCGGAAGACTCGCCAGTCTAAGATTCAGTCTAAAATTGTTTAAAATCTTAGACTGGCGACTTTTTTTTAAATTCAAGATCATGATAACCAAAAGGGCTAATGACCAAAATAGTTTGTTTGGGTTTTTTATCTTTAATTTTAGCAAAAGGATACGCTGGGGTCAAATTAAATTTAAATGTAGGGTAAAGTTAAAAATGCGGGAGGTTTTTTTTGTACGAGGTTGCAGTGTCGTTAGCCGAGAGGCATGCAATATTTTGGCAAAAACATGGAGTCCTATCTACCTGAAAGTCAATGAACCTTGTGACCTCGAATTTTTTTCAAAGTCCTCTATTATGACTTTTATGTTAATTATAGTAGAGAAATAACAAATAACTTTGTTAATTTAACTTGCTTCCCAACTTATTTAAAAATTTTATTGTTTATTTTGATTATACAACTTGATCTGCAGTTTCAAGAGAACCACCATCATCATGATCATTCGCTAGTATATCCTATTATTATTTGGGAAAAGTTTTTCTTTATTCCATTAATAAAATCAGCCAGTGATGAAAAATATAATAAGCGTGACATGGCTTCAGCAAACATAAAATAAATGAACATCAAGTTTTGGAAAAATAGTACGCAATTACCAGCAAAAACAGACTCTATAGAGTTTCAATCAAGTGAGCTGTCTTATAAGCCTATTTTTTTTTCTGTTTGATCCTATCACCCTTATTATAGGAAAGTTTGCCTCTTTCATCTTAAGCCTGAGTTAGATAACTGGTTCTCCTTATCTCGTGGGTTATAAGTACAATGTGTTAGCAAAATGCAACGCAAACTGATCAAATAACGCATAACCTCTCGGGTCGGCCCGTGAAACTGATCAAATAACGCATAACCTCTCGGGTCGGGCCGTGAAACTGATCAAATAACGCATAACCTCTCGGGTCGGCCCGTGAAACTGATCAAATAACGCATAACCTCTCGGGTCGGCCCGTGAAACTGATCAAATAACGCATAACCTCTCGGGTCGGCCCGTGAAACTGATCAAATAACGCATAATCTCTCAGGTCAGCCCGTGAAACTGACCAAATAACGCATAATCTCTCAGGTCAGCCCGTGAAACTGACCAAATAACGCATAATCTCTCAGGTCAGCCCGTGAAACTGATCAAATAACGCATAATCTCTCAGGTCAGCACGTGAAACTGACCAAATAACGCATAATCTCTCAGGTCAGCCCGTGAAACTGATCAAATAACGCATAACCTCTCAGGTCAGCCCGTGAAACTGATCAAATAACGCATAATCTCTCAGGTCAGCCCGTGAAACTGACCAAATAACGCATAATCTCTCAGGTCAGCCCGTGAAACTGATCAAATAACGCATAATCTCTCAGGTCAGCCCGTGAAACTGGCCAAATAACGCATAATCTCTCAGGTCAGCCCGTGAAATTGATCAAATAACGCATAATCTCTCAAGTCGGCCCGTGAAACTGATCAAATAACGCATAATCTCTCAGGTCAGCCCGTGAAACTGATCAAATAACGCATAATCTCTCAGGTCGGCCCGTGAAACTGATCAAATAACGCATAATCTCTCGGGTCAGCCCGTGAAACTGATCAAATAACGCATAACCTCCCGGGTCAGCCCGTGAAACTGATCAAATAACGCATAACCTCCCGGGTCAGCCCGTGAAACTGATCAAATAACGCATAACCTCCCGGGTCAGCCCGTGAAACTGATCAAATAACGCATAACCTCCCGGGTCAGCCCGTGAAACTGATCAAATAACGCATAACCTCCCGGGTCAGCCCGTGAAACTGATCAAATAACGCATAATCTCTCGGGTCAGCCCGTGAAACTGATCAAATAACGCATAACCTCTCGGGTCAGCCCGTGAAACTGATCAAATAACGCATAACCTCTCGGGTCAGCCCGTGAAACTGATCAAATAACGCATAATCTCTCAGGTCAGCCCGTGAAACTGATCAAATAACGCATAACCTCTCGGGTCAGCCCGTGAAACTGATCAAATAACGCATAACCTCCCGGGTCAGCCCGTGAAACTGATCAAATAACGCATAACCTCCCGGGTCAGCCCGTGAAACTGATCAAATAACGCATAACCTCCCGGGTCAGCCCGTGAAACTGATCAAATAACGCATAACCTCCCGGGTCAGCCCGTGAAACTGATCAAATAACGCATAATCTCTCGGGTCAGCCCGTGAAACTGATCAAATAACGCATAACCTCCCGGGTCAGCCCGTGAAACTGATCAAATAACGCATAACCTCCCGGGTCAGCCCGTGAAACTGATCAAATAACGCATAACCTCCCGGGTCAGCCCGTGAAACTGATCAAATAACGCATAACCTCCCGGGTCAGCCCGTGAAACTGATCAAATAACGCATAATCTCTCGGGTCAGCCCGTGAAACTGATCAAATAACGCATAACCTCTCAAGTCAGCCCGTGAAACTGATCAAATAACGCATAACCTCCCGGGTCAGCCTGTGAAACTGATCAAATAACGCATAATCTCTCGGGTCAGCCCGTGAAACTGATCAAATAACGCATAACCTCTCGGGTCAGCCCGTGAAACTGATCAAATAACGCATAACCTCCCGGGTCAGCCCGTGAAACTGATCAAATAACGCATAACCTCTCGGGTCAGCCCGTGAAACTGATCAAATAACGCATAATCTCTCGGGTCAGCCCGTGAAACTGATCAAATAACGCATAACCTCCCGGGTCAGCCCGTAAAACTGATCAAATAACGCATGATCTCTCGGGTCAGCCCGTGAAACTGATCAAATAACGCATAATCTCTCGGGTCAGCCCGTGAAACTGATCAAATAACGCATAATCTCTCGGGTCAGCCCGTGAAACTGATCAAATAACGCATAATCTCTCGGGTCAGCCCGTGAAACTGATCAAATTATCGTGATAATAAATCGTGACGTAACATATGTTGTTTTCAAATCTGTGGTGCATAAAATTTAGTTTTTCGACCGAAAGCCTGACGTAAATCCCCTTAGGCCACGTGGTCCGACCAGTTATCTTCCTACAGCTAAAATGGTAGAGTTCATCATCATCATCATTCATGATATTGATTCCCTAGCCCATTCAATAAATTACCCACTTTAATAGACTGTGACCTTTAGACAGCATGCGCCCGCGCAGTAAAGAAGCTAGAGAATAACAAGTAAGAAGATAATTACAAGAAGATTGTCCTCGGTTTTCCGCTCTCCGCCAATTATGAACTGTGACATTGTTTAGCTAATATGTACTTATACGTATATAGGCTACTAGTAAATAGATTGTAGTATCAAGTTGTAGTTGTTTGTACCTACGGTGCGATAGTAACTTCTTATTTAAGTTTTTATTGGACTTGAATGGAGTCACGTGTAGCGTAGGGATGTAAAATAATTTGAAGGTCGACAAAAATAACGATATTTATATAGAGGGAAATCGAGTATCGATAATAAGGTGTTTTGTAAATCAACTACATTATATTGTTTGAAATAAAGCAAAATAAGAAATCAGTATTTATTGTCCAAATAATCAAGAGAGTATATTGTGTATTTTTTTCTTCTGTGATGCGTCACATGGATGCATTTTCCAAGCATACATAATCTTTTATTTCAACTCACGTTAAGTACTGCTAAGTGCTAGTTATGGGCTACTATTATTTATTCTGTGTTTATGGGTACTTCGTTGTATAGTAGGTTCCGTAGTCTAGTTGGTAATACGCCTGCCTACGTTGCTCAGGGTCTCGAATTCGAATCCCACCCAGGAAAAACATTGGTGTTGATGAGCACGTGTGTTTACCTTGTGTCTGGATGTTTTTTACCTATGTAAATGTAACTTACGTTTGTGCATAGTATGTAATGAAACGCAGTGTGCAGGTTATCTTACGATATTTTACTTCGATTAAACGTATAAAAGTAGTAATAATATTAAAGTAAGAATCACAGTGGTGTCTTCAATTCATTAACAACGCTCTCCCTGTGTCGTTCTTTTTCGTCGTGTGGGTTGTAAGGTCAACAACCGACCTCACAAACCCTGGTGTCAGTATATAGAGCCTCCAAAGGTCATTAAAATGGCTCTAACCCAATATTTTTATCAATAATTACTAAACCTGGCTCCCTGTGCTCTCTGTGAGCCAATTGGAATTCATTGGAAAAGAGAGTGTGAATGCATGTAAGACAGATAAGCTTTTTAAATACTTTAGCCTACACGTGTAATTTCTTGTTCTGGCTAAGGATTTTATAGCTCAATAAAGCTGTATTAAACCAGCTAAGTACATAATAATTACATTATTGTATTGAGGCTATAAAAATACATAGAGATTCAATAGTTTTCCCTAGAGGACAGCAAAGTCAACAAGAGAGCAAAGTCGATTTTCGCTTTGAGCGAATAAAAGATCCGCAACGTATACGACTTTGTTAACCAGTGAAACATACAAGTTTTCACCTCTAACAGCATATTGATTCGAATTTAGATAAACATAACAAAAAATGGTGATGTATTTGATAGCTGTGAAACACAGAAGATTAACTCCGAAAAATTAACTCTGTGACAATGACGTTAGGGAAACATTAAATCCGAAGTGGTTTAAATGGTTTATCTATGATTGAACCTGGGCCTAAGCACGGAAAATTCTCTCATTCACATAAAACAAACAATCATAGAAACCTATGTCGTATTCAAATGTCCACCTGGGCCGCGATCGCGTAAGTCGAGCTTGCTTCGTTCACTTGGCTTGGCTTCAAGCAAGTTGAACGGTATTCCGATTCCGATTGTAGGAATTGTCTAACTTTTGGGACGGTAATCGTCTTGGGGACAAAGAGTAAAAATATTCACTTGTAATCGTCTTCGTTGACTTGTCTTGCTCCTTACGCGATCGCTTGAAAGCCGCTGGCGGTCTTCAAACCCGCCCCAAGCAAAGCAAGTCCGCTTACGCAATCGCCCGGCTGGGATCAAGTCCGCGGGGAGATGTGGCTGCGTGTCCAGCCAGCTTCCGGATGTCCTCCCTCGTGATGCCGTTCGGTCTGCTGTACTCTTCAATATTCACCTGGGATCAAGTCCGCGGGGAGATGTGGCTGCGTGTCCAGCCACCCCCTCAGCTTCCGGATGTCCTCCCTCGTGATGCCGTTCGGTCTGCTGTACTCTTCAATATTCACCTGGGATCAAGTCCGCGGGGAGATGTGGCTGCGTGTCCAGCCACCCCCTCAGCTTCCGGATGTCCTCCCTCGTGATGCCGTTCGGTCTGCTGTACTCTTCTTCCAGCGCTATCTCGCTCACTTTTACTGGAGCAGACATATTGCTGGAAACAGGAGAAGCAGAAGTGTAGGGTACTCTACTAGGTATTACTTACTACCTACTTTTCATACAATACCTAATAAATTATTTTCTAATAGTTCTTGTAGACAAACGGGATATTAAAAATTAAAATTGTAATTGTTACCTTGGTATGAAAAATAATAATTTAGAAATAGAGTATAACTTCCGGTAAAATGTTGTACAAAATAATATTTTAAACAAATATAATACAGTATTCATTTACTTTGTAGGTACACTGATTGTGATCTAATAAAAATTGCTAGAGTAGAATGGTAATTTTTATCTTAACTGGACAGGTTTTGGATGGATTATCGTTAACTCAAATTAATAAGAAAGAAATAAATTACATCCTTCACATAAAGATTTAAAAAAAATTGTCATATTGGGAACTGTGATAGATTGATTATAGGACTAGCTAACAAAAAATAGTCAGCGTAAATTATTACTTTAAATTGGGTAGCTGTCTAAATTGACAAATCAGCTTATTGACACTTTAATTTTATAGTTAGCTGCTAATCAGTAAAAAACAAGATAAAATTGATAATCATCACGTCATCGTGGTAAAAATGTATAAATTTTTAAATATGTAAATTAACCGCAGACTCTGTTTACTGAAAAACAGATCGAATAAAGAAGAACTTACCGAATTTTATTATTTTAAATAAACTCTCACACAAAATATCGTGCACTTTGCTCTGCAGATTGCAGATTAGTGCATCACCGGAGACTGCACGCCATGCTACTACGTATAAGCCATAATAGCTTCGACGCCACGATACCTAATAGCTGGTTTACACGTATTAAGTTGTCAAGTAGTTAACTAAATGTTTACTAAATTTTAAGCGACTTAATGCGTGTAAACAACGAATTTAGTAGTAAGTTGCAAGTTAAAATTTAGCGTGCATGTAAACAAGTAGATTTAGAACTTTTTCTATTTTTCGAGTAAGTTGGTGGGCGTGGCCAGTCAATTGACACGTTTTCACTTGGCACAATTTAGTTCATTTTTAGTTAAATGCTTATTGCGAGTGGTTTATGTTTATTTCTTTGAAATATTTTTATATATATATATATATATATTTCTAGGTTCATATAAAAAAATATATAAAAAATTTAATGATTAATATATTAATTATTAATATATTAATTATTAATATTAAAAATTTATTATAAATAATAATAATATAAAAATAATTATTTTATTATACTTTATTATTTTATTTATTTCGCTGTTGATCGTCCATCTTGAGCTAACTAAAATGACGTGTAAAAACTTACTTAAAATTAAGTCGCTTAAAATTTAGGTAAAATTTAGTTGCTACTTGACAACTTAATACGTGTAAACCAGCCATAAGGGTCAGTTCCCGCTGCGACGCGACGCGACGCGACGCGACGCGACGTGACGAAGCGCGCACTTTTTAAGATAGCAATACAATATTGGACTTTATTTCCTGCGCAAAAAAGTACACGTTTAATTGAGAGAATTCGTAAACGCTGCATGACGTCGACGTAGCTTGACGTAGCACGGTGGTTGCGGCGAACAAGAGCCTACTACACGCCTCGCGGCGCCGCGTCTAGCTGCCCGACGACGACGCGGCGCCGCGAGGCGTGTACGTCGACGTCATGCAGCGTTTACGAATTCTCTCAATTAAACGTGAGACGCAGCGACTGTGGCAGTTGTTGTCTCTACGACTACCACTGCTAGCGGCTCCAGGATGCGCCCGGCGCAGCTCGAAAAACTTGGCCTCTTCTCTTCGCGTCGCGTCTTGGTGTGAACTGACCCTAAACGTCCTTGTGTCTTCCTCGTAGTTGTAAGTAAAATCGCTCGCTGTGTTTTTGACATGAATTGCTATGTATAGTGGAATGACCTTCGACGCACTAAAGAACAGGTCGTAAGAGGATTTAACTATATTTAACTGCTTTTGATAGTTTAATGTTTATGCATTTGTCTTTTAATGTTTGTGCATTTGGGTTGGCCAACAACGTTCCTTCTTTCCAACTTCAAAACAAAATACTACATAAGAAAATGCGTCACAAAAAACTTCGTAAGAGCACGAACGTTTTTCTTTATGTCGCAGATTTATAACCCCATTCCGTTTATAACATAGAATTCTAATGATTTTGACTGACAGCTATCTGCATTATATTTAGAAAGAATGTAATTTAATGATTAGTGCGTGATAATGCTTAACGAGGTATTTTTAATCGTAAGTAGGCGCGCGTTGATGTCTTTTATATGGACATGCTAAAGATTGCAAATTAATAGTAATAGAAGTAGTTTGTATAGTATTGTTTATTGCACTAGACTAGACGAAGCTTGTATTATACGGGGGGCAATTGCATAATTGCTACTACCTTTTCTTTAGAATGAGAAAACCTGCAAACTCCTGCAAAAAAACAAAGGTTGTGTGTGAGTGAAACCGACCAATCCGCACTGAACGACTATAATAGCCTAATCGCCCTACTGCAGGGTAGGCTCGAGTCTCTCGGTGGGGACATAATGATTTAGATGGTTGATAATGATGATTCTTTAAAATATTTTTATTTTAATGACAAACACTACCAGTTTCGTGCAGCAAAATTATACAAAAAACCTCGATGAAAATATCCCTGCTGCTCAGAAAAAACTATGTAAGATCTGTTTGTCTATACTATGTCCTTGCAAATGAATATGATTTCATTTACTTAATTTCAAAATATATGAACTTAACTACAATATCTATATATTATTATATTCTATTGACGAATTCTTAAATGATAAGTAAAGATTTATTGTGAATTATTTTAGAGATTATAGACTGTTAAATTAGATATTTGATATGACATTTGTAATGAATTTGATTGATTTTGTTATGTACCTAATAGATTTTAAATTAAATTTATAATTTCGTATGCCAGATGGCGCGACAGTGTTACTTTTAAAATTTTGTACATCCCTATATTGACCTGTGTTGACGAATAACGGAATTTTGTATTTTGTATTACAGGAACCAACGACTCGATATGCCTCCAAAGCACTGAAAGCGATCTAGTTCATATAAATTTTACTCTTATCGTTCGTGTGTCTGGTATAGTAGACCCCTATGTGAGCAAAGGATAGTAAAGTGCCTGACTGTAAGTTTGTATAAAAATACTAAATACGTACTTTGTCGTTAAACCGTCTCGTATAAATATCGTCAGGCGCTTCGCTGGACGTATTTCGAAGAAGTTTTACTTGTTTTAGTTACTTGAAAGCAAGCATTGGCATTTTAATTTCAACGTATTCATAACGAAAATGAATACGCGTAACTTTTTCCAAAACTGATAACTTGCGTCTCTCGACATCGCTAGAGACTCGTTTACGTTATCTTAGTCATTGGTACTTTCAGGAAGTTTATTAGTTGAAATGTGCTCATCGTGTAAAATATGTTAAAACTTCCTCGTAGTATTTACCTGGTCGGTATGTTTGTTTTGTGTCAAATGTAATAGACAGTGTTATTACCACGTTAAAGTGCTTTTTATTACCCGACTGCTTTAGAAGGAGGGTTATGTTTTTCGAGTGTATGTATGTATGTATATTTCTTTGGCACGCTCTACAGCCTAAACGGCTTGATGGATTTTAGCTAAAGAGGTATCGTTAGACTCGTCTTACTGGTGAGAGTGACACTGGGTACATCAAATTTATAAAAAAATCGCCTATTTTTGGCGCCAAAAGTTTTAAATTTTTCATGCAGTCGGGTTATTTGTTTTTTTAATAATAGTGGTTATTCTTTCTTTCGCTCGTGAGTAAGATTTTATGCAGATAGGTACTACTAAAGCGAAAACCTAAGCATTCACATTGGCGCAGAGTCGAAACGCAGCGACGCATCGTCATCTCTATTTCCATTAGGTCAAATCCACTTCGAGCCGAGCGAAGACGCACGGAAGCGTATGCATTTGCGCATTTTTATATTTTCGTGAATTGAGTTTGAAATCATTTCAACTATAAGAGCCTAATCACTCTACCAATGACTAAGATGATGTACACCGGTCTCTACTTAAAATTTATATACCCTAGTACATTAACTTATTCATCTGTGATTTATATCAAAAGACGCGCTTCAGAACTCGAAACAATCCAATCCATTCCATTCACTCGTTCACTGAACGAGTGCGACCTCTCATTCGGCCCCTCTCCCTCGTTCACTCACTCACCGCTCAGTGAGTGCTAACACCTCAAGAGAACTGTGTGTCGCTGCTTGCATTTCAACAGTGAGTTGTTTTTTTTACATTTTTTTTAATATCTTTTTAAGGTTACGATTTTAATATTACGACGTGTTTCTTTTTTAATTTCGCGTGCGTAAAGATGGCTGTTAAGGTCGCTGTGAAAACTTTTGTGGTTTGTATAAAATTGTTTAGGAACTTTGGATACAACGAACTGTATTGTGATGCGTCAATAAAACGATAATTTTTTGTTAAAAAAAAAAAAAATATCTTTTTTTTCGTGATTAAACAAAAAGTGATAAATACGTTAGTGCCCCATGACCAATACCTTTCTAATATTATTTATCTAAGCATTTGGTGTTAATCTACATATAGGGTTATCGTATATGAACACACTTCGGAAAACACGAAATTTTTTCATCTTAGAGATATTCAAGTTGTTTAGCTCTAGAAGAAAAAAAAATTGATAACCTTTCATAGCCAGTCGGTAACAAAGGAATTTTAATCAGCTTTTAATTAATCAGAATAAACATTTTAACTCGTTTTCTTTACAGCGTTTCTTGTCGATCGGTTCGTCTGAAAAAAATATCAAATATTGTCTTTCAATTATAAAAAAATAAAAACTGCTCGCGTAGATGTCTTGTACATGACCGCGCTCGCTTACTTTTCGGTATATCGTTTTTTTTAAAGAAAAACTCGGTCTTTTTTTGTCTCCTAACAAAAATTTTTAGATTTGTTTTCTTTTGTATCGAAAAGGGCTAAGTTTTATATTTAAAATATTAGTGTTAGTGTTTATTTTGGGTTTCGTTTATAATATTTTTAGATTGGACTTTTGTCCAAGGTCCCATTGCCTGATAGCATACCTACATTTCGATGAGTATTCCTCCAAGGCTTCTCTAGAGGCGTCAAAGCGTGTGACCTTTGATTTGCAGAAATCTTATTTTCAAATTATGGCAGACACGGCCCCCGATTCCGGCAGCACTGAACTTACAAATTAACTTTAAAGTATAATGTCTTTATATCTGGCCTAAAATTATGCAGTTGACACGTCTTTAAGCTCAAAATTTGATGTTTGATAGCTCTGTAAAGCTTGGGAGACATGCTGGCAATATGTTACTAGGTGCAAGAAAGATCTGCGTACAACCATAATTTAAAAAAAAAAAACCGATCCCGTCTTAATAAAAAAAAAAATATCCTTTATTGTATAGATAGGTAGTACATAAGAAAAGTTTCCCAGTAGGCTTATCACCTGTATTGGGAGGCACGGCTCTTTTTTAATAAGAATAAATAGTGACACTTCAGCTGCAGGGGGCCATTTCACGAAGCTACAAGTTACATATTACAAGTACAATTCGACGTAAATTGCGTAGAAGATTAGAGAAAACGATAAGGGTTTACAGTTCAGGCGAATTGGCTACGCAATGTATATCAAATTGTAACTTGTTACTAGTAATTTGTTGCTTCGTGAAACGGGGCCCAGGTGTATCTTACCCAACAACTTTGGGCGTATTCCGATTCAGACTCATTTCAGCGCGTTTCGGAACGCAGGGTTTACCTAACGTGGTTTGTGATCCTAATAAGGGTCTGCTCTCACCCCTTCTTTGATTTTATATAGATTATAAAGATATAATGTAATTAGTTATTTACCTCATGTTCCGACGTGACTTTTATTTGACTTAAATATTCTTGCCTCTTTATTTTATAGTTATACGAAAGTAACAATAAAACTATCATTTTATCTCTAGTGATTTTTTTGCTAGAATCGAAGCAAATGTAAACAGAATTATAGACAAGTTTCTGTGCATTCTTCGCGCTCCAATAACTCGGAGGTCGTGTGCGTTTGTGCGCCTGTTTACATGACTCGAATTATTCAATTACTACAGGTGTCGAAAAGTACATTATTTATAGCAAATGTTCGTGAATTATTTATTAAAAATAGTTTTACGAACATAGGACGACCCTCAAAAGTATCCTCCTTTCTTATTACTATATAGGTAAGCTGGACGAGATCTCTTTGTAGAAGAGAGAAGAGAAGAATATATGTAAATAGCATGGTAGGTATGGTGGTAGCAGGTACAAAAGAGTGACATTTTTTCTTTTCGGTTCACATAGATAAATTACCAAGTATTATCCCAGAAAAATATGTTTTTTCCTGTTGAGTATGAATTAGTTTTAGGAAAAGCTTAGTTTTAAATGCAAGTCGTTGGAATTCGATTAACGTGTTATAGTGAATTAAATTAGATTCCCCAAGGTCAGACCTCATTATAAGGCGAGTGTGACCGGTCTTACCACATATTTCTATTAGGTAGTCTGGAAAAAGAAATTTCAAGCCTGGTTACAATTACTTAAATAATTAAGAGCTAAGATGCTTAAAATAAAATAGATTCCAAATTCAAATATCAGTTTAACAAACCAGACTTTTTATGTAGTACGAGGACTCCTCAGAGTGGTCTTTTCTTTTTCTGCATTCCGGATATGATATTGTTTTCCTGATTTCCTGACAGAATTCCAAAATTCGGGACATGGAAGGTCATCAGCAAAATTTTAGTCATTTGGTACCTCTAGGTCTCAGATAAAACCTTCATTGATATCATCTAGTCAAAATTCAAAAACATGTTTAATGATGATTATTTTGTTTAATTAAATTGTAAGAGTCTTATTTCTTAACTTATAGAATTATTAATACATATATATGCACAATGTCAGTCAAAAATACCTCCCCGGGTCATACCCACCGCAAAAGTGCCCATGACACTCGCTGCGTTGCCACGTTGAATGGCAATGGACAACCTTTGCACCAGGTAGGAACCGGAGCGGGCGTCAAACTCCCTCAAATTCAAATTCAAAAGAATATTAACATTAGGATATTGAGAAATCAACAAACTGCTTGTTGATGACGTCAAAACGCGCCAAACTTGCCAAGTTCACTAACAACACCCGGTTAAGCGACACATATTTAGCAAGTTTTACACTTAGAGCATTTCATCATGATAGCAAGTCCGTATTGCAGTATACTTCCAATGTGGTATTACATAGCTAACAGTATCGAAGGCTTCGTAGCCCAGGTGGTAGTGTATCTGCCTCCGACGCACAGGATGGCGGGTTCGAATCCCGCCCAGGGCAAACATTCGTGTGATGGGCGCTTGTGTTTGCCTTGTGTCTGGTTGTTGTTTATCTATATAAGTATGTATTTATCTATTTATGTAATGTATATCAGCTGTCTAGTACCCATAGTACAAGCTTTGCTTAGTTTGGGATCAGATGGCCGTGTGTGAAGATGTCCCCACATATTTATTATTATTTATTTAAAAGTCAAAAGTCTTTTTTTTTTATTCGTATTAAGATTTTTACAAATAATTTTTCGACGTCAAAGCTATCATGGATGGCCAGTGTACGCCCTCTGTGGAGAAGAACGGCCAGAAGAAACTCCACAGGAATTGTATCTTTTGTACTTTTCTTTTAATTAAATAAAGAATCATACATGAGTCATAATTACAATCTACTCCGCTGATTTGGAACAACAGTTGACCAGACGTTTTTATCATCTAAGTAATCATTTATCGTATAATAGGCCTTAGAACATAAATAGTTTTAATTTTAGGTTTAAATTGGCTATCGGACAGATTTACAATATCATATGGTATTTTATTATAGAAGCGAATACAGTTCCCCATGAATGAATTGTTTACCTTACACAATCTAAACTTTGGGTGCGCTATTTTATTTTTATTTCTAGTATCTTAATTATCATTCAAAACCCATCCACTACTGGAAAATTGAGTTCCTCAGAGAGCACGATGACCGATTCTTGATTTTCGATTTCAAATACCGATTATGAATTTTGTGAATGTCAATAACGCAGATGCGATTTCTGTTGAGTTTCTTCGGTGATTCTCAACAGATTCCGCCATTGTGTTAGTGAAAACATAAAAATAAAAAATAGCTAATTTAAGTGACGTAAAATTATTCTATGGAAATATATTTATTTTTACTTTTTGTGAAAGATGAAACGTGTCAGTAAATTAGATAGGGTTAGATATTATAAGTGTATCTCATTTTATTCATACGTGTAAGTTGTTGAAGGTCGACTCTAGGTCATGGTCAATGCAATCTGGATAACATTCCATTGAGTGTGTTACTTAATTACAAAACTTCATTATTTTTGCTACTTTCGCATTTTGTATGCATTATAATAGCGCGTTAAACACTCGATGTAATAACATTCCATAACTGCAGATCTACCTACTACAAAATGTTTATATTAAAAAGTTTGATTCTAATCGGATCAGATATTCTAAAATTAACAGCTTATTTAATGACGTATTGATTATTAAAAAAATTAAATGTTAGCTTTTAAATGAAACTGTTATTTTTTAGTGATGTAGTGGCTAGGGCCGATATTTCCAAGCATCGCTGGTTAGAACCCTACCACATGGCAATAGCCCCGATTCGGGAAGTCATGCTCTAATTCTAATTTTAACATTCAGCTTTCCTTTTCGTTTTTATGACCAATGAAAGAGAAATGATGAATTCAGAGTAACGAATTATATTAATTTGAACGAATGATAACCTAAAATAAAAGCAGCTATCAGATTAAGAGATTGTCGTATGTTTTAAGTGCTATCTAAAATTGTGCAATCGACACGGCCATAAGGTTCAAATTCGATGTTTGACAGCTCTAATATCAGGATGGTCATCTTCTGTCTGTCCCTTTTCAATTTTTAAAAGGTGAAAAGGACGTACGAAGAAGTTACAATGTGACTGTGAGAATTAGCCTCAATGTATTTTCGAATTTCAAATTCATACTACGTTTATTGCCCTTCATCATCTCAGCCGGAAGACGTCCACTGCTGAACATATAGGCCTCCCCCATAGGTTTCCACCGTGAACGGTCCTGCGCTTCTTGCATCCACCGGCGCCCAGCAACTTTCACCAAGTCATCTGTCCACCTTGTGGGAGGCCGTCCAACTCTACGCCTTCCGGCCCGCGGTCGCCATTCGAGAACCTTTCTTCCCCATCGGTTATCAGTTCGTCGAGCTATATGGCCTGCCCATTGCCACTTCAACTAACTTATTCTGAAAGCTATGTCGATGACATTGGTTCATTGGACTACGGTTACGACTACGGTTCTCCTCATTTCTGATTCGATCACGTAGTGAGACTCCGAGCATAGCTCTGAAAGGAAACAAGAAAACCTGCACACATGTGTGAAGAAATTCGAAGGTTGTGTGTGAAGTTGACTAACCTGCACTGGGCCAGCGTGGTCGATCAGAGCCTGAGCGCCTTTATTTAATCCAGGTTTGAGTCTCTCGGTGGGCAAGTGTGTGTATGTTGAGCTGCTGTTGGTGATGGATGATGATATTTTTCATAGTTCAGCAAGTAAATTATGTTCAGTTATTTTCTGTATCAGGTGTGAGGTTTTCTCTAGATATTTTTTTTAAGTTTTCCTTAAGCCATATCTTAAATAATCAATCAATCAGCCTATTGCAGTATACTGCTGGACGTAGGCCTAAGGGCACGCCAAAGCGCACGATCACCCGCACTTTCCTCATCCAGCCACCACCAGCGACCTTCCTCAGTCCACCTGGTAGGGGGGCGTCCCACACTACGTTTCCCGAGACGTGGTCTCCAGAACCCGTCTGCTCCAACGATCATCGGTTCTGCGACAGACGTGGCCAGCCCACTACCACTTCAGCTTGCTACACTTCTGGACGATGCCGGATGATTTCGTTTCGGATTTTATCCCGACAAATATCGGTCGATAAAATCAGAAGCTATTAATGCAACCCTCCCTATTCACAATTCTAAAATTGTACCTCATTGTACGTCGCATGTAGGTATAGAAAGTGGGCTCGCCCACATGTCATTGCTATTATGTGACACAACATTATCATATTATAATCCGCCCACCACAGTATGATACATCTTATACATGTCATTATGATGAGAGGTTACCTAATGATTCATAACATCATCTGCCTTCGACACCAAGGCTTAGGTGAGAAAGGTCAAATTATAGACATCTTTATTGTTGTTGAGTCAAAGCTAAAAAATATAGATGTACATATATGGCCAAAGTAAAAAGCTATGTTTCAAATATTGTAATAATATGGACGTGGAAATTAAATCATACAATAAATATTCTTCATTGATAAACAAGAGAAACAGAAGAATAGAAGAAGAGTTAATAAAAAGTGATCATATTGCTAGGACATAATTCTCTTCCAGGCGGCCTGTACGAAAATGGCTCACAGCAAAGGTGAAAAATCCTACTAATATTATAAATGCGAAAGTTTGGATGTTTGGAGTTTGTTGCCGAATCACGCTTGAACCACTGGACGGATCAGGATGAAACTTGGCACACATTGAGGTTAGGCCCTGGAATAGGACATAGGCAACTTTTTACCGCGGGAAAATATTTCATTCCTACAGGAAAACTCATTAAATGCGGGTGAAACCGCGGGCGGAAAGCTAGTTATCCGATAAAATGATTAACAGGACACGTCATCAAGTTTTCTTGATTCTGACGCTCTAACCGGACACATGATGGAGGCTTGTCACACACAGTTGAAGAACTCGATATTACCGGACTTCGACGTTACGGAACAAAAACGGAAACGGAAAAAACGGAACGGACGGACGGACGGTTTTTAAACGGAATAATTTAAGTTTTTCGGATCACGTTTCAATCGCATTCTCACAATTCGATGATGCTTCAGCACGGCGCAGGAAACATAAAGAGTGTTTATTGACCATTGTTAACAATAAATTATTTAAAAAAGAAAAGTACAGGAGATACGATTCCTGTGGAGTTTCTTCCGGCTGTTCTGCTCCACAGTGAGTCAGTGAGCGTAGACTTAGTGAACGTGCTAGTTAGGGACAAGCTTCTTTTGTCTTTTAATTAACTAAGAGTTAATAGCTAGCTTTGACTTCGAAAAATTATTTTCTTAAATCTTACTTCGAATAAGGACATTTTTATCTCGTTTTATCTTTATCTTTGATATTTTGTATCAGTAAAATTAGATGGTTATCTGTCCGGGTCTAGGCATTTTATAAATGACGAAATAATAATTCCTTCAGACGTTTCAATATTGCAGCGACTGTCCGTCATTATCAGAAATAGATATTATCAATGCCCAGTACAAAGCGCGTCCAATTGATGGCTGCATCAGGATGATGTTATCTGCGTTGCTTCACTGCGTCTGCGCAGGTTAGGCAACGCTTCAATTTCATACCTAAGCTCATGTGATTAGAGCTTACAAATTGTGGTATATTTGTTCGAACAAAATGTTTCATTGGTTATTTATTACATCCGCTGTTAACTATTTTGACGGGACCATTGGTTCTAATAACATTAATTCTGAATCCATTACGTTTGCTTTAAAGCTACACTGAAAAAATATTGTTTTTTTTTTCGGCTGACACTAATGGCTGGTTTACACGTATTAAGTTGTTTAGTAGTTAACAAAATTTTAACTTAATTTTAAGCAACTTAATGCGTGTAAACAGCGAATTTAGTAGTAAGTTGCAAGTTAAAATTTAATGTGCAAGTAAACAAGTAGATTAGAACTTTTTCTATTTTTCGGGCAAGTTGGTGGGCGTGGTGGCCTGTCACTTGACACGTGTTTATTTTTTGGATATATATATATATTATTATATAGGTATAAACACATTAATGATTAATATATTATTAATATTAAATAAAAATTAATATTTTTTTATACTTTATTATTTTATTTATGATATTTATTACGGATTTGAATTCGCTGTTGATCGTCCATCTTGGGCTAACTAAAGAGCTTAACTACTAAAATGACGTGTAAACACTTACTTAACATTTAGTCGCTTAAAATTTAGTTGCTACTTGACAACTTAATACGTGTAAACCAGCCATAAAAGATTGACTGGCGTCAAACTCGTGCTGAAGTAAGTAACTTAATTACCAATAATAAAATAATTGGAATAGACTGTTAATTTTTGGTACCGGTGATTAAAAGTATTCTTTTTGAGTTTTTTTAGATCGCAAGTATTTTTTTTTATGTAAGATGAGAGCCCAACACAGAGAGCCTGTGGTAAATTCTAGAACTAATTTTATAACAAAAATGTTCAAATGAAAATGGTTGTTTCTAAAACCTTAATGAAAATCAGACGAGCTTTATACCTAGTTCTTCGAGTTCCTTGTAGTTGTAGACCAAACCCAGTTTGCATCATCAAACATTTGAACTTATAAAAACAACATACTTCATACAAGTATGATGCTTATGGACTGATTACAAACGTGGTCGGTGAGGCGTGTCGTGAATTCCGACACGTTATCGCTATTAGTTCTGCCAAACCCCTCACTGTTACATTGATAACTCTCGAGCGTGAAGATACTGACAGCTGGCAGGAAACTGGCGGCGGCGTGTGCGCATAGGGAAATGTTTTTTCCTTGTCATTTTGTAACAGCGCCCCCGTGCCAAAGATTTCTGAAACGCGTCGCCGTGTAAAAGTAAAAAAAAGTTAAAACTAATAGCAGAAACTGCAAATGCATACAGTGCTAAGTTACTTTTTATAATTTTAATGAAAAGTTTGAGTCAACTAAATACTGTCTTAATATAAAAAAAACCCGTCATAATTAGTTTATTTTTTTCCCAATTTTCGGATTTTCCGGGTAACTCTTTCAACTATCAAAGTAAACGAGTAGATAAAGATAAAGATATTTTATTTGCGATAGATATGGTAGATACAAAGATGTTAGTATGATTAAAAATAAAGCACATATCTAGCCTAAGTTTAAAGCATGCAAATGTCCATTTACTTACAAACTAGTACAATTCTGGCATAATTCAATTTTATGGTCAATAAATTCTTTTATGAAGTAAAAAGTGTGCTGCATTAGCCAAGATCTTACAACTTTTTTATATCTACGTATTGGACTTATAGATTGAAGACGACATGGTAATTTGTTCCATATTTTTATGCACATAACGTAGCAATTTTTGCGGAATCTTGTACTTTTCGGAATAATGTCATAAACTAGTGCATTAGGATCCCTAAGATTTCTTGTAGTCTGGTCCCTTTTTTTGTAAAAAGATTAATATTTTGCTTTACAAATCCTAATAATTCAATAATATAAATGCAAGGTTGTTGTAAGACATTTAATGATTTAAATAAAGGTCTACAAGACACGTCAGTAATTTCTGATTTACCTATATATTATAAGTATTATAATTATTATACATATATATATTATATTTAAAAAGTTTAAGTCACTTGAAAGATTGAAAATCGCGGTATTAAACATCATCAGACATCCATGATGTTTATCATATGGGCATATTTTTAACCCGCAGATTAAATGTCAATATCCAATCTAAGTTTATTGTGTTGACTCCACCTATATACACATCTACCTGTCTACATCAGTTAAGTGTTTCGACAAATGCCCGACCACAAGCAAGTGTGGCACAAGTTTTAAGTCTCAACTTGGTCGGTACTTGCCGGTCCATACTTTACCAAGATGTTTTGCAATTTGTAGGCAACAGGTATAAATAAATACTAGTTCTAAGTTTAGATAAACTATGCTAATTTACGAGAACACTTAGATATCTTAGTCACGGTACGGTCGGCTGTAAGGTGTTCCTATACAGTTTTGTAAAAGTAAAAATGTTTAAGAATTTGATAGATCTTTGAAGATTTTATTTTTATGTATTTACTTTCGATGAAATACGTGAACGATTTAGAAAAAATATATTTTCCTTGTATATACATAACACCAAATAAAATACATCACTTCTGAAAATGATTTAAGTCATGTCGATTGCTAGGAGATCACACACACACACACACACACTCACTCACTTTCATTTTTTCTTTTGGTACATCTTCTGATCTCCATAGAAAGCAAATCGAGATAAAAAAAATAACTCTTCTTATAATTTCAATGTTCGAATATTATTTTGTATATCGAACTCATGCTACCGACCTGTCGGATCAGATATCTCACCAATGTTGGGTAATTCTGCCTATACTTACATAAATAATCCAGGATTACTAATTCTATAACACCCAAGAACTTGCTATTGCTTTGCAAGAGTTAAACTGGTTTATGAGTACTAAATTAAGCCATCCTATTTATTTAGAAACATTCCCTCCAAATATGTCTGCTGCCTCCCGTCCGGGAGACGCGGGTTCAATCCCCACCACGTACCAATGTGTTTTCGAATTTCGAATTCATATGTACGTTTATTCGACGCTCTTACGGTGAAGGAAAACATCGTGATAAAACCTACCCTACACACTCCTGCGAAGATATTCGAGGGTTGTGTGTGAAGTCGACCAACCTGCACTCGGCCAGCGTGGTCGTGGTGGTGACTAAGGCCTGATCGCCCTAATTCAGGGTAGGCTCGACCCCTCTGTAGGGACATGAGCTGTTGATGATGATTCCCTCCAAAGAGCCCAGTTGAGCCTAAAGGTGATCTACCTTCACGCCCTCAATAGGGGTGATGCCACCAGGGTAAAGAAAACGAGATTCTATTTTATCCGTCAGTCAGGTACCTAATTCACAAATAATAGGTTTTTTTTCTTTGAATCTTTGAATCTTATTTTTTTTAATAGGGTTATCAAACGGTTGTACAATAGGGTATT
Organism: Carpatolechia fugitivella; assembly: GCA_951230895.1. Lineage (NCBI taxonomy): Eukaryota > Metazoa > Arthropoda > Insecta > Lepidoptera > Gelechiidae > Carpatolechia > Carpatolechia fugitivella. The sequence goes on along the minus strand of OX579666.1, from coordinate 13,162,422 downwards.
ACTTATTCTAACTTACAAGCTAGAGTTTATTGTGCAACCTGCACCGACAACAACAGATTACTAGATGTACGGTAGTTCATACATATTTATCTTATCCTATTTAGCCTACTCTCCCACTGCTGGGCAAATACCTCTCTTTCCTTTCCACCCTTCACTGTCTAGACTCTAGAGCATCAATAAGCCAGGTTCTGGAAAAACTGTACAGACGCGTATTTTTTGTTTTATCTAATTAACAAAAAAATACTGAGTTTATTTTAAAAACCACATGGAAGTTGGAGAATGGGGGCTAACTACGTCACAGCTCGGTATAAAATCAACTCAAGCATGACGTCATACGCTTATTCAAGTCAATATATCTCCGTGATTTTTTGATTACGTGAAACTAGTAAAATACGTGTCGTGTTTTAATAATCTACCTGATATACAAAGAAAAATAAAGTTGTTATCATCCCTATTGACTTTCAGCTTGGACAAAAATGCTTTCGTACGTCCGGATGTCCAACGCATGTCCGGCTGTTATCAACTACAGATCTCAACCGAGTCTCATGAAATTTTGTGAGCAGGTTCGATAATTATTATAGATTTTTACTGTCGATTAAATTTTTCGAAAACGTAAATAAATATGATACTTTGGCCTTTTAGTTTTTTTTTTTAACTCGCGAGATCTACAGCTTACAGAGCCACTTTTAGTCTAGATTTAGCAGCCAACGTCTGTAGATGTAATGACTAATTCTATCGTGTCATCGCTTCCCATCAGGTGAGACTGTAGTCAAACGCGAACACTTTTTAGATTTTACAACTCAAAACTCTATTTGAATCATTTTATACTTTTTTTACTAAGCAAAAAGACAAAATTTCGTCTTTCGTCCAATGATTACAGTCTGACGAGAAAGGATGCAAATTGCTTATTTTTTCAAATATTTTTTTTTTTTGGAAAAACCATACAACACGTGTGATTCCGCAGGTCTGAAAAAAATGGAGTTATCTACATGCACTATGACAGTGAACATGCTCAATATCATACCGTCACTATCACTATCGTTACAATGCCGCTAGAGCGCATGCGCGACGCAATGAAAGTGATAGTGTGCGCACGCGGTCAAGGTAACCTCGAGAGAGAGCGCTTTTCCACTGTCAAGCCGCCGGTCCGGTTTGCTCTTATCCGAAAATTTCATATTCGATACTTCTGATCCAGTGTGAAATAAAATAAATATTGTTTCAATGTTTCTTTTGACATTTTGAGTTTTTTTTCAATGGACTAATCGCTGTTTCTACCAGAGTGAAAATGTTTTTATAGTGTGAAAGAGTTCCTTGACGATGGGTAGTTGTTTTGATTGTTTTGTCTTGGGTACAACATCTAGTTTTTGCCTTAGTTTATTTTAGTTTATTATAATTACGACTTTGTATAAATTGCTGTGCCCTATCCGGGTCACGTTTGGAACTTATTACTTTATTTAAGACCTATGTATTACAACGTGTATGCAATAAAAGTTTTGAAGTTTGAAGTTTGAGTGGTAATATAGCGGGCGCAGACTTGCAGGGGAGCGGAAGGCTTACCCTTTAGAATAATATGACAACTTTTAAAATTAAAAATCAAATTTCGCGCCGACGCTCCTCATTGACCAATCTTACTTCAAATAAGCAATATGTACATTTTGGAATGTTTATTACATTGAATTAGTTCTTCAATCAGATTTATAGTTTTTTTTAAATGTGGTCCTTATTCGGCAAACTTACCTATTAATAAATAAGAACAAAATAATGTTCTTTAATGCTATTGCAATTTATTAATAACAATGTTATAAAATAACCCCTAAATATCAATTATTTCGTTTATATCGAGTTCCGGTTTAGGGTCAAGTTCAAACCCTTCCCCCCAAGATTTCTATTGCCTGCAATATTCAGATTGATCTGGTTAAAAAATAAGCATTATCTCTCACAGTTTCCGTGATCCAGTAATGTTACACATCCGATATCGGACAAGTTTAATGGGAATCCGCTCTATTATTGGCGCGCAGTTGACAATCGCCATAATAAGTGCGCGCGCGCCGGTGGGCGGGGATTGTTCGGCGTGAACAAACCAATTGGGTAATTTCATGTCGCCTCGGTACAAGGAGACATTCCTTTCCTTCTTCTGAAAGTCTGGAAATTTACATAAAATTGCAATAGGTGCATCTGTACGACATCTACTGCAGCCAGACAGACGGAAAGTCGCGTCAAATGGTCGCCTTAGTTTCTCGTCTGTTTTTGAAAGGAACTTTGACGTCTATTTATTAAGTACATCTTTAAGTCTGCTCTTGTTCCAGTAGTCCTGACTCTGACCATCTTATCTAGTTCAAAGATGTAGATAACAACAACAAAAACTAAGCAAACAATTTAAGCAGCAAAAATAATATACTGTGTCTATAAAAAAAATACAACCAAGTAACGTTTCATTAATTACTAGACGTGCCTGTGACTTCGTTCACGTGGGCAGTGCAATAAACAACGTGCAAAGTTTGTCCTTTGACTTTATTTTTGTCAACGCGTAGCATACATTTTGGGCAAACAAATTTAAGTAAAATTAATTCTGTGGCATCAAAGGAAAAGTATTTTTGGAAAAATTGGAATAATACACTGCATCACAACCTGTAAAAATTTCACTATTTAGGCTTTTTAAAGATAAAAGATATATCGAGGGCTACTTGGCTCTGCTGCAGAGTTATGACCACCAGTCTGATGATTAGGTATAGGCGGTTAGCATTCCTTTCTAGAATTCTTGATGTGCGAAACTTGGCGTGACTCTGGTAATTTATTTTTGAAATATTTTTGATTTAACATGCTAAGCTAACACGCAGTCGAGGGCTACTTGTTTTTATTTTTAGACGTGATGTTTTTTAAGTTCGGAGACTTCCAAAGGGCTCGATCGAACGCAAACCGATTGTGGCGAGGTATTTGTTTGTTTACTTCGAGATGTGTATGATGCAGCTTCTAAATATAGAAAGACCTAATAAGGAAAACGTCTTAGAACCTACTAGCGTTAATATTGAATATGCGCACGATTCGTCAGTCGTGTAACGGAGGCAATGAACCTATGCACTGAACAACCCATTAAAACACCAGTTACCAGTTTGTAAGGTAGTAAGGAAGAAATAATTATTACAACCTAAGACTACGTTATCGGCATTATATCAGGTGAGCGAGACCTGAGGGGAATAGATAAATTAAAAAAAAATCACCCATTATTTATTTGTCAATGCATCATTATTTGGAGGACGAGAGTGAGATTGGTCAAACGCAAATTCATTTTAAAAGTATGTCTTCTTGCTGTTGTTGTTAGCATACATTCCCATCGAAGGGCTCGACGAGACCACGGAACATACCTTAGAGCTTAATGCAATGCAAATGAATTCTTAGACAGAGGATTAAAGTACCTAAAGAAAAGCTCTCGAAAAATAAGAGAACAATTTTATTAAAAGAATAAGTCTATGATAAGTCCAAACTGTTTTAAATAAAACTTAAATCAAAACGCGGACGTAATTTTAGAGTAATTTAAAACCTATATTCTAAAATGGAATAAAGTAGCTAAGCTTATACAGGCGTGTCGGCTACATTCAAACGAGCGAGTACTTGCGATTAGCGAAAGGTCAAAACGGTTTCATCGGCCAGATTCGCTGATGTGAAGCGATTAGAGTTCGGCCACTAAACTTGCAAATGTAGCCAACAGCGTGAGAAAAATTAATACGCATTATCCTATGCGGAACAAGATATTTTTTTTCAAATGGAGTGTGCCTAGCCGGGGTAGTGTGCCTAGCCGGGGTGTGTGCCTAGCCGGGGTGTGTGCCTAGCCGGGGTGTGTGCCTAGCCGGGGTGTGTGCCTAGCCGGGGTGTGTGCCTAGCCGGGGTGTGTGCCTAGCCGGGGTGTGTGCCTAGCCGGGGTGTGTGCCTAGCCGGGGTAGTGTGCCTAGCCGGGGTGTGTGCCTAGCCGGGGTGTGTGCCTAGCCGGGGTGTGTGCCTAGCCGGGGTGTGTGCCTAGCCGGGGTGTGTGCCTAGCCGGGGTAGTGTGCCTAGCCGGGGTGTGTGCCTAGCCGGGGTGTGTGCCTAGCCGGGGTGTGTGCCTAGCCGGGGTGTGTGCCTAGCCGGGGTGTGTGCCTAGCCGGGGTGTGTGCCTAGCCGGGGTGTGTGCCTAGCCGGGGTGTGTGCCTAGCCGGGATAGTGTGCCTAGCCGGGGTGTGTGCCTAGCCGGGGTGTGTGCCTAGCCGGGGTGTGTGCCTAGCCGGGGTGTGTGCCTAGCCGGGGTGTGTGCCTAGCCGGGGTGTGTGCCTAGCCGGGGTGTGTGCCTAGCCGGGGTGTGTGCCTAGCCGGGGTGTGTGCCTAGCCGGGGTAGTGTGCCTAGCCGGGGTGTGTGCCTAGCCGGGGTGTGTGCCTAGCCGGGGTGTGTGCCTAGCCGGGGTAGTGTGCCTAGCCGGGGTGTGTGCCTAGCCGGGGTGTGTGCCTAGCCGGGGTGTGTGCCTAGCCGGGGTGTGTGCCTAGCCGGGGTAGTGTGCCTAGCCGGGGTGTGTGCCTAGCCGGGGTGTGTGCCTAGCCGGGGTAGTGTGCCTAGCCGGGGTGTGTGCCTAGCCGGGGTAGTGTGCCTAGCCGGGGTGTGTGCCTAGCCGGGGTGTGTGCCTAGCCGGGGTAGTGTGCCTAGCCGGGGTGTGTGCCTAGCCGGGGTAGTGTGCCTAGCCGGGGTGTGTGCCTAGCCGGGGTAGTGTGCCTAGCCGGGGTAGTGTGCCTAGCCGGGGTGTGTGCCTAGCCGGGGTAGTGTGCCTAGCCGGGGTGTGTGCCTAGCCGGGGTAGTGTGCCTAGCCGGGGTAGTGTGCCTAGCCGGGGTAGTGTGCCTAGCCGGGGTGTGTGCCTAGCCGGGGTGTGTGCCTAGCAGGGGTGTGTGCCTAGCCGGGGTAGTGTGCCTAGCCGGGGTGTGTGCCTAGCCGGGGTAGTGTGCCTAGTGGGCTTGCGCGATCTTATACTTCTCTTTATCGTGTGGGTTGTCATGTTGATGATGATCGGTCACTGAATATCTGGTGTCAGTAAAATTGAGCTGCCAAAGGCTTTGCTCATCATATTTTTTGGGTAATCAAGTGATTTAGCCTGCAAAGTCCCACCTAAAATAGGGACATGCTAACAAAATGATAATTCCAAACGTTGACAAAGGAATAGTGAAACGCGCTCCTGGCGTTGGTATTTTAATTTTATTTTAGGGAAGTTTACAGACAATGAATGTATTTGTATAGATAACATAAGAGCTAATTAAAAAAAATATAAATAAAAAAACAATAAAAAAAAACAATAATATTGTATTCTATTCTATTCTATTCTAATTACAAGCCTTCACATGTAATTATCAATCGATAAAGATCGAACAGTTTTGATAGATTAGATCAACTATCCCTTAAAATGGTGTTTGAGAAGATTTTCGCTAGTTTAAAGGTCCCAACAAACGCGAATCCGACCTCACCTCATGACGCAACTAAAGGCCTCGCCACGCCGCCGACCGGTCCACGCAAATTCAAGATGCGCATACACAATAATCACTATAAGGAATTTACTATGATTATTAATACTACGAGATGAATAATTATCCATCTGCTTAATGCAACTAACATTCAAGTCACGTGGCTTCCTAGAATCTTGATTAGATCATTAAAGATAAGGATAATTTTAAAGCGAAGATCGAATACTTCCGCGCGAATTATTTGATCATCAATCATTTATATTGAATGCAAGTAACTGTAATCAAGACGGAATACAATGTGACAAAACGAGAGTATTACGAATGCTGAAATGTAGATTAGAGCACAAATGTCGATTGTTGCGGCGACGTCAAATACTGACGATTATGTGTATATTGTGAGAATATCACAATTTTCACAACTAGTAAAAGACAATAAGTACTTAACCAAGTTCCTGCATTTGTAGCCAAGTAGGTTTCTTGGTCAGGCAGATCGTTGGTAGTTGATCGTTGGCAACGCAACTGATGACGATATGGCTGTATCATTGCCAGGACAGTCGACAAGAGAAATACTTTTAATGTTATAAAGAGATAAATCCATATTTAACTGACTGTTTTATCTTCTTCAACTTCAACGGCCCGTTTCAGTCCACTGCTGGACTATGAGCCTCCTACACTTAAGTGTTTGGTTTTGCCATAATCTCCACGCTTGGCAGGCGGGTTGGAGACCAGATTAAAAGGTTACTGTATCAGAGAGCGCTGCTGCCCGTTCCCTGTTCAATGTGTAGTCCTTAAGTCGCCTCTTACGACACCCACGGGAAGAGTAGGGGTTGGTGACAAATGTATTCTACTCTGCCGTCACCACGCGGACACGGTAACTGTTTTATCTACGAAAACGAAAACTACTGGAAGGTATAAGTTTGTACTTTTGCCTAAGACAAGTAAAATTATTTCTGTGATAAAAAGGATTTTGAAATTTCTCCTAAAGGGGCAGTTTGTTAACTCGGAGTTAAAAAACCGCCGAATATATCCCTAGGTGTAATCATTCTGACGGAAAACAATCTATCACAAATAATAGAATAACAATCCACGTAGCCGACTGTACAGTTGGTCGTGAGGTCGTGAATCCCAAACCAATCAGTTACATCTCCACGAGGATCGCAAACAGGTACTAGACGAGCTTCCCACGGACGTTTCGAGAAGCGCGTGCGCAGATGCAAACAAGCTCATGGAAAACATAGTTCCAATTATACCCTGTTATGAATATTGTTGGAATATGGTATAAATGCTGAGATGGACAGGGAACTGCTTGGACAAAGTTTGTTTTCCTAACAGTTATTGCTAGTATCATTTACAACACGTCTCCATAGGGGGCTTGAGCCTTCATGTATACGAGAGTAGTAATATAGTGCTACACGTGCACGTACTCACTTTAAGCGCAAATGTGCAAACAACGCATGTTCTTTGTGAACACACAACTTTGACTGGAGTGGAAACTTAAACCGACCCAAAATTAACTGAGAATTAGGTAGCACAAGCACAACAGAAGTTTCACACGAGCACAATTAGTACGTTCCAGACGAAAATCGTATTTATCGACACAATAATTAAAATATAAGCTACATTTTATTTCTAGTAAACATATTTGTTTAAATATTGTATACATTATATTAAATTTGAATTATGTAAAATTTTGGTCATACTTATTATAGATATGCTAAATAATAATATCACACTTGAACAAGTTTTACACCTTTCGCTGTAGAACATTAGCAAGTATTTAAATTCATTGCCATACTACCTAGTATTTTTAGTACTTTAAATAAGTTTATAAGTATTTTAAATATAGGTACTTACTTGTATATTCAAAGCCACATCAATGAAGAGAAAAAAGATGCGTTTCCTGGTGGTTTTCTGTATTAAAACTAATGAATGAATGAAAATTTTCTACAATACAGAATACATTAGGTTAGAAAACGGCTGAATCTGCCCGCTGCTGCTGAATCTATACTTAAGCAGAACTTTGAGGAATGTAAAACAGATTTTAAATTTAGGCACGTAAATAATGAGGACATTGTAAAAGCGTTTAAATCCCTGGAAATGAAAAAGACGGCTGACGTCCATGGTCTATCTGTAAAAATTATAAGTTCCATTATAGATTGTATCGCACCTCACCTTTGTTGCATATTTAATCAATGTATAGATAATGGTGTGTTTCCTGACTTGATGAAACTAAGTAAAGTGATACCTTTATTCAAAGCCGGTAGTACATCAGACCCCACAAATTTTAGACCTATATCGATACTACCAACTCTTAGCAAAATATTTGAAAAACTCATACTTAATCAATTGCAGAGTCATTTTTATGTCAATAATTTAATTCATGTTGCTCAGTTTGGTTTCACAAGGGGTCGTTCAACAGCCGACGCTGGTGTTGAGCTAATTGACAATGTTTTTGGTGCCTGGGAAGACGCAATGGATGCAATAGGTGTATTCTGCGATCTATCCAAGGCTTTTGATTGCGTCCATCATGACATTCTTGTCAGGAAGCTACGCCATTATGGTGTAAAAGATCAGGCTCTTGGCCTTCTGGAGTCATATCTAACAGATAGGGTTCAGATGGTCGATGTTAATGGGAAAAGATCACCCGGATCTTCAATAAGTATGGGCGTCCCGCAGGGTTCAATTCTTGGACCTTTCTTGTTTTTAGTATATATTAATGATTTACCTTATCTTGTTAAAGCAAAACATGGGTTAGTATTGTTTGCCGATGATACTTCTTTGATATTTAAAGTTAAAAGACAACAATCAAACTATGACGACGTAAACAATGCTATCTCTAGTATAGTGAATTGGTTTACTGTTAATAATCTATTACTTAATGAAAAGAAAACTAAATGTATTAAATTCGTATTACCCAATGTGAAACCGGTAACTACAGATATATTTATAAAAGGACAGAAATTGGACCTTGTAGATTCGACTGTCTTTTTGGGCATTACTTTAGATGCCAAACTACAATGGGATTCTCATATAAATAAATTGTCGAACCAACTGAGTTCAGCAGCGTTCGCAGTTAAAAAAATTAGAGCCCTTACCGACGTAGACACCGCTAGACTAGTCTACTTCAGTTACTTTCATAGTCTAATGACCTATGGTATTTTATTGTGGGGTCACGCTGCGAATGCTAATAGTATATTTATTTTGCAGAAACGGGCTGTTCGTGCAATTTATAGATTAGGGCCTAGAGTGTCACTGAGGGAAAAATTTCAAGAAATCAATATTCTGACATTTGTGTCTCAATATATCTATGACAATCTTGTGTATATAAAACGAAATATAAGTAATTTTCAGAAGCACAGTGATATACACAATTTTAATACTAGAAATAAAGACAAGTTGGTTGCTTATGTCAGCCGACTACATAAAATTAGTAATTCTTTTAAAGGCAATTGTATACGCTATTACAATAAGGTCCCTACTGATATTAAAAACTTGCCTTTAGACAAGTTTAAAATAATTATTAAACAGAAATTGTATAAAAAAGGTTACTATAGGATATCTGATTACTTAGAAGATAGGTGTCCATGGGAATAGATTGTTTGAGTAGCAGGCTTTTTCGATATGTAATAAGCATTAATTTTGTAATTGACAATATTTTATTTAAAAAAGGAAACGCAAAAGATGCGACGACTGTGGAGTTTCTTCGGTGAGCTCTTCTCCACAGATTCCGCCATTGTGTTAGTGAACTCACCCAAAAAAAATGTAATGACGGATCTAAGTGATGTAATAACATCCTATGGAAATAAATTATTTTGACTTTGACTTTGACTTTGACTCTGAGACCCTTTGCACAGGAGCGCTGCCGTAAAGAGGAACTCGGCCTCATAAGAAGAAACAAGTCGAAAAGGAACGGCCCTAACAGGGCTCGTGGGTAACCCAGAACAAGAATTAATCTTCAGAGGAACCTTTGTCTTGAGAAAATCACAAATAGTAGTGATAGACTACCATTTACCATAATTGTTTCATAGCATCTTATTATGCATTAGTTAGGATTTTTTTTTCATATTTTACGAATGTTACTTAATAAAAGGTGTTCTAAATCCAACCTCCTCTGGATTCCAGATGCTGGCGTTCGCGCTGCTCGTATCGGCCGTGGCTTGGGCCTCCGCCGACGTCTCCCACTTGCTCCAAGACCCTCACACGACCAGCACGGAGCCGCCACCCGCGAAGCCCTACGTCTTCTCGTACACCGCGGGCAGATTCCCCGGCCACGCCGACCGACAACACACCGAAGTCAGCGATGGCAGTGGCGTCATCAGAGGTAAGGAGGCTTTCTGTCAACAGCCTTTGTAGAATCCTTAAGGTACATTCTGCGTAAGAGACGAGAACGGATACTCCGCTTCACATTTTTGTGAATGCGATGCTCTTGACAACAGAAGCTGCGCGGCGCTGGAAGGACTCAAACTTGTCATCTAGAAAGCCCAGACTTTGAGCCCCATGTCGGCCATGAGCTTCCTATCTGAGCCACGCTTTCCGGGAATACCGATAATGAGAGGGTTCTACTTATAAAAAGAGTGTTTGTTTATATATATATATATATATATATATATATTTTAATCAGCTTACTAATAACAAAAACAACAAAAGTTAATACCTATTCGGTTGCGCCATAAAATGACTCGCAAGATCAACGAAGTGTTGGAAAGCTTGGCTGATGTTCGACAAGGCTTGCGCCTGAGTGCGGGCTGCTTCGGCCTGGACGACTGCTGCTTCGGTCCTCTGCATCACCGCTTCGGCCAACAACTGCTCGGTTCTTGCGCGTCTTTCCTCCATGCGCGCACGACGCTCTTCCAAACGTGCACTTCTTTCTTCAAAGCGCGCGCGCCTCTCCGCTGATTGCACCATCATTGAACGCAGTATGGCGTTAGGCGCTGTAAAGATAGTCAGCTAGAGAGGTGGGATATACCTACCATGAAGTTGGGTCATGCTTGGTATCCTGTGATGTGCACGTTGAAAGACGAAGCACGAAGCACGTTATTTGGCTACTATCTACAGAAGCAGTCATTACAATGAACTCTGCGCTATGTCAGCGGGTTTGTCTGTATTTTTTAACTCGTCAATCCATGTGGTGTATCCAGCTTTATAGTCTACCATATCATTCGATACAATCTGCTGTACAACAGAGAGCGATGCAGCTAAAGAAAGAGAAAGTAGTAAGGCTTCTAACTCTTTCTCAGAACTGCATCTCTTCTGCTGTAAAGATTTGTAGTGTGTACACACTTATGCAAAAACACTTACAATATTGAGTGGCTCGGGTCGTCATCGGGCGGCTTCTGCCTCTGGAAGCTGATGGCTGAGGGCTGGTCATCTTCGAGGACTGTTCAGCTGGAGGAGGAGGTGGAGTTACTTCGTCCTTAAAGTCTGACTCCTCTTCTTTCTATTGGAGTTATTTTAAACATGGAGTCCGTTAGAACTATGATGGTAAATTGTAAGTAAGTAAAAACACAAAAAAAATATCTAACGAACTATGATGGTAAATTGTAAATTAGTATAAATAACTGCTTTGAACCCTAATATTGTATTCTAAAATTAACATAAAGCTTTCAACGTTTTTTGCAAAGTCGTCGGTGAATTCCCAGCCAATGTTGTAAAAGGGATGTTTTATTTTGCAAGAGAGGAGAAATAAATATTTTACAACATTTTACCAAAAAAATATACTTGCTTACGTTTTCCATATTTTCTTGATGGTCTACGGTTTTCATCACGAAGGCCGCTATCCTCTCCTCCAGGGTCGTCAGGAACTCGAACTTCGCCCCTGAAGCCAGCTTGGCCCTTACACGGCACTTTATTTCGCACCAATACTGAAAAGCGCGGAGAACTGATGGGCGCTTCAGCAGCAAAGTTCTTGAATGGTGATCACACACCGGAAGACGCAGCGTCGGTAGTTCGGTAGGGCAGAGGCCCCCACAAGGAGAACCGACGATATGATGAAGGTCGCGAGGAGCCGCTGGATGCGGCCAGCGCAGGACCGATCGTTGTTTGAAATCCTTGGGGGAGGCCTTTATCTAGCAGTCAACATTATAGTAAAGCTTAATTAAGTAACTTTAGATAGCTTGTGAATGTGAAATTAGTGTAGTAGAAAGGTTCAATGGCTTAAGAAGCCTTTTATAAATTAAATGAAAGTGTAATTGGTTACGTAGCATTAGTTTTGTAGGTGGAATTTTAACAGTGTGTTACGGTGCATGGGTAAAATAACTATGACTACGTAAATAGTTTTTTCATTACTCATACCCTGAAAGTCGTTCGGAAGTTGCCTGAGGAGCGGATTGAAAATAATACTTTTCAGCCCAGAGGGAGAATCACTTTCAACTGACAGCTGTCATTCATTCATTCATTTTCATTCATTCTGGCAAATTATTAAAAAAAACTGGTTCTAATTTCACATTTCTATTGAAATATGATTCATCTTTCTATACAGCCACTCAATTACAGCGCAATGTTAAATTGAAATAACATAAAGTTAAGTATTAATTAAAGAATATATATATTTTTAAATGACTTTATGATAATTATATTTCAACTATTTCTTTAAAATAAATAGAAATGGGCAAAATATTTAACATTTTTCAATGATGGAAATTAAAAATAATGGCTCAAAAGCTGGCCGGCACGGCCACAGCAAAAAATAAAAAAATAGGCGGGAAAGCAACAATCCGATTATCATTTGTTTCTCGAGTTGTAAGGGTTTGTTTACAATGAGTTCATCTGATTCAGATATGGAAGTCACTCATTTTTTGTTTAGCTAATTCGTGTATTTATTTTTACTTTCCTTGTATTCGTAATGAAAAGCACAGTGTTTACCTCTGGTTAAAGACTTATTTAGTGCCTCGAACTATTAGGGCCCTCGCTACGCTCAGGCCCTAAACCCCGTCTCGGCGCTAATTAAGTTACTTTCACCCCTCGTATAACAATGTACTATTGTATGAATAATAAATCATAAATTGTTCGCATAAGATTCACAGTTTGGGCAATGCCATAAAAATACACAGATTAAGTGCAAATCTGACCTACAATATTTTTTTCTGCTAGAAGCAGGAAATTTTGAAGCTTATAGTTTTTGGTTATTTTTACTTGGATGATTATCAAACATTATAAAGAATAAGAAGACATTAAAAATCTGACGAATATCTACCTTCGACCATTCCTTGCCGCTCCTCGGCTCGCCTGCGCGGTTGACGACCTCAGCGCACTCGTCCCAGGCTCGTCTAGATTGGGCCCTTCCTTCAGCGGACCGATCCCTCCCCAACACAAAGTCTCCATATTCTTCCAGGTATCCCAGCAGCGCGTTCCCTTGCGCAGCGGTCACAATCCTTCTCGGCTCCATCAATACAAAGTTGAATATTTTAAGTCAATCCAGAAAACGTTTTCAATTAAATATTTTGTAAATATGGCTTCCCCAAGAAACGCGATTTATTCCACTGAGAGCTTCTCGCTAAAATACTCTATACGACTGTCACTGTCACGACGACATTTTGATAGATTTAAAAAGTTATTTACAGTAAAATCTTCTTGTTATTTTGCTGGTGAAACGTGATTGATTCAATTATAACTGGAACTTTGAGATTAAATTAATAGTTGATGAGATTAAACACCATAATGCAGTTGGTTAATTATTAAATACATTACGTTATACGAGTAGAATTTGCCTAAAAATCCGTCCCTGTAAATATCTACGTTCAATGTCAGTAATACCAAAGTAATACTTACACCTTGTGATGGATGAGTATGTTTAATATTAAATTCCCACCCAACTCAAGACCCAACCTTCCATTTCCAGGATCCTACTCTTACGTGGACCCTCGTCACAAGGTCCGCACAGTGGACTATGTGGCCGACAAGCAGGGTTTCCACCCGATCCTGAGCGATAACCCTCCGGAGCACCCGGCCGACTCCGAGTCGGTAGCCAGGGCCAAGGACCGCCACTTCCAGCTGTACCAGCAGATTGCTGAGCAGCACGCCAACAACCCACACCCTCAGGCTGGTAAGAGACTGCAAAGAATTTACTTTAAACCTGTAGGTTGCTTACAACAAGTACTTACAACCGCATGTTTGCATGAATTTTCTGTTGTGCAAAAGACACGGGTGTTGGTTGAACATGGAAGATTTGCCTACAGTTAAACAGCCTCTCTTACTTTTGAAAATGCACTTATAATAAAATATAGTTAAAAAAAAACTAAAAAAACACGCTTTTAAAGCACATCAAACTAAAAAATGAAAAATATTTTTTAATATAAGCTGAAAACAATAATGAACGAAAAATACTAGTATAATTGTGAAAAAAGCCTGGGGTGCTTTGTGCCATATTTTTCGTAACTATATCGAGCAATCGACGCTTTTTTTCACAATAATACTAGTATTGTTCGTTGATTATTGTTTACAGCTTATATAAAAAAAAAAACACTTTTTAGTTTGATGTACTATGAAAGCGTGTATTATTTTTTCTCAAATTATTGTATTGTCACCGGTTCTTGGTAAGTGTACAAAGTTTCAATTAAATCTGTCCGTTTAAAGTGGGTCAAAATCGAGTCCAAACAAAGGAGTCGGTTACATAAAAACATACAAACATACAAGCATACAAATATACAGGTGAAGCTAATAAAAGCGTGTTAAAAAGACCTGAGCGGAACTCCTAAATTAGACACTAAATGATGGAAACACGATGAAGAATGTCTAAACTCAATATTTCTAAAAACTATAATCTTAATCTCTCATATAAATGGAGCCCATACGTCTAAGTTGCTGATGAGGTGGTCACTGTCCTCATTCTCTTTGCCCAGTAATAAATTCATACAAATTAAAAATATCATTATTCCTCTCTCTTAAATTGCAGCACCTCGGCAATCGGCAGCAGTAGTGGCTGCAGCAGCGAAACACGCCCATCTATTCCAGGTGATCGCGGAGCAGCACGCGCGGATTGCAGCAGAAAGAGAGGCGTTGCAGAGGGAAGAAGAGGAGCAGCAGCTTCAAGAACTACACGAACAGCATTAACTATAGCAGATGAATGTGCTCTGGTTTGACGAACGGTTATTAATACTCTGGAAGGTGCTGGATTTTTCTGCATCGTGCATTGTCGCAGAAGTTTGAACCCATCAAGAGCGTCGATGGCGTTCATGCCATCAAACCAGAACACAATTTTGAAATAATGAACACGGATGGAACACCCAAAGAACTTTTCGATTTCTTCTGAGGTCAATTCAGTTTTACTAATTAATTCTACCTGTGATAAATTAAGCAATTTATTGTCACCTTTTCTGCGCTGGCGGCGAAACAAAATGCGTTTGTTAAAAAAATGAAAAGATACCTAGATAGATACGGACCAGATAGGACAAGCCAGTCCCCATCAAACGAGGAAGTGTTGGTTAAGGAAGGAAAGGCAAACTGAAGATAGAATGACCAGCTACAAAAAACAGAGATAACAAAAGACAATCAATCAATCAATAAATAGAAGACAATCGGCAGGCAATCAGTGACAACAAAAAAAAGAGTATGCAGCCCGTAGCTGGTATAAAAATACTCAGATAAGTTACAGCAAAAATAAGCGTTAATAATGATGAGACATTTTTAAAAACTTTTCTTCTTATGCCAAACACAATCAATTAGGTTCCCATTCAACAGTGCATTCCTCTAAAATCTAAAGTCTCGAACCCAAGATAATAAGCTCCGCCAGCATAGAAAAGTTTCTAGCTCTTTAAGATACATTGCGAATCGACTGTGACTTTGATAACTTTCACACTTGCTGTTTTATATTATTGTATCGACAATCAGAAATACTCTTTATTTGCCATATTTTTATACATTCTAGTGCTAGCTAGCTCATCTACGAAACCTTTTTATATTTTTATACCTTTATAAAGTATCGCCATATCGAAAAGAAAATAAATAGTTATATTTAAGTCTTAAATGCTTATAGTTTTACTTTATCTCCTCAACCTTCCCGTGAGAAATAAATTTAATATACCTATACTCGTATAACACGTCATGTTACCACTAAAACAAATTTCATTAGCCAGGTAGGTATTTTCAGATATACATTGGATATAAAGAGGGTGTAGAATAAAGACACAAGCTTGAAATATAACTTTAAACATTTATTAGTGATCAAAAGCCGGAGGAGTAGTCGCAGGCTGCGATTCGCAGCGAAGGGTCAGAAGGGTTGCATCTTAGGACGTGGAGTTGGCTGCAAACAAAATAATAATAATTAGGATATTGGCCTCGATTCGGGATGTCATGCTCTAATTCTAATTTTAAAATCCAGCTATCCTTTTCGTTTTTATGACCACGAATGATATTCATTTGAACGAATGATAAGGGCATAGCTGTCAGTTTAAGAGATTTTTAAGTCGCATGTTTTAAGTGCTCTCTAAAATGGTGCAATCGACACGACCATAAGGTTCAAATTCGATGTTTGACAGCTCTAATATTAGAATGGCCATCTCCTGTCCCTTTTCAATCTTTAAAAGGTAAAAAGGACAGACTAACTTAAATTAAGTATTAGAGCGTGACAGTGTGAATCGGGGCCATTGTCTTTTTCTACGGCTTACGTTTGACCACTATCCCAGCTGATAGAAACTAATTTCAGGGATGGAATACGCTCGCTTTGAAGATGCCAATTTTTAGAGGCTAATATAATATTATAATTTTAAGGGACTGGTAATACAGAAGCAGGCAAATTGCTGATATTCACACCGCCTAGTTGTACGAATAATAACCGTCAAGTCTGCTATGAAATTCAAGGGTTGTGTGTGACGTCAAACAACCCGCACTGGGTCAGGCGTGGTCGATAAAGACCTGGGCTCCGTTTCGCGAAGCAACAAGTTACTAGTAACAAGTTACAATTTGATATTCATTGCGTAGCCAATTCGCCTAAACTGTATACCCTTATCGTTTTATCTTTTTGTCTACGCAATGTACATCGAATTGTACTTGTAATTTGTAACTTGTAGCTTCGTGAAACGGCCCCCTGCAATAGGTTCGAACCCCTCGGTGGGGATGACGAATGCTTTTATATGAGCTGTTGATGATTAATTGAATGATGCTTACTTGGAGGGGGTGGGGGTGGACCACGTCCGCCACCGGGAGGCCCACCCTGGCAACCCGCCTTTCTGGTCTCTTGAAGAGCCGCGGGAGCAACTCCGGTGCTCATGCCGCTCTGAAATAGACACTCATTATCTCTTGCACGGTACAAAGTGGAACTAATATTACGACAATGAATAAAATGAATGAATGAAATGAATGAATGAAATGTGTTTACGAGTTGTAAAGCTGAGACAAAATGAGAGCCATCAATGTAGTAATGATAAATGAATGGTCCAAGTGGTCCATCCACAATCGTTGGCATAAATAGTTGGTATATTGTGGTCTAGCTAACGAAGTCTATACTATACTTTGGTTAATCAATATTTGATTCCTAAATTCGGTGGCTCACTATATCGATGGCACCCCAAAATATAAAAGAGGATTATAATGATATGCGTAAATTACTGAAAAAGATTATTTTATTTATAGGTATAAAAAACAGACTTTCAAGGGAACTGTAGATGGAATAAGTAAGATATCAAATATTTTTCGACCAGAGTCGATGTAGCGAACCTAGGAGTTAAAGTCAAGGCATTTATCGGGCGAGGCACCATAGATTGAAGTGAATGAAAAATGAGACAGAATAAATATAGGAACTTTGAACACAAACTGAACCTTTCGAATAAAAAGAAAAAAGTTATTCGCAGAAAACATGTTGTAAACCTTCGATGTAAACAAACAAGGTACTTTGAGTATTTAAGACAAACGACGTAAAAAGAAGTTAAAGAAGCGTTAACTATGTAGATAATATTTTGTTTTATATAGTTTCTATGGAGGAGGCTCATAGTCCAGCAGTGGACTGTAACGGGCCGTTGATGATGATGATAGTTTATATCATGTCCTACTGCCGCAAAAGTCTCACTCAGTCTTACCATACCCAGATTGAATGACAAAAGGTAAAAGAGAACTTTCACTCACCACAACGGCAAACACAATTGTCATGATAGCCAAAAGTAGCCCGAGGAACTTCATGTTGCTGCTCACCACCGACCGATAGGAAACACTGATGGCAACCATCCCACAGCCACACCTTTTATACAACCAACACAGGATGCTGACAGAATTATCACCATTTTACAAACTATTTCTATAATTTTCTAAGCATTACAATAAATGGATGCGCAAATAATTATATTGTTGTAAGCATATGTAATTTCTCGACGCGACAGACCGTGTTGAGAGCTGAAAGTGGTTTTTTAAAGAAATAGGGTATATATTTGTTGTTTATAGCACGTGCTTTAGTTAGATTACCATCATCATATATCCTTGTATTGAAAGGGCCGACTCCACAAGCACTATAATTATTGATCCGTTAATGACTTCTGAAATAGCTATTTCCGTAAATGATAGCCGGTACCAACACGGCTTAATATATTTTCCGAAGCACTAAATTACTTGTCAAGCCGACTAACAACCGAACTAATGACGGATCTAAGTGATGTAATAACATCCTATTGAAATAAATTAATTTGACTTTGACTTTTGACTAATGCTACCAAATGCAATGTCCTAACCAAACTAAGGCCAGTGGTAGCGATTCAGTTTTCACCTGGGACAGGAGATGTCCATCCTAATAAAGAGCAGGCATCGAATTTGAACATTATGGACGCGTCGATTGCACAATTTTAGAGAGCACCTAAAACATCCGACTAAAAAATAGCTTAATCTGACAGCTTTGCCCTTATTTTAGGTTATCATTCATTCAAAATAATATCATTCGTTCATCTGACTTCATCACCTTTCATTTGTCATCATAAAAACGAAAAGGATAGTTGGATTTTAAAATTAAAATTAGAGCATGACTTCCCGGGCCAGTGTCACGAAGTAATTTTTGTTTGACCACAAATGGGGATACCCAGCCAGGCTTGGGGTTTGTTTCAGTATTTATATGTGGTAAATACTGGTCCTCGGGAGCTCACTAAAGCTCTGCTTACCCCTTCGGGGAAACGAGCGTGCCCATAATATGTATGTTTGTATGTATATAAGCACCTAAACGAATTTACGAAAACAAAAATCCAAATAAGTCATTTTTAAATAAAAATCAGTTATAAGCTAAGGTTATTTATTTATTAGAGGTATCTTTGGTTTTTTATTACTCAATATAAAGGTTTAAAATAAATAACTGTTTACCATTACCACATCCTAAAAATTAAAACGCCTTAGTTAAATATGTAACATCGTAACTTAAGATTTACTTTATTTTGTTGGTGACAAAATATATATTTTGAAACAATATGTTATTTGCTAACATCACAACCCCTCAACCACTTTTTAGTCTTGATCTGCTGTTGGATTAGTCGATGTCCAGCTTCTTGAAGGAGCCCTGGATGCCGAAGAGGTCTTCAACGGTGGTGGGCTTGCCAGGCCTCTTCGCTTGGTCTACTCGCCGCTTGTTCTCCTCGACTATGAACTGCTTATTGGCTTGGAGACGAGCGAACAAATCATCTGTGGAAAATAACAATCTTGAAGTTTTCACTAATGTAACTAATGTAATTTAAGATCTAGTTCTACGGAATAATTCTTTTAGTTTTGTCCCTTTCTTTGCCTATAACGATGATCTATATATGCTGCTATAGTAATTCTATATAATTATGTATTTTAGCAAATATAATTCGAATTATCTTAAATATAAGATTTGATTGATCAGTCAATAAGTAATTCTCGAAACAAGTAGATCTTGGCTGCACAACATGCATTAGTTTGAATGTTCGTATTAGTAATTGATTATATTCTTATTGCTTTGCTTACCATAACCTTCAATTCTTCAAGAAGCTTACCATGTATAGTCCTATGATCCTTGAAATCTCCTCCCTCTTCCTTCGGAAACACTGCCTTCGGGATGTGCTCGTACAGGCTCGGCGCGTTCGGCAGGTGAACGAACATCATGTCCAAGAGAGCCTTCTTCATGAACGGCTTCAGGAGCATCATCAGCTTGTCCATGAAGTAAGGAGCATTCATGAAGTGTACTCCTTTCAGTTTTACTAACATGCATTCCTGGAGAAACGTAGAACACAGAAATTGTTTTAACATCGTCACTAAAATTATCTTGATGTGGGTTACTATGCGGGTGGGGTCTTAGAATAATACGCCATATTTTTAAGTACTTTTGAATTATTATTTTTTTAAGTTTACTCAGGGTAGGCTCGAGCCCCTCGGTGGGGATGTTTATGAGCTGTTTATGATGACGATAAATTTGTTTCTTACTTCAAATGCTTTTGCGAGTATTTGCGAGAAATAATATAGGTAATTAATCATCTTCAATATTTACCTGTAGGAAGTAGAGCACCTGTCGAATAGCCATTATTTCCAACTTGGTAATATGTCCCATAACAGCTTGGTCCATGTCAATGATCAGAATAAACCTGCAAGATCGCGTGCTTTGATTACTTACTGAATAACTATGTCTGTTATGATCGGATGTAACGTTAGTACTATATTTTATAGCAAAATGGTGGTTCCCCAATGGTACTATTGTGTTCTAGATGCATGTGGTTCAACGTGCACTCTACAATAAACAACATAACAAAAGTGTGTACAAGGTAGTTTTCAGAAGGCACTCTTGAAAACAATTTGAATAAGGCAACCAAACTCTACATATTATTAATTAGTGGTGAGATATTTGGTCAAGAAACTAAATAAAAAAAGACGGACTAAAAAGTATGAAATAACTAGCTGTTCACCCGCGGCTACGCTTGCGTTGTGTAAGATTTTCCTGTGGGAGTAATACTTTTCTCCGTAACCAAAAACCAGGGTACAAACTATCTCCATTCCAAATTCCATCCAAATCTTCAGTATTATAAGAGTTAAAGCGGAACAAACATACAAAAATACTTCATAAGTTTTTTTCAATAGCTATGAAAGATTTGAATCGAAAAATGGGGGATATTATATATTACATACATCAGAGCTGCATTCAGAACGAAGATGCATACCAACCACATACCAACTGAAAAAGTACTAATGTCTTAAGAAGATGAATTTCATTACAACGCTTACCCAGGCCAAGTTCCTTCCTCGTACTGCCACAGATCGAAGACCATCATGAAGGTGCGGACAGTTTCCACGAAGTTGAAGTTCCTCGGATCATTGTCCAACAACCGAAGGTATATGGCCCTGTAGCCGTGAACTGTAGGAGTTGGAAGAACCGCGAATAGTCTGTGGATAAAAAGAGAAAAAATGTAAAAAATGTTTATGGTTCGATTCAGTTCTGTTCCAAACAACAAGATCAGGCCGGATGCGGATAACATAGGATCATGAAGAGTGGCGCAGTTGGGAAGATGATGATGATGATGATGACAGGTAGCTAAAATATATTCAAATTGTGTTCACAATAAGTAATGAACCATATTAAAGGCTAATTAAAATTTTCAGTGTCTTAAAACAGACAAAAATTTTGAAAGACATGGTTTACGAACTTACATAGAAGTCAATAAACTCGGCAGGATTAATTTAAATTTTACGGTACGGAAACATGGAAGTGAAACAGGTCCTTCAAGGAAAACAACATTCTAAAAAAATATATCTTAAAATCTAAAAAGTAAAATACTGAGGCAAATTCTTTAATTAGATCACTCACCTTTTGAAAATTACTAGATTTGTGGACGTAGAATACCTACTTATTAAAACTAAATAACGTTGCAACAACTAAATCATTAAAAAAAACTACCGAATCAATTTGCAAGACTTCTGCGACTATATTATAAAAGTTGTTCTATTTCATGAGCTGTGCTACCATCAGAGCTATTTGGCGCTATTTAGTTCACACGTTGTACAAAAACGTTGCAATTGTTAGATTCAGATAGACATCTCATAATGCAGTAAAGTGTTTTATTAATAGAAGGAAACAACTTGTACAAATCTTGGCTGACGGTCACTTAAAACAACGTTTTTAAATTATTTGCAATTAAACATTTATCTCTACACACATGCACTCCACAGTTTCATCTTATTTTGAATTTATAATTCATGGACAAATTCAAATCCATGGCAGAATGTTTTGAATGCAGTGGACAGAAACTGTTGGTTCCAGCTCGTGTCACAGATGTAGATTTGACAAGAACCTTATAACAATGTTAATTGGGTCACAGATAACAGACTTACCTACACTACTTACTACAGACTCCGTGGTTTAACTACTGTACTACTACTTTACTAAGCCTTTGGCTCTCATGGGTCTAGGTTCGAATTCAGGTTGGGGGATGCAAAAAATACTTAATGAGACTGCCCCATTTTGATCACGACTTTTTTTTCGAACGGATTAATCGCATTTACTACCTGGGCCCCGTTTCACAAAGCAACAATTCACTACTAACAAGCAATAATTTGATAATTATTCATTGCGTATCTAATTCGCTTAAACTGTAAGCCCTTATCGTTTTATCTCATTGTCTATGCAATGTACATACATCGAATAAAATTGTACTTGTAATTTTGTAACTTGTAGCTTCGTGAAACGTCCCCCAGAGTGGTAATAAAGCGGGTGCGAACTTGAATTTTGATCAGGAACATTGAACATTGAACATTGCATTTTTTATTTAGGAAAATATGTTGAGGCTATATTATATGCCTGTGAACTACAATTATTCCCCGGTTCTGGCTGTTAACTATGGAAAATAATCGGGTCCATGTCAGAGCCTTTTTTTCGGCTCCATACATACATAGACATCAGGGTTTGTGAGTCAGTTGTCAATCTACAACCCACTCGATAAGAATAATCTCCCTAACTGCAATTCCAAATCTTAAATGTTTTAATTCTGTAAAATTAAAAAAAAAGAAAAAAATATTTTATTTGCATAGAATAGGTGTACATGGTCTTATAAAGTAAAAAAGTTCTCTATTCCGCCAACATACATTAGCATGCAAAATAAAATAAGATTATAGTCTAAGTATTTAGTTCAAGAAATTCATGCACACTATATAGACAAAGATTTATAAGCCACTCTCTTAATTTTTTGATCATGCCATTAGTTGGACCTTCTTTAAATCTGTCTGGAATTTTATTATATACTCGAACACACATACAATAGGAACTTTTCTGACAGAGTGCAGTTTTTGGACAGAATCCGGGTACTAATCTATAAGGATATCTTTTAGTTCTAGGGTTAACATCCATCGCTTTTTTAAATAGTTGAGGATATTACGTGTGGAAAAGTGATCTTACAAATCCTTACATAGTGTCCATGACAAATTCAGCCCTCTTATCCAGCAGTCTGTCCTTGAAGAAAGTGGTGAAGAGACTCCGCAGCGTGAAGTGAAGATCCAGAACCTGCTTGGATACTTCGGGACTGCATTCGCAGCAGTGGTATACTATCAACAAGTCCAGGTCTGAGGAAGAAAATAATTTGTGTTAGATGCTGCATATAACACATTCAAGATAAAACCGATACTTTCCACGGTTCAGAACAGATCGTTGTGGAAATCATGGGAGACCTTTGTCCAGCAGTAGATAAAGTTATGAGTTTAAAAAAATATTGGTGACAAAGCGGACTTGTAATGAATGACAAATTCAAACATAGCGAATAGAATTGGGTTCATCATATTATCTAATCTGATTTCTAACTCCCAATGAAAAAAGATGATTGATGCATTATGTGTATCTGTTTGTATGTTTTTCTACTTGTAAAAGTCTTTGTGTCTTTTAATGACATCGCAGCTCCTGAATCGATGGCAAATTGATATACTTAATCCACCGCAGCATTTTTTTCTTGTCAGCTTCTTATTTTAGTAAATACCTTATATCTCAAACATCACAATTTTTTGTAGTGAACAACCACGAAAATCTTAAAACATATATTACCTTACATCTCCTACATTTTGGTTTTAAAAGCAGCAGTAAAGATTCTAGCAATTATGTCATCGGATAATGGAAGACTACGTGGTAGGAAGTATACATTATTGTGGAATGTACAATTATCACTCACTGATCTCGGATAATTCTTGCTGATGTTAGAGCAGAGTCACTGCTGTAATTACATATCATTATATTGGGATGCAACACTTAGCACTGCGCTTTCGTCACGTTAAGTAGAAACGATTCATGATGATGATCTCTTTCCAACCGGTGGTTCATAATCATCTTTTCAGCTGAAAGAAAAAGGCCTACCCCAAGGATTTCCGTTACGACTGCTCCTGTTGCGCTGCCCGCATTCACATTCGTCCATCCACCACGTGGGAGTCTATTTTTAGAGTACCTACTGTAATTTAGAAAAAGTAAATATTCGTTCCTTCAAACTAATCCGCATTGTGTTGGGCTACTCTACCAGAGAAGGCAGGAATTCTACTCATATTTTAGGCTGGACTTGTTTATTCTTTTCTTTATCGACACGAGAAGAAGTTTTTAGTAGCTTTTGTTATTTTTGAGTTTTTGTACTATGTTTTTTTCTCTTCTTTCTTTCTTTTTTCATTCGGTCAACTTCACAGATTGAAGTTCTTGTGTGTAGTTTTTTTCTTAGGGTTTGTGGTTCAAACGTACGGTAGCCAGCACATACAGCTAGACACTCGCATCGCACTACGAATCCCTACTCTACTGGCCGCCGTACATGTTGATCTCGATATTCAAAACACAGTAATAATTACATTATACTACTGGTGCTATTTATTAGTTCCTTAAAAAGTTCAATAGGTATTAGAAGTACTCACAATAATCATTGTCAAGTTGAAAATGACTGCTTTGCGTGACCAGCGACTACTATTGCTGACAAGGATGAAATCATTAATATTAATTCCAATTATAAGTAAGTAAGTAACACTCAACCTAACAATTAAACCTAATATTATCTGTCTGTAAATATAAATGGAGGAATTGACTGACTGACTGACAGAAACTACTGGGTCTAGAATCTTGAATTTGGTAGTTCGCAAAGTCCCTTTCTATGGGAAAAAAAGTTAATATAATGAAGCAAAGCCGTTTTAAATGAAAAACGATGCGGATAAAGTCGCGGACGGAGAGATAGTAACAATAATGTAGTCCTGGACCTAAGACAATGGTCGTTAATTAATATTTTTTATGACAGCACAGTGATTTAAAAGAAAACCTTTTAAATGTTTACGATGAACTTGTTAATCTTTTTAACTAAAAAAGGTTTCTCCGAAGAAATTCATATCCGCTTATTTACCGTAAGTAGGTCATGAATTTACATATTATTGTCTACAAGGTATTTTTATGTCATATTCTACTTGCTTTATTGTGTGGGTTGGGTACCGACCCAACTTTATTTTTAAAAACACGATATTGGATAAGGACATACTTAAATTGTTCTACATAGTACCTAGTATTAAAAAATGTGTACCTATAGACTTAGAAATTATAGCTAGTTCAAATTGGTCGGTACGCAACGTACTCGCCTCGTACGGGCCAATAGTTTACAATGCAAATTTGAGTATCAAAAGCAATAAATGATCTCATTATGTACCTCCTGATTCAGGCACTATAACATTAATGTAATGCTTAAATCAATTTAAATTCTTATTATTTGGGCCGTACGAAACGAACACGTCCTGTACCGATCATAAAGCTTATTTAGGTATTTATTTAAATGTTTTTGCTGTCAATTAAGTGTACCAGAAATGTACCATCCAATTATTGACTTAGTGAGAGCCTCCTTATTTGGTCAGTTAAAAAGATTTGACAAAATATTGTTATTAATATAGCAAGCAACTGACACTTAATTATTGTAATTGAGTGTAGGTAGGTAAATTAAAGTGTGTATTCATGAAAAAACAATATATTATATTTCTGAAAGTCAAAACTCGAATGTTTATTTTACCTGCTCAGACCGTCATACTCCTAATAACTTTATCATTAATGATAAAAATTTAATGAGCCTAAGGCTGCATTCAGGCAAGTGTGCAGACCTAAGGGTGCCTAGGCCGCCGTTTGAGAGCGAAATGTATCGGGGTCACCCCGTCCCCGATAAGGCAGAGCACTGAAAAAATTGCTAGATAGCGGTCGGCAGCAGAGGGCGGGTGCGGTTATCAGGTTATCCTACCTGAGAGATGTTCGGCGGGAAGGTGCGATTGCGTCTGAAGCCAGACCCTCAACTTCTGGATATCCTGAGGGGAGATGTCGGGATTTTTCTCGTACTCCTTCTCAATGGGGAACTGCTTCACGACTGACATGATATTAAAGCTGAAAACAATTTAAAACAAAATTGAAAACATTAAACACATTTATTTATTTATTTATTGTTTTAGGATTACCGACGAATGATGCACCTTTACAAATAATATTTTAAAGTACAAACATGTTAGATGCTCATTCAGTTAAAGGTAACCACAACATACACAGATATCTATATAATTCTAAGTGGTTCTTAAAATAGTTCTATGTCGCATTAAAGTTCACATTAAACATTATGAGCCATTCGTCATTTTGTCAGACATAAAAGTCGCGGGAAGCCACTGGATATTGTAGCGATCCTTGGCTGGGAAGCTTTTGTTCAGTAGTGGACGTGTTTCAGTTGAGATCAATGATGATGAGATGATGTGCAAAGTCAAAGTCAAGTCAAAAATACACATAAGATGTTATTACATCACTTAGATCCGTCATTACATTTTTTTGGGTGAGTTCACTAACACACTGGCGGAATCTGTGGAGAAGAGCTCACCGAAGAAACCAGAGCCAGTCGGAGGTGTATCTATTAGGACCACTGTCTCCTGTCTCCCATTCAGTAGGTTCGAACCTACAAACGTGTTTTCAATTCCAAATTCATAAATTAATTGGACGCTCTTACGGTAAAAGAACGGTTCCGGCAGTCGTTGTTTGAATCACACTATGGAGGTCTCAGGTTTGAATCCCGGTGGGGACACAATCAAACAATAATCTCTTTGAGAGACTTTCCCCAGTTAGTATTCGATATTATATGAAATAGGTTGCCATGGTTTATAAGAAAGGCTTATTCAGGATAGTTGGGAATATGGGTTTTTGTTTTATACTCAACTCATTTCGTTATTTTCAGACACCGAATTATAGTTGGAAGTTAGCAATAAAAAAACGATCTATCTGTGTCATGCGTACAAGCATAAACAAACACCGGATAAATTTCTTCATGGAATGCTCGAGTGCGCTTGATTAGGAAATTATAGCGTCGTGTGTGTGTGTTATACTCATCGCCGATCGTCACTGGGCATTGAAAGGTTCCAAACATTGCTGAGGGTGAATGAACTTATCTTTTTTAACGAATAAGAGCACCACATGTACAATAACTTCTTCTTTATTGTGTGGCTTGTAAAGTTGAAATCTTACTAGGGATTACTATACTGACACCCTGGCTCTTAAGCCCGGATGTCAGTATTATAGAGCCGCCAAAGGCCACTGACATGAATCGTGTACCTAAAGACTACTTCCATAAATACCTGCCGGGACCATTGGCTTGGCGTGCCTTTCGAAGCACGGAATTATCTTTCTTTCTTTCTTAATATTTATGAAGAGAAAAAAATAATAACGTAATCTGTAAAAAAAAATATCTAACGTGCAACTTTTCGGACTCTTGACCGAACTGGGAAGAGTCTCACAATGTTTTTTTTACCACTGTATCCTCGTCAGGATTCGAAACCGAAACCTTCGTAAAGAGAGCCGAACACTCTACCGCTTGGCTGTAGAGGGAAGTTGATCCCTGGAAGTTGTTGGTTGTTGAGTTGTTTGAAGTTGGTTGTTGAGTTGAGTTGTCTATTGATCAAGATCTTTCGATGGACCACGGATGTAAGAGGTTGGTAAGGGGAACGAGAAACCAAAATGTTTTAACAATTTTCACTAACCATGAAAAATTATCATACACTTGACTTACCTGATAAGAACTTTGTTAAAACAAGGGATAATCGTTTTAGTCTTTTCAATTCAATACAACCAAACTCGATAAATGAAAATATATTCATACGTTGAAGTTAACTTGAACTTAGTTAAAGGAGTTGTAATGTAAGACCACTAAGTAAGAAGTTTGACACAGCACTGAGAAGTTAGCACGCGATCGAATACGAAATGACTGAACCAAGTAACTAACCACTGACGCTTACCACTTTGATCCACTGAATACGTAAAGTCACGATCTTTCTAGTAAAGGGGTGAGCAGAACTTTAGTTGGCTCACAGGGAAATTTGGACGGATTCAGGTCTCTGCGTGCCCGAATCCGTCCAAATTTCCTTTCTTTTTTTTTTTAATTATTTTTTATTTTATATTTTCTACCGAAGATTTATGCAACGAGTGATACCAACGTTCGCCGACGCAATCAACTTATTTAATAGCAAAAAAGAATCTTATACTATACAATCGAACATGATACGATGATACATCAAAAGTAAAGCTACACAAACTTCGATAAAATATCCAATATTGTCCCGAAAATGTCATGCAAATAAAAATATCTTTAATATGAAATGAAAATGATTGATGAT
Source organism: Carpatolechia fugitivella (assembly GCA_951230895.1). Taxonomy (NCBI): domain Eukaryota; kingdom Metazoa; phylum Arthropoda; class Insecta; order Lepidoptera; family Gelechiidae; genus Carpatolechia; species Carpatolechia fugitivella. The sequence goes on along the minus strand of OX579666.1, from coordinate 13,134,425 downwards.
GACATTATTTAGTAGGTTACCTGAACCGCATGATATTAGGTAATATTGATATCAAGTGTTTTTTGTAAGTGGGTGGGTTTCGTACTCATAGGGCATTCTCATTATGGCACCATACAAGTTTTCAAACGTGAGTTTTTCAGAATTTTTTGTACGAACTACAAAACTGTTCAAATGCGAGTCGCACATACATGAAAGGTTAGTTATGTAATATAAAAATGGTTGGGTAAGCTATTCTATCTAGCAGTAGTAGTGGCACCCAGCAGCCACAATAGGAGCTACACAAAAACCACAAGTAGAACAAATTCTGTGCGAAATTGACACCGCTAGAACTTAGTGCTTTAGTTTTCCAACTTAGATATTTACGAGAAGGTAAGGATAATATTTTTGAAATGTATTACGAGGTCAACTTGCCAATTTGTACCAATGCAAATAAGTATAATAGAATCAAAGCAAATAATAATAATAATTGTCGCAGTTTGATTTTCCATTTTCAAAATAAAATGATGTAGATGTATGACCTATTAATGTAAGTATTTTTGGACTGTTATCCAATTAGGTACCATTTGAAGTCAAGTGTAGTGTATGATTGCATTTTCAGTAGGTAATCTCACGATATCTTTATTTATAGTTGCACACTTTTCATAGAGAATTTCTTTATTTGACGACAAATGTTGGAGGACTAGGTTACAGTGTTGACTCAGTTAAAAACGCCTAGTAATCGTTGTATAGCAACAACTAAACTAACACTCTTGTACCAAACTCTTATATCATTAATTTTTCTATCAGGCAACTTCACTAAACTTGTACGGTAAAAAAATTATATTATGTAGAATAATCTTGACTATAGGTACAATTCCAGTAACAACAAAAACACTATCAGTGTGAATAACAATCAAAATATTTTTAATTCTTTAAAATACCTCAAATAAAAAAATAAAAACACTGTTTCCGCCCGGGATCGAACCGGGGACCTTGTGCGTGTGAAGCACACGTGATAACCGCTACACTACGGAAACTTGATATTTGGAGCTGAAATTGTCTTAGACATGCCGTATCACAATAATATATTTGTAAAAAATAGCTGAAGGTCGTAAACAACGATAGTAATTATTTATAGTCCTTTCGACGCGTCGAACCAGAAACGCGAATTACTGTACACGCAAAGGCCCATATTTTCAACAGCAAACTATCAGATACTAAAGTAGGTAAATAAGTTATTAAAAACATAAAACTAAACTTAGCTATGCGGGAACTATCGTTAGAATTAGAACATCAACTCGCGAAATAGAATAATAATAGCTGTTCTAAGTCGTGCTCGTCATTATCTCAATGAAATCGAAAGCGGTTTTAACTAGTGATGGGAAATGAAAAATCGATACATACAATAAAATACCAATAAAATTATTATAATAGCCTTTTTATTGCACCCCGCTATTAATAATATCATGCTGGTTACAAACTGCCCATCAAATATTTTGACCTAATTATTATTGTATAAAGCTTAAAATAAGTATACAAAAGAAGAATTTGAAAGAAAATACAATCTTCCCTGACCTTATAATTTGAGTAAGTGTAGACAGTCACAATGAAAAAACGTCACACTACGGTTTACTCTACGGCTATGACTACGGTGTGCTACGGCGGCGTAGCAAATGTAGCAACCACGAGAACATAGAGCTGTTTGGGTACGTATATGAATTTTCGGATCTAAGTGATGTAATAACATCCTATGAAAATAAATAATTTTGACTTTGACTTTGACTTTGGTAGGTACCTCAAAGCTTGCCTCATACTCGTAAAAGATATGAATACAATAGTTATAAAGATAAGAATTCAAAGCAAAAGATAAGTAATGATATCAAGTCAAATCAACAACGGCCCGTTACAGTCCACTGCTGGACTATGAGCCTCCTCCACTTAAGTGTTTGGTTTTGCCATAATCTCCACGCTTGGCAGGCGGGTTGGAGATCGCAGATTAAAGGTTACTGTATCAGAGAGCGCTGCTGCCCGTTCCCTGTTCAATGTGTAGTCCCTAAGTCGCCTCTTACGACACCCACGGGAAGAGTAGGGGTTGGTGACAAATGTATTCTACTCTGCCGTCAGTCACCACATGGCATATAAGTAATGATAAGATTAGGATTTTAAAAAAATAAGTGATTAGAATAAGGTAATTTTTTTTGTTTGTTAATATTCCACCTGGTCTATAAAACAGTTTATCACAGATTAAAAATATTAACAAGCGTCTCTCTGTAACATCACTAGTACAATACGACGAGCTTCTTCGTGAGTCATTCATTATATCACTACTACACAGACACTTCCAAACACAATTCAAAGTCCATTGCGTGACCAGCACACGACTCTATAACTATTTTCTTTTACTTTCAAGTAGACTGCGTATTGAACATCAAACCGTGTTTATAGTAAGACGCTGTGTGTTATAGTAAGACGCTGTGTGACCGTTAGAGACGGAAAGTGGCCCCGTGCGAATTGGGCCACGACTGGCCACCCGCCGCAGGTAACTCGATATTGTACTTGTGATTATGTCATTTAGTTTTGGTGTAACAGTGGGTAATGTTTAGGAAGGGTTTTTCATTTTATCGTACAGATTTACACTATTAACTAATAATAATAAATGTGATTCACTTGGCTTAGGCCCGTGAATTACATAAAATACCAGCTCTTTAGTTAGATGCTGAGATGTCAAGGACATATAAACACAATAATAATAATAATATATTTATTTCAGGAAAATTCCCATATAACCTAAACCTTAACAAAATGTTTGTTAGTCCATTACTCATATTTGTGGTTAGTTATTAGGTGAGTACTTGTTAATGAAATGAGTCCCTGAGGGGCGAATAAGGACAAATGCATACAACTTTTGAGATTCCTCACGATTGTCTATATATCATAGTTATAGGTTAAAGTAACTATACATTTCCTACACGCACTCACTACTCCGTTTCCGTACACTGTTTCGCTATAAAAAGAAAGGTTGTCTGGAAGAGATCGCTATTAGCGCATTTGCGCATATTTTATAAAAAAAAAATCTCTGTATGTCTCATATGTGTTATGTAATAAAGTGTTACTTACTTACTTATGTGTGTGTGGACCGATAAACCTCCCTGTTTTCAAAACAAAGTTCCCAAGTTCACAACATTGAGACAAAATTGTAGACAAAATTAAGCTATTTTCAACGTTCAAAAGACCAGACGCTCTAACATTCCAAATATATCTGCAAGTATCAATTTAATTTTAACGATGTAAATATCAGTAACTAGTTAATGTGTTGCCAATTTCTTCAAAACGGCCACCCACGCTTTGTCCTAAAAAAATTGCAGTAATTCGCTAATCGTTGCAACTATCACTATACCGAAATGTTATAGGTACAGTTGTGGACAAAAGTATCTGTCTAACGTTTGTGTACTCACTACTGTTGACAATTCTTTTTCTTCTTTTCGAATCGATGGTTTCAGATTTTGGTGGCCCAGCATGCAACCACCTGACGAGCATTGTCAGTCGCCTGAGTCGCCTCCCACAGGTCACGTAGCGTGCTGGTATAAGGGCAATGTTAACAATGGAATAAATCAAACAAAAATGTTATGAAACACAACCTGATAGGAGGATGAACCTGTGTTGTAGGGGCGAAATATAAAAAAATGATTCCATATACGAGTAATAAGAAAACAATGCACATCGGGCGTTCGGCTTTGTAGTGCTACGTCTCTCTCGCACATAGCACTAACAGATTACTCTCTATGTCCGATGAATTTATTTACAGCCGGGACTTGTAGTGTGCTTGTAGTCACTATCGCGACTAATGGCCGACGGATTACGACAGGTGGAGATGATCGACGATAAACGAAGGCGGTGCGAAAATTCTCGAAGCCTAGATGCTAAAATATTAAAACGTAAGACATAAACAAATAAATAAACACAACAACTTTTCACACAACTTTTCAACCAACCAAGAAAAGAAACCTCAACAACTCGACTTTCTTTTTAACTTTTCTTTTCTTTGTTGTGCTTGCGCCATAAATAAATATATACTTTTATGCATAACTACATAATAATATATCGGTGGTATTTATTACTGTACTCAAGTGTACATATTGCGTCACCACTAAATAACTATACTAAAAAATTAAATAAGCAATATACAACATGTGCTCCAGTTTTATAGCTACGTTCACTATACACTGATAATTGCGAGGTTTTAGTTACTCGTACGAGTTTTCTCAGATAGTAATTGAAGGTCGTTAATGCAAATACAGACGCAAGCGCAACATGAAGATGCGGATCTAGAAAGTACTTATCTAATGCTTAAGAGCTTGCTATATAAAACTTTGGGAATAAAGTGCTTTTGGTATTGTTATATTATGCGTAATGTCGAGTTGGAAGATATTCACATAAGAGCGAGTTGAAGGTTGTGGATGAGGAAAGCGGGTGATCGTGCGCTTTGATGTGCCCGAGGGGAGGCACACGTCCAGCAGTGGACTGCAATAGGCTGATTGATTGATTGAGATGAAGGTGCACTGGCAGACGCAGCAGTGTGAGTAGGATCTTCGATCTTGTGAAGGTCGCGGGAAACCGCTGGATGAGAGCAGCGTGGGACTGGTCTTCGTGGAGATCCTCGGAGAGGCATTGGTTCAGCAATGGACATTTTCCCTGAAAACTATTGTGTTGTTTTGGCATGCACTTAATAAGGAAAGTAGTGGAACATCCTGCTGCGTGCGTATTACCTGTAAACCTCGGTGTCTTCGAAGCGACGGAGGATCAGCGTATTTCGGAACCTCGTCGTCACTAACCATCTCACGAAGTTTAAATAAAACGCGATCCTATCAAGTAATTGGAAATAAAAATAGCATTGAAAACTGCGAAGTTCAAAATACTTAATCTAATTACACACATAAATCAGATAGTACTTACTTATTATTTTAATATATTTAATAATAATGGCAGATGAACTAATCTTATTAAGTTGCTTAAGCTTAAGGAGATACATTGATATTAATTTCTGGAAATTAAGAGCGAAGTAGCCGAAGTCGGTGACTAAAGAGAAGCTGAGACTTACAAATGACATTTTGATTTTAAACCTTACTTGTTTTTAGAGCATGCTCAGTTCGATATTTTTTTGAGCTCGTAGAGAGACAATGTCGCCCTTAACCATGTATAATTTATGGTCTTGCTGCCTGCTAAATAAATTCTACAAATGTTAGTTATTTTATATTAACTATTCGATAATTATCTATAACCATGCACTAACCTATAATTAGTGGAGTTATCGGGCTTACATCTAGCAACCGTTGCTCAAAGTGTACGCGAGTGCTCTCCAAATGTCAGGGCGATCTGCGGACATTCAGAGTCGGACCGAATATACGGCTAATAGGAGCAAAACCAAATGTCATTGAGTTTGATAAAAGGGTATGTATAGTCCGCGTCAAGTAAAAATTACGCCGGACTAAAGGTGTGTTTGCTTGCGCGTGGGCAGTCACGTACCGCACCAGATGTGGCAGCAGACTACAAGTATGTAATCTTTCTATTTCCTATTTACGAGTAGAAATATAGTTGCAGACTTGCAGTTACAGTTCGTAAATCTCGACCGATTCTTGTGAATTTTTGTGAAAAGAGTCAATATTTCTTTTTTATTTTGATTCATTTTTTCGATTTTTTTCAAAATGGCGGAGATACGGGCGTTGAAAACGTAAAAAAAGTATATTTCAGCCATCTGAAAAATATTCTAAATTATCGCAAAACTTTTTTGTCATCCTTTTTAAAACGCATAAACTTCAAGGGGTCAAAATAATGAAAAGAAAAAAAAACGTAAAAAGACAGATTTTCGAAGTCTACTGCTCACAGAGTCACAATTATAATAATTAATAATGTAATGTTTTAGCCCACTGTACGCAATGTCAAGACATCCCCTCCACACTTCCAGCAGCGTGGTTTTTACGCGACGGGACGGGAACTATACTAGTAGCACGAAATAACAGCGACCGACCGAGCCGAGTTGTAGAGCGCTGCACTCCTTACGGAAGCTCTAAATTCGAATCCCGTTGGGGAGACTGTCAAATATTGGAGTAATAAAAGGAAAGAATATAGCATTATTAGAAAGAAAATATAGCTCTAGTTTGCACCTCTGGGGATTGCACTGATTTTAGGTTAAGATAAAAAAACATATTTCGGTTACTATGTGAGAAGAACCTTTATAAAATTAGGTCTAGAAGGAAAATTCCTTAAGCACTGCATTATGTCACAGATAAGACTCTAAGCAGGTCTTAAGTAGGTCTTAAGTAGTAATTCTTTCTCAGAACTGGGACCTAGACCGGACTCGGACTGACCGCTCTAATCTGCGCGTGCGCATGTGGGCCTAGAGCGAGGCAACTTGAACCTTATGTGCTTGCGATAGAGGTGTCGGTAATGGTGTGTGTGATCGAATAGTCAACGTAGTACTATATTAATCACACGTGTGGTTTCACAGGGCTGAATTCATATTTGGTACGGTTCGCAAAAACGTTAAAAAATAAGCCTTTTAGTCTACCAATTTGGACGTTAGCGTGGTCAAGTTGTTGACCTTTGGGTCTGGTCAGTTTAACCCTTAAATGCATGAGTTTTTATTCTTTTATGATACTTGGTAATTGAGGTTGTTTTTGATCCAGAAAAATGGGATAAGTAAAAAATATATTTTAGTAAAAAATTATATATATATATATATATATATATTTATCGTTAAGTTAAAAATAATGCTGTGTTTCGGCTTTTTCTTTTACTTTTTTATTTTTTTTTTAAATAAAGAATTGTTTTTTCCCAACTCAATACAGTTTATTTGGTATCAATAGGGCATTTGTAAGTATTTTTTTTATTATTATTTAAATTTGGAATTCCATTTCTGACTTCATTTTGGCAGCAAATTCTACCTACCTTACAAAAAAAAAGTGAATTTGTTTGGTACTATAGAAGATCACCAAAGTTAGCTAATAAAAACAAAAAAATATAAAAATTGATAATAAAAAATAAATATTAATAAAAAATGTTTAAATTTTGTGCCGAAAGGGGGACCGTATGATGCATTTACCAGGTTTGGCTTGAACCCCTCGGTGGAGACGTGTTATAGGACGTAGGAGCTGATTATGACCTGTTTTTGCTAGTTTTACTTGTTTTTTTTTTAGTTTTTAATACGCGAGTGTTTCCATTTGAAACGTTTTTTATTATATACTATTATTTATAACATTATTTCACATAATATAAAGAAAGTTGCCTTTATTTAAAAATAAGACGTATATTGCTGGACAATGATCCCAGTAACACAAAAATTTACTTAAACATAAAATACTGTAGAAAATAATGACATAAGTAGGTAGTAATATGTTTTAAAAATAATCCTAAGAGCTTTCACGGCTGATTATAGCTTATGGGCACAACACTTGTTTTTTTTTCTGCCCGTCATTACAGCAGCAAAGCTAAACATTTACACAGCTCTGTTTTGCTGGCAGTCAGTACCCCCCATAAGCTGCACACATGGCATATGACGCAAGCGGCGGGCGGTGGAAAGTTGCTCTGCAGACCAGCCGGTAGACCCATCAGGAACTCGTTACCGCACGCGCCGCGGGACCACTGCGTCACTGTGTATAAAAGTACTCTCTGGTCACTGTCGCTGCTTCAACCCAACACCTGATCACTGGTGATGTGTTATTTTATTAACGCAAAACCTAAATTATATGAACTGGATGACTGTATTTGCGACTGCCTGAAATTCACAAGCGAAAATTATGGTATATATGATTTTTTTCATAAAATTAGTCATTATTAGTTAGTCACGCGAAAACTTTTATATGTTTGATTTGTTTTTACACGGCATCGGTTCAGCGTACTTTTACCGCAAAAATCACACTAATATTATAAATGTGAAAATATATTTGGATGTTTGATCCGCCTTCACTCTTAAAGTACTTAACGGATTTGGATGAAATTTGGATTGGAGATAGTTTTTACGTAAAAAACTCTTATTCCCACGGGAAAATCATACTAACACAACGCGAGCGTAGCCGCGGGCGGACCGTTAGTAATTAAATAAAAAAATGAAATTTTATTTCAGACGAGTTGACAGTGTTAGGATACAAAGCGTTAGTTAATGTTTTTTTACAACTAGAATTTCACAGCCGGACCCCTGACCTGCAGTACACCTGAATTATCTGGAAGGTTGATAGAGAAGCAGAATAAAATAAACTAAATTAATTTATTTATTAATGCATGAATCGTTTATTAACTTTCGGATGTTACATCTCTTAGTTTCGTCATTACATGTTTTTGGGTGAGTTTACTGCTGTTATTAGCTGGGGGAGGACTTCCAGCAGTGGACGTCTTTCGGCTGAGATGATGATGATTAGCCGGTTGCTATTAACGATCCTGAATAGGAAAATGGAAAGTCAGTTATTTTACAATTGACCAGATTTAGTTGCCTAAGTATCCTACTAATATTAATTTGGATGTTTGTTGCCGAATCAAGCTTGAACCACTGAACGGATCGGGATGAAACTTGGCACACATATAGGTTAGGTCCTGGAATAGGACATAGGCTACTTTTTACCGCGGTAAAACACTTCATTCCTACGGGAAAACTCATTTAACGCGGGTGAAACCGCGGGCGGAAAGCTAGTATCTAAATAAAGTATTATGTCAAATCAAATGATGCGATTTTTTTAAAGTCGTGCTGTTTAATTTCGTTATTGTCAAGTAGGCCAAATAATTGAGATAAGATATTGTTTTATTGTAAGCGTAGTGTCAACACTCTGTTACAATTCAATCGGATAATAAAAATCTTGCAAAATTGTGCGAAATAAGATAAGTATTAATTTAGATGTCTGTTGATATTGTGAAAGGTTATGAAGTCAATTGAGGTTTATAACTAAATTAAGGGTTTTTATTATTAATGTAAGTAATCCGTATATTATTGCAAGTAGCACCAGTAGCTAGCATGATTGACTACATAGATTTTGAAATGTTTGGAATCATTACTGTAATATCGTGTGGATTGTAGGTCAACAACCGACCCTACAAACCCTAGTGTAAGTGTTAAAAAGCCGCCAAAGGCCAATGACATAGACATGTAACGACTACTTACGACTTAACGTGCTTTCCGAAGCACGAAATCATCTTTTATTTCGGACAATCAGTTGATGCAGCCTGCTATGTCCTAGACGAACAAGGAAATACTCATAGAGAAATTTTTGTTTGACATTTTCGCCAAAAGTTGACGCAACGTGGGTCCCCCACAAGGTGGACCGACGATCTGGTGAAGGTCGCGGGAAGCCGCTGGATGCGGGCAGCGCACGACGGGTAGCTGTGGAGAACCTTGGGGGAGGCCTTTGTCTAAATCTGGCAGCAATCGACGTCTTTCGGCGAAGTCGCCACCGGGACTCGAACCTGGCACTATTGTTCCAGTCAGCCACGTAGGATACCAAGAGCTTGTGATATGGTTCATTATATGCTGATAGCGCAGGACCGGTCGTTGTGGAGGTCGTGATGCCTTTGTCTAGCAGTGGATGATAATGAACGAATAGTTAGAAGTCGATGTTTAGGACCAATGGCTTATACTTTCTAATCAATGTCATAAGATACTAAAATATCTATGCGACGCCGGTATCCGAACCAACGACCTTCGTTCAGAAAGCAGCTAACTCATCCTTTGCACCATTAAACAAGAAATACCTAACAAAAAAGCAGTCGGAAACCATAACAGCAGATTAGAGCAATAAAAAATAACTGTTATATAAGCGAAACCACCGAAAAACATCAGCCTTCGCCTTGGAGCGGACTGCGCGGGCGCACTGAACTGTGTCATCACGGTATGGTTGTAGCTAAGGAAACTGCAGTGTTTTGATGCACCTGAAAGAGTTTTGAAGGTTCTGTTGGAAGGTGCGTAAATGATGCGCAATGATGCAACAGCCTCCGTACCTTAGTGCCAGATTGACTCTAAGGTAAATACGAAAGTCCTGGATTCTAAGAACTTTGTGATAATATTATACCTGTACTAAGTATACGCCTCAACATCATCAACAATAGCTCATATACATCCCCATCAAGGGACTTGAGCCTACTCTGAATTAGGGCGATCACGCTGGCCCAGTGCGGGTTGGTCGACTTCACACACAACCTTTAAAATTAATCGCAGGAATGTGCTAGGTTTTCTCACTATGATTTTCTTCACCGTAAAAACGTCGAATAAATGGATTCGAAAACATTGGTGAGGATCGAACCCGCGTCTCCTGAACCGTAGGCTAGTCATCACACCATCGACGCTCTTATGGACGAAGTATGCAGATTACAAATAGTATTAACGTATTAAGGTTGTAAAATAAAAAAAAGTCCTACTACCCAATGAACTTCTCGGTATAACCTCCTAGTCCCCGGCGGCGACCCCGCTCGCTACGTTCTCTGCGCAGACGCCGACACGCACTCCGACTGCAGAGCGCGCCGACGCAGCGCGCACGCGAAACGCACCACTTCTACGCGCGAAAACCACGCGGACTCAAATAGATTTTTTTTTTTCGGTTTTGATACTGGTCAGTTTTGTGTGTGTTGTGTTTTGAACGAGATAAGGTAGGTTATTGTTTATTATATTTTTGTATTGTTGCTGAGGTATTTTTTTTAAATACTGTTCGAAAACATTTTTTTGTACAAAATTATCTTTAATTTATAGATTAATTATCATGAACGACGATTTCTTCCGCATCATTATTACGCACGAATATTACGTATGAACTAAATACATTGGTAGAAACAAAACTAGGTAATATTAAAAATAATCATTTAAATACATAAATATTCTTTATTAACTAACATCAAAATTATGAATTAATTTTAAACGAAGTAATTGATAACGAAAAAGACAAGATTACAAATACATAGTTAAAAATCTCGTGAAACATAATTATAAAAAACATATAGTTAATTATATCAGATTCAAATAACTTGTAAAACATAGAGTTGTTGATATCAGATTCAAATAACTTGTAAAACATAGAGTTAATGATATAAGATTCAAATAACTTGTGAAACATAGAGTTAATGATATCAAATTCAAATAAGTTGTAAAACATATGAGTTTACGCGATAGTTTACGCGTATTTGGTTTTGGATACTATACATCCACTTACCAACAAAAATAGGTACTTTATCTTTAATTTAGAAACACCTTGCAACTACATCCTTTGACCAATTTAATAAGCTAATTACCAAAACAATAACACAACATTAAAAAATAATAACGTTTAAAATCGTGACTGTAGGCAAAGGCACTTCGCCATACAGCCGCTGGCTGGCTGAATAGGAAGACCGTCCGACCTCGGGCCTTTCAATCGCCACTCTATTCTACAATGCATAATGCACTCGACTACGAGTTTCATGAAGCCACTATGAGTCACAATAAGAACTTTTTTTAATAAAAATACTAAAAGATATCGTAAGAATTACGTTACTGAGTCTGAATATAGAGGCACAGTGACATAGTACCTATTTATTGACGAAATCTCTTTAAAATTAGAAAATGTTATAAAACATACAACCTCTTTACCGTAACATAAAACGCCTATTTTTCAAGAAACAAAATCCAAAGTATGAGTGAACATAGCTGTAAAAACGTGCTTTTGAAGGTGCGGTCGACAGTATCATGAGAAATAAATCTCCATTACAGTCTCATTCATTCATTCAGTCTCCATTGTTTTTAATTTCAAACTCTGGTCAATAAAACCATACTTATTTTTTAACCTAATTTTATTTCAGTGCAATAACTTATCTAACATCCTTTGATTCTAACCTCGGAGGTTCTTCCGAGATTCTAACACAATTTTAATACTGTACAAAGGGAAACAATGCACTTTGACTTGTAAACCACTTATCTGTGGTAAGATATCTATCTCCCTGATCCCATCGGTACCCAACACAAAGGTTATGCCCTCCTGCGATACCAGTGTACAGTCGCTTACCCCGGTCATGTATACAATTTTTAAAAATACACCAAATCCAGCATTCTACTACGTACGATAATTTTGAGTTTCATCTTTGTCAAATAAAACAAATATACTACACGATGCTTGATAAGGTTTAAAAAAACATATTACACTATCTTGCAAAGAAAAACATCATGTAGAAAGTTGCATAATATTTGGAAAGAAAAATAATCTTTTCAGAATAAATTGCTAAACCCCTCGTGATATAATTAAGAAAACAGGATTTTTACGAAAGTCCTAGACGATTGAAAACAACAAAATAAATAAATAAACTTGATAGAGAAGAAAAATCCGTTGCTCAAAAATTAAAAGTTGATCCGTGCTTATGAAAATCCGTTTATCATCAACGTTAATGACCATCTTAAAGGCCATCCTTGGGTCCATACCCATCTTGGTGGATTAGTGAGTTCAATCATCTACTTAAAGACTCGATGTGATGATGATAAAAAATAACCAGTTCTATAAAACTTCAGTCAGCTACTGCACTATAAAGTACGTATTTACGGAGCTTGCCATGTGGTCTATTGTTTCCACAATATACTCGCCCGGTTACATCTGCAGTTGGGCAACCAAATTGTTGTGCTATCTTTATTAATTGTAGGATATCTTGCAGATGCATATCTGAGGCAGAATCTGGATTTTTCCGAGAGATAATACGATCTTGCATTTGCAAAAATAACTTTCTCTTCAATAAAATTGTACCCATTACGTATTTCTATACATCTTCGAGAAACATATATGCAAATTTTCGATAAATGGGCACTGCTTAATATAGGCTTTCCTAAAGATCGAGAAAACAGATGTAAAAAGAAAATGAAAGCGGAAAAGTGGTTGCCTACTTTCCGCGAAGAACTTGTTTATAATTTTGGCAAGACTAGTATCATAAACTAATATTAAAGTTAGTGTTGTAAGTAATGTGCGTGCAATGATGCGCGCGCGCTTGCCTCGGCGGCGCGAGCTTTTCCGCCCGAAGCGTGATCTGACACGCGACCCAGCAATTTGGCAGTCAGGGTTGGTGTAAGTCCGTGTAAGTTTAAAACTCTCTTCACATCAGCTGGACCAACCAAACACGAAGTGCCCTTAGAAATTAATGATGATGCTCAAGTTCGTTTAGCAGAATCAATATTTGCAGGAGAAATGTGCTCAGAAGTTGGTTATAAATAGTATTGAGTGCACTTGCCTATGCGCGAATGTTTAAATATCCTGCGCATCTGACCGCTTCCGTATAGTATTGATTAAAATTGTTTTTTTTATAATGTACCTGATGGATCTTTAGAAAAAAAAATAGTAATAGAGATAACTTAGAAAGCTCAATAAGAAACAATTTAACAACACTTGGTTCCTTCTTGGTACTACCATGAATCCAGCAAAGGGTCATTCCATGTCAGTTTTGACAACTGATGTTTAAAGATCTTAGAACATGAATGACAGGGTCTTTCCGACTGGAGTGACGTTCCGAAATACAACAATGGCACGTTAAGCAACGAGTCGTAATGTAGAACAGCGAAATGATTCCGTGTAAATTATAACGTTGTTATTGTTTGATGTCAGCTAAGATGTAGTTCCGGTGCCTAAGTTTTGCAGCTGGAAGTGTCAAAGAGTTGTTCTCCGGCTTATTTCTCTCCTTGCTCTTTGACTAACTTTTGGGGTTCTTCCCCACATCTTTCCGTGTATCTACAACGTGCTATCCTCTCGGATGGTAACTCAGCCCGTGAAACTTAACAAATTTTGTTTTTGAACTTTTCGGACAGTCAATAATAAAAATGAATAGTTCATAAAACTTCGGTAGATGGCGTTGACGATTCATGGATCCGAAGAAATCCGGCGAGTCACTCAGGGCCATAATAAAAAAAAACCACGAAGTACGCCTGGCGCCGTAACTTATAAAACGCATATCTATCGTCTTAATTAGAACTATTATTTTAATTGTTAAAGAGCTGTCAGAAAATCCCACATTGACTCGGCAAGCTGGTGAGAATGCATGAAAAATGAAAAAAAAATGCGATTTCGGAAAAGTTCCAGAACAAAAGTTGTTCAATTTCATGAGGTGAGTTAGCACCCGAAAGGTTTTGTGTTATTTCACTAACATGTTGTATGAAGCCATACAATTTAAAATAATAATAATAACTGAAGAAGTTTCCCCAAATAATATTATATCAACAAAACTACCTATTATTAATATTAATATTATTATCGCAAGAGTCTATTTTTTTTATTATTATTATTTTGTGAATTGAAATCACACTGAAATTAAAAATTATTTATTTTAAGGATAATAATAATATGACATAAAATAAAGCCACTGGTATTTAAACTAGATAGAAATATTATAATAATTATGATATCGGCCTTACATTCTAACTAAAATCAAAAATTACTTAACCTTGCAAAAAATGCGTGTCGAGTAACTAGGAGTGTTCGTAACTTACAACAAAGTTGATCTTGCTCAACTGTCCTAATCGCTCGTAAACACCCGGCCACGAGACTCGCACATCAAATTCGTTGCGGTCCCTAGCGTGGCTTAACCAACGAAGTAATTTAACTCAGTGTAAGTTATAGCATATAGTATAACAATGGGCCCGATTCCTGCAAGCCAGGTCTAAATAATACACGTGAGGTATATACAACGTGTTACAAAAAATACCAAAAAAAAGAATATGCTTCATCACAAGCATTTAATCAAAATTTTCCCATCTCTAGTGTCATTTGACACCTAAAATATAGACTATCGATTCTCAGAACGGAAAAGTATTTGTACACCATTTGTGCCTACTTTTTTAAAAGAGATGTACTTAAATCAATTTATGTTAGAAAGTATTTTCTTTTTTGCCTTCATTATCTTATTTACGTATTTACAAACATATACACTAATTTGAAATATTTAATTCATTATTACATTAATTTATTATTTCATAACAACAAAACTACAAAGCTTTTTTTATTGACTTCTCACATTCATTAAATGCACAAATTTATTCTCGATCACTACAACCGATACATCTAACACTTAATATAATGTATATTCCACAGGGGAAGTACACCTGGGGTTCTGGTGACCTGAAGTACAGACTCCCGTCTATTTCAGGCACCAGTCTCCACATGTACCTTAGTATACGGAAATGTATAATTAAGATTGTTGGTTTAGTTTTAAGGTTATTTGTGGAGAACTTAAATAAATATTTTTATTATTATTATTATTTATTTATAGTTTTTTTTTTTTTTCATTTTGAAATTAATTGTTCTATTGTGAATGTTATGGTACAAGTAGTACGTAAACATTTTTAACTATAGCGGTAAAAATAGGCACATTGACCTAAATTCACATATCTGGTCCGAATATTCTTTGACACAGCTGATCACTAGAGATGGGAAATTTTTTATTAAATGCCTTTGATAAAAATATTCTCTTTTTTGGTATTTTTTGTAACATGTATAGTATAGCAATAATTAAGAAATATAAAAAAAAAATTGTAGGTTCGCAATACAGCATGAAATTTACATCGTTTTGTTCCCGCCGTGTAGTGATAGTACCCGTCAAACAGAACAACTTTTCACGAAAAAAAAAATTCCTGCGGCAAAAAAATTTTTGGTCTCTCCATACAAAGTGAGACTCCCGAGCGACCCATTTTGTATGGAGAGACTAAAAATTTTTTTGTCACTGGAATTTTTTTTTTCGTGAAAAGTTGTTCAGTTTGACGGGTACTATCACTACACGGCGGGAACAAAACGATGTAAATTTCACGGTGTATATCGCTTCATGCTCTTGTAATCATGCTCTTCATGTCCTGGTTTGTTCCTTATTGAATTGACCTTACAACCCACACGATGATGATGAATCCAAAGTTCGCCCGACGACCTTTTGGCAGAAAAATACTGCAAAGAAAAATCTCATTTTAATTACGTCATCGGGTAGCAAAATGAAACCCGTGCCATTCGAAAGTTCTAGTGATACTGCTTATAAAAAATTGGGTTGCCGGCCCTATACCTGGAGGTTTTCTTAGTCGGCCGATTTTTATGTTCGAACTTAAAAAGTAACGGATGTAAGAACAACGTGGAAATAAGTCGGATTGAGGTTAATTTTAATATTGATTGTGATTATACATAATGTTGTGTGTGGGAAAAGTTAGGTGTTGTCCACGTGTACGGAACAAGTTGTGGTTCTGGTTAGCCATTGCGAATGCTGCTTTATGTTATGATTGGTTAGGAGCGTCGGTGGTGTGGTGGATAGGGCCACTGCTCACAAGGTGCCGGTTCAATCCCCACCACGTGCAACCTCAAGTGAAGTTGAGCAAGCAATTTGAACTATGAGCATCTCATGCGTACAGGCAGATATAGGTATATTAATCACCACCAACAGCTCATATACGTCCCCACCGGGGGGCTCGAGCCTACCCTGAATTAGGGCGATTAGGCCCGTGCGGGTTGGTCGACTTCATTCGCAACCTTTGAATTTCTTCGCCGGAGTGTGCAGGTTTCATCATGATGTTTTCCTTCACCGTAAGTCCATCGAATAACGCACATTTAAATTGGAAATTTGAAAACACATTGGTACGTGGTGGGGATCGAACCCGCGTCTCCCGGACGGTATATTAATAATAATAATAACTTTATTTATTTCCACACCACAAGAAAAATAATTTTAACATACACCAGAAACAATGTCGTGTTCTTGTGGAGGGCTGATGCCTAAGCTAGGTTTATATATAAACCTGTATTATAGGTCATCAGGCCTTCCCTCACAGCACAGTAAACTTAGTGCACTAGAAATGCTAAATTTAGTGTAGATATAAAAAGTATAGTATTATAAATATTACATGCAAATTTGAAAATATACGCCAAAGATTGTGTTTGATGATTATTTTTGTTGTTTTTGATATTAATAATATATTCCAAATCTCTATTTCTAGCAAAGTGGTAATTTAGCGGGTGCGAACTTGCGCGGGAGCCAAGGCTCGGTACTCGTATTTCAAACTAGGTATTACATAAAATACATTTTAAGGTTTGTTTTTTATTTTATCGATCGAAATTACTATCGCAAGTGTAGATTAGGTACTATTATAGATACTAAATTACTAGCTCTAATTAATTTCGTTCATAAAACCATAATCACAAATTTTACGCGCATCGATCTCCCTGAGAGCGTTACGTTCATAGTAATTATTTATAAATTACTTAATCCATATCAATTTTCATATAGTAAGAAGGCTATATAGGGTTCTTTTTATATAGGTACGTAACTATATTTAAATATGCATTTAAACCATGTACATTCTTTTCTCAAGAAAAGTGAGACAAAAATTAAAACTCTAATAAAAAAAAACTGTATAATTCTACTTTAAATAACTTTAATCTTTAAATTCAGCTCCATAAAAGTGCTTTTTGTAGGAAGGGTCAATTTCTTTAATGTCTTTCTTTTTGGTAAATGAAACAGCCAGAATACCATCATCACCCAACATTAATATATGCGCATAGATTAAAAAATACCCTTTATAAATAATAATAAATAAATAAATTCATTTGTTTCGTTATGACATATACATTTCAGTTTATAAGTAGCTAAGCCTAAAACTCTGGTAATAGGGTTGCCACTTGTCCAGGTTTCACCGGACGTGCTTATTTAAAAAAAAGGTTATTACTTAATATTTCAAAACTGGTACAATTTTCAATGTGGTCAAATGTTCAAAGGTTTCTACGCCTCACGCGCTCACTATCTATATACTCGTAAACCCGTCCGCCATTTTTTAGGCTGTCTGGACTTTTTTGAAAATGTCCAGTTTTAATCAGTTTTCTAATTTTGAAATAGCAACTCCACCCGTGCTTCGTGTCGTGGACCACATTCATTCAGCGCGCGTAGTTGAGATTCGCAGTAATTCGAGTTGCGCAAGAGTGGACGCATCGCGAGCAGTCACCTGCAATTAGTTGATATAAATGTGAAACCGAGTGTGTAAGAAATGTGTGTACGAGTCAGTGTGTAAGAAATGCCTCAAATTCACTTTTCGCTTGCCTTTTTTTATGGATTAGAAGCAGATCGCCCTATTCGCAACCTCATCACCCTGTCGCAAATCGATCCATTCGCAACTCGTTCTTTTGACGGGTAGATTGATTTTAAAAACTTATAGAAACGTTATGGTTTTCGCTGTTTAAGACCCATTTATACTTGCCCAAGTACAGTGGCGAGTCAACTTAATTCATGAACTAAATCTCAAGTACAGTGTCGAATTAATTTAATCCGTGAACTAAATCTCAAGTACAGTGTCGAATTAAATTAATCCGTCATCTAAACTCGGCAAGTGGCAAGTAGCTGTCAAAATATATCGGCGAGCTGTCAAAATAGAACGGACTATCGGCGAGCTGTCAAAATAGAACGGACTTCTTTACGGAGAGAGAAAAATGCTCGTTAATTATCATTTAGGTATTTACCATAAAAAAGATGAATTAATAAATGAAGTAGTTTTAATGACTCCTAAAACATCTTCATAATTGCTAGTGTTCAAAAAACACGTTATATAACAGAACGAGGAAAGCAAACACCCAGAGTTAAATCATTGACCTGACGAATATCTCCGGCCATTACAATCAAAGTAACAACGGCCCTAAACAAAACAAATGGCCCTTCTGTAACGAAATTATAACGGTGATTCAATTAACAGTAAGTTTATGATTAAAAGGTAAAGAAGAGCTCAAAGCGTGCAAGCAACACAAAAGTAATTGCAATGGTTATTTTTCAGTGCGGTATGTAAGTAACATGAAATAAAACAAAAATACAACAATAAAATTACTTGCCTACATATTTAATATAACCAAAACACCTAAATACGGAAATCGAACGTGCCAATAACCGTAAACAAATCATGACATAGAGACACTGTGAGCAAACAAAAATTACTTCCCCAGTTTAGGTAGGGTAGGACACACTCACTAACTGAATCCATTGTTCAAAAATCAAGATGAATCCATGTTTCAGGAGTATCGGAAGACACGTTAAGATGATTCCGTGCTTTGGGAGTATCGAGAAACACGTTAAGCCAGCTACTATGAAAATTTTAGGCACAATACTTTAGCAGGATTCGAGTGGTCATGCATGTCAGTCATCACCCCACACACACAATACTTTAGCAGGGTTCGTGAGGTCATGCATGTCAGTCATCACCCCACACACACAATACTTTAGCAGGATTCGTGAGGTCATGCATGTCAGTCATCACCCCGCACACACAATACTTTAGCAGGGTTCGTGAGGTCATGCATGTCAGTCATCACCCCACACACACAATACTTTAGCAGGATTCGTGAGGTCATGCATGTCAGTCATCACCCCACACACACGATAATCATAATAATCATAATCATTTATTCCTTAAACAAATTACATTTTATTGGAAAATAATAATATAACGATGACGACCTAAAAACTTTATCCTCGCCGTTTTTGTTGATTTATCCACATCTGACGTATCTCAACAAGCCGATAATCATGTTGTTCGCAAAACAACTGAAGTTACGGTTAATAAAAGAACACGTAGCCGATACTCGAAGGGTCCAATAACCTTCAATTACGATACGAATTACAACATTTTGTAAGATTGTTAGAAATTCAAATATTGTTACCCTTATTACTATCAATTTGCTTTATTGTTATGTTTCCATGTAACGATTACTTTATCACGTTTTGAAAATTATTTATAGGGCTTCCGTGAGTTTAGAACATTTCATATGAGGCAAATTACTATAGTCTATAGTTTCTATAAAATGTGTTATAGTGTTTTTTTGTTTTATTTTTTACGTAATATAGGGTGATTGTGTACTTCTAGGTCTATGACTGCTCTGATTGTGACGACCAACGAATTATCTATAGTCTAGAAGAGTAACCGTCTAACAAAGCCCGCTAAAACATGGCACCTAATTAATGTTGACAGACGACGACGACGACAGACAGGCAGATGATGTCGCTGCTGTACATTGAAGCTTACTTTCGACGTTCTTACAAACCGAGTCATATAAAACATCATTGTATCGCGTATTCGAATGTCGTATGGTATAGTTTTGCTGGATCAAGAATTCACTTTTTGAGGGGCACAGGATCTGCTTTTTTGTGAGCTTTTTTGTTTTATTGGTGCAAAAAAATAAGATGACATTTCGAATATGTCTAGAAAGATCTACTTGTCTGTTGTTACATAGGCATAGGCAAAATCTATCAACCACAGACTCGCATCTTCCAACTAACTGGACAGTGCGACGCAATAACTTTGTCACAGATTTTATTTCTAACATCTTGTGGTTTGTCAGTCACGCGTCCATTGCGCTTTTTAATATCTAACATAATAGTTACCAGAAAAGGTTTTTTTTTTATATATATTATATTATTTAAGCAGGCAAACGAGCGGACGAGCCACAGTGGTGGTAAGTGGTCATCGTCGCCCATGGACATTCGCAACACCAGGGGGGTTGCCAACGCGTTGCCAGCCTTTGAGAGCCCTATATACTCGCCCCTTGAAGAACCCCATGTCAAAGTACAAAGGAAACACCTCAGGGGGGAGCTTATTCCACATCCTGCAGGTACGCGAGAGGAAAGATCGCGACGCCCTTACATTTTTGGGATGCCAAGCATCCAAGACGTGAGGATGAGCCCCTGCCCTGTGGCGGGAGGTGCGGTGATAAAAGCGTGACGGTGGCACTAAGTCAAACAGCTCATCAGAACACTCCCCATTGTACAGACGGTATCGTCGACAATACGAACTGCCTGGCGTTGGATGGAGTCGAGTGGAAGGAGTTGGTATTGGGGCGCAACAGCCCAGATATGAGAGCAGTATTCCATATGGGGCCGAACTTGAGCTTTGTAAAGCAAAAGTCTGTGCCCCGGTATGAAGCACCGCTTCGCTCTATTGAACACCCTAAGCTTTTTTGAAGCCAACTTGGCTTTATCCTCCAGATGACCCCGAAACTGGACCTCGCTCGTAATGTACAACGTAAAATGATTGTTAGTCGCCACTGTTAGAATAAACACAACACAATAAACACAAATTAAATGTCGGCTGTATGTACAGCCACATTCTCCGTGGTTCCCGTGGTCCCTCTTGTAGTCCCCTTGAAGGAACCACGGGAACAACAGTGACCGTGGTACCTCTTGTGGTCCCCTTGAAGGAACCACGGGAACAACAGTGACCGTGGTACCTCTTGTGGTCCCCTTGAGGGAACTACGGGAACAACAGTGACCGTGGTACCTCTTGTGGTCCCCTTGAGGGAACTACGGGAACAACAGTGACCGTGGTACCTCTTGTGGTCCCCTTGAGGGAACTACGGGAACAACAGTGACCGTGGTACCTCTTGTAGTCCCCTTGAAGGAACCACGGGAACAACAGTGACCGTGGTACCTCTTGTGGTCCCCTTGAAGGAACCACGGGAATAACAGTGACCGTGGTACCTCTTGTGGTCCCCTTGAAGGAACCACGGGAACAACAGTGATCGAGGTCCCTGTTTTCATAAGTGGGGTTTCACTCATCACCTGTAATTTCATATAACATTATATTATTTTATTTTTTCTCGGCCGTTCCTGTTACGGATAAAGTGTGTATTCTCTAATGGGATTTAAAAAAAACAGTATAGATACACTTATGAACGTGGTTGTACCTCTCTTTAAAATTCAAACTCTGGCTCTAAGTCTGTAGGAGGATTTTTCGTCTTCTGGAAGAAGAAATTAGTATCGCAAATCGATGATAGAATGACGTTTTGAATAAAATATAACCAGTGAACTTTACCTACTTTTGATATAGAATGGAGTATATTTATGGCATGTCTAACATCATTTTTTCCACATTCAAATCCAAAGTAAAAGGATTGAATCAAAGGTTCCTGTTATTGTGAATATTGTTGTTTATTTTGTGAAGTCACGCTAGGCCTCCTCGGCCACTCAAGCGCATCTCGACTATTAAATAACTGTGACATTTCAATCTGTGCGGTATTGTTGCCAACAGCTGAGCGTCTTGTTTTTTTAATCTTACTGTAATTCATGTAACTACCTGATACAACAAAATTGTCATTTTGTTTTAATGCTATTTGAGAGTTTTTTACGCAGTTGGGATTGTTCTTATAATTTTATAAGGATCAGTGTGGCTTCTTACACCATAGTACTGCGCAGGAGTGTGCAGGTTTCCTCACAATATTTTTGCGAAGATCCTATATACGCAATACTTCGTAAGCGATGCTTTAAAGCTAGACTAATAAAAAAACTTTATCAAGATAATGATGTTCTATGCTGTCTGCCTATTGGTGATTATAGTTGTTAGGACATCTCGGACCCATCTGTAGTTTGTGTCATCTCATTTTACCATTTGTACTGCGGAAGAATATCACACATGTATATAAAACTGTTTAGGAATTACATTACGTAATCTTCATCTGCGTCCGCGTTCTCTCCAGAAGCTGAACGGAATAAAAATTATATTATTCAGCACAACAGCTGCGATCCGTGCTGCAGAATATTATTATGCTTTACAGCATATTTTACAATAGTATGTGTAAAATAGTAATTTATATTTCTGGTTCTCGGGATCTTGATTCAACCTCCACCATCTGGGGCAGCTCCACGTAGCCCAGATGTCGTAGAGAGTACTCGCTAGTAATCACAACACATGTTCAGCTTCAAGAGATAAATTTATGTTTCTAATTTTCACGAAATCCTATTTGACAACCCATCGTCTGCTCTTCATTTTCAGACTCCCCACCATTAAAGCTTGTTGTTAATTCGGCTGCGGGGTGCGGGGGGAAATAAATGAGAGACACAGGTTACCCGTAAGAAAGCCTGTATTCAACTGACTAACTAGTGCGCGGGCGCAGCCGCGTATCCTCATTCCCAACAATGCTTTTTCACCAGTAATAACTAAAAAGAATCAATTCAAAAGAAGAATATATCGCGGAGTTTGCACACAGAGCATACAAACTCCACAGTACCTAGTGCAGCATTACTGCAGGTTTTTTAATAACCTTTTTGGTATGGTTCTTTTTTCTTATGGCCGGTTTTTATGTCACATTTTCAAATTTCAAATTTTCTTGGTTTGACCTTTTTCTAAATTGTTTATTGTTTTACGAAGTGTCATATTGATAGGAGCGATTTTTTCTTGAATCGATCTCCAAAACGTGAGTCGCTTTGTTAGAAAATATTCAATTCTATTCAATCGGATTTTGCCCGGGATCATTCCCGTATGGTGCGATAGGCCCCTACTTTGGACTAGCCGGGTAAGTCTTGTGTTGTCTTCCTTCTGGTTTTTATCGACGCACTTTTCTCTTTCCTTGTCTTGGTTGGATGGCGATTATTTCTTTGTCAATCTTTACAGTGTATTTCCGGCCTCTGCGGCACACACACGAGGGTCCCTCCGTGCCTTTCTCGATCTCTCGCTGTCGTTCCGGACACCTGAGGCCACCAGGCATAGGACGTGCCTGGACCCCTGCGTTGTGTGCGTCCGCGCCCGTACCAGCTGAGTGCCGCAGACCCGCGCACCGGCGCCCCCCCAGGGATACTGCCCATCTCGCGGATTTTTAGCCTGTTTTTTTGTATCTGTTTTGTAATTTTGTATGCGGATTTTGCCAAATTCTGTCTAAATTCCTTTTCTAAATTCTAAAAAGGCCCTTTAGGTTTCTCTGGCCCTCCTTTTTTTGGTTCCCGTTTGGCAACTACGCTCCGGGGTACTCCGCGGTTTTTTACACCTTCCTGCATCGATACACCACAACACCACACTAGTTCAGTGTCACTATATCGACGGAGTCCCCTCAGGACCCGACTCTCGGCTCATCTTTTGATACTTTGGCAATTTCTAGGCCCTTTTAAATTTTCATTATACCGTTCGGACAAATTCAACTAAATCTTTCTTTGTACACCTAAATTTCACGTTTCGCCTGTGGTTGTCAACCACAGGCTAGCTAGCTTCTTTTTTTAACGCTACACTAGGTAGTAAAAAAAATTAGTTGCGGACATCATTCTGCAGATTTTCTAGTGTAAACACCCAAAAAGTGTGGGTATGGTAAATTTGAAGCACTTGCTGCCATTGGAATTTTCTGAAATTTGGTTCACTTATGTAACCGCGATGACAATGCAATATTATGGTATCATGGAGCTGGTTTGATGATGGAGACGGAAGGTGGCCATAGGAACTTCTTTAATACACAACACAACCTAGTCGTGTTTGGGCTCGTTGGATTTGTATTAACAAGATCTTTAGTCATACGTAATGTCCAGGGTCTCATGATGGAGCCGGAAGGTGGTCATAGGAACTCCTCTAATACACAACACAACCTAGTCGTGTTTGGGCTCGTTGGATTTGTCTTAACAAGATCTTTAGTCATACGTGATATCCAGGGTCTCATGATGGAGCCGGAAGGTGGCCATAGGAACTCCTCTAATACACAACACAACCTAGTCGTGTTTGGGCTCGTTGGATTTGTCTTAACAAGATCTTTAGTCATACGTGATGTCCAGGGTCTCATGATGGAGCTGGAAGGTGTCCATAGGAACTCCTTAAATACACAACACAACCTAGTCGTGTTTGGGCGCGTTGGATTTGTCTTAACAAGGATACTCCACTCCACGGCTTTAAAAGCTTGTTTAAAAAGGATTTTTAAATTAACTTATTTTATTATTAATGATTGTAACTAAAATAGGATCTCGAATTGTATTTGTCTGTAGGGGTGGCAAAATTTGGTTAGCCTAGTGGCGGCAAATGTGTAAATTCGGCACTGTGTACTTCTCCAATATACGTCGTTGAAAATGGTCAGCTGTTTTTCTTTGTCCTCCTTCAGGACTTTCCTCAAGGATTTTTCAGTGATTTATCTTTAGCAAGTACAACCGCCGTATAAACCTACGTTCATATTCACATGCAATGTGGGCTGTAGAGAGTTCGTGAATGAAACGACTAGATCGACGTTCAGACGTATAATGCCCGCGAGTGCAAGCTGTAATGCCTTATATCTAACTTACAAACTAGCTTACGTAGGGAGAGTGTGTCACTACACTACACCACCCCCCTTGGTTTTTAAAATTAAAAATCATTGATATTTTTAATTTTACTCTTAAAATATTACATACCTAAAACATAGTTATATTTTTTTCAATTTTGAATACAATTTG
This sequence comes from Carpatolechia fugitivella, assembly GCA_951230895.1. Classification (NCBI taxonomy): domain Eukaryota; kingdom Metazoa; phylum Arthropoda; class Insecta; order Lepidoptera; family Gelechiidae; genus Carpatolechia; species Carpatolechia fugitivella. The sequence continues at coordinate 13,109,297 of OX579666.1, read as the reverse complement.
AAATTATGCCAAGTTTATTAACTTTGAAAACAGATATTAAAATACCTTTTATTAATACTATTATATGAAATTAAACCAGTCTACCAAAACGTCATAACTCATAATAAAATCATTAGTATTTAAAATTTGAAAAAATATATTTTTGGACTAACAATTTTAATCAAAAATAACAAAAATACTTCTTTAAAATCCTATACATATTTCAACTAGTTTCCAAACAAAAAAGTTATTGTTCAAAATTTCCTGATTAATTTTAAAATTATACCTTAGCTAATTATACATCGAATACGAAAACAATACGTTTCTTACACTAGTACTATTGAAATAGTTGCTTTTAATGACAATTAATAACAGTAAATATCAGTCATTGAAATAGAAACTATTAATAGTAGTTCTTTGCTATTTAATCATATATAAAATGTCACATAAAATACAATGTCAAATTTAAAACAAAAATACAACGTCAGAAAAAAAATTAAAACAATAACAAAAACAATAAAAAACCTTAGTCAAATAAGCCACCCCGAACAGCCCCTCGACCAAACGTACCCAAGATGCTCGCAGCATTGCCGCATTGAACTATATTTATTTGTTTAAACTTATTACTTATAAGTATTACACTATACTTAGTATGTACTTTCATAGTTAATCTAAACTAGTAAAGTTTAAAAGTTATTTTTTTAACATTGATTTTATCTTTTTAATTCTGATCGCTAAACTTCATTTTTAATTTTTATTTATCATTTAATTTATACCATAATAGAATAAAGTGATTAAAATGCATCTATTTTGTTTTGTCATGCTTTAAAACTGTTATTCTAAATTACATTTAATTTAATCATTTAATATCTTATACCTAACTAAATTAGCTGTTATATTACTTTATTACCACGGGCCTTTATCTTATTTTTTAAATTTATTATATTCTTTAAATTATATTTTTAATGTAAATCTATACATATAATAAAGCTGAAGAGGATGGAAAGTCTGTACATAAAAGATATTCGAAAAAAAAATTATTGGGGATACTTAAAATTGATAACAGAACACGTTCCAATAGTTTTTAGAATTTTTGTCTGTTTATCTGTTTATCTGTTTGTTTGTTTATTTGGCTGAGCATCACGCGAAAACGGCTGGACGGATTTTGATGAAACTTTTACTATTATGTAGAGAAAATTATGGACCAGGTTATAGGGTAAAAAAAAACAACCCCTAAAAGGGGGGGGGGGGGGGTTGGCAAAAATTTGAAATACGTTTGCACGTGAATTTCATAGGGGCGCGTGGTAGTATGATGTGCAAACTACACTATGAAACCGAGATTTGAAAAAGTACCAACATAATTATAATATTAATCTGTCTAATATCTTATCTAATCTAATAATAATAAAAATTCTATAATTTTCTAAGATAAATAATGATAATACACACAAACATCCAAAAAACCATAATAATATTACGAAAAATGAAAGGAATAAAACATGCGCATTCCTTCCGTCCTTCTTGCTTCCATCTTGCTTCATCTCCATCCATTGCGCATGCGTAGACAAAGTTATTTCGTTATACGCTAAACCAACATACCTATTTTGATTTTTAAAATAATTATCATGACGAATCTTTTAGAAATGGAACGTAATTTTGAACTGCCTGTTCAGTATAGCTTGGCATGAAAGTGCAGATATTAAATAAAGTGAAACTTAATTTTTTCTTCATATCGCAATGCCACCGCAGCAAGTGTCAAACGTCATTCAAACTGGCAATACGATAAAAAAAGACTATGGCTGTATATAAATTAATTCATTTGCCTTAATAAAGACAAATTTATATAAAAATATACGTTTGGCGGGAAATTCCTAGCACTTTTTTCAAATATTTTTTTGTCGCGTAGAAGGTTTAACAAATTCTAAGAAAATGCCTTCACAGAAAAAAACAAACTTATCGAGAAAGTCTCGCAATGCTTTAAATAAACAATTAGTGCGGTCTCAAGAGTCCGAAGAAGGTCGCGATGAGAGACTCAGCCAAGCGCGGGCCAGGCAGGCTGCCTCTCTTTCGGCTGAAACGGCAAGCCAACGCGAGGCTCGGTTACGATCACAGCGGATTCGTACGGCAGATGCACGCTTGGCGGTAAGTAAGCTTTCTTAATCTTATTTTTAATTATGGCGTTTCACATAAGTATTTCGCCAGTATCAAGTGGTTTTGCTAAGTAAGTAGCGTAGGTTACACAGACAGCCCTAATCCTAAGACTAGGGTGCTGTGTACGGTGAAGGACTCCAATAAGTTGATAGCAGAAATACTGAAGCCACCACGTGGCCGCTGCAAGTCATCAGTAAATGACAGCAAAATGCAAGCGTTTCAATTGTCCTATTAAAGTTTATAGTTCAGAGTCGTTCACTGGATAATATACTATCAAAATTATACACTAAACACTCAAATAAACTAAAATAAATGAGAATTATAACGAAAGCACGACCGCCATTGACGGATGCTAACAATCGACCAGTAAGCTTTCTTTGTTTATAACATGCATTTTGTAAGTCAGTACTGCTTTATTTCAATGATCTTATATAGCATATTGCTGAATATTATAGGAAAACGAAGAGGATTATGACCTCCGCCTGTCCAAAGTAAAATTAAACGTTAGATATTAGGTAAGTAAGTACTCCTCCTCTTGGGGACTGAAAAACAGCGTCTATCTCTGTAAAGTGATAGATATATGCTGAGGCGTGACCTATTCATTGTTGTGTTGCATTGCACACTGAAATGTAATTACTTACATACTCTGTTTTTTTCTCCCTATCTACTTTTGATATAATTATTATTACGTAAGTACCACAGACCAAAGAAAAACCACGCGCGCCAGCTGCGCCGCACTTGACAGCTTTGTGGTAAGTACCTATTGTATTTTAGTGTGTAAGGTGCCACAATTACTTGAATAGACTTATTTTCTTCTTCTAAGTTGGCGAAACGAAGTTCGCGGGCACCAGCTAGTAATACAATATCATCATCATTATCAATTTTCTATGTTGTTAACTTTTATAATAATTAATATATTTTTATTTCAAACTTTCTCAATAATCCAAATATATTCAATTGAACATAATATTATTACCGAACTTGTAAGCATAAATACTCAAAGCATGTAGGTATACATTAACATTATTGCAGCATAAAATACAATCGTCATACAATTATTTCTGAATAGATTTTAATAAAATATTTTCTGTTTCTACTAAACAGTTACATTTCTTTATTGTTTTTCTTATATAAAGACCTCTGACATTTATTCGATTTACCATACTATTACAAAATTTCAATATTTACATTTTGTTTTTTCATTACAATGTGAATCTAATATTCTTTATTTTTTCTCTTTCTCTATCAAAAACTTCATCTTATTCAATACATTTTCTAGAACATCACACACGTTACATTTCAGTCAACAGAACACCTGTAATATAGCTTCTAGCTATCATAAGTCCTTGGAGGACTATAAAGGCACACTTCTATAACATGGGCTGGCCAGCCATTATTAAGTCGGTTATTTATTTTATATAATATCATTTACCTACTTTTTTACAGGCACTTTTACCGACTACTTAGTCGCGATTTTATTTTAGACTCTTTAGTCATATGTTATGAAACCAGATCTCCTAACGTTGCGTAGCTCGCGCACCTCCGTCAGTCAAGTATCGTGGTCCATTTTAATGACTTTATTCTATTATGGTGTAAATTAAATGATAAATAAAAAAAAAAAATGAAGTTTAGCGATCAGAATTAAAATAAAGTGCTAATAGGCACATCCGAACAGCATCTAGTCGCTCGCGCTAATGAGCGCGGCTGCCGCTCTATTTGTTACATCGACTCCCCGCGCGCAAGCCCCGCAGGGCCATAAGCTCCGCGGCGCGGCGCGCTTTATTCGAAATTCAAAATAGTTTTATTCGAATGTTTCGAATGTTTCATTGGCAACTCGCCATTGTTACACATTTAAAACTGACTGGTAAATAAGGTAAATAGGTTATGAAATTATTTTAGTAAATGATGTTATGATTTTATTTTTTCGCAATCTTTTTACTGTTCTAATACCTACTTAAATTTACTACCTACATAGACGGACTCCATCAAGTCATTTTCTATGATACGTGTACTGAATTTCTTACTTAGCACAAGTACATTTTAAAGTTGGTATTTTCTTCGTTAACCTGTCAAGCCTACTCATTTCACAATTTTTTTACTTTTCTCGTACTTAAATTTACTAAATAGACAGTTTAAACTTTATCAAAGTATTTTTTTATGATATTTGTACCGAATTTCTTACTAGTACAAGTACATTTCATAAGTTGATATATTATTCGTTAACCTGTAAAGCCAACATGATGTTGATAGTTTTCCTTTTAAATTCATCATTATACATTAATTATTAGCACTTTAAATATAGTAAAACTTAGTTATAGTATTTAGTTTTCATCGCCCTGTGTAGGTGGGCCCGTTTTTATCATATACATAAATACTAGCGGTCCGCCTGCTCGCGTTGTGTAAGATTTTCCCGTGGGAATTAGACTTTTTCCCGTAAAAAGTATCCTATGTGTTATATCAGGGTACAAACTATCTCTATTCTAAATTTCATCCACGAAAGAGTAAAAAACAACTATCCATACATCCCTACTTACAAAATTTCGGGTTTATAATATAAATAAGGAATTTTTTATCATTACTTATTAGCTCCGTGTGCTAACTTCTGCATATTAGGAAACTACGGAACCCTACACTTTGCGTGGTCCGACACGTGCTTGGCCAGTTTTTTATTTATTAATGGAAAGACTTGCGTTTGACCATTATTCTAGGTGATGGAAATTGATTATAATGTGAAAGATGGACCACGCTCGCCTAGAAGATGTCTTTGATAAGGGGCTAAATTCTAATATTCTGTAATTCCTGGACTTTCAGGTCAATGTAATCAGCATTTATTATGGGTGACCAATCAATTTGAGATGCATCACGCCTCAATGCCTCCAAATTAATAACTCTAAAACTACGCAAGAGAAGGGTTTTCGCTTTCCGCCTGGGAGGTCGTATCTTATAAGATAAAAATATTAAATCATGAAATGAGAAACTGGCTGGGAATTGACAATGAGTCGCGACATTATCTAGGGAAGATGTAATCATCAGATCGAGAAGGGAAGGAGTATTTATTTGCAAAGTTAACAAATAAGTGGGTAAATCAAAATGGCGATAGTGCCGTTTTACGTTAATGATTAGGTAGGTAAGTATGTACTATTATGGCGGTATTTCGAGGATCTGTTTTACCAAAAAAGTACGTAAAAACCCTGCGAACATCCAATATACTAGTACTTATCCATCTAGTAAGGACCAAAATATGATGAGGCATGTAAATAGTCTGCATCAGGCGGGTGATGAACCCTGGGTTACTTTTAAATGAATGAATTATACCTATATAAGGTGCCTACCGGTTCGTTCGCGACTCTAAAACTGACAACTCGCAAAGAAAATCACCAGCTAACCAAAAGTAAGCTCTGCCCCACTAACCTGAACCTCTGCATCACCTTCCAGCAAATGAGGATTCGTCTCCATCCAGGCGTTACGGTAGGTATGAGTGTCTTCACCACGGCTGTAGATCGTTTTCTTCTTGCACTGTGATTTTCAGTTTTAAAGTACGCAGTCCTTATAGGCAAACAATCCGTACACTTCACAGAAGGCACATAAAGTCCACAATTTATCAAAAGATTATGATAACACACGCGACAAAAGAAATACTCGCGGTGAGAAAAATTCATCGAGAGCTGATCGACACCATTGCAAAAATCTTGCCGCTGCATGTCAAAGGGCCGAGCGAATCGACCAATAGCAAGAGAGCACTTTTAATGTTCAAAATGGTCTCAGGAGCGCCATCTCTTAGATACTGTCCAGCAACACAAAGCCAGAATCAGCGGAAACATACGCAAACCATTTGGAGCGCTAATTTAAATCTTTGCGAGTTTTATTATAAAGTTAACCTAGTATTTAATAGTAACGATGCCTAACCAGATAATGACATTTCTTCTTTGACAGGAAAGTATTTAGAGGTAAATCTTATGATTATTAGTATATTTATCGAACATGCTCACAAAATTTCATGAGAATAGGTTGAGAAATGTGACCTGTAGAAGAGAACAGCTAGACATCATTCGAACATACGCATTTTTGGCCAAGTTGAAACGGAAGCGCATCATTCGCGTTTCGCACTCGCTCTGTCAAGAAATAGGGCTTCATTAAGTTATCCCCAACTCTCTCGTAGTTCAGGGCCAGGTGGAAGGCAAGAGAGCACGCGGTCGATCGCCGACCCGTTGGATAGACCCCATCACAAAGGCTACTGAGTCCACCATGGTCCAGTGTATTCGCGACGCCTCTAACCGTCAGAAATGGAAGCACATAGCCAGGGTAGCTAGCTACCCTCGAAAAAGATATCGACCCACCGAACACCCCACCGTGTACCTCGTCAGCGCAACCACGACCACTCTGACAAGAGTGTCCGACTAAGAAGAAGAAGAAGAACTCTCTCGTTCCAGTGAGATCCCCTTACTCTTTACTTTCCGCATCCCACTACGCGATTCAAGCGTCGTCCTAGACACGCTCTCACAGATCCGGACGATGAGATCACCGTCGCGATTAAAGCTGCCATTGCGTGTAGGCCAAACACTACTACAGAATGCCCTTCAGGTAGCAACCGCCCCCGCCGGCGGGGACGCGGAACTAATAGTATAATTAATTCAGTAAGACCCGGTAGGGGTCATTCTTCTCCGACGCGCTTCTCGCCCTGGCAACGTTCTGGGCCGCGGTCCGAGCCCGTCTGAGGGCGCCCCCAGATACGTTGTCATAAATTTCCTAAGGGATCCGAGCCTTCTGCTCCCCCGCAAGTCCGCGCCCACTATATTACCACTCTGGTATAAATAGTGATTAGGTCCGTCAAAAAAAAAAAAAACCCCTTACTCTTACATTGACCGTTTTAGCCCTATTAAAAGATACATAATCTGTCCACCGATTTGTCACAATCTAATCCATTCATTAATATTATTTATGATCTTAAACTTTCACTTTTAACTACCATACATACTTCATGATCATCTACATACAAAAGCTCACACTCATTGAAGCGTATTGATTATAATGTTCGCCTTTGTCACATACATAGTATTAGTACATAAGAGATAGTATTGATCGTAGCAGTACATCCTAAGTATAGATCTTAAACTAAATGTATTCTAGTCTATAGAAGACATCAAATAAATTACCTCGCTGACAACGAACTATCATTTGATCTCATTTTGAATGTTAACAATACAAAACACTCATAATAACACTTTCAAACGCCTAATTATCTTTCGTAGTAATCTACGACAATTTATCATCAATAGTATAAAAGAGTAGATAGATATAGTTACATCACTAGCTTTCCGCTAGAGACGACAATAGTCGATGGAGGCTCTATCGAACCTATTATGACGATGCGTTAAGCAATGAAATGTTGGGAAACCGTAGCAAGCCGAATCTAAAAATGGCTGTTTTTAATCGTCTTCTTCTTTTCGAGTTTTTAATTTAAAGATGAAAAGATCTATGCTTGGTATTTCGCTACAGGATAAAATCCGAAACGAAATCATCCGGTAGAGGACCAAAATACTCGTAGTTGATATCGTCCAACCTGAAGTGGCAGTGGGCAGGCCACATCTCGGGAAACGTAGTTTGGGACGCCCCCTGCCAGGTGGACTGATGCCCTGAGGAACGTCGCTGGTGGTGGCTGGATAAGGAAAGCGGGTGATCGTGCGCTTTGGCATGCCCTTGGGGAGGCCTACGTCCAGCAGTAGACTGCAATAGGCTGATTGATTGAATTTAAGTATCTTTATATGTAAGTGATTCGGCTTTCGATACGGAAGTTCTGAGTTTGAATCCCGGTGAGGACACTATGGTCAATATGAAACTTCCCCAGGTGGGATGGGTCCAGTACTTTCCGTAATTGGTTACTTTAGTTAATTCGCTACCATTGCTGGTTGAATCACTTGAATTTCCGGATGGTGAGACGATTCGGAAGGTACGTTAAGCCGTTGGAATCGGTGTCGGTTGGTATCACAGAAATAGTCGTTACCTAATCCTTGTCAGAAGCCATTGACAGCTCAATATTCTGACACCAGGGTTTGAGGGGTAGGTCATCGACCTTGCGATCCACACCATGTTGCTGACTTCCATAGTGGTCGTGTATTTCATTCATTAGTTCATACCATTAAAGTGCACTCGTTTTGAATCACTTTCTACTGGATTTTAATCCCAGTATAGATAGAGGTAATGTGCTACAAATACAATAGAACCAAGTTTGTAATTAGTACAGGCAACCACGTATCAAGCATTACTTTACAACCACCGCCTCTAACACTACGAAATAAGGCGTTCCATTGTTATCTACTCGCCTGTACGTGTAAAATATTGCAGTGTCTGTTTGAACATAACAAAGATTGATTCGTAGACACTTTAAATTGAAAAACGGCAAAAAACTAACGAGTATTAAGTGCCTACTTGCCTACATCCGGGTTATTAACCACTATACCAAAAGTGCAGTAGCGAGTTGCATTTTGAATTGAAAAGATCAATGAGATTTTTCTTTATGAATAATTTTAGCACGAAACTTGTATATTCATAGAGAATACAGCGTTGTTTTGAAAACTATGCAAATTGACCAACACATAAATAAATAAAATCGATGTTTGGTTCACTCAAATATTTTTTAATAATAATATGCATTAACTTTCATGTTCTTGTACGTAGGTACTAAAGTATATCTTTTAAAAATTATCAACCGCTCGCGTTGATGTCTTTTGTACGAAGAAAATTTGCAATATTTTTTTCAAGAACTTGCTAGCATCCCATCAAACTGAAATTTGGCATACCTTTGCAATCACGGTTTGTAACTTTAATTATAATGCAATTGTTTAGTATCATGAAGCTGGCCTGATGATGAAGCCGGAAGGTGGCTACACAGGATCACCTAAACTCGGGCGGTAAAAAGGCGTAGATAAGTCATACGCGCTCAAAAAGCGGCACACCGAAAATTGGCTAATTAGCCAACCTAAACTTAGTCACGTCACGCGTCGCTTTGTCTCTTTTTCGCACTTATGCTAGACTTGCCGTCCTTGTGTAAGTTTTGTGCCATGTTAAAACACCATTTGCCTTGTAAATGACCTATCTACGCCTTTTTACTTATAATATCATTGCCTAAACTACACAACATGACCCCATTGTGTTTAAGCTGGTTGGATTTGTCTTCAAAAGTTCTACGAATTTAGTGGTGTCCAGGATCTGATGATGGAGCTGGAAGGTAGCTTGCTTTGTTTGGGCTCGTCTGATTTGACAAGACATCCGTCTCACGTCCCTCTCAATTTTTTAATATACTCGTACTTAACTTCATTAAAAAATATATAGAAAATTATTAAATAATAATTATTGTTGACCGAGCGAGCGAAGCGAGCGAAGCGTCTCTGCTTCAGCTTGGCCAAATTTGCTTTTGTATGTCCATCTGTTTGTGAATTTGTTTGTTTGTTTGTTTCACTCTACAGGTCGCGTTTCTCAACCGATTCTCGTGAAATTTTGTGAGCAGGTTCGATAAATTAATCGAATTTTTTTATCGAGCCAGTTTTTGGAAATTTTAAAAAATGACGGAGTTATGGGTGTTGCCAGCTTACAAGGTCTACCGCTGAGGCTGTTTTCCTATACAGGTCACATTTCTTAACCAATAAAAAAAAAAGATAAAAAATAATAATAATAATAATTTAAAAATAAAAAATCAAGGGGTTGGGGATGTTTGTGGAGAAAAAATAAAAATAAATATGAAAAGATATACAGACTCGCGAAGTCTACAGCTCACAGAGCCACTAGTTATAGTAAGTATGGCACACGTACAGAAAACATGCATAGGTATTTATAATTTAAAATTAAGACTACAACAATGACTTACAACCATTTCGCTTCAAAAATCTGATTTCGTTCTAAAGTAAACTTGTCTATACGAGTAGACAAAGAATAATGTAACATGGCTTTATCAATTTTAAGAACTGAAGCAGATAAGACCGTAATTTCATAGCGGTTGCGCTGCGCCCGCGCGGCCGTGTCGAATGTCAGTGAAGGATCAATCACTGACCGCCGGAGCCGCGCGCACAGACTGTGATTACCAGGGACAAACTATAGATCACCTGATGATAGATCACCTTGCAATCTTCTTGTGTACGTATAACTAATATTTAGTTTTTAGGGATGGAATTTTCAAAATTCCTTTTAAGCAAGCCTACCTAAAAACAACCTATTGACCAAATTTCCAGTTTCTAGTTTCAGTTTTACGAGGAAAAAAGGATGGTGGTTGTTATATAAAGTCATTTTAAACGAAAACTATTCAGACAAAGTCGCCGACGGAATGTTAGTTATATTGAAGGGGTTTGTCACATCACATGTCTGCTGGTGACTTCAAATGAAGGTCTCCTTCCCATGAAGATGGGTGACCAATGACCATTGCCTTGGCGACTAAAGTAGAAGAGAGAGAGAGAGAGAGAGAGAGAGAGAGAGTAGAGTCGAGAGGCACTTGTAAATATAAGTAAGTAAAGGTTACTTTTTCTAAACAAACAAGTAAGTACTTACCTACTACTTATTACATTTTGAATACCAACATCAGTTCCGCATATTTACCATATTACATAAACATTCATGGCAAGTTTCCTATCTAAGGAGAAAAACCCATCGAATTCACGCGCAGCTGCGTTTGCCCTTCGGCCTAAATCGTAACAAGATTTACAAACCGAATCAATTGCAGAATAAAATACGAATCGCCCGTAGGGTAAGCTGTCAGTCTCCGATACCGTAGCGTTTATGATTTACTGCAGGCAAAGTCTTCAAGTCACAGTGAAACAATCTAGGTATTTGTACACTTCAATTCACATTTCAATTCAAAAGCCAATATTGAAAGCTTGACAACTTAGAAAACAGGGAAAGTCAGGCTGGTCAACTGACAAAACCAGCACGCACAATACTCATGCATAATTAATGATTTAACGAAACAAAATCAAACACCTGATATTGTAACATATTAAATTTGTAAATTGTAATGCAATAACAAAACTTGTGGCGGGGCGCGGGCGCGGGCGGCGCCCTCCGGCGAAGAGCTCGCAAGGGTCGCTCTTTAGCAACACTCCAATTATTTTATATTTAGAGTTCACGATTTGAACTCACTCATTTTGATTTAATAATGTAAGTAAATGCCGAAATTGGAGTAATGAGCCAGTGTCGTGACTTGACTAGAGGAAATAAGATTTTATGATTTATGGAGCTATTGCGAAACAATTTAATTTGTTGTTTTGATACTGCATGTTCTACGTTTCAATAAAATGACTAGACTCTACCGCAAACATAAACATGCTAGCTAGTTTGCCTGAAAGAAATTTCTATCTAGCAATAAGGTCGACAATCTGTACACTATTGTTTGTTGTTGTATACTGGTTTATTGTGTGCAATAATAGTAGTTTATGAAACTTGCATAATGAGGGGTATTAAAACATGAGTGTCTGTTTAAAAGCCGAGCCGTAGGCGAGGTTTTTAATAGATGCACACGAGTGTTTTAATACCTAGTTATGTGCAGTTTCATACACTACTTTATCTAATACTCTCATACATTGGTGTTGAACAAAAACGAAGCGCCTTTTTTGCATTTTCCATTCCATAAAATCTTCATAGCATTTATCATAATATTTTTCTCGACTTTGCTGGTAAAAGATTATGAGCCATTTCCGTCGCCGCATTTAAAATATCAGGCGGAGTCAAATTCTCTTCACAAACACTGCTATCGGATATTTTTACGCAAAAATAACAATATTTCTACCAAATTCAGTACAAGAAAACAAGAATGGCGCCAAAACCACAGAACCAACCAAAACCCAGCCAGCATATCACTACGCATGCGCTAAAGCGGGCGCTCCACAGACAACATTTTGGGCGCATTCCGAGTCAGACTTTCAGCGCTGCTGTCAGCGATCAGAAAAGCAAAAAAATGTATGGCTGACAGTGATTCGGAACGCAATTACGGGTGCTTTAATAGATTTCAGCGCGTCTCAGAACGCATGCGTGCGCCTTTTTTTCGTATTCAGCCTAAAATTGTGTTAGTGAACTCACCCAAAAAAATGTAATGACGGATCAAGTGATGTAATAACATCCTATGGAAATAAATTATTTTGACTTTGACTTTAAAACCATAGACTAGTTTAATGAATAAAAAAAGATAGCGGTACTATTTAATTTTATGTACATGCGTTTATAAATTGTGCCAATATAAAACCGATTTGGATTTCGTAATTCGAATTTTACGATATGAGAGTAGATAATAGTACATTACGATACAAGGATCGTAGGTGGCTTATTACAAACGAGGCCCGAGCCGCAGGCAAGGGTTTATAATGTTACGAGTTTGTTATAAAACCTAAGATCCGTGTGTTGTACGACGTTTTTCAATACACTTGTGAGAAAACTGATAGTAAATAATTAAACTGAAATGGTTAAGAAGGTACCCCTACAAAAGCTATGATACTACAGGTAAAATTGACCATGTAGAAGTTGTAAAAACTAACCTTTATTATATCGTGCGCAGTTTGAGCATCCTTACTATTCACATTTATCACTAAACATCAACACTTAATCACTCATAAAACAACATTCAATGTAAAACAATTAAATGAAAATTTCACAAAATTGGCGCCAACCACAAATCGATATTATGTTTCTTTTTTATAAGCATAATTACGGAGAAAAGGCTCTGGCGGACATTCAGCCTCTACGAATTGATTCTTTGTTAAATCGAGATAATTTTATTTTTATAATGAAAATAATACTGGCTAATAATATTTTTAATAACAACAAATTTGTTTAAATAAAAAAATATAAAATACTTTTCTCTTTGTATGAATCGATTTAAATATTTTTTAGTGTCAAAATGATCCTGGCTGAATAATAATTTTGAAGACCGTAGGAATTAAAAAAAAAATGTAATAAAATCGCACTAGTGCGGTAAAACGCATTTACCGCACAGTTTACTGCCTTCGTAAGTTCATTTTTCGAGCAAGGTGTATTGAAAAGTAAATTATTTTTTTCTAAATATACATTTCTGCAACAGAGAAACTGTATTAACTGTATTTGTACTGTTTTTTTATCAGCTCTATAAGTTCACCTTTTTTCCTGGGCGCAAACCTTGCCTGGATATGGGTCGACCAAGATGGCCCAGTGTGAGTTGGTCGACTTTGTAACTTTAGAATTTCTTTGCAGACGTGTGCAGTTTCCTCTTTCCTTTAATAGAATATCCGTAACCGGCCAAAGATCTCATTTATTTGAAAAAACATAAAGTTAATATGGTAAACGAATCGAAACGAATGAGAGACTTACTGTAAATTACTGTAAATCGTGCGTGGTTTTAACTACTTCATTCAAAATAAAACATTGATTCTGTTTTAGGTATGTTTCATTTTCATAATCATATGTACTTGCTTATTACTTGTACAATAGATTCGTGAGTGAGAAATGGAATTAATGAGTGTCATTTGTACCATCAGCGAGAGGAGTAGTACAGGCCAATGGTACTTACAACTGACTTAAGACTAAAGCTCACAAGGCAGTCCATCTAATAAAACCCAATATCCTTCGAGTATATAGTGCTTACCTATGTTTATTTTTGAAGTCTACAAAAGCAAGTTAAAAATCTACATCAAGCACTGAAGGTATTAATCGCAGTATCATGTCAACACTTCACGGTTGGCAGTGGTTGCGTCAGCTCGTTCACATGACGAGAAAAACGGCGCGCGCGCTCTTAGAGTAGCAATGTAAACAAAAAGCGGGTCTAGAAGATTATCCTGGTTTGACACGGTGCAATGGAACAAGTAATCTTTGATTAATTTGGGAAGCTAATAACTGGGTCATCGAGTTGTTAAATCAAATTGCTAGGTTAGAAGTGTTACATCCCACTACGTACTAATGTGTTTTCGAATTTTGAATTCATATGTACGTTTATTCGACGCTCTTACGGTGAAGGAAAATAAAAAACATCGTGATGAAACCTGTACACACTCCTGCGAAGAAATTCAAAGGTTGCGTGTGAAGTTGACCAACCCGCACTGGGCCAGCGTGGTCGAGCTCGGCCCCTCGGTGGGGACGTATATGAACTTTACTGTTGATGTTGATGATGAGTAAAATTATATTGGTAATATAGACGCGCACGGGTCGCTACGTATGGCTTTTTTTTTCATCACTGTTTTCATCTGACAGAAGAAGATGGAAGCCGGCTGAAAGGGTTGGTTGAACGATCGTCTTCTGTTACTCCGAGGGTTGTTCAGCGCGGTATTGACAAGGGTATTGATAAAAGTTTTCTAATCTTGAGTGAGCTTACAGACTCAGATAACTTGTGGACGATAATTTATTTAATTTAGAATCATATCCTTTTAGTAGGACTCTGCATTTTCTTCATATCTTGATCACCTATGAGGTATCTGAATTTGTTTATTTTTATTTTATTTGATTTTGTAGAATGACCAGAATTATGGAAATACAACAGCTTTTACGTTTAAGTCTAGGACTAAAATTATACGGTAGAAGGTTTGTATTGTATTGCATTGAAGGGTAATAAACAGCTCTGTTTTGATACGATTACAAAAAATAAGTTAAAATGTACCTACGCCGTCGCCGTCCCTGGTAGCTTGTGGGTTACATATTAGAAAGTCAAAATGTACCTACGCCGCCGTCGCGCCGTCCCGGATTCAAACTGGTAGCTTGTGGGTTACATATTAGAAAGTCAAAATGTACCTACGCCGCCGCCGCGCCGTCCCGGATTCAAACTGGTAGCTTGTGGGTTACATATTAGAAAGTCAAAATGTACCTACGCCGCCGCCGCGCCGTCCCGGATTCAAACTGGTAGCTTGTGGGTTACATATTAGAAAGTCAAAATGTACCTACGCCGCCGCCGCGCCGTCCCGGATTCAAACTGGTAGCTTGTGGGTTACATATTAGAAAGTCAAAATGTACCTACGCCGCCGCCGCGCCGTCCCGGATTCAAACTGGTAGCTTGTGGGTTACATATTAGAAAGTCAAAATGTACCTACGCCGCCGCCGCGCCGTCCCGGATTCAAACTGGTAGCTTGTGGGTTACATATTAGAAAGTCAAAATGTACCTACGCCGCCGCCGCGCCGTCCCGGATTCAAACTGGTAGCTTGTGGGTTACATATTAGAAAGTCAAAATGTACCTACACCGCCGCCGCACCGTCCCGGATTCAAACTGGTAGCTTGTGGGTTACATATTAGAAAGTCAAAATGTACCTACGCCGCCGCCGCGCCGTCCCGGATTCAAACTGGTAGCTTGTGGGTTACATATTAGAAAGTCAAAATGTACCTACGCCGCCGCAGCGCCGTCCCGGATTCAAACTGGTAGCTTGTGGGTTACATATTAGAAAGTCAAAATGTACCTACGCCGCCGCCGCGCCGTCCCGGATTCAAACTGGTAGCTTGTGGGTTACATATTAGAAAGTCAAAATGTACCTACGCCGCCGCCGCGCCGTCCCGGATTCAAACTGGTAGCTTGTGGGTTACATATTAGAAAGTCAAAATGTACCTACGCCGCCGCCGCGCCGTCCCGGATTCAAACTGGTAGCTTGTGGGTTACATATTAGAAAGTCAAAATGTACCTACGCCGCCGCCGCGCCGTCCCGGATTCAAACTGGTAGCTTGTAGGTTACATATTAGAAAGTCAAAATGTACCTACGCCGCCGCCGCGCCGTCCCGGATTCAAACTGGTAGCTTGTGGGTTACATATTAGAAAGTCAAAATGTACCTACGCCGCCGCCGCGCCGTCCCGGATTCAAACTGGTAGCTTGTGGGTTACATATTAGAAAGTCAAAATGTACCTACGCCGCCGCCGCGCCGTCCCGGATTCAAACTGGTAGCTTGTGGGTTACATATTAGAAAGTCAAAATGTACCTACGCCGCCGCCGCGCCGTCCCGGATTCAAACTGGTAGCTTGTGGGTTACATATTAGAAAGTCAAAATGTACCTACGCCGCCGCCGCGCCGTCCCGGATTCAAACTGGTAGCTTGTGGGTTACATATTAGAAAGTCAAAATGTACCTACGCCGCCGCCGCGCCGTCCCGGATTCAAACTGGTAGCTTGTGGGTTACATATTAGAAAGTCAAAATGTACCTACACCGCCGCCGCACCGTCCCGGATTCAAACTGGTAGCTTGTGGGTTACATATTAGAAAGTCAAAATGTACCTACGCCGCCGCCGCGCCGTCCCGGATTCAAACTGGTAGCTTGTGGGTTACATATTAGAAAGTCAAAATGTACCTACGCCGCCGCAGCGCCGTCCCGGATTCAAACTGGTAGCTTGTGGGTTACATATTAGAAAGTCAAAATGTACCTACGCCGCCGCCGCGCCGTCCCGGATTCAAACTGGTAGCTTGTGGGTTACATATTAGAAAGTCAAAATGTACCTACGCCGCCGCCGCGCCGTCCCGGATTCAAACTGGTAGCTTGTGGGTTACATATTAGAAAGTCAAAATGTACCTACGCCGCCGCCGCGCCGTCCCGGATTCAAACTGGTAGCTTGTGGGTTACATATTAGAAAGTCAAAATGTACCTACGCCGCCGCCGCGCCGTCCCGGATTCAAACTGGTAGCTTGTAGGTTACATATTAGAAAGTCAAAATGTACCTACGCCGCCGCCGCGCCGTCCCGGATTCAAACTGGTAGCTTGTGGGTTACATATTAGAAAGTCAAAATGTACCTACGCCGCCGCCGCGCCGTCCCGGATTCAAACTGGTAGCTTGTGGGTTACATATTAGAAAGTCAAAATGTACCTACGCCGCCACCGCGCCGTCCCGGATTCAAACTGGTAGCTTGTGGGTTACATATTAGAAAGTCAAAATGTACCTACGCCGCCGCCGCGCCGTCCCGGATTCAAACTGGTAGCTTGTGGGTTACATATTAGAAAGTCAAAATGTACCTACGCCGCCGCCGTCCCTGGTAGCTTGTGGGTTACATATTAGAAAGTCAAAAATTGATCGATCAAATTTTAAATGAACAACGAATCATCTAACACCAACTACCAAGGTTTCACATACCAAATGTACGTGTGATCAAATGGACGACTGACCAAAAGTTGCTAGATTGAAGTGTGAAATACCAAATTATTACTCATCAAATTGTATTATCACAAATGGTTTAGTTAAAAAAGTTAACTAATAAAATCCAAAATTAGTAAACAAGCACCAAGTCATGCATGCCAAGTCAAGACGGGTGCAAGCATAGCGAGCACGGGAGTTTGGGGCACTCCGACATTAGGTTAGAGGGGATGGCGGAGGGAGCCAGGCGAACGAAGCGAGCTCAGCTCCCTCCGCCTTACCCTTCGGGGTTAGGTTATCTTGTGACCACCCATGCCTGCTTGCAAGCATGCCAAGTAGGATAAAAATATGTAACAAATTTGGATGAAATTTTTATAATGCGGTTATCTTTTTGGTGCTTGTTTACTGTTTCTGGGTTGTTCAGCGATTATTTTGTCAGTAATCCTTTTGTCATTTATCATTTGTTCAATGGATCATTTGTTCAATGGTCCATTTGGTTTTAGAACCATTAGGCCAATAGTTTATTAGATCTATTAAATGTTGATATTCTAAACTTTGGTCAGTTAAACTTTCGGTCAAATGACCAATGTTATTTTGAACTTTGTTTTTCTATGAACGAGCACGTACTATTCTTCCCTCTTAAGCGTGAAGGTGGAACAAACATCTAAACTGCCAAACATACATATATATTTTCACATTTATAATATTAGTAAGGATAGTTTGAAGTGCGATGTCTTTCAAACTTTGGACACGAATGTAATCCATGTGACGACGGTGAAATTATTTGACAATTACATCCTGGAAGAAACAAGAAATATGACAAAATTAATAGCTAAAGGGAGACAAATTTAAAAGCTTGTATTTAGAAATGTTTTTTATTAAACTCACATTTACTTCAACACATTCACAAAGAAGTAAGAATAATATATCCTAAATAACATAGTACAGAAATCCACATAACAAATTATGTGGTGTCATAGCAAAGACCACACACAATGGGTGCCAGCAAAACATGCATTCACACAAATTACCCTGTTGCATGACTTTGTAACGGATACAGCTATAGTAAGTACATGCCAAATACTATGCTCTCTTGGAACTTGGCGACATAGCATGATAGGATCAAGATTAATTTGACACACTAACTATAATTAGATCTTAATTAGCTGTTGAATCTTTTGCAATAATAATGTTTTTCTAGTTATATAAGTCAATGATTTTTATCATTTATAAGGAATGGACTGTAACGGGCCGTTGATGATGATGATGAAGGAATTTGCTACTCAGTACCTCTCGGTGTATTGATAGCTCTTTATTACTCAAATTATGGGTAGAATTGTTTTGGTTAAGTTTTTCTGTACCCTGAAGATGTCTCGAAGAAATTACTACCTTATAACCCTCGGAGTTATAACCCAATCTGGCCGCCCATCTGTTTTTTTTATATTAAAGTATATTCAATTGTTTTGGTGTTTTGTACCAATAATGTAATTAGTATTTATTACCAACGCAATAATGGTCGATAACACCTCTTTTATATGTTCTGTGTCGATTGTTATCCTATTGGATAACATTGAGTTTTTCAATCAATCAAATATTTTTATTGAATAAAATAACTTGATTGCGTAGTCCTTTCGAATATTTCGTTGACCGATCTGATTTTTGCATAAAATTGGTCCAGCCTCTACTGGCCTGGCCAAAATCTACATTTCCTTTCATCATTTCATCATCATCATCATTATTTCAGCCGGAAGACGTCCACTGCTGAACATAGGCCTCCATAGGTTTTCACCGTGAACGGCCCTGCGCAACTTGCATCCACCGGCGCCCCAGAAACTTTCACCAAGTCATCTGTCCACCTTGTGGGAGGCCGTCCAACACTACGCCTTCCGACCCGTGGTCGCCATTCGAGAACCTTTCTTCCCCATCGGTTATCAGTTCGTCGAGCTATATGGCCTGCCCATTGCCACTTCAACATACTTATCCGGAAAGCTATGTCGATGACATTGGTCTTTCTACGTATCTCCTGATTTCTGATTCGACCACGCGGTGAGACTCCGAGCATAGCTCTCTCCATCGCACGCTGAGCGACCTTGAGCTTGTTCATGAGACCAATAGTTAGCGACCACGTCTCAGTATCATACGGTCATTACTGGCAAATACAGACCTTAGTCTTCAAACACTGAGGTATTTCGGACGAGAAGACATGCCGCAATTTCCCGAACGCTGCTGAGCCGAGTTGGATCCGTCTATTGACCTCTTTATTGAAGTTGGATCTACCTAACTGGATTACTTGTCCAAGGTAGATGTATTGATCTACAGCTCCAATAGTAGCACTTCCAACATTGATCGGTTTAATAACAATAATATTTATTTCAGGCTTATTAGCCCATATTTGCACAAACAATACAATACAATAATTATTTATTTACAATCGGGTATAAAAAATTAAAATTTAAAACAATGTCAGAGTAAAATTATAAATTAAATTAAAATTAAAATAAGTTCATAGATTCATTACATTAAAATAAAATAAAATAAAATAAATAATAATTAGCCTAAATAACAAATTATACATACTGTTGTATGAAGGGGGCGGCACTGGCATGCAGCCGCAACCACCTTCCCATCATCGGCGAGTCCCAACGCTCAAACAATACTCTCGGGATTCCATTGGTTAGGTGTAACATGGATATTTGACATAAGTTCCGTCTTATCCGTGTTCATCTTAAGACCCACCGCACCTGTTCGGAAGTGCCACTGAGATCTCTGAGCATTGTGCCAAGTTCCTCCAGGGGCCTTGCCATAATCACTACATCGTCGGCAAATCGAAGATGAGTGATGTACTCGCCATTGATATTGATGCCAAAACCTTTCCAGGACACAAGCTTGAACACGTCCTCCAATGCACTAGTAAACAGTTTCGGAGAAATTACGTCTCCCTGTCTTACTCCTTTCCGCAGTTGGATTGGTTTCGTACTTGCGTCCTGTAAACGTATTGACATGGTGGCGTTTTCGTACAAATATCTCAGTACTTAGATATACCGATAGTCGATATGGCACCTCTGAAGCGACTGCAGCACTGCCCAGGATTCGACGGAATCAAAGGCCATCTCATAGTCCACAAACGCTAAGCATAAGAGCAGATTATACTCCTCGGTCTTCTGTATAATCTGACGGAGCGTGTGGATGTGGTCTATGGTACTAGACACTCGATATAAAAGGTTTCAAAATGGTGTAGGGAACCCACTAAAGCCTTTTCGGAAACCGGCTTGTTCGGGGAGCTGGAGCGAGATGGGACATTGCCTTTAGATTTAGTTTATAATCGAATAAGTACGCAATGTTAAAGTTCATCGACCTTTATTACAGTATCTTTGTAGCATAATTATTATTGGAAATAAGCCCGTGTAGTTCTGGATTGCCGAAGACAATAAAAATTTCAGTTCAATATCGTATTTTTTTATTTTACATCTGGATCTAAAAATATAAATTATGAAAAAAAACAGAACAAGAATGAAGAAAAACTTGTAAAATGTATGACGATACAAATATATTTAAAAGAGAAGTTAAAAACTGTGTCTTAAAACATTGTTTTTAGTCTTAAGAATTAATGGATCTTTTTATATAAAGATGTACTTACATATTATAGATTAATAGATGTTTGTTAGGTAACATTTTAACTTTATTTTAATACTGGCTGTCCGCCCGCAGCTACGCTCGCGTTGTGTAATATTTTCCCATGGGAATATGAATATTTCCAGTAAAAAATATTATGTGTTAATGCAGGGTACAAACAATCTCCATTCCAACTTACGATACTATTTTGATATAATAGATACGATATAATGTCCTGATTTGCCGAAAAAAGAAGCAACCATTTTTTACCAATGCTTCGACTTTTCTTAACTTTCGTCGGCAAATCTTCAAAAGCAAAGACCCACTCTGCCGACTGGGTCTTTCTTTCGGGTTCAAAGCGGTACACCCAGGTTTCGTCACCTATCACGATATTATAGACAGCCAATGACTGTTCTCCGTTAAACTTTTTTATCATTTTAGTTTATCATTTTTGCCCAGTGGTGCCCACCACTGGACACTCAGTCGTTTGGTCCTCCGTTAAGTCATGCGGTTTCCATCGAGTGCAAAGCTTCCGAACCTTCAGATGCACATGTGAAATGTTTTGCCCTTGGCTCATTCCAATGCCTAACTACCAGTGAATGGCGCGGGAGTGTGTCTTCGTGTAATGTCAAGGCAGCTGCACCGCATTCAGGCTTGTAGCTCTCAAAGCCTCTCTCACTATCTTAAAGCTTTTTTGTTCATCAAAGTTCAAAAATAAATGTTTTAATATAAGTACAAGATAGGCATGTTCAATGTTTAATACTTACTATTATTTACTGTACTAATTAATATTCACAAGACAATATATTTCTAAAAACGCTATGTAGAGGGAGCGTTAATTAAAACCCAAATATTAAATCCAAAATTTAATTTATTTTGGATATAAAAGCCGCAAGAAAGTGTAAAAGATGCGACATAACATTAACATATAACATATTCCTATTGTTTATTACTGTAAAATCGGATAGAATAATCTTTTATTTTGAGTAATAATCCAACTTGCTTCAGACTCGAGCCCCTCGGTGAGGACGTATATGAACTGTTGATGATGAAAAGTAAAAATCCAACCTGCTGGGGTAGACTCGAGCCCCTCGGTGAGGACGTATATGAACTGTTGATGATGAAGAGTAAAAATCCAGCCTGCTTGGATAGACTCGAGCCCCTCGGTGAGGACGTATATGAACTGTTAATGATGAAGAGTAAAAATCCAACCTGGTGAGGTAGACGCGAGCCTTTGGCTGAGGACGTATATTAGCTATGATGATTAGCAAAAGGGTCAATTTATATGGGTTAGTGGGTGTAGTAGTGTAATTGTTTTTTGTATATTTTTTCAAATTGTAATATTATCACCAGCTACGAGTAGCACACGTGTAGCATCCGAAGCTAATCGCCCACAAACGCCGAAGTTTCCGGTATTCGTCATGTTGTTTTTGTAAAACTCTTGTGACCCTAGTTCAGAGTAGGGTAGGGCATAATATATAAAAAAACAAAAACAAGTCCTTCAAGTAGTCGGTTACTCTAACTTTTTTTTAACAGCCCAGAGGTTTGTAGAATCGTGAAAAAGTGTTTTAGATGATTCTTTACAGTTGTTAGCATTTAGGCTTACCAACAAAATGTGCCTTGAGGATCACACTCAGCGTAATTGCGGTATAATTTGCGGTAGTTATGGCGGTCGGGTGTGTAATTACGTTCACACTTGGAGCCGTCGTGATGCGGTTGGGAAAACTTAACGCATACCTACTTCTAAAGTGTTCTATCCCTTTTTTGGTTACGACATTATTATTTTTAGGTTAAATTCAATTTTTGTGTAATTACATTTTTAATCTTGACGAGATTATAAATTTAATAATAAATTAATTAATCTAAAGTTTTGATCTTCTAATTGTATTTATTATAGTTTGATTATAGCAACTTGATTAAATCAGAATCATCCCAGCCATAACAAATATTGCATTAAGAATCATTTTGCAGCTTGACGACACAAACAAAAAAACTTATTATACCTACTACTTTTTTTATTCCAGGCTAGGAATAATCACAAACAATACTATAAAAACTTTATGTAATATTTTTTGACAAGAGAGTCCAATGCGCATGCGGCATACTAACAATGACATACAAAAGACATCAACGCGCGAAAGGCCAGCGCTCTACCCAACAAATAACAATATAAGGAATAGTTTCCTGAAACACTTGTTTGAAGCTGTTTATGAAAGTATAGCACGAACACGGTTCAATGTTTCGGGAATGTCATCGACCTCTGCATTCCCAGAAGCCAGTTTAAAAATAAAATACCACGTAAATTATTATCGAGTAAATGACGATACAATTGGATCACGAACTTGATCTTATAATAAAACTAGCGGCCCGCCCCGGCTTCGCACGGATAGATTAATTCATACTAAACCAACCACATTTTCAATTTAGTTAGTTAGTTTAACTTCAAAATGGAGGAGGCTCTCTGTTCGTGTTACAGTATTTTTTTAAATACCTACTATAAGAACCCTTTAAGTCGGGATTTCAAAAACATTTTGGAACTCGAACCTAATTCAGTCTGAATACAATTTTTTAGGTTCCTAACCTAAAAATGGCTGACAATCCATTTAATCCTAAAATAATTTCGAAAAAATACTATAGTATTATTGGACACGTATGTGTCCAATGATTTATTATTCTTTGCCTTAATCCAAATTTTTAGTTCCTAATTTTAGAAATGACAGCCTTTCCATAGATAGATAGATAGATAGATAAAACATTTATTAAGGGAAAGTACATCATACACAAAAAGAAAGAAAAGCAATCAGTAGAGAACACAAGACAAAAGACAAAAAAGTAAAGAAAAAAGAGAAAAAGTGTACCGCCCCTTAACTAGGCCCTAACTCAGCATATGCTGTGACATGAGGATCACCACACTTCACAGCGCTGTTATTCTGTTAGCACCTATTCAGTTGGAGTGCGCAATCAATGGAGTGAACAATAAATATATATAATGATATTATAATATGTGTAATATATGAAATATAAGTGAATAAATAATACTAAATAAATATACAATTATTTTAAAAATACATATTTAATAATGAAGAAAGATGTGTTGTGTCACCTACCCGCCCAACAAATAAAAAATAAAAAAAGTAAAAAGTGAGGAAAAAATGCGGTTGAAGCAAAACTTGTATGGTTCCTATGCCAGAAATTATCCAGTTTCCTTCTGTTGTGTAAGAAAATAGTTCCGTGCTTCATTTTTAAAACGGTTTTTGGTGGCTATACAACGAAGTGGCGGAGGAAGGTCATTCCAACACTTTGAGGCCTGGAACTTGAAACTACCGCGGAAGGCTGCAGTTCGATGTCGAGGTAAGCTTAGCATAGGAGAAATCGATCTAGGCACATATCTGTGATTTGCATATCTCCAGGACAATTTTCTAAAAAGATATTCTGGTTTCCCAGTTTTAATTACGCCGAATAATAAATTTGACAAAAATAGCTTAATACGACCTCCAAGTTTGAGGACATTTGACGAGTTTAAAAACGGCGTCACATGTGACCGTGGAGGGATGGCGAAACAATAGCGTGCGCATGCATTTTGTACTCTTTGTATGAGCGATAGTGTTTTTCCGTAAATGCAGTTACCGTAGACTGCAATGCAGTGGTTGAATTTGGAAAGAATGAGCGATTCGCACAGTCTTACTCGAAGTTCCGTGTCGATGAATGGTCTAATATTGTATAAAATTTTCAAGCGGTAAAAACAGTTACGAACCAGACTTAAACAGTGCTCCTCAAACCTTAAATTACTATCAATCAGCAACCCCAAATTTCGAGCTGAAGGCACACGTTCAACCTTTGCTCCCAAAATCTCAATATTTAGATGTTTAGCTTCTATGTTTCGTACTTGGGCCTTAGAACCAGTAATTAGAAACTTAGATTTCGTCGGATTTAGTATCAGACAATTTCTATCTGACCATTTGGCTATACGATCTAAATCAGAATTTATTTTATTCACAGCTGCCTGATGGTCATTCTTATCAACCGGGAGGTAAAGCTGAACGTCATCAGCATACATATGGAAATTGCAATCCTGTATGTGCCGGGCAAGATCTGATGTGTACAAGATAAACAAGATAGGACCCAGGATTGAACCCTGCGGTACCCCGCGCGGAATAGGTTCAGCCCTCGAAGAAGCCCGTGATCCATCTGGTTTTGATATCACGACTTGTTGAGTACGATGGCTGAGATAGCTATCGAACCATTTTACCGCCCAATGGTCGAAACCATAGTAAGATAGTTTAGACAAGAGCAACGATGTATTTATGGAGTCAAACGCGCGGGAATAGTCTAGCAGCACAATTATTGATCCATTCCCTTCATCCTGAGCCGTTAGTAAATTATCCACGACGTCCAATAACGCTGTATCCGTGCTACGTCCCTTACGAAAGCCAGACTGTAGTTCAGGAAAAATATTATTGGCCTCACAGAATTTGATGACTTGAAAAGCAACCACCCTTTCCAATATTTTTGATAAAAAAGGTAAAATGCTTATGGGTCGCAAGTCTTTGACGTCAGCGGCCTGGCTGGTTTTAGGCAAGGGACGGACTAGTGCGTTTTTCCATGCGGACGGAAAAGCGTGCTCAGATATTGATCTGTTAATGATCGCTGTTATAATTTTTAAGGTAGTGGGTAATGTAAGCAGTATCATGTCACGAGTAAGTCCATCAGATCCACAGGAGTTGGATTTAAGTGAAGATGTTATGATTTTCGCAATCACGCTCTCTTCAACAGGTTTCAGAGAGAATACAGAAGAGCAATGATTGTGAAACTCAAGATAAGTTAAATCTGACAAACTAACATCGTTCCTGCCAGGCACATTTAAAAAGGTGTTGTTTATTAAGTCAGGGTCATTGAAATGTTGTGGTAGCTCGTGATTATTTTTTATATTTGATACTATTGTTTTCTTTAAGTTGGACCATAGATATTTAGGGTTATTAATATGCTTGTTAATATGTTCATTGAAAAAGGCTTTTTTTTCGTAGTATACGCTAACATTAACTAGATGTTTGAGATCCTTATATTTAGCTTTATCAGAACTATAGTCTCTTTTCCGAGATTTCATAGAAACATTTAATCCCTACTTTCCCCCTCAAAGTATAAAATGCTATAACATATATCAAATTATTTATTAATCTCAGTCTAAATCATTTTTTTTTATTTCTTAATTTTAGAAATGACAGACTTTCCATACAAAAATTTAATCCCCACTTCCTTTTCAAAATAGCGATTTCGAAAAAATGTTAAAATACGTGTCAAAAATGCTAAATTATTGTCACTGAATACTCGTACAATACGCTCATTCCTTATTAGCGAAGAATCGATACTTATTTACTATATAGAGATAATAAAAAATTACCAAAGTAGTATAGGTTGTATTAGACATATTAAATAACTAGACATGTATTACATAGTTGTAGGCTAATTACTAAAGCTTAGTTGCTCTTAGGTTATTTATAGGTATTTTTTGGTATTGACATTGATGAACTATTATTTTATTGATTATTGCTCGATTATTTTTTAATGTTTGATTATTATTGACTTTTATATTTATATCATTTTACATTGTAATGAATTGTGAACCATAGTTATTTGGGGTAAACCTATGACGGCTATGTATTGACTGTGTATAGATTGAATAAATTGAATTGAATTGATTTTTTTCTTGACAGTGTCCCCACCTCCGTAATGAGCTAAGATAAGATAAGATAAGATAAATCTTTATTTAGCATAAAAGTACAGGAATACAAAATAATCGGAAGCCCTGCAGCCTGTATTAGTTTTAAACTGTGTTACAGGTTACAGTGTTCCCCAAGCTAATAATAAGTTAATACTTTAGTTAAATAAGTACATAACGCATTTAATACAGTACTTTACATAGCAAGGCAAGTTTGAGTGAGAGTATGTGTGTAGTGAGTGAACGTGTGAATATAGGTGTTATTATATAGTGAGCGGCTGTGTAATTTAACTTGTGTTAATAAAGTGTTATTATGTGTAGTATATTATGTGTGTATTAGTTCATTATTATGTAAATAAATATGTGTACTAAATTAAATAGTCTTTGTATATCAATAAACTCGTAGTAGGTGAGCAAGTGTGCACTTTGTGGTAGCCCTACGATGCTGCGAAATCTCGACCACGGAGGCTGGGTTTTTTGGTGGAATAGTTCGTACGAGTATTCTAATGGAAAGAGCTTTTGCCTCTCAGTGTAATAATTGTTTTTATATCTGGGTGGAGTGTTTATTAAAGTTTTTGAGAGCCCATCGCGGTAGCAGTGCAGTTAAAAGCCCTAAAATTATTTCTCGTTTGGATAAAGTCGACTCGTATTGTAATTGATTCCGAAATGACTCATAACATAAATGACCGTGTCGGAGAGTCAAGGTCCGAGTCCTGACAGTGTTAAGTACAGCAATAACTAATTACAACAATAAACCGTATGTCAGTCTGTCAGGACAGGAACAGTCACTGTAATTTATATTTTTTGTATTGTGTATAGATTGTGAATTAAATAAATTATACATACGGTATCGATTGTAAAGATTGTAACTTTTGACAGGTAAGCGCATCTAGGTCGAAGATTTTATGTTCCTATTTAGAGGATCGAATCTACCCTAATTTTAGGTCAAAATAGAATCTTGGACAAGATGAAAAAAAAAATCATGGAGGGGATCGGACTGTTCACCATATTTTATGAATTTACCATATTTTATGAATTATTTTTAAAATACAGATTTGTAGCAGACGATTCGCGTAGAAAAAAACAGAACCGGTTGAAAAACGAATTTACAGTGAATTTTTAAAGTTTCAATATGTCTGTCTTTTTCAAAAACGATTTTTTGTATGGAGATTATAAATATATGGCGTTACTAACAAATGACGTCACAAGTGGGTATGTGCCTCTCTGTCTAATCTTGAATTTCAAACCTTTATAACTCGGTCAATTTTAAAGATAGAGCAAAAATTGTTTTAGTGTTCGATAGCAGAAACTAAGAAGTTTGGATTTATAAAATAAAAAAAGTAGTCCGATCCCCTATTATTAACGTAAATATAGGTACCTATGTGACTGATGTGAGGAGAGGATTTCAACTCACGCCCGTAAATAAACATGTCCGTACTCGTTTACCCAAAGAAGAGATTGTGTGTAAAGTTATTAAATGAATATCGATCACCCTTCAAACTATTCTCCGCGCACACGCATACTCGAGTCGAACCTGTCATTCATCTTCTCCTTTACGTGTCGATTCATTGAGCTTATTATAGAACTGTCTTAATACACCCGAGATATAGCTTTGAATAAATAAGGGTCACAATCTTAAACATTGCGAAATACAACAGGAAACTTTCGCTCATATTCGTCTAACGCGCACGGTTCGCGTGTGTATGCGCAGATAAAGCGCACGAGTGCATACGCTCGTGACGCGCGAGGCGAATGCGCGCGCAGCTTTCCGGGGACCTTCGACCTCGCAAGAGGTTGTTAGAAGGCGACTATTGTTTCGCTGTATGCAAATTATGTGAAGTGTGGATTATTGTGAATTCTGAGGTGTTTTTGGTGGTTTGTAAATTAAATAGAAAGAAAGTGGTGGGATTCAAACTGTAGTCTCCCGAATAAGAGGCAGTTGCTCCAGCCACCGCATCACCGAAGACGCTTAATGTAGGTTATATTTTTATACTTATTTGAATTTACTCTATAGATGAACAACTTAATTTCAAGATTATTGTACATACTCTTAAAGTTACAACGTTGATTTAGAGGACTCTAGGGGTTTCTTTACTTGGTACATAGTCATCATCAAGAACATCATGTACGTACGTCCCCACCGAGGGGCTCACTCAAACCTACCCTGGAGTGAGGCGATCAGGCCATAGTCCACCACGCTGGCCCAGTGCGGGTTGGTCGACCTCACACACAAACTTTGAATTTCTTCGCAGGAGTGTGCACGATGTTTTCCTTCACCACCACCGTAAGGTTGTCAAATAAAAGGTATAATAAATTCAAATTCGAAAACACATTAATGCGTGTTGGGGATCGAACCCGCGTCTCCCGGTCGGGAGGTAGCGGCCCTACCCAACACACCGCCGACGCTCTTATACAAAGTAGCATCGGTTTATACTACATACTCATAAGATCATCTTTTCGCTCTCCAGCAATAAATCACGTCTATGGTAGAGCCATAAAACTTGCTGTCGACAAGTACTCAAATGTAACAGTTTGTCAATTTAGTAACATCCTGCCGAATGTGACATAACATATAACCGTTACTCAACTTATGTAACTGTTATTAAATATTTAAATTGAGGAAGGATGCAAGATTAACTG
The DNA here is from genome assembly GCA_951230895.1 of Carpatolechia fugitivella. Lineage (NCBI taxonomy): Eukaryota > Metazoa > Arthropoda > Insecta > Lepidoptera > Gelechiidae > Carpatolechia > Carpatolechia fugitivella. The sequence goes on along the minus strand of OX579666.1, from coordinate 13,080,162 downwards.
GCTTTTGGAAGTGCAAGCGGTTTGAAATGAGATCGTTTTTTATTTTACGAAATAAATTTTCAGTTTTTTGGCTTTTTCTTTTTTATTTATATTCAGTTTAACCTCAGTTTTACCGGATGGATTATGATATCAATCTCCGTGGTCGAGTGGTCGTTTGACTATCATTACGGAGGTTCCGGGTTTTGAAGCCTGAAGATACTGTAAAAAAAATAATCTCTTAATGAGACTTTAGAACATTGCAGGTTGAATCATTTTATTGTCATGATAAAGAAAGATGGTTTCTTGCTTCGGAAGGCACGTTAAACCTTAGCCTAACGGATGTGGTCGTTACAGAAAATCGGTTATGGTTGTTGCAGTCCTAATTTCCCAAGTGCGACCCAAACCAATCACAGAAACGTATTGCAAATTAGTGACAACACCGTGCTAGAACATGAGAGATTTAATCTCAATTTCTTTCACAATATGGCTTCGGAACACACTATATTGTGGCAACTAAGATCAATCTGTAACGTGGAACAAGGGCAGGAGAATTTAGGAGATATTGAAGAAGAAGAAACAGTGAGTCTTCTTGAAACATTGGCGAAGATAAGAAGATACAGTCCAAATACCGCCTCTGCTGCTACGGAATAGCCAAATTGTTACGCTTGTATTGAACATACAGAATTTCTACTCCTACCGTATTTATACACCGTGAAATTTACATCGTTTTGTTCCCGCCGTGTAGTGATAGTACCCGTCAAACTGAACAACTTTACACGAAAATAAAATTTCCTGCGACAAAAAAATTTTTGGTCTCTCCATACAAAATGGGTCGGTCGGGAGTCTCACTTTGTATGGAGAGACCAAAATTTTTTTTGTATAAAGTATTTATTTATGCAGCACACAAACACAGTGTAAACATAGGTTCTTGTTATGTGTACCACAATTAGGTGACACAGCATTTGAAAAAGTAATGAAAACTATAATATCTATGAATTTAAAATTAAGATTAAAAAGCGAAAACAACACACAATAAAAGCAATAACAATCAGATCACAATTAAGAAAAACCCTCTATCCTCTATACATACTAATTGTTTCAATCTTGACTGACTGACAAGTGTAAATCATGCACAAGTGTCTTATTTCCATTGCTATCGAAACGAAGCGTATTTAATATTTAGAAAGTGAAAAATGAGAAATCAACCTTAGATATGAGTAGTCCATATTTGCATCTTATCTCATTTGCCTGTAAACCAACATCACTTGTCATAGTCCAGGCAAATTGTTCGTTATCTGTGACAGATCTGGCCAGGTCCAGCGGATACCAGCTGTGCGTTTTAGCATACCATTCGCTTGAGCGCACTCGGGTGGTATACGTACGAGTTCTATGGCTAATACGAGAAAAATATAGACGTGTCGGATTCACGATTGAATGGCCATTTCTCGCGAACGTTCAAGTCCTTCGTATTATTTTTAGTTTTTAAAGGACAAGCTGAAAAATAAATTAAATAAAAATAAAAATTATAAGTAACAAGGTGATGAAGAAGACAATATTGTTAGAATTTATCGTTTTAGGTTAGGTTAGGTTAGGTTAAGTTAGCCTAGTAGGCCCCTACATTTGATGAGAGGAAGTATAATGAACTGTTGATTATGAAGAAGTGATTGACAATTAATTATAGAAAAATCTTGTGTATTATCGAAGACCAAGATCCTTTTCGGGTCGCTAAGCTGGCGAAGTAAATAAGCACAATCATCTTCTTTTCCCATGACTCTTCTAAAAACTTCTAAAACTTTCGATGTTAAGTTATTAAATTTTAAAAGGTACCACAATTCATAGATCAGTACTTAACAATACTTACTGATCCTATGAATTGCGGTCCCTTCTAGCTAAACAAACGGAAACATTACTCAAACGAAACGTGAACTGTCGTCACACATCTATATTTTATTTGAATCAATCGTTACAGTTTCTGGCGGATCTATGACGTATGTCCATCAGTCTACTGGCCAATATAACTTGACCTGCAGCTTGACCACTAGTTCAATATTCACAAGAGGCCAATCGCGACTGGCCAAAACTAATTACTTTCAAACATCTTTCACACAAGAGTGTTGCGAATCCTTCTTTTTGTGCAGTCGGTTAAGTAATGCTTTAGTTTTAATTTGACAAAGACCATTGATCATTAGAGATCTCACAGTCTGCTGTGTTTTTATTTTTTTAGTTAATTAATTTTAGTTTTTTGTTTTCGTTGTTAATTAATTGAGTTTTCGTTTTGATTGTTATGTAGCGATGGTTTGTTTTACTGTATCACCAACGAGGCTCAAGGCTTTCTAAAATTAGAAGAATAAAACAAGTACTAAAAAAATATAATAATTATACGTATTGGGACTCAAACTGCGACCTCCCCCCAAGCGGAGGATGGGAGGGGGGCTTGGGGGGAGACATACTCGTAGACGCTAGTAACTAATCGAACTCAAATTCAAAAACAATTTTTTTTAAGCTTTTAAGTAGCATTTGAGTAGTACAAACGACCATTTCTTACGCTAGCGCCGATACCAACGATATAACTTGCTTTTCCACAGCGCACGGAAAAAAGCTCTTTTCTTCATCTTCTTCTAAAGGTTCTAAATTAATTATCTACTATATAAAACTGGATGTTTGTCCTTTTATAACTAGAGAGCGGCTGCACCGATTTCGATGGGATTTGTACCAAGCGATAGAAAATAATACTGACCAGATTATAGGCTACTATATTTGTGGAATAAAGAAAAAATAATATTTCGTTTAAAACATTTTTTGCGATTCATTAATTTCAGTCCTGGGCGTAGCCGGGTAGAAAAGCTAGTATTTATATAATATTATTGTCATAAATATTTTGACAAAGAACCACTTAAACCTGCAGTTGCTTGAGGGTTTCGGTTAATTTTCGACCCTTGATTGATTGGTTTTTATTAGCGAGTAGATATATAGTGTTACGACGTACACTTAAATTTGAATTTTAAAGGCTTACATCGAGCAGTGAATGCCTCCATTTATTACAATGATGTAACGTAATCCCAAACTCCTTTATTTGAATCTCGAATTCCCATAGCGAACCGTGAATTTCATAAATAATGAAAATTACCTCGTTAGGAATTACCGAAATTCCGTACTCGCAAATCGGTGTAAGATCGCTCGGTGCTCGCAACAATGCCCCTGGGAACGGGGCCAGGGAACCGCGGTGCGCGTGAGTCGGTCGCGGAGACGACGACGACGGCGGCAGAGCAAATTAATAAGGTTTAGCAGAGAAATGTGGATCACACAAATTTATTGATAACATCAATTAAATTATTGTAGCATCTTAAACTAGACTTCACCGTTCACAAAGGAAGTTCCGGTTTCGAATCCCGGTGGGGCATTAGCTGTCAAGCAAAAGACTTTTTTAAGACTTTCTCCAGTTTGAGTAAAACATTGCAAATTGAATCACCTGATTGTCCGGAAAGGTGTTCCTTGCTGCAAAGTTCAGGCTACTGTTGAGTTGTTTCACGAGACATGTCAGTTAGTTTTGGTGGCTATATGACGCTGCCACCAGGTCAGGGTTTGTGAGGTCGGTTGTCGACCTTACTTCCGACCCATACGTTGCAAAAATGTTCACTATGATTTCGCCATCTCGTTATTTAATTATCTTTCCCTGTATTTACTATGAAGAAACCCGCACTGGGTCAACGTGGTTGAATAAGGCCTAATTACTTTAAATCGGGGTAGGCTCAAGCCCCTTGGTGGGGATGTATATGAGCTGTTGATGATGATTTAGGTACTATGAAGAAGATATAAGCATTGTGATTTCTGTGAATTTAGTCAGCGTGCAATTAAATAAATCAATGTCTCTCGCAACTTCATTTAAAATTCTTAGTGCCGTGATTAGTGGAGAGTGCTTCAGTATATTCTTTCTAGCCCTTGGTATTGCAAACACCTCCTGTCGCACGTTGCAAAAATTTCTTTGTGAAACTTTTCCCAGTTTGGTTAGGACATTGCAGGCTGAATCACCTGATTGTCTGAAAAGAAAGATGATTCCTTGCTTCGGAAGGCACGTAAAGCCGTTAGTCCCGGCTACTATCTAGCTAGTTGTTACACGAGCCATTGTCAGTGGCCTTTGGCGGCTCTATAACGCCTGACACTAAAGTTTGTGAGGTCGGTTGTCGACCTAACAACCCACACGATGAAGAAGAACATCGCATATCTAGAATAATTTATAGAAGTAGTAATTTATAGTTTGATTATAACTAAGTTAGTTTAGTGAAGGCAATGCGTTAGCCGGGGGCGCGTCCCCCAAATCCGGTCATACGTGCGATTACAGCGCTACTTTCACATATGTGCGCACACGCAGGGCAACGCACCGAGTTGACTATAGCAGTATAATAGGTAGACCTTGAGGTGGACCGACGTGCAGACTACCCCGTAGCCTAGTCAGGAGTACGCCTGCCTACGAAGCACTGGGTCGCAGGTTCGAATTCCACCCAAGGCATAAGAGTGATGAGCTCTTGTGTTTGCCTTATGTCTGAATGTTGTATATCTATATTATATAAGTATATATTCAAATATTAATGTAATTTATATCAGTTGTCTGATACCCATAGTACCAGCTCTGATTACAGTAGCCAGCATAATTTTGACATCTTAGGCCTGCTTACCTGTTTAGAGAAATAGTCTGACATTATTATTGATGCTGGACGGCACTTCAAAACATGACACTTCTATTGTGAAAAAATGTTCCTCCGAGGAAAAAACCTAAAGACAGAAACACTAAACATTTCAATGTTTTCTTATTCAAGTAAGGTCACGGGGACAAATCTAGTAGAACTATTAATATTATATATATATATATTATATTAATAGTTCTACTAGATTTACGATACTACAATTTACTTTTTTTAGATACGATAACGGTAGACACGCGGCTCGTACAGTATATCGTATCTCGACATGTCTGTATTTGGCCAGGCCGGGTGCGGGCGGTGGCGGGCCATAACACACACGTCACGACTCGGCTGTGTTTCCGTAATGCCAGTTCCAGCTCACTTGCAACATATTACTTATGATAGACTTGTATTTATTTATCAATTTATTAGCTGACTGGCGCAGAGTGCGATACAAAATGTAGTCAGGTTGAACTGGATTACGGATTTATGTTATGATAGATAGAAAACTTATTTTACTAGATATATTTGTATCTTTTTTCAAAGAATAATGTCGATCATGTAATACTAAAATCAACAAAATAATGATGATGCTTTCATAACAAACGTTTTTGGTAATTCTGTTAGCAGGTATTTCAATTTTCAGAGATGAACGAAATAATGACACCATATTTGATCTTAGATTAAAGATAAGGTTATACAGTTGGACTTTTAATCACAATAACACAAAACTACATAAGATAATTAGGTTATTCGCTTTTAAAATAATTACACATTAAATATGGATCCAATATCTTAAACATTCTTATTCCTTCAACAAATTACAGTACTCAAGAAGAAAATTACATACGACCAATTACATCCACTTATCAAATACTAAACGCCGCCATTTTACTGCCCCGATCTAAAATTAAAGTTTTACGGATACACATAGTGATTACAGCGCTTTAGCGCACATTACACTACCTTACACTATCGTGTAATAAGTTAATAACTCGAGTTACGCCATTTTGGAAGTCCGCCAGAGTTCAAACTTCAATTACGACAACTTTGACATCCGCATCTGATGCTTAATTGACTTATAAGTTAGTTAGTCGTTTCCGTCACATACGTGTTAAATGTACTTAAAGTACACTCTTAAAGACTAATATTAAATTCGTATTATTGTTGGTTTTCTTTCCATTTGCAAAGAAATTCAAAGTTTGTGTGTGAAGTCGACTAATGCACACTGGGCACGCGTGTTGCTGATAGACCTACCTAATCCAGGGAAAGAGCCCCTCAGTGGGGACATATGATGACACAGCTTACTGTAAATAAAAAAAAAGAATGGAAATTATTTGATATTTTTGCTAAGCTGCTGTAAGGTTAGATTGTAATCCTGAGAGACGAATAAGGGAGCAGAAGGTTGTACTCAGTATTTTTTACAGTGTTATGTCAGCACGTGGCAATTTAACATTAACTCGGCCATTAGAAGGGCTCCCAGTAATTTTAGTTACAAGTGAACACATACGGTAACTGTTTCCGTTATTACATTACACATTTTTCATGTTAAGCACCTCCCAGTTTGATTAACTACATATGATTATGTTACGTATTTAAGTTTATCCAAAAACAGGGTTTTTACGACTAACATCAAGGTTGAAAGGGACGGGAATTTGTTTAAGGTTTTCTAATATATCTAATTTTTTTTTATGACAGGATGTAGAGTGTGTTGCTTAATTTGTTTAAAAAGTAAATCTTATTAGATTAATTTTACGTAAATGAGCATTGATGTCGAATTGCAGAAGTCAGCAAGTATGTACTACCAATAAGTGAAGTAAATAAGAAAGTTAATTAGCCCGTTCTACGTATTACATATTAAATTTAGAAATGCAAAGTAATTTAAAAGAGTCGCCATTCCCTCGAAGTTTTGTAAGGTTACTGCCGATTTCGCATTCTTCAAAACTGTACACTAATTATGCTAACAGCCTTTTTTATATAAGATATTATCAGCAAATACATCAAAGGATATCCTTGAATCGGTTATAATATGAGCACGAAGCTTGGGTAGAGATAACTACCCAAGAGACCGAACCGATTCATAGTAACGACAAGGTCCCTATTAACGCAGCAGATAAGCAAAACGATAAGATCTATTATTAACTAACAATTAAAAAATACCTTTCCGTACTTCACCAAACCAAAGAAAAAATATATCTGCATAGTAAAAATTCTCACACTTCAAAAAACAAACTTCATTGAGTTAATCCGAGGACGTTTGCATTGACATTTCGTTCCATTCTCTATTGTGCTATAGTATAACAAAGCCTATGCAAGTTCGGTACAATTAGTGTTTTAATGGCTTGAAATTGTTCGGGGTTTGGCAACGTGCAATCTTTGGCGGGGAGATGAAGGCCTCTACGTAAAAGGAATTTTCTAAGAATTTTTATTGTTTTTGGCTCGTAAGATACTGAAAGCTAAGCGAAGCCTTGGCGTGATAACAACTTGTCGTTATAACAACTTGGCGTTATAACAACTTGTCGTTATAACAACTTGTCGTTATAACAACTTGTCGTTATAACAACTTGTCGTTATAACAACTTGTCGTTATAACAACTTGTCGTTATAACTACTTGTCGTTATAACAACTTGGCGTTTTAAAAATTTGTCGTCTTCAATTAATGAAATGTTCTGACTATTCCGTAGCCTAGTCGGTAGTACGCCTGCCTTTGAAGCACAGAGTCGCAGGTTCCAATCCCGCCCAGGGCAAACATTCCTGTGATGAGCACTTGTGTTTGCCTTGTGTCTGGATGTTGTTTATCTATTTAATTTAAGTATTATAATTATCAGCTGTCTGATACCCGTAGTACAAGCTCTGCTTAGTTTGGGATCAGATGGCCGTGTGTGAGATAACCCCACATATTAATATTAGTATTCTTTATTGGCAGCCCAATTTCTGTTCAGGCAACTAAATAATAAGGGAGACAGTAAACTTATCTTGAACTGTCTTTTTCTCTTATCGTGTGGGTTGTAAGGTCGACCACCGACCTCACAAACCCTGGTGTCAGAGTTATGAAGCCACCACCGTCTTTTTCTTCTTTTACAGATATTAGACGGGATCAAAGTCTTCACGTGCCTTCCGAAGTACGGAATCACCTTACTTTTCGATTACTGTGATTAAGCATGCAATGTTCTATCTAACCATACTAGAGACAGTCTCACAAAGTGACTTTTGTTTCCTCACCGGGATTCAAACCTGAGAACTAACCGCTCTACCTCTGAGAAGATTTCAACTTCTTTCACGCAGAATCTACCTACAAAGTATAAGAGTTTTCCGATACACTCATCCTGTTCAAAAGTAATAATAGGTCCTTGTCACACATAAGAAGGTCATCTGATCAGCTGATGTACGCATGTCATCCGCCGCAGCTGCATCTAATAATGTATGACAACCATACAGTCATATGATTTCATTCATAGTTAGGGAGGTCTTTTGTGCTCTGAGTGTCATGGCCGGATTCTCGAAGGCTTTTTGTTAAAGATCATTCTTTCTTAGACGGCTATTGTTAACCCGAGAAGCCGATTGGGGCCGAGACGTGGAACATGACGGTGAAGCTGGCCCACCGGCTACAAGTCACTCAGTGAGTTATGGAAAGATCTATGCTTGAAATTTCGCTACGGGATAAAATCCGAAACGAAATCATCCGGCAGAGGACCAAGGTAGTTGATATCGTCCAGAAGTGTAACAAGCTGAAGTGGCAGTGGGCTGGCCACGTCTGTCGCAGAACCGACGAGCGTTGGAGCAGACGGGTTCTCGAATGGAGACCGCGTCTCGGGAAACGTAGTGTGGGACGCCCCCCTGCCAGGTGGACTGATGACCTGAGGAAGGTCGCTGGTGGTGGCTGGATGAGGAAAGCGGGTAATCGTGCGCTTTGGCGTGCCCTTGGGGAGGCCTACGTCTAGCAGTGGACTGCAATTAGGCTGATTGATTGATTGATTGATTGACCTTGTTTCTAATAACTAGGTAAATCGATCACAACGTGTTAGCTAAATAACGCAATCTCGGGTGGTAGCTCAGCCCGTGAAACTGAACAACTTTTGTTCCACTAAATCTTTTTTATTTTACTTTTCATACAAACTGATCGATTAGCTGATTGAGTAAATTTAAATGAAAGTTCATTATTTTTTTGTGAATTTTTTAGGGCGCCACCGTCTATACCGCAGTAGATAATAATAGGCTTTTTCTACCAGAGTGGTAATAATTATAGCGAGCGCGGACTACCCTGTATCCTAGGATATTTTACCCATATTTTTTTAATTTATCGCATTTATCACAAATTTATCTCAATAAATGGTATGTAACTTTATTAAAATTCTCCGAGTAATTTGTCGTGTGGTGACGGCAGAGTAGAATACATTTGTCACCATCCCCTACTCTTCCCGTGGGTGTCGTAAGAGGCGACTTAGGGGCTACACATTGAACAGGGAACGGGCAGCAGCGCTCTCTGATACAGTAACCTTTTAATCTGCGATCTCCAACCCGTCTGCCAAGCGTGGAGATTATGGCCAAACCAAACACTTAAGTGGAGGAGGCTCATAGCCCAGCAGTGGACTGTAACGGGCCGTTGATAATTTAAATCAGTCTAATAGCAATAATTTCTAGAAATAGATTACATACTTGGTTGCATCTAATCCAACTGGTTGGTGTGTTGTATTAGTATGTGGCATATTAGGTAATACCGAAGTTGCCTAAGTCTGGGCTGGTGGACTTAAGACGGTCAAGGTCGGAGAAAGCTGATCTGTTTTACCTGAGCAACCAACTAAGGAACAAAAGAAACCCAAGAGTAATGGTGCACTAAGAGACTACCATGTGAAAACTATTGAAATACAAATCATCAACAGCTCATATATTACCCACCGAGGAGCCGGAGTCTACCCTGAACGCTGAGTCGACCACGCTGGCCCAGTGCGAGTTGGGCCCAGGGAATGTGCATGTTTCATCGCGATACTCGTCTTCACCGTAAGAGCGTCGAAAACACATTGGGATCGAACCCGCTTCAGCGGCCACACAACTGACGCTCTTTAAAAATACAATAAATATACCTAAGTAACACTTACTACCTCACCAACCTACCCCTACTCCCCCCACTTACCTACCTCTGTGGTAGTACTTACTCGTACTAGCTCTGCATTACCTTGTCTTTCACCAAGCTTGTTCCAAACGAAAGGAGAAACGATTACCAACTTTATTGGGGTCCAAATACAGATGCGAAAGCCTTGATCAACAACACCTCCCCGTGGCCGAGTGGTCGAGATTTCGACGCCTATTTCGGAGGTTCGATCCCCGGTGGGGACACTGTCAAGCAGAAAAAGAGGGAATAATAAAAAGTGCGCTAAGTATAATGTAAATAAATAGACCTACTTGAATATAAATATTATATAACAATACATAATATACATTACTGGTTGATCAATTTACAACTTTCGCTTTAACATACAAAAATTGCAATTTAAAAAAAAAATCTTTTACACCTGTCCAACAGTCAATAAACGAACAACATTATTATCAAATCAAATTGCAAAACGAAAACATGAAAATCATAAAATAAACGGGAGCTTTGCAAAATACGTGCCAATTACTTGTCATAAAAACCTATGATCTACATTATGTGCGCGAGTTTGCGAAATATACGCGCAACAAACTGCAGAACGTTATGTGTACGCGCACGGTATGATTATCAAATATAGAGCTTGCTTTGCTTTATTCTATCTATCTATCTAGGCAACATCCACCCATTTGCTCTTCTTTATTGTGCCATATTTCATGGATTAAGATAAAGATAAAAAATATTTTATCAAAGTATATAAACAGTAAGATTCCACAGAATATTTTTACTTAAAACTAGTTAATAACGTCAACACAACAAGTCAAGAACAAAAGATTGTCTATGGTTGGCACCTAGTTGGCACTATCCAAAATCTAGAAATCACAAAAACCCCCTGTATTAGGCTTAGTCGGTAGAAAGCTTGATTCGGATCGTATAGTGCCGATTACCGACTCCTGCGCACGAGGCCGATACAATTTTATGAGCCTTGTTGACTGACTGATGTGCTCATTTTATGTCTTAATTTATTTATTAGTAAGTTGGTATTACTTATGTTTTAGAAGAACATCGGTGGCCTAGTGGCTAGGGCCGCTGCACGCGGGTTCGATCCTTACCACGTACCAATGTGTTTTCGAATTTCGAATTCATATTATGTACGTTTATTCGATGCTCTTACGGTGAAGGAAAACATCGTGATGATACCTGCACACTCCTGCGAAGAAATTCAAAGGTTGTGTGTGAAGTCGACCAACCCGCACTGAGCGTGGTCGACTAAGGCCTAATCGCTCTAATTCAGGCTAGGCTCGAGCCCCTTGGTGGGGACGTATGTGAGCTGTTGATGATTACTTATGTTTTAGAAACTCATTCTGTAGCAAAAATTATTCAGTTTCATTGGGTGTACCACTCGAGAAGTGTACCCTTGTTTAGCGAACACGTTATATAGGTACTTTCTGTACTACTTTCTGCTTTAATAAAAGGTTCATTTTCCTTTCAGAGCATTATCAGAGAGATTTTTTTTAAAGACATACTTAGTGAGTAGCAGAACCATCAAAGAACTTTGACATGGACTAAAAACAAAGTATCACAAGCTTAGTACACAATTTTTTTTTCATTATAAATCAACCGTGACCATCGCAAAATTAATTATTAGAAGTTAGGACCTTGACAAGCAATCACTCCAACACACACCTTGCCCTCAAAACAATTTGACCAATTTGACTCCTTAAGCTGTCAAACACATAACCGCCAATTACACAATAGTAACTTAATAGAATCATTACAACCTCGATACGCAGTGAGGCGAATGTGTTATTATCAATTATCACTATCATTATCATGGCGTATCACGACGACGCGCTATCATCTGATAGCATCAACATTCTATTTTTTTTTTTATATAAAGAGACTGGGTTGAGTGACGAGACAGCGACCCGCTGCATTGGTACTGCAGGATCTCGATGTGAGAGAAAATTTATGTTTCTTTTGTTTAGTTTGTATTTAATCGTGGTCTATTCACTGATGTATATACGAAAAAATACTCGTACCTATGTAAAGCCTTTGATTTACAATCAGTTTTTGTTTAGGGTATTGGATTGGATTTGAAGTTCGAACAAGTAAGTTTATTAAATGTGTATTCGTTTGCACGGGGTCACCGATATTGTACCGCATTCTTTTGATTACAATACGTACAAAAGTTTAAAAATAATATGACTTTTAAGTGCCTTGGATACACTTTCTCTATATGACATATATGACATATACTATTTCATTACTATCAAGATAATGTTTTTTAAAACTCACATTGCTCAACATTGCATTCTCAAATAACCCAAAAATGTGACGTGTTTTTATCTAGAATTTGGCGAACTTGACTCACTTCCAGCTCGCTCCGTTCGTTCGAGAACCTGTAGTAACGCAGCAATCTTCTTGACATTGCCGCGGGCTGCGTGTGCACATGTGCCATAAACAGGCTTTTACCTATTGAACTAGGTCAACTTCAAACTTGTTTGTCGAAGACTTTTTCATGTATAAAAAATAAATTAGTCTTACTAGTTTCTTATTTTGACTTTGGTGAATTATAAAGTTATTTTATTGTAGAGCATCATTGGTGTAGTGGCTACGGCCGATGCCTCCCGTTCAGGAAGCACTGGTTCTAACACCACTCCGTAAGACTTTTTTATTTAATTCATTATGTACATTATTCAATGGTCTAAAAAACATTGTGAGGAAACCTGCACATACCTGCTAAGAACTTCCAAGCCTTGTGTGAGGTCGACCAACCCGCACTGTCACTCTAACGGATAGGCTCGAGCCCCATGAACTGGAAATAATATTCTAGCACTATTATTACAAACAGGGAGCTAATAACACCCTCTGCCCCGTGACTTTCGTTATAAAAACATAACATCCTTTATAACTGTTCTACATACTGACCCGAGGTTGGTAAATACTTATTTACCATGTATATCTATTACTCGTAACCTTGGGGCGACAGATGATATCTCTTACCAAAGAACAGCGATGGCCTGAGGGCAGAAGTAAATAATACTGAATAAGTTCCAAAGTTATAGCACGTTTTGTATCGAGTTATTAAGGTTTTAACGGTTATGTAAGAGTTTTGATTGTAGTTTTGATGTAAGAGTTAAGATGATGGTTTAAAAAAATGATTTTATTGCTTACTAGATAAGGGTAATTTTTGTATTCCGTCGGTAGGCAAGTAGGTACTTGGTTTCTCTATCGATCGGTAATTGAGACCGTCCGTCGAACCTCTGTCTGTCGCACTTCAGTATATGAGTCGATTTTCAAAGTCATTTATTTAACATATAAAAGCAACAACGATGTATCAAAATCGATTTTATTCTAAATTCACAGTGATATAAAGGAAATATCGTTACTCAAACTGATACACCATTTTGTACAGTTCTAAACTATTATATTAATAAAATCGTAACATTGCAGGAATAACATTCACCTAAAAATTTGTATTGTGATTGATTCGAAACAACTAATACATTAGAAAATTTAAACTCTATTGGTCCCTCACTTAAATTCCCTTTTTAATCCCTTATCTCCCCCGCTTATACCCCTTAACCCCCCTCAAACCCACGGAAAACTCGGCATGGGCCTAATTAAATACTTGAATCGGCTGTAGTGGACTATTTATATATTCTGTGGTAGTAGTCACGGTTGGATACCTAATGGTAAATAGACTAAGTTTATTTAAAGATTCAGTAATTTTTGCTCGAGTTTCGCGGATTTTCGTAGATATAGTTTTGCTACGGTTGCTACGCCGTAGCTCTAACTACTCAATCAGAAGTTTCGTCTGATTACAAATTCGTACTTATTAAAGTTGTGCTATAATTTGTGTAATTTTAAAGCTGTGTTTGTGTACTGCAGATTTCTGAAAAACAAATTTGTCCCCAGATGGCGATAACGTGCGACTGTCCGATGTCGCAGCCGGGGCCAACGCTGGCGGCGACGTGCGGGGGCGGAGCCTTCATGCTGTTCATGGGGCTGCTGGAGGTGTTCCTGAGGAGCCAGTGCGACCTAGAGGATCCCTGCAATAGGGCGCAGGTCAGTTCTTGTGTCTTGAAGTTGAAGCGCTTGGCAGGAGCACAGATAAAAGCCCACTCCACATTCTCACCAGAAAGATGTGTACAAGCGAGCGAGTGAGCGTGTGTGTGAGTGTGTGTGAGTGTGTGTGAGTGTGTGTGTGTATGTGTACAAGCGAGCGTGTGATGTGTGCGAATGTATTGCACATTGTTCATAAACGTGCAGATAAGAATATTTTTGCGCAGACACTTGCGATTATGTAGAACAGGCTAAGGGTCGGGCCACACTGTTCGGCGGTGATCGACGGTTTGCCTAGATACAAAACGCACGCAAAGTATGGAAATCCTTTCGCATTTGGCGACCCTAAAAGAGGTTTGAAAGACTCACTTGTCGACGCCCTTAAAAAATCTTTGCTAAACCTTTTATCGGTGGACCAGAGATAACTTTAAATAAAGAAAAGACGTAACTGAATCCTATCCAAATTCCGATCCAAATAATTTTATACTTTTAATCACTATATTTCCTTGTTTTTATTTAACTGATTGTGGTCTGTGGCGATGTGCAAACAGCAACATGCCAAAGAAAGAAAAATGCTTCTGACAACCCTCAGAGGAACAATAAATAACTGGCCAAGCACGTGTCGGACCACGCAAAGTGTAGGGTTCCGTAGTTGCCTAATAGTCAACACAACACAACAAAATAAAATTATTAATCAATGAATTAATTTGTATTACTATTTTATAACTATATTTATTTATAATATTTCTTTTTAAATTAAATAAATCATTTATTAATAATATCCATACTATAGTCAATATACACATAAAAACTCATAAATAATTATATGTCAAAAACAAAATAACAAAATAAATATCTAATTAAAGACAGTCAAAAAGGCTGCCCCGAATCGCACCCGAAGGGAATGTACCCATTACACTGGCAGCATTTCCTCGCTGAATGGCCAGCGAAATGTGCTGCCTTAGGTACGATTCGGCGCGGGGGTCCCTTGTTGCCTTTCTCAAGCGCTTCCCTAGTTCGCCGATAAAAGATTGTGCATCCTTACACCACGCTCCAGCAACTTAGACTTTTTCCAATTTGGTTAGATGTATTAGTCTCCGTGGTTAGACATTGCAGGCCGAATCACCTGATTGTTTGTAACGAACGATGATAGCGTGCTTCGACCCCGGCACAGTCCCGACAACTACAGACGTAGTCGTTGAGCCGTGTCAGCCTTTGGCGACTCCATAACACTGACAGCTGAAGATGAACCAAGTTATTTGCAATATTTCTATACAATCGAGCTAAGATCCAATGATAAGTATATCAAATTGACTTGCTAAATCGTGAGTCGGAAATAGACGTCGTAGAATTTCAGTGTTCTCACAAATTACAGTCTATTGTATCCAACAATTGTATCTGGCTGTTTGAAAACAACTCTTTTTCCAATCAGTCACGATCGTGACGGGGCGGGAAAGTTCCGATCCGTGACAACCTGTGAATTTCGCTCAATCATGGATTGCATTTTTATTGAGTACGAATAACTATACAAATTCTGCAGACTTGCAGAGCTTCTTCGTCGTGTGGGATGTAAGGTCGTCAACCGATCTCACAAACCTCGGTAAGCAAGCCTTCTGACATAACTTGTGTAACGACTAGGTTATGTAGATAGTTCTTCTCCACAGAAGGCGTACACTGGTAGTGAACGTGCCATCCATTATTATTGCTTGACGTCGAAAAATGATTTGTAAAAATCTTAACTAGAATAAAAAAAATTGACTTGACTTTTGACTTTTTGACCCACGATATGAAGTGCCTTCCGAAGCACGGTATCTTCATTCGTTTGCTGCGAAGATCGGCTACATAAGCCATCTTCGGGTGCACCAGCGCCCGACTGACTAGGAGTAGAAGTGGTCGCCATGGCCGAAATCGGTCGGATAGATCATCATCATCATCATAATCATCATCTTCATTCTTTTCGGACTATCAGGTGATTGCAGACAATGTTCTATCCCAACTGGAGAAAATTCCACAAGGAGATTCTTTGACAGTGTCCCAATCGGGATTGGAACCGGGAACCTTTGTAATTAAATTTGAACGCTCGTCCACTCGGACTCGGAGGCTGCTAGCAGATTATGGATAATTACGAATACCAATCAAAAGTACTTAGGTCAAAACAATCACAGATTCTAATCTCCAATCATCCTCAATCTTTCTAGACTAGTCTAAAGTGTGGTGAATTTGAAACAGACAGACATGCCGTAATTTTCTCCAAATTACTGAGAATCAGACGTTGAAAAGCAAATTGGTCTATCAACCAATCAAACCGTCTCTCTCATTACTACTGATTAACCTGTTTGCATGAGTGGTTTGGCCGTCAGATTTAGCTCTAGATCCAGAGGTTCTGAGTTTGTATACCGATGTGGACTCTGTCAAAAAACACTTTGTAGAGCAGGCTTATCAGCTAAATACAACAGAGTTAGCGGCAAAGTTGAGAAATTTGACAGCACCCAATCAAATAAAACTTAACGGTACGTTGTTGTTGTAAAGAATTTAATGGAGATTCTTATTACGATCGGCAATTTTTAATCAGCTCTTTCAGTTTTTGTATAAAAATAAAAAAGCTTGGCAAGGGTCCCGGTGAAAAAGAAAAGGAAATCCAGATAATTCTGAGGCCGTCCCAGGCTGAATCGCCTGATTATCCGGTCAGTACTTCGGAAGGCACGTTAAGTCGTTGGTCTCGTTTACTACAGAATCATGAGTCATGCCTGCCTTCGGCAGCTCAGTAGGGAACGATTTGTTTGCTTTTGGACCATTTTCACTCCCGAAACCAAAAGCCATTAAATATGTAATTCCAGTAGATTTTGTCCAGAACAGTAGTATGTATTAGCCAGATCCTTGTATATCACTCCACTTTCTGATGGAATACGACCACAGAGCCACCGTGGGAGAGCAGGAAGCTTATCTTGATTAGCATCGGTAATGTTCTCAATCATTGACGATTGCTTTCCAACTCGCCGTGATTCAAAGAAACACGTAGCTCATCACGTCACGACCTGGACGTCCAGAATGTAAAGGATTACGAAAATGCAAAATACATTTTAAATACTAAGTACTTTATGTTAATTGGTAATTAAATAACGCAAATCTCTTGCGTGGTTGTTCAGCACAATGTTACTAAACAACTTTTGTTCCAGTTATCAAATTCTCTCTCAATTTTACATGATCTTTCTTTTAGATTATGTATAAATTCTGAAACAAAAGTTGTTCCTGTTTCATGGACTTATGAGATGGATAGAGTGTTAGAAAAATAACTGGCCCCATTGCCAAAAACTGCCCCAATCCGGGACGCTCCCATCAAAGCCATCTCACTCCCTTGCGCTTTTCGCCTTGGCAACGTCTGCGTAGGCCAAGGTCTGTGCAGGCAACTATGATATGTATTGTGTGTTATGTTTGTACGCAATTTTACCTAGGGTTAAGAGCCTAGGGAAAAAAAGCCAAAATGTGCTAAATTCCCAAAAGATACCAGACAATCAGAGCCAAACCAACCAACGATTGCAATGATTTTTACAACCTCAAACGTTTTTTGTGTTGTTCCTGATCGTTGTAAACAATGTGGTTAGCTCATCACCATAATCACAGTACTCGTATTTCATAACTGAGTCAGTGCAAAGGGTAACCAACCTCAACAATAGCGCGAACATCGCGAGGCATCTTGGTGTGAACTCTGACTCCGGTCTGATGGGTTAAGTGGTGGTTCTGGCAGACGACGTCGTGAACGCTAAGTGCAGCGTACATTGCGTACATAAACAGCTCATATACGTCCCCACCACCGTGGGGCTCGAGCGTACCCACGCTGGCCCAGTGTGGGTTGGTCGTCTTCACACACAACCTTTAAATTCCTTCGCATGAATGTGCGTCGAATCGTACATATGAATTCGAAATTCGGAAACACATTGGTACGTGGTGGGGATCGAACCCGCACCTCCCGGACGAAAGACAGCGGCCCTAACCACTACACCACAGACGCTCTACTTGGTACTAAATTACCTAAACTATTTTGTCTGGGGATTTCTGTTTGTCTTATGCTTATAGAAGACGGTTATGCGTCCCTTGCCCTGTTTATTTATCTATAACGCTGCAAATTCATGGGGACAATTTCTCAAAGTGTTTAGCATCGAGATTCGAACCCAGAAAGACTACTATTGTTTATATCGAATAAGTAATGTATAGAAAACTAGCTACAATGTACATTTTGTTGTCTGAATGATGTTTAACACTCGTAAGTGCATAATTGGCACTCGCGCATGCTTAATGAGCAGAATTTCCTACATTATAGGAAGCTGGTTATGTATAGTTAAGAATAAAGGAAGTTGCCGTACATCTTAAAGACTTCAGCTTTTCTACGTATTTACTACGAAGGATGTTGATGACTGACTATCAGCGTGACGGTTTTATGGCGGTTTTTAATTAAACACAAAGATCAACGTGTATGTACACCACCAAGGACTTTCAATGGTAATCCATTTACCAGAGGGCTCAGTCCATAAATCGTTGAGCTGGCCCAATTTCACCACGATACGCCGCCGTCGTCGTATGCTTCGGGAAAGTTTTTCAGTTTCAAGGAGTGATCTGTCTCATGAAAAGATTTAAAGAACAGTGTATGAGTACGTATATGCCGAATCTAAATCCATTTTTTTGCTGAATATAAGTCCCCTCTACGATCCAAGTTCAGCTAGCTAAATGTTTACAGTCTCCTTTTGGGGCTAGATCGTGACTTTATATTTCTCATGGAATGCTTTTAATGTATTTATTATTCCATTTCACTTTCAGTACCGTCGCCACATGGACTCAGTGTACGATTTCATCGTCATCGGCGGAGGGTCAGCCGGTTCCGTGGTCGCTGCCAGGTTGTCCGAGGTTCCGGAGTGGAGAGTCCTCCTCTTAGAAGCAGGTAAATAAATAAATATGGCCAAACTAAGCAGAGCATGTACTACATAATATGGGTATCTAATTAGCTAATTATACATTACGCGTTCCCCTGGGTGTAGGTGGAAATTCTGTGTTGCCCTCTGGGCACTAAACCTGGGCCCTTCTGCATTGCTACACACACCACACATGCATGTGTTACGTCACTCTTGTTGTAGCAATAATAAGCCGTAAGTTTGTGACATGTTCGTGCGTGTTTTTGTAAGCAATAAATGTTATATCTATATATCTATCTATAAATATATACTAATAAATAAACAACATCCACTAGGCACAAGGCAAACACAAGTGCTAATCACACGAATTTTTGCCTTGTGCGGAATTCGAACCCGCGACCCTGTGCTTCGTAGGCAACGAAGCCGTCCAGTCAATACCTTCTACGTACAGCCAGTCATTACGTAGGATCTGGGTTCGGATCCCTGTAGGAATGATGGCGATAAGCTCAATAAAAAAACGTTGTAATAACCCGGTAGATATGTGTGTTAGAAATAATGTCGTTCAAACAAAAGTCACTTTGTAAGGCTGCCCCAGTTTGGTTGGGACATTGCATGCTAAATCATTTGATTGTTTACAAGCTTTGGAAGGCACGTTAAACCTTTGGTCTCGGCGATTATCTATGTAAACCGTCACAGACACAGTACAAACCCCAAGGCTCGTGGGGTCTACAATCCACACGATATGATGATGGATTGATGATGGCAATAGTAAGTTTGAGCCTTCGTTATTCGTAGGTTTGAGCCTCTTTCTGACTTTAAAAAGTTGAAACAACATGTCTCCTAAAATTGCTCAAATCAAATCAATTTATTGCATTCCTATTGTTTACATATGGTCTTATTTCTAAATATTGCAACAGTACATACAGAAACCCTGTAAGGTTACTACAAGATTAAAACGTAACATAATTATCATGCATTAATTATAAAGAAATTTTAATTGTAAGTGAAGGTTCCATCATGTGCTGACAATCGCGAGTATGAATCGTATAAGTTACGCCAGTATTATAGGGTACTATAATACTGGCGTAACTTATACGATTGACCTGAGTAACTTATCCTAAATACCTTTACTTATACAACAGAGTAGGCATACTCTGTTGTATAAGTAAAGGTATTTAGGATAGGACGGTGATATTATCCTAAAGTATTATCATTCATTAATTTAAAAATAAACATTAACATTCTTCATTATCGCATATCTTCATTATAGTACCTACTCTGTGGTATGTCATATTATCATAAATTTACAGTAATATTATTATAAAGTATTATCATTCATTAATTTTAAAATAAACATTAACATTTTTCATTATCATAATGTGGGTCCGTCCATCTATACACTCTACTTGTCTTTTTTCTATCTCTTTCATCGATGCGGGTCCGTCCATCTATACAATCTACTTGTCTTTTTTCTATCTCTTTCATCGATGCGGGTCCATCTATACACTCTACTTGTCTTTTTACTATCTCTTTCATCGATGCGGGTCCATCTATACACTCTACTTGTCTTTTTTCTATCTCTTTCATCGATGCCGGTCCGTCCATCTATACAATCTACTTGTCTTTTTTCTATCTCTTTCATCGATGCGGGTCCATCTATACACTCTACTTGTCTTTTTACTATCTCTTTCATCGATGCGGGTCCATCTATACACTCTACTTGTCATTTTTCTATCTCTTTCATCGATGCCGGTCCGTCCATCTATACAATCTACTTGTCTTTTTTCTATCTCTTTCATCGATGCGGGTCCATCTATACACTCTACTTGTCTTTTTTCTATCTCTTTCATCGATGCGGGTCCATCTATACACTCTACTTGTCTTTTTTCTATCTCTTTCATCGATGCGCGTCCGTCCATCTATACACTCTACTTGTCTTTTTTCTATCTCTTTCATCGATGCGGGTCCATCCATATATACACTCTACTTGTCTTTTTTCTATCTCTTTCATCGATGCGGGTCCATCTGATCCATCTATACACTCTACTTGTCTTTTTTCTATCTCTTTCATCGATGCGGGTCCATCTGATCCATCTATACACTCTACTTGTCTTTTTTCTATCTCTTTCATCGATGCGGGTCCGTCCATCTATACACTCTACTTGTCTTTATTTCTTGTATGCTATTAAGTATACTTTAATCTCTTTATCGCCCAGGTTTCGACGAGCCGACGGGCACGCAAGTACCCTCCATGTTCCTCAACTTCATTGGCTCCAGCATCGACTGGGGGTACCAGACGGAGCCCGAGCCGGCCGCCTGCCTCGGCGAGACCGACCGGAAGTGCTACTGGCCGAGAGGAAAGGTAGGCTGCTTCTTCTTATCGCCAAGCTATCATCATCATCTCAGCCGAAAGACGTCCACTGCAAGACAAAGGCCTCCCCCAAGGATCTCCACAACTCGCAGTCCTGCTTGGCCCGCATCCAGTGGCTTCCCGCGACCTTCACCTTGTGGGGGGCCTGCCCACGCTGCGTCTTCCGGTGTGTGCTTGGTGAACCAAGGCATACCCAGTTCCAAACGAAAGGAGAAATGATTACCAACTTTGTTTGAAGTTCAAATACACACAGAATGCGAAAGCAACGGACAACAACCTCCGTGACCGAGTGGTCGAGATTTCGGCGATCATTACGAAGGTCCCAAGTTCGATTCCCGATGGGGATACTTTTATGCAAACAACTCTTTGTGACACTTCCCCAATTTGGATAGGCATTGCAGGCTGATTCATCTTATTGTCTGAAAAGAAAGAGGATTCCGTGCTTCGGAAGGCACGTTAAGCCGTTGGGTACTATATTAATTCTGTGGCGTTATTCCCGGCTACTATCTAGCCGTTACACGAGCCATGCCAGTGGCCTTTGGCGGGTCTATCTGACACCAGGGTTTGTTAGGTCTTTTGTCGACCTTACAACCCACACGATGAAGAAGAAGAAGAAGACCTTGTTTCTAATGAAATAGGAGAAACGATTATTAACTTTATTTGCGGTTCAATTACACACCCATCCAGATAATGCAAATGCAAATGCCACGGACAACAAAAAAATAAAATAAAATATTTCTGGCGACATCTCACACACGGCCAATTCACAATTTCATTCCAGGTCCTCGGTGGCACATCAGTAATGAACGGCATGATGTACATACGCGGCTCCAGAAAAGACTATGACAGCTGGGCAGCGGCTGGCAACGAGGGCTGGTCTTACGATGAAGTTCTTCCGTACTTCCTCAAGTCCGAAGACAATAAGCAACTGGACTCGGTGGACCAGGGATATCACGCGCAAGGAGGACCGCTCACGGTGTCCCAGTTCCCGTACCACCCACCGCTCAGCTACAGCATCGTTAAGGCTGGTGAAGAGCTAGGTAAGTTCATCCAAAAATTGAAACCACAAAGTTCATCTAAATCAGTCTTTGTCAAAATGGACTGATAACGCCCCCTTGTTGGAGGCCTAAATGAAGGACCCAAGTGTTGAAGGGGGGCAGTAAAAGCACCAAGTGTTGAAGGGGGCAGTAAAGGGCCCAAGTGTTGAAGGGAGCAGTAAAGGACTCAAGTGTTGAAGGGGGGCAGTAAAGTAGCTAAGTGTTGAAGGAGGGCAGAAAAGGACCTAGGTGTTGAAAGAGTGCAGTAAAGGACCAAAGTGTTGAAGGAGGGCATAAAGAACCCAAGCGTTGAAGGGGGGCAGTAAAGAACCCAACCGTTGAAGGGTTACCAGAAACTACTATATTGATTATTTCGTTCTTTCTGTTTAGATTGTTTAGTTGGTAAGTAATCAAGTAAGCAATCAAATTATAAAAACTAATAGTGCCGAACGTAGTGACGTTTCTCATTTTTAACACGCTTATATATTAGCTTCACTTGTATGTATGTAAGAAAATCTTGGAATCTTAATTTGACCCACTTCCCGGTCTTCGATTAGGATGAAATTTTGCACACGCTCTGAGTTTTGATGACAATACATGACTAGCTAAGAAACGTCATTACAAATCCAATATGGCGGCCTCCCCAAGATGGCGGACTGGCTGTTTGAAATCCACCCCCATGATATGGGTATCAAATGAAAGGGTTTGCTGTCAGGAAAACGAAAAAAATAGTCACGTGACTTAAATCCAATATGGCGGACGTTTAAGATGGCAGACAGGCTATTTGAAATGCACTCCCATGATATGGGTATCAAATGAAAGGGATTGCTGTCAGGAATACGAAAAAAAATAGTCACGTGACTTAAATCCAACATGGCGGACATCCAAGTTGGCAGATTGGCTATTTGAAAAGCACCCCTATGATATGGGTATTAAATGAAAGGGTTTGCTGCTAGGTTTGCTGAATGGGATACGAAAATTTGTTGGTATTTGTGGGTATTTTCGGGCGAAATCTTGCAACTCAAATTTGAAGCACTTGCTGCCATTGGAATTTACTGAAATTTGGTACACTTATATAACCGCGATGACAATGCAATATTATGGTACCATGGAGCTGGTCTGATGATGGAGACGGAAGGTGGCTATAAGAACTCCTTTAATACACAACACGACCTAGTCGTGTTTGGGCTCGTTGGATTTGTATTAACAAGATCTTTAGTCATACGTGATGTCCAGGGTCTCATGATGGAGCCGGAAGGTGGCCATAGGAACTCCTTAAATACACAACACAACCTAGTCGTGTTTGGGCTCGTTGGATTTGTCTTGACAAGATCTTTAGATATACGTGATGTTCAGAGTCTCATGATGGAACCGGAAGGTGTCCATAGGAACTCCTTAAATACACACCACAACCTATAGTCGTGTTTGGGCGCGTTGGATTTGTCTTAACAAGGATACTCCACCTCACGGCTTTAAAAGCTTATTTAAAAAGGATTTTTTAATTAAACTGATTATTTAATTGTTACTATTAGCTGCTACGTTAACAGCAGCGTGAAAATCTACGCGAATTTATGAGAAAGCGCACTGAATATAAGTAGCTGTAAATTTTACAGTTCTTTTTTATTCGATTTAAATAAACAACAGTCCAGTCTGGTTGTTTTGCTTAGTTGCGGTTGTTATTGTGTTGCTGTTGACCTAAACCAGCCTATTTCATTCACCAGGTTACCAATCCCGCGACCTGAACGGTGAACAGCACACCGGCTTCTCCATCGCCCAGACCACGAATCGCAACGGTTCTAGGCTGTCCGTCGCCCGCGCCTTCCTCCGGCCAGCCAAAAACCGCGCCAACCTCCACGTGATGCTCAACGCCACTGTCACCAAGATCCTCATCAACCAGACCACGAGGCAGGCGTATGCCGTGGAAGTCAGGAACAGTTTCGGAGGCACCGAGGTCATCTTCGCTAATAATGAAATTGTTTTAAGGTGAGCTTTTGAAGTTTTATGGTAGGTATGGTAAAGATGCCAATCTAGCAACGCACATTTTGTCAGCAAGATCGCAAGGCAAGCGTATGCCACTACAGATTCGTATGAAACTACAGATTTACGTAAATGATTTTAAGGTAACTTTAGGCACTTTTTTACAATATTGTGGAATGTTGTATAAAAGTTCTCAAGTAGTATTGCATTTTTTTAAAGTTTGACCAAGACGTCCAACCGGTTTACCTCCTGCTATCGAAAAGTAAAAGAATTTTATCCTTGAAATTTGCTAAGTTTTTAAAATTCAAGATTAGACAGAGAGGCATATACAGACCAGTGATGTCACAGGTCAGTAGCGCCATACATTTTCCCATACAGAAGAGCTTAGAAAAAGACAGACATATTAAAACTAAAAATTCGTTTTCCAACCGATTTGTTTTTTTTTATTCGCGAATAAATCGTCTGCTACTGATCTATTAAAAATATTATAAATTCAGAAAGAGATAAACACCCTATTCTCCTATTCCAGTGCTGGGGCAGTAGCGTCTCCGCAGATCCTGCAGCTGAGCGGCATCGGCGACCCCGACGTGCTGGCGCGAGCCGGCGTGAAGCTGGCGCACCGTCTGCCGGCCGTGGGCAGCAACCTGCACAACCACGTGGCGCACTTCCTCAACTTCAACATCAACGACAACAACACTGCGCCGCTCAACTGGGCCACCGCCATGGAGTACCTGCTGTTCAGGGATGGACTCATGTCTGGCACTGGTGAGGGGAACAGGGATCTCTTCCGTCAAGTTCCGACCGCTTATATCCAGCTTTTTCTTACCTATTTCTAAGCTGATAACGCGCTGATATTTGATAAACCCTTAATCATAATCAAACAAAAAACAGAAAAAGAAAATTTGTTTATTTTGTGCAAATCACACAAAATAAACTTAGAATAAAATCACTCTAAAATATAAAGTATAACTGTGTACTATCATAGTGACGCTTAGCGGTTTTAAAATACGACAAAAGCTCTATTTCATAAAAGCTCACATATTCGTAACTTTAATCTGCACCACGACACGACACGAAGATCCAAACAATAATCAAACCGCAAATTCTTCAATTTAGAAGAATATTTTTTACTATTACTCATATAGGTATATGTCATCATCAACAGTCCGTTACTGTCCACTGCTGGACTATGAGCCTCCTCCACTTAAGTGTTTGGTTTTGCCATAATCTCCACGCTTGGCAGGCGGGTTGAAGATCGCAGATTAAAAGGTTACTGTATCAGAGAGCGCTGCTGCCCGTTCCCTGTTCAATGTGTAGTCCCTAAGTCGCCTCTTACGACACCCACGGGAAGAGTAGGGGTTGGTGACAAATGTATTCTACTCTGCCGTCTCCACACGGCTGATAGGTATATGTGCAAAGATTTTATTTTCTTCGATGAGATAACACCAAGCCTTCATCGGCTTTATTTTCCAGGCATCTCCGAAGTAACAGCCTTCATCAACACGAAATACGCGAACCCTCAGGACGACAACCCTGACATCCAGCTGTTCTTCGGCGGGTTCTTGGCTGACTGCGCGAAGACCGGCATGGTCGGCGAGCGTCTGGACAACAACTCCAGGAGCATACAGATCATACCGACCGTGCTGCATCCTAAGAGTAGGGGACGGCTGGAAATCAAATCCGCTGACCCATTTGAGTACCCAAAGATTTATGCCAAGTAAGTTACTTCATTCTAACTATAATAAGATTCAAATATTATAAGAAGAGACATCGCAGGTTCAACTGTTCCTGACTCCTTTACTGAGTTGCTTCCGCTAGAAATCCAAAAAAAGCTTCTTTAATGCATAGAGAATGGAAACCAATTTATTTGTTTATTTCCATTTTTTTTCTTCTGCTTTAGGAATCGATTTCTATAATTATCTATGACTTGACTGACTATAATCCTACTATAAATGCGAAAGTTTGGATGTTTGTTGCCGAATCACGCTTGAACCACTGGACGGATCGGGATGAAACTTGGCACACATTTAGGTTAGGTCCTGGAATAGGACATAGGATACTTTTTATACCGCGGGAAAACACTTAATTCCTACGGTAAAACCAATTTAACGCGGGTAAAACCGCGGGCGGAAAGCTAGTATTATCTATATCTATACTATTATTATAAAGAGAGAAGTCCGTACTGACTGACTGACTCATCAACGCACAGCCGAAACTACTGAAGCTAGAAATACCAAATTTACACAGTAGGTTACATTTATGGCGTAGAGAAGCAATAAGAAAGGATTTCGGAAAATTCCTCCTCTAAGGGGGGAAAAAGGGGGATTCAAGTTTGTATGAAAGTCCGTCATTTCAAAAGTTGGGATCATGAAAATTTGGATTTAGACTGCAATTAATAAATCATTTATCATATTTTAGCATTTTATCAAAATCCTTATTTTGAGGGGAAAAGTAGGGATTAAAATAAATGTTTGTATGGAAAGTCTGTCATTTCTAAAGGTAGGAACTTGAAAATTTGGATTTAGGCTGAGATTAATAAATCATTTGACACGTATTTTAGCATTTTATCAAAATCCCTATTTTGGGGGGCAGAGTAGGGATTAAAGGTTTGTATGTAAAGTCTGTCATTTCTAAAGGTAGGAACTTGAAAATTTGGATTTAGACAGAGATTATTAAATAATTTGACACATATTGTAGCATTTTTTCGAAATCCCTATTTTAAAGGGAAAGTAGGGATTAAATATTTGTGTGGAAAGTCTGTCACTTCTAAAAGATAAGAACTTAAAAATTTGGATGCAGACTGAGATAAATATTAAATCATATTTTGACACGTATTTAGGTACTTTTTCGAAATCCCTATTTTAAGGAGGAAAGTAAGGATTAAATGTTTGTATGGAAAGTCTGTCATTTCTAAAGGTAGGAACTTGAAAATTTGGATTTAGGCTGAGATTAACAAATCTTTTGACACGTATTTTAGCATTTTATCAAAATCCCTATTTTGGGGGGCAGAGTAGGGATTAAAGGTTTGTATGTAAAGTCTGTCATTTCTAAAGGTAGGAACTTGAAAATTTGGATTTAGGCAGAGATTATTAAATTATTTAACACATATTTTAGCCCTTTTTAGAAATCCCTATTTTAAATGGAAAGTAAGGATAAAATTGTTGTTATGGAGAGTCTGTCATTTCTAAAGGTAAGAACTTGAAAATTTGGATTAACAAATCATTTGATTCATGTTTAAACATTTTTTCGAAATCCCTATTCTTAAGTACAAATTACCGTATAATACCCTAAGACTGTTATATATGTCAATGGCAGATTCAATTATTAACTATGGTATTTCTAGCTATGGCAGAACGTATAAAACTTATCTACAAAGTATTTATAATTTACAACTAAGGCTATTAAAAGCTATTGTTCCTCTAAAGATCAAATATAAGTACAAAAATAATTATGATAACTTATTCCAGTATTCCAGGGTTTTAAATATATTCGATAAAGTGAAATTTACTATTGTATCCGATTATTGTTTAAAAGTCAAAAATATAGAAATAAAATCTAGGGGTAAAAACTTGCGGAAATTGTCTAATCTTCCTCTGTGTTGCATACCTAAATTTAACAACGATTATGGTAGAAGGGTCGGGAGGTGCATCCTACCTCAGATACTGAATAGTTTACCAAAAATTGTAGCAGACAAAGTAATTAATGAGACAAATCCCAAATATATCAAAAACATCGTCAAATATATTAATTAAGGGATGGGTATAAATCTTTAGTGCTGTCTGAGGGGGATGCACCCCCGTCCTCCTAAATAGCAAAGAAAATTATAAAATGACCTACCTTCCTATCTACCTTTATATTTTTTAAACATATTATGTTGTTTTTAACGGCGCAACATAAACCCGTCATGTTAAGGGCTGCCGCACAATCTTTTACATTTAAGATTAAGGTAAGACCCAATGTAATCTGATAAGTTAAATTTTAAATTTTTTAAGAGGAAGAAGAGATTAAATGTTTGTGTGGAAAGTCTGTCATTTCTAAAAGATAAGAACTTAAAAATTTTGATACAAACTGAGATTAAAAAATCATTTGACACGTATTTAGGTATTTTTTCGAAATCCCTATTTTAAAGGGGAAGCAGGAATTAAATGTTTGTATGGAAAGTTCGTCATTTCTAAAGGTAGGAACTTGAAAATTTGGATTTAGGCTGAGATTAATAAATTATTTGATATCATGTTATCAAGTTCCCTATTTTGAGGAGGAAAGTTGGGATTAAAATGTTTGTATGAAAAGTCTGTCATTTCAAAAGGTAGGAACTTGAAAATTTGGATTTAGGCTAAGATTAATAAATATTTTAACACGTATTGAAGTATACTATTTTATAGGGAAAGTAGGGATTCATGGAAAGTGTCATTTCTAAGGCAAGAACTTAAAAATTGTCATTTAGACTAAGGAAAAATAATCGTTTGACATGTTTCTCATTTTCTTGAAATCCTTATTTTGAAGAGAAAGTAGGGATAAAGTTTTGTTATGGAAAGTTTGTCATTTCTAAAGGTAGAATATTGAAAATTTTGATTAAGATTGAGATTAATAAATAATTTGATACGTGTTTAAGCTTTTTACGAAATTCCTATTTTGAGGAGGAAGCAGGGATTAAATGTTTGTATGGAAAGTCTGTAATTTCTAAAAGGTAAAAACTTAAAACATTGGTGTTAGACTGAGATTAATAATTCATTTGACGCATGTTTTAGCATTTTATCAAATTCCCTATTTTGAGGGGGAAAGTAGGGTTAAATGTTTCTATGGAAAGTCCAGTTCTAAAGTTAGAAAATTGAAAATTTGGATGTAAGTTAAGATTAGTAAATGATTTGACACGTCTTTTAGGATTTTTTTCGAAATCCCTATTTGAAAAGGGAAGTAGGGTTTAAATTTTGTATGGAATGTCAGCCATTTTTAAAGAAAGGAACTTAAAAAATTATATAACAAGACTGGATTATTCGGTTCGAGTTCCAAAATGTTTTTGAAATCCTGACTTAAAGGGTCCCTCTCCATAAAGAAGGTATTTAAAAAAAAAAAACGAGCCTCCTCAAAGTCAAAGTCAAAGTCAAAATAATTTATTTCCATAGGATGTTATTACATCACTTAGATCCGTCATTACATTTTTTTGGGTGAGTTTACTAACACCTCCATTTTGAAGTTGGTTAAAAATGTATTAAAGTATGAATTAATCAACCCGTGCGAAGCCGGGGCGGGCCGCTAGTAATAAATAAAGAAAGGGAAATTATAAGCGCAGGGTCAAAAGTTTTCCTTAGAACTTATATACAATCTAACACCTTTTTAGTATATAATTTTATTTAGTAAGTATTTATTTTTAGCAGGCTTTTTGGATCGGTTTCCTACGGCGGTTCAACAACTCTTACTACCACCAGGGTTTGTGAGGTCATTCTTAAAACCCAGATGACATCATTGTTTTGATAATAAATAATCACAACTTTTCTTTTTCTTCTTCAGCTACCTAACCCACCCGGACGACGTCAAGGCCCTAATCGAAGGCATCAAGTTCTCCATCCGGCTGTCGGAGACAAAGGCGCTGAAGCGTTTCGGGGTGAAGTTGGACAAGACGCCAGTCAAAGGCTGTGAGAAGATCAAGTTTGGCTGCGACGCGTACTGGGAGTGTGCTGTGAGGATGCAGACGGCGCCGGAGAACCATCAGGCGGGGTCATGCAAGATGGGGCCCCGGGGCGACCCCACGGCCGTTGTGGATAATCTGCTGCAGGTAAGATCGTACACGTCTTTCGGCTAAGATGGTGGTGAAAATCACGTTTGTTTAAGATGGGGCTACGGTCGATGTCAATAGCTTGCTGCAGCAATGTTTGCTTAAAGAGCTAAGGGAGAAGAAAGAAAGAAAATAATTGGGGAGACCCTAAGTCGTTGTTTTGGACATTTTACTGGAGGTTTTATGATGCACGTCTCTCGGTTGAGATGGTGATGAAGGTCATATTTGCAGATGCAGCCATAGTCGATATAAACAGCTTCATGCAGGAAGTGGTTGCTTAAGAAGGGGCTAAAATGGAAAAAAAATGAGGAGACCATGGGAAGACCCCAGTCATCATTGTCGTTGTTCAAGGGCGGAAGTAGGTAAAGTGATGACAACTAGTATCAGCAGGTTTGATCGCAAGGATCTTCAACAAGCTTATTTTACAAAAATGATTTTGAATCACGAATTTTGTGAATACATCATCATCATTTCAGCCTGTTGAAGTCCACTGCTGAACATAGGCCTCTCCAATCGCACTCCGGCGCGATCGGCCCATAGCCACCTGCATCCAACGAGCCCAGCGATCCTCACTAGGTCGTCGTTCCATCTCGTAGGTGGCCGTCCCACACTGCGCTTGCCAGTACGTGGTCTCCATTCAAGGACTTTCTTGCCCCATCGGCCATCCGATCTTCGCGCTATGTGTATATGAATACATTATACTTAAAGAATATTGTTTCTAGGTCCAAGGGATCGACCGTTTGCGAGTGGCGGACGCGAGTGTGATGCCATCCGTGACGTCCGGCAACACCAACGCGCCCACCGTCATGATCGGGGAGCGGGTGGTCGACTTCATCAAACAACGCTGGCTGGGAGCCACTTCTGTGAGTTATCAACTCATATGTCCCCACCGTAGGGCTCGAGCCTACCCTGGCGATCCACGAGGCCTAATCAGATTCGTGAGACTGTGGTCACAAAAGTCACTATTTGAGATTGATTAGGCAGTGCAGGCTGAATCACCTGATTGTCCAAAAGGTGAGATAATTCCGATTATAAAAAGGCACTGAGCCTCGGGCTGTGACTACGGAAAATAACCGGCTCCATAATTCTAACACTGGTAAGGTCAAAGTCAAAGTCAAAATAATTTATTTCCATAGGATGTTATTACATCACTTAGATCCGTCATTACATTTTTTTGGGTGAGTTCACTAACACAATGGCGGAATCTGTGGAGAAGAGCATTGAGAAGGTATTGTTCAACGACAATCATCATCATATCAACAGCTCATATACGTCCCCACCCGGGGGCTCGAGCCTACCCTGAATTAGAACAATCAGGCCTCTGTCAACGACGCTGGCCAAGTGCGGGTTGGTCGAATTCACATACGACCTTTTAATTTCTTCGCAGGAGTGTGTATTCCTCACGATGTGAAATGACCTTCAACGTAATAGCGTCGAATTAACGCGCATAATGAATTCTTTATTCGAAAATATATTATTAGTGGGGATCGAATCCGCTTCTCCGACAGCGGCCCTAGCCACTAGGGCACAGACGCTCATCAATAATATGATGATAAATAAATGACGATGATGATTGATCTTCAGGCTCCGTTCCCGCTGGGCGGCCATGGCGGGGTCTCCAACGTGCTACAAGCTGCAGAGTCGCGTGCCCAGCTGGCCACGTGGCAGCAGTGGGGCTGACCTTCTCCCCCCCCTCATACACAGCTAGAGACGAAGCTAGGGGTGACACGTGGGCACAAAGCTACCCATTGCCCACCCAAGAAATACTTAGTTATATCATTATCCTCTAACCAGATTCCCGAAACTGAAAGCTCGTTGTTCAGTGCGAGCAACGGCCAGCATACGAGTGTAAATTATTAAGTTAGTATAGTTCTGCTAAGTTTTTATTAAAACGAGGGATTTTTTCGAAATGCAGAACAGTCATTGGCTATGTTCGGACGAGTGAATCTCTCGGAGACGAAACAAGTTAGCGCAGAATGTTTCGTTTTTAATTCTATTTGTTGTTTTATTGCTCGCCTTTATTACTTTGCATCAACAGAAATCTTATGGTAAACATTAAATTAGGGCAGTCAAGCTTTCGAAGAAAACACTTAACCTTAAACCAGCCGTGGAGGGGTCTGCGGACCCATTGCCAACTTTCTCAGTTTGCCTACCCCTACCTTTATAACAGAATAGACCAATTACCATTTTGGGTACTTCTATACTTACAATTACCATGTCGCCAACTTTCGACGGCTTTCGACGGCTTTCGACGGCTCCGTAGCCCAGGTGGTAGTGTATCTGCCTCCGACGCACAGGGTCGCGGGTTCGAATCCCGCCCAGGGCAAACATTCGTGTGATAAGCACTTGTGTTTGCCTTGTGTCTGGATGTTGTTTATCTATATAAGTATGTATTTATCTATTTATGTAATGTATATCAGCTGTCTGGTACCCATAGTACAAGCTCTGCTTAGTTCGGGATCAGATGGCCATGTGTGAAGATGTCCCCACATATTTATTAATTTAACTTTGGGATATTTTACCATTAAGGTATTTTCAATAAAATAAATACACCCGTCTGTGCTAACTTGTGATTGTTCCTTCAGAATAATTTAAAAAATAACTCCGTCATTAGGTTAATATTGAGAGGCTAAGAATATTCCTGGGTTACCAATACCACTCATTGTGATTGTAATATTTAGTTTGAATAGGTACTCCAGCGTTGTTATTTGTACAAACTAGTATTTATTAACTATTTTTATACTTAAATAAATAAGATATTATATTTTTTTACTCTATTTTTAGATAAGTAGCATAATTATTATTTTCACACCGTTTTAATAATCTACGCCGCAACAAGTTTAATTTATGCCATCAAGATATTCTAGAAGGTGAATTTTATTATAGAAAACTAATATTTTATAAAAGCGAAAAACTTTTTGTAATATAAATATTTCCTATTTCGTAACAGACGTAAATGTTTAAGAAGAATAATCTACTTATAGAAACAATTTTCACTGCTTTTCATTTATTTTTACAGCAATTTATTTCGTTGCTGTAAAACTCATAGTGAATAAATGATGCATCTAGAATACGACGTGATAATCTCTGGTTGGTCCAATCTGTGAAACTGAACACTTTTAAAAGAAAACTCCAATCGTTTACCGCGGCAATAGGCATGCACTTTAGCAGCTGACTGTACCTTATGAAAATTTGTGATCTTAAATGTATTTAATTAACGTATTCGCAGCATTTAAAGTATTTTTCATCTCTCATGCTCTGAAAGTAGACCAATAATGACCCCAAAGAAAGGATGTAAGTACAACTTACATCCCTTGGTTAAAAATCGACTGTTAAAAAATTATTGGGCCCGCTTTTCAGTTTGTATAAAAAATCAAAAACTTTTTTTTGGTATTTATTTTGGAAAAGTTATTCAGTTTTACGGTTTGATAAATTACTAGAGGCTTTGCGTTATTTATTTAGTTAATATTTATTACGTGTTTATGAATTTACTTACTTAAAATGTATTTTAAAGTTAAGTAAGTATATTGTTGATTCTGACGAATGCAAAAACTAAGTTATAAACTGAGTTAAAAATTCTGCGTGATATGAAAACGCACTATTGTTGAAGAGCCTAATCTAAGTTCGCCAGAATCAGCACCATTTACTAGCCATAATATTTACCGTAAATTATTGTTAAGGTTTTATTTTTAAACGACAGTATTTTCTCTTGTAAAATAAAGATTATGACGATTATGTAGTTTCTATTATTTCGTACGAGAAACATGGCCGTATTCTTAGTAAATACCGTGTTCCCAAAAGAGGCTTGTACGGCGACATGAAAAATAATCGGGGTTCCTCCGCCGGCCAACCGCGTGTGAAGTCCGTCAGATCAGATACTATTCGAGTTCAACTTCAATAGGGGATCGGACTATTCACCATATTTTACGAATTTGCCATATTTTATGAATTATTTTAAAATATATACTCACCGGCACATCTAACCGCCTACCCTTCATTTCAGGGAATACTCGTGATTCTTTATAATTCTATTAGCTACAGTTGATGTTAGTTAAAAAGTAGTTTAACGTTTATTTAAGTGTGTTTAATTTATCGTAAAATTATCAATAAAACAATTGTAATGTATAACAATAAGTGTAGTTTAAAATTAACCCGAAATACCAGTCCGGGGCACTGGTCCAACAAGGGTGGGCGGTTAGATGTGCCGGTGAGTGTAGATTAGTAGCAGACGATTCGCGAAGAAAAAAACAGAATCGGTCGAAAAACTAATTTACCGTTTTAAAGTTTCAATATGTCTGTCTCTTTCAAA
Organism: Carpatolechia fugitivella; assembly: GCA_951230895.1. Lineage (NCBI taxonomy): Eukaryota > Metazoa > Arthropoda > Insecta > Lepidoptera > Gelechiidae > Carpatolechia > Carpatolechia fugitivella. Next base: position 13,045,978 of record OX579666.1, on the reverse strand, counting down.
AACGATATTTTGTATGGAGATTATATGGCGTTACTAACAAATGACGTCACAAGTGGGTATCTGCCTCTCGGTCTTGAATTTCAAACCTTTATAACTCGGTCAATTTTAAAGATAGAGCAAAAAATCTTTTAGTGTTCGATAGCAGAAACCTAGAAGTTTGGATTTATAAAATAAAAAAAAGTAGTCCGATCCCCTATTACACTTTTTCGGTTTTAGTGACTGTATGTAGGTGGCTTTATGATAAAAAAAAATTGTAGAAATAAAAACATGACGGGTATGAAAATGTGTTGTTATTTTAAATATCTTATATTTAATAGATTTACATTGCAGTCGAAACAATAATAGTCTCTACTTACTAACTTATAATATTGACCTATTAACTATTAACAATAATAACTAGTAAAATGCATAGGTACTTTTTTCTAAAATTCAGTGTCCCTTTCTCTATCACATGAATGGTCAAAAAGATTAAATAGTGACCTTACCTCCCTTGAGTGTTACTTACTTACTTATTTCATTACACATTTAAAAATTATCTCTAATGTTGACTATACTTACATACAACCATTGTAATAATAATTAAATGTGCCATTGAGTTCGAAAAAAAAATATCGAACGAGATTAAAATAGCAGAATATTACACATATAATAACATGAAAATACATGCAATATAATATTTCTCGTATTGATCTATTTTGAAATATTAGGTTAGCTTTCGCGTTCACCTGGGGGCCGTTTCACGAAGCTACAAGTTACAAATTACAATTACAATTCGACGTACATTGCGTAGACGATTAGAGAAAACGATAACGGCTTACAGTTTAGGCGAATTGGCTACGCAATGTATACCAAATTGTAACTTGTTACTAGTAACTTGTTGCTTCGTGAAACGGGCCCCAGCCTGTATTTGTCAGCAAACACACAAACAGTTTTAAAAATTAATTAAAGTTACGACACATTACCCAGCGAAAAAAACACGCCTAATAGCTGATAAGTACAAAACAAAGTAGCAATAACTAATAGATTATTTTATATTTGACTCATAATAATTATCACATCGAATTAACACTTTCACTTATTTTATTTTATACTTACGCCAAAATTGCGCTTATAGCATTATTGCCATATATTTTATATATTTCATAACATCTTTATGGATGTCAGTTGCGCAAAATATCACATACGCAGAATGCCAGTTAGGCAAAATGGCGTAAACAATGCACAAATTCTCGGGCTTTTGTTCCACATCATTTCAAAACACTCAAAATATGTTTTAAATTTACACACAAATGACTGTTAGCTGATCAATTTGGATGAATAGGCAACTATTATTAGCAGAGTTCTATTTATTTAGCTTTTTCCTTATGTTACTGGTATCGTCTGATGGCGATAAGTAGCGGAATCAGTACAATTTTTTTAAAACATGTTTTATTATTATAAAGGAATTGTAAAATGACAGAGTTTCCTCACGATATTTTCTTTACGGGCCACCGCAACGTGCCCAATACCTGATCGCTATACTCAGGGCCCCTCGACGGGGCCGTATATGAGCTGGTATCGGTGGAATAACAATGGTAACGATTCACACAGTCACGCTCTAATCCTTAAGTTCGTCCGTCCTTTTCACCTTTTAAAGATTAAAAAGTGACAGGAGATGGCCACTCTAATATTAGAGATGTCAAACATCGAATTTGTACGCGTCGATTGTACAATCTTAGAGAGCACGTAAACATCCAACATAAAAATATCTTAAATCTGACAGCTATGCCCTTATTTTAGGTTATCATTCATTCAAAATAATATCATTCGTTCATCTGAATTCATCACCTCTTTCATTGGTCATAAAAACGAAAAGGATGGCTGGATTTTAAAATTAGAATTAGAGCATGACTTCCCGAAGCGGCCAATCGGGGCCATCGGGGGAATCGGGGCCAATGTTTCACATTATTTAAACTATATATTATATCGACATCGAGATATAAGTCAAAGGTCGACGTTGTTCGGTTTAGAGTTTGCTATTTTTTAAACCTAAAAAACTACCTACCTTTTTGTTTACTTGGTCTTAATCACTATTTCTACCAAAGTGACAATGATGTAGCGGGCGTGGACTTGAACTCATCATAAACTACGATATCGCACACTTACTCTACGGGCGATTTATCTCTCAAGCTCTGAAAGCAGTCCAACAATGACCCCAAAGAAGGGATGTAAGTTCAACTTGCAGGTCTTCGGTCTTACAGGTCGACGTTGTTGAGGTTGGAGCCGGAGTGCGTGGGCAGGTCGTCCTTGAGCAGCAGCGTGCCTATGGGGACGACGGCCTCGTCCCGCTCCCTGAGCTTCCTCATGTTGCAGGTCTTCAGTTACAGGTCGACGTTGTTGAGGTTGGAGCCGGAGTGCGTGGGCAGGTCGTCCTTGAGCAGCAGCGTGCCTATGGGGACGACGGCCTCGTCCCGCTCCCTGAGCTTCCTCATGTTGCAGGTCTTCAGTTACAGGTCGACGTTGTTGAGGTTGGAGCCGGAGTGCGTGGGCAGGTCGTCCTTGAGCAGCAGCGTGCCTATGGGGACGACGGCCTCGTCCCGCTCCCTGAGCTTCCTCATGTTGCAGGTCTTCAGTTACAGGTCGACGTTGTTGAGGTTGGAGCCGGAGTGCGTGGGCAGGTCGTCCTTGAGCAGCAGCGTGCCTATGGGGACGACGGCCTCGTCCCGCTCCCTGAGCTTCCTCATGTTGCAGGTCTTCAGTTACAGGTCGACGTTGTTGAGGTTGGAGCCGGAGTGCGTGGGCAGGTCGTCCTTGAGCAGCAGCGTGCCTATGGGGACGACGGCCTCGTCCCGCTCCCTGAGCTTCCTCATGTTGCAGGTCTTCAGTTACAGGTCGACGTTGTTGAGGTTGGAGCCGGAGTGCGTGGGCAGGTCGTCCTTGAGCAGCAGCGTGCCTATGGGGACGACGGCCTCGTCCCGCTCCCTGAGCTTCCTCATGTTGCAGGTCTTCAGTTACAGGTCGACGTTGTTGAGGTTGGAGCCGGAGTGCGTGGGCAGGTCGTCCTTGAGCAGCAGCGTGCCTATGGGGACGACGGCCTCGTCCCGCTCCCTGAGCTTCCTCATGTTGCAGGTCTTCAGTTACAGGTCGACGTTGTTGAGGTTGGAGCCGGAGTGCGTGGGCAGGTCGTCCTTGAGCAGCAGCGTGCCTATGGGGACGACGGCCTCGTCCCGCTCCCTGAGCTTCCTCATCTCGTGCCGGAGCTTCTCCAGCACGGCGTAGTTGGGCTCGTTGTGCCGCGCGGCGTCCTGCAGCAGCGTGATCTGCTGTTCCTCGAGCTTCTTCTCCTTGCAGCTCTTGACGGAGCGCGAGCCGTACAGGCGGAGCAGCGAGCCCCAGGAGCGCACGTGCGGGTGCAGCGCCTGGAATTACACATTTATTGATGATTTAAACTGACCTAAAAATAAACACTGAAGCAAATTCTGAATGTCACACGTCATTCTTAATTTAAGTTCGTGCGTCCTTTTCGACTTTTAAATATTAAAAAGGGACCGGAAATGAACATCCTAATATTAGAGCTGACCATCAATTTGAACCTTATGGACGACGACGGTTTGCTCGCCTTTATAATCAACTAGTTAATGAATGAATAAGAAGCCAGCTGACCTGTAATATGACCCATAATATCATCATCATCATCGTGTGGGTTATAAGGTCGACAACCGACCTCACAAACCCTGGTATCAGTGTTATAGAGCCGCCAAAGGCCACTGACATGGCTCGAGTAGCTCAACCGCTCGGCCACGGAGGCTGTTAACTGTAACTAGTTAATGAACGAATAAGAAGCCAGCTGACCTGCAATATGGCCTGCGAGGCGCGTTGCTTGGCCGTCTTCTTGTTCTTGCAGACGACGGTGGCCGTGTGCTTGCCCACCTTCATGGTCAGCTCGATCTTCTGGTACTCCAGCTTCTTCATCTGGAACATTCAATAAGGGTTTTACTGAATAGCGATAGAGATAAGTGATGAGCGATCATTAATGTTTGAAATTAATTATACCTAATTTGAAGGCATCTTTACTGACCTCTGTGTGTATGTGTTTGTCAGTAGGCAGGTGCTGGGCTGTACTGACCTCTGTGTGTATGTGTTTGTCAGTAGGCAGGTGCTGGGCTGTACTGACCTCTGTGTGTATGTGTTTGTCAGTAGGCAGGTGCTGGGCTGTACTGACCTCTGTGTGTATGTTTTTGTCAGTAGGCAGGTGCTGGGCTGTACTGACCTCTGTGTGTATGTGTTTGTCAGTAGGCAGGTGCTGGGCTGTACTGACCTCTGTGTGTATGTGTTTGTCAGTAGGCAGGTGCTGGGCTGTACTGACCTCTGTGTGTATGTGTTTGTCAGTAGGCTGGTGCTGGGCTGTACTGACTTCTGTGTGTATGTGTTTGTCAGTAGGCAGGTGCTGGGCTGTACTGACCTCTGTGCGTATGTGTTTGTCAGTAGGCAGGTGCTGAGCTGTACTGACCTCTGTGTGTATTTGTTTGTCAGTAGGCAGGTGCTGGGCTGTACCGACCTCTGTGTGTATGTGTTTGTCAGTAGGCAGGTGCTGGGCTGTACTGACCTCTGTGTGTATGTGTTTGTCAGTAGGCTGGTGCTGGACTGTACTGACCTCTGTGTGTATGTGTTTGTTAGTAGGCTGGTGCTGGGCTGTACTGACCTCTGTGTGTATGTGTTTGTCTCCCGCGCCGAAGTTGCGCAGTAGGCACGTGCGCAGGATGGCGTGCGGGGAGGGCTCACACGTGGCCGCGCAGAACTCCGTGATGCGAGGGTCCTCGATGCCCACGTAGTCGAAGAACTTCACAATCATAAAAATATCATTAATCAGGCACCGGACGTAGGAGTTTTTTTCATTAGAGTAATTTAGTTATAAGTGAAAAAATAGTAATGTTTTTAAAAATAAAAAAAGATACAGACCTACCAAAGTATCTGTGAAATGGCCAAAATTGGAACTACTGGGATTAGAATGGAAATGTCAACTTTCAGAACTGTCGTGACTGGTTTACTACTACGCCTTTCATTACACATATAAGTTGGTAGATCTGTAAGTTATTCGACCACTTAAATGTTTTTGGTTCATATAAAACAACCAAAAACGTACACCTTTCTACGGGATTTGAACCAAATCAAAAATATGTAATATCTTTCTAGTGTTTGAAAATAAACAACAAATGAAATGAACCTAAAACTAAAGTTTTTTTAAAGTTATTTTACACTATCTGAGAAAGGAACTTTACTAATATAGTATTGGTAAAAAAAACGATTTTGCAACAAATCTTATACTCAAAATTTGTTATTAGCAAACTTTGTCACACTCTCACTGTTGTTGTTGTTACAAAGCAAGCTACACTCACCGGCACATCTAACCGCCCACCCTTCATTTCAGGGAATACTCGTGATTCTTTTTATTTCTATTAGTTACAGCTGATGTTAGTTAAAAAGTAGTTAATTTAATGTTTATTTAAGTGTGTTTAATTTATCGTAAAATTATCAATAATTAAATTGTAATGTATAACAATAAGGGTAATTCAAAATTAACCCGAAATACAAGAGTGGGCGGTTAGATGTGCCGGTGAGTATATGAAGAATACACAAACGTTGAAGCGATCAGTGACGTCATACGTGGTTCTGCATTGAATTTGCATATAAAAAAATCTTTGACATATCATAAATTTCTATTAAATTTAAATTCTGCTTAATTGACAAGTTACTTTAGTTCCAATGTTACTTACGCTAAAGTCGGGCTCATTAGGACTGTTATTCTCAGGCTGTTGCTGGTCTTACTCCACCTTAAATTTTTATATGACTTGGCCTTGGACTTAGCGCTACGTTAGAAAACAAGACCAACATCAGAAGTGGAATATCTATGAATGTTACTTACGCTAAAACCGGGCTCATTAGGACTGTTATTCTCAGGCTGTTGCTGGTCTTACTCTGCCTTAATTTTTTATATGACTTACCGTTACGTTGGAACACAAGATTAGCATCAGAAGTGGGATATCTATAAATGTTACTTACGCTAAAGTCGGGCTCATTAGGACTGTTATTCTCAGGCTGTTGCTGGTCTAACTCCAACCTCATTTTTTATATGACTTACCGTTACGTTGGAAAACAAGACTAGCATCAGAAGTGGGATATCTATGAATGTTACTTACGCTAAAGTCGGGCTCATTAGGACTGTTATTCTCAGGCTGTTGCTGGTCTAACTCCGCCCTCATCTCCGGTATGAGGATGTGTATGGAAGCGCGCGCCGCGGCGGACTTAGCGCTACGTTTGCTGGAGCCGTGACCGACGCCATACTGCATCCCGCCGATGTACACCGTGGCTTGGTACGGGGTTGACGCGTTCTCTGATCACAAATACAAAAGTAGATAAATACGAAAGTGTCACATTCACTAGGTTTTTTTGAGTCAGGAATGCAATAGAAACAAAAAGTAGACAGGCAAGGCGTTGGTCGTCCGATAGATGTCTGGTGGATGTGCGGTAGTTCTCCTCTTCAGGTCCTTTTTCTCAATCAATTCTGTGTGTGAGCAGGTTCGAAAATAATTATCTAGAATGAAAGAATGAATGAACGAATGAATGAAATATATATAGCTAGCTTATATATAGCTTTTTTTTGTCAAATCAGTTTTTTTATTTTTTCAAAATAGTGCCACTTTTCAAAATTTTTCAAACTCGCGAGGTCTACAGCTCACGGAGCCACTAGTAATAGAAATGTAAGTGATGAATGCGTTTACCGAGCTGCTTGAACTCGTAGACGGGTTGCTTCTGCAGCGCGCGCCGCACGTACTCGTGGAACACGGACAGGTAGCTGCGCCCGTTCATGTTCATCACCCAGTCGCGCTTGCTCGCCTTGCCCGCTGCAAACAACAAATACAGATTAAACCAAAATATACAGTATAGGATACAGTATAGAGATACTTAGGGACTGCACATTGAACAGGGAACGGGCAGCAGCGCTCTCTGATACGGTAACCTCTTAATCTGCGATCTCCACCCCGCCTGCCAAGCGTGGAGGTTATGGCAAAACCAAACACTTAAGTGGAGGAGGCTCATAGTCCAGCAGTGGACTGTAACGGGCCGTTGATGAAAATACGGTAAATTTTAAAGATGGTAGGTCAAAAATTCTTTTCCTGTTTAGTAACAGGAACAAACAACATTGGATTTATACAGTATAAGCACTTTGTGTACAGTGCCTGCCACTCACATTTTTCCTCCTGGATGCTCGAGATCCCTCACGGGATAAGTCCGCCTTTGCGCTGTAAACTTTTCTTGTGACTTCTTATTGTAATGTTACTTTTATTGTGCAATAAAGTGTTTACATACATACATACATTACTGCCGCGGCCACAAAATAGGGGATCGGACTACTTTTTTTTATTTTATAAATCCAAACTTCTTAGTTTCTGCTATCGAACACTAAAATAATTTTTGCTCTATCTTTAAAATTGACCGAGTTATAAAGGTTTGAAATTCAAGATTAGACAGAGAGGCACATACCAACTTGTGACGTCATTTGTTAGTAACGCCATATAATCTCCATACAAAAAATCGTTTTTGAAAGAGACAGACATATTGAAACTTTAAAAAATCACTGTAAATTCGTTTTTGTTTTTCTGACCGATTCTGTTTTTTTCTTCGCGAATCGTCTGCTATAACTTGGTTTACTATAGGATGAGCTCTGACAGATTAAAATTTTAAAAACTTTTGAATTTTATTTCGTTTATTTATTTATTTTTTAAGTAAAATTACATACTGTTTAATGATAAAATAAGAGGTGAAGTTACTTTGTTTTAAAATTTTAGCTATTATGGTAACTGAATATTATAAAAAAAAGTTGTTAACGTCGTATGAAAAATTTTGCAGCTGTCAGAAGTCATCCTATAATAACCCGACTATAATCTATATTTTAAAAATAATTCATAAAATATAGTGAATTCCGATCCCCTATTAGCTATTGCTGGACGAGGGACATTTTTACTGTGTACAAGTCCAGCAAGAGTTAATGCGGCCGAGGCTCGTCGTATAGTGCTTTTCTCTGAAATATGCGAGAAAGTTGGCCGTGGCGCACGCTATTAGTGACATTGGTGTATCCTAGCAAAGAGTCAGGTTAGAGTTACGACATTTCGTGCCCGATGCAGCCCTACCGCTATCCATGCCTCGTTTAACATTATTGTCCAGGGTTACCTCCATTGTCCTGCCCGTTGGCTGGCTGCGCCGGTATGGTGATGAGCTTGGTGCCCTCCGGCAGCGTGGGGTACTGCAGCGTCTTCCGGGCTTTGGTGTACTTGCGCCGGTCCGCCCAGCGCCTGGACAACATACACCACGTTTAAACTAAACTAGAAAAAGTCTGTGCAATAGGGATCAAAACTAGAACTTAATGGCGCCATTGTTGAGTGTTCCTAAACGTGAGAAGTTGGGCAGTAAAGTGTCAATAAATCAAACTAACATTCGTCTAACCAATCAACATCTTTAGGAACACCCCATTCCCTCCACGTGGCGCCATTTAGTTCAACCCCATTATGTCATGTGCAAAGAATCATTCACTTGCCCTTATTCCATTATTTGCACACAAATACTTACTTGAAATGCATAATATTGACGGTTTTGAACCGGAAGAGGTTCTTGCAGTAGTCGTTGACCTGATCGTGGGTGAGATGCTGCGTCTTCCAGCTCGTGCTGACCGTCTCCACGCGCGGGGGGGGCATCACCATCCCCCCCGGGAGCACCACCGGCTGCCTGTTCAACGGCACTTCGTTATCAACGGTGTTCTCATTGACAAAAGTTTGGGTACTGTTTGTTTCTGGTATAGTCAAATGCTGCCTGCTCAGCAGTACTTCATTATCAATGGCATTCTCATTGCTGAAAGATTGGATATTGCTTGTCTCTGGTATAGTCAAATGCTCTCTGCTCAGCAGTACTTCATTATCAATGGCATTCTCATTGCTGAAAGATTGGATATTGCTTGTCTCTGGTATAGTCAAATGCTGCCTGCTCAGCAGTACTTCATTATCAATGGCATTCTCATTGCTGAAAGATTGGATATTGCTCGTATCCGGTATAGTCAAATGCTGTTTGCTCAGCAGTACTTCATTATCAATGGCATTCTCATTGCTGAAAGATTGGATATTGCTCGTATCCGGTATAGTCAAATGCTGTTTGCTCAGCAGTACTTCATTATCAATGGCATTCTCATTGCTGAAAGATTGGATATTGCTCGTCTCCGGTATAATCAAATGCTGTTTGCTCAGCAGCACTTCATTTTCACTGGTATTCTCATTGTCATAAGCTTGATTATTGTTCTTCAACAGCTCTTGATTATCAACACTATTTGCATTGCTATAAGCTTGATTATAGCTTATCTCCTTCACAACCACCGGCTCCCTATTCAATAGCTCTTGATTGTCAACAATATTTTTATTGGCAATAGGCTGGTTTTTGTTTGATTCGTCTTCAGTGTCGGTTTCGATACATTCGATGGTCGGTTTATCTTGGCTGTCATCTTCGCTAGTTTCGTGGCTGGCTTTAGCTTGATTGTCATTTGTTACGCTAGTTTCATTAGGAATGTCATTTGTTTTATCAGTGTCATTACCCTGTATGATTTTGCTGTTATTTAATTCGTTAATTGGTTTATCATTAACTTTTATTGCACTAGCTTTATTTGTTGACGTATCTTCACTATTATTTGGTGCCATTTTATTTCCTAGTTTGTCTAGATCGTCAATTCTAGTCGATTTGATTTCTGAATTTTCTTCACTGATAGGATTTTCAACTACATTCTCTGAAACAAGTTCGCCCTCTTCGCCTTTGATTTTATCATGACAGTAATTTATACCATTAATCCGTTTAATTTCATCGTCAAGTGACTTTGATAACGACTTAATTAAAGCATCATAATTTTCACTATCATTTGTTTCAACATTTCGAGTTATATTTTCACTTGATTTTTCTTTATTTTCATTTGATTTAGTTATTGCTTTTTCTGAAACAACCTTTTCATTGGATATCTTTTTACACATAAGTACATCGTGATTATTTGGAATTTGAGTATCTGATTGTACTCTTTGGCCATGTAAGTAAGGACAATTAGCTACATTAGTTTCACTAGAATTTCCATCAGTCTTTTTATGAGTGGTTTGAGATTTACTTTTGTTTTTGTCTATACTTTGCTGCCACGTGCCGCGTTTGATCTGTTCTTCGATATGTTTGTCTATCTCTTTCTGTTTCTCTTCTTCTTCTAGCGCTTTCCTGTAGGCTAGGCAGGGGATCGCGCTGATCGGTATGTCGTGCCTCTGAAACGGAGATTTTTTACGAAACTTATGCATATTTATCATAATAGGGTATCTAAAATAAAATGAAATTATCCTATCTAAAAAAATCACTGCAAAAGATAAGCTGCGAAGAAAGATAGCAGCAAATTACGTAATGTTTATTATTAAAGTAGGTAACCATAACTGTTATAAGAAACGAAACAAAAAATAAGGCAAACATTTACCTTTCCAATAGCAATCCGTATAAGCTAGTTTTAAAATTTAATAAAGGACATGTCCAATAAGATATTACAGTTTTCAAAAATGTAAGTTAAATACCTACTGTTTGTACACAACAAAGAAAAATAAAACAAGACATTGCATTTTTTAAAGCACCCAAACAAAATTAAACGTATTCTTATAGTTCTTCGTATAGTTTTGATATAATTATTATACGATTAGATAAGTAAGTTTTCGTGGTGCAAAGAGTAAATAAGCATCTTCTAATCTAAACGATACAACAGACTGTGGGTGGAGTTTCGTCAGTGAGATCTTCACACATTCCGCCATTGGCCTCGATTCGGGATGTCATGCCCTAATACTAATTTTAAAGTCCAGCTATCCTTTTGACCAATGAAAGAGAGGTGATGAACGAATGATATTAATTTGAACGAATGATAACCTAAAATAAGGACATAGCTGTCAGATTAAGAGATTTTTAAGTCGCACGTTTTAAGTGCTCTCTAAAATTGTGCAATCGACACGGCCATAAGGTTCAAATTCGATGTTTGACAGCTGTAATATTAGAATGGCCATCTCCTGTCCCTTTTCAATCTAGGACAGACTAACTTAAATTAAGGATTAGAGTGTGACAGTGTGAATCGGGGCCATTGTGTTACTGAATTCACTCAAAAAAATGTAGTGACGAATCTACGTAATGTTTGCTATATTCTATGGAACAATAAAGTTTCAACTGTGACTCTAAGTAAGCCTACCCCCGGGTTTTCACCAATGGACGACGTGATTCATGAATAAGGTTCATATGTATAGTGAACAGCACATCAAGCTATACACTGGGGTATCTTGCGCGTCGGTAATAACAACTAGTTTGCAACAAAAATGTATAGCTTGATGAGCTGTCTACCGTACTACATAACATTTTAAATACGATTTATTATAGTTCAGAAAATCAATGTTTTTTCAATCAAGTAGTCAAAAAAGAATTTTCGGATGCTTGCTGGCTGAACCTTAAAGAGATACATCAAAATAATTTATAAATTACACCAGAGCGAAGCCGGGGATCGCTAGTAAAACATAAATGGAAATAACAGTAAGTGGTGGAAGGTTTCTCCCTATTCATCATACCCTGGTGTTGCCTTTGCCGAGGAAGTATGGTTTGGAGAGCGTGCAGACCCTGGAGGCTCGGTGCATGTAGACCGGCATGCCGCTGTAGTGGCGCACCATCATCCAGTCCAGAGGTAGCACCTCGAAGTGGTTGACACCTTTCTCTGCAACACAACTTCAAAGCTGTTGCTTTGGAGGTACCAGGTCCTCTTGAACGGCTCATAAACATCCCCGAGGGGCTCGAGCCTACCCCAAATTAAGGCGACCAGGCTTTAGTCAGCCACGCTGGCCCAGTGCGGGTTGGTCGACTTCACACAAAACCTTCGAATTCCTTTGCAGGTAGGTGCAGGTTTCATGACGATATTTTCCTTCGGATACATTTATGTATAAATGTTTGTCCATATTTTCCAAACGGGATCCCACGGGAACCAGTGGGTAGTGTGGAAAGTTTCGCCATTGGCTAATTAATATATTCTATGAGTTTCAGCTCGTCAGTTTTACTCAAATTAATTAGTTGTGAATTTTTTATACATTTTTTAATACAAAAATTTCATTAAGTTCTGTTTCTAAGCGAAACGCAATTTTTAATAGTTATTTGTTATACTATTATAGACTACATTAAAAAAAATAAAGCCTAAAATCTGAACTTCATTTTCACGAAATCGCAGGCAATACGAAGTACAGCGTAGGTACTGTGGAGTTTGTATGCTCTGTGTGCAAACTCCGCGATCTTTTCTTCTTCGGTATTGATACTTTTTAGTTATTACTGGCACTTGAGAGTAGCCTTTTGTGGATGGAAAAGCTAGTATGAGTTTTGGAAGTCAGAAAATGATCTGCAGTCTACAATGTTGGAGTTAGGATCAATATGAAGAATTAAAAAACCAAGCATAGCCAAGCAGTTGTTATTTAATGTAGTAGCTCTACCGCTGGAGACGTCCCTCACCTTTAAGTGGCCACCAGAGGTGACTGTAGCATTCTAGGCGCGCGACAGTAACCCTAAAAGCTACGCGCGCACGTTACAGGTGAATGGAGTTATAGGCAAGTAAAGCACAGGTTTAAAATATACTAACCTTCAAGCACAACCTTCTGTCTGGTAATGTAGGGCTTCTCTTTAGCCTTGGGAGCTCCCTTAAAGTCCTCAGGCAAATCTTCCTCCAACATTTTCTCAATCTCATCCTCTGGCACAGACTTTCCTGAAAATATAGCCAGAATTCTTTTAAGGTTAGAAATGTGGATGTAAATCACATTTCATAATGCAAGGGACATCGGTCAAGTCAGTGTTTTAGATGAAAATACTTTACTTAATTAACTTACACTTTATTGTAAAAGTTTAATTGAATTTTCATTGCATACCCAAGAATTAGCTAAACCCTCGGCTAAACCCCACCCAACATTATAAAACACATTCTTAAGGACGCTTAGGGCGACATTCAGAGACGAAAACTAAGCTAAGATTGTTCATAGAAATGTCAAATGACGTATTTAAATTGCTCTTAGCCAGTTCAAGTCGCCTAAGTGACTTAAGAGAAACTTAGACTTACAAATATCATTTTGATTTTAAATGTAATCTGTTTTTGGAGCTCAATTTGATATTTTTTTAAGCATGCATAGAGCTAAGATTTGGGTAAGCTTTATCAGTCCAACATGTGCTGGCTAATAACTTTTATAAAACAGGCCCCATTCTAAACGGACAAAGAATTAGACATACATACATTTATATGAAAAGATATTCTTTGCTGGGGCTGTTAAAAGCAAATGTAATCATAAAAACAAAATCATCATAGTTGAAAAACTTCTAAAATAATGTAAGACTACCATCAGAACTGTCAGAGTCTTCGTCGTTACTGTCTTCATCGTTGGACCTAACTTCATCCAGCACCTGGAACTCGCGCAGTTTTTCCAACTCATCGGGATGGATAAAGTTGTTATATTTGTCCTCCGACACAGTAAACTTGTCTTCTACAGTGTCTACATCTTTTGTAAAATCAGCTTGAAGGATTGAGTCTTTTAGAGAATCCGTTTCTAAGTTACACTCTTCTAGTTTTGGTTTTTTTGTTGGTGGTCCAATTTGATCATCCATTTTTGATGAAATTTTACTGTTCACCTAGTTTGCTGAAATATGTTTAATGTTCAGTGTTTGATCACTATTGATGGCAGTGCAAAGGAAAGAGAATTAAATGAAATTAACTTTGTAAGAGAAATAAATTCTTGAGTTGTTCTTGTATAAGATTTTGAGACTTGATTTTCCATCAATATTATAACATTTAAAAAATATTGTTCAGCAGGCCAAACATTAATAATCTTGTTGAGTAGACCAAATTATTTCAATAATATTGGATATGGATACACCATGCTTGCTTGATAGTTTGGAAAATCTAACCAAATCCACATTATAGAAAAGAATTAAACCATCACAAACAAGTAATAAACTTACTGCCCAGACACCTGCCCCCTGTAATCTATGTACTACAAGTAAATAAAGAAAATAAATTATTACTATTAAAGCTAAGCTGCTGATTTAAATGGTAGTATAGATTTACAAATAGATTATTAAATGTAGGTACTTCAAAAACATTCTTATAGTAAAAAAATGTACTTTATGACTTGCCTTGTCTTGTCCCAGAGTATAGATAGTATGAAAGTAAAAAAAAAATCAAGAGTTTATTACTAAAAATTTTCAATAGAAAGAAACCTTAATTACAAAATATAAATGTAGAAAATGATTAAAATTCTGACTTAAAGTAAAATATTACACAGTAAAGCTAGATTTTTCGAATCAATAAATATAAAGTAGGTAGCAAATAGAATGAAAAATAATATCCTACTCACGGCACCGATACCTTTGAGGTCATTCACAAATTATACCAAAGGGTTGTTAAGATAGTCCACAAATAGCGATGGCAGTAAAAATCCAATGTGTGACAACAGTTGGATTTTTTCCATCGCTCGCTGCAGACTTTCACATCAACTCTGTCGGCTTTAGAGCACAGCAATGTTCACAGAAGAAGACAGAGTTGAAAGAGACTGAGCGCTCTGGCAGCAAATACAGAGCCTAGTCTCTAGCAAAACTGCCGCGAGGACGAATCACCGCGCTCGACAGACACTGCCACTTCTGGAAAAAACTCAACAAAAACCGCGAGCGAAACGGCCAATTTCCCAACCCCATATCAGCGTAATTCGACACGCTACGGCAGCGTTATCACATAATATCTAACGTACGCGCTTTATATGGCTTTACGTGTCCAATTCGTATGAAATTTGACCGCCTTGCGCGTATTCAAGCATGAAGATAAAGAACTTACCTTTGCTGACCTAGATAAGTTTATAATGAGAATATCGATAAGCAACCACTGAATTTATTCGTTTCACATTATATGTTTTATTTACACACAGAAATAATGATTTTGTAATAATTTCATCACAAAGTGCAACGAAAATGCCTGCCTGTATTATGTGCCCCTATAATATTACTATACTCTTTGGCCGCCATAAACCAAAGACAAAGAAATTAATCTGTCAAAGTGTCTACTCTAAAAACTCGAAGCAATAGGGTGCGTTCGAAATCGGGTAGAAATTACTTCGAGTGAAGAATCCAAGGGAAAATCCAAAGATTTAATTTTCTGACCCGCGTCGTCTCGTCGCGTCGCCTCGCGCTATGGCGTTCGTCTTTTGTTCCTCTGAGGGTAAACCACGTCTTATAGTAGTAGTAAACGCTTGCCGAACATTGTTTTCGAACCGCACAGGGGGCCGTTTCACGAAGCTACAAGTACAATGCGTAGACAAAAAGATAAAACGATAAGGGCATACAGATTAGGCGAATTGGCTACGCAATGAATATCCAATTGTAACTTGTTGCTTCATGAAACGGGGCCCTGGTAGAAGTAGGTATTTTGTATTCTTCGAATTCATAATTTTATTTTTATTTTTTAGTATCGTATATTTGGTTTTATGTAAGTAGGCCGTTTTGAGTAGTGAATAAAGATTGTAATGAAAGACCAATTCTACTTCAAATTATGTATTTGTTTATCGAATAATTTACTTAAGGAATCGGGCTTATATAAGTACATAATTATGAACAAAATTATCATTTCATAACAAAATATTCTTAAAAACTATGCGCATTATCACAGTCAGTTAAGCAAATTCATACACACACCCGCATGCCTACACGAGACAAATCAAACTGAAGAGTTGTGTGTGATAGATAGATAAATAACAGCGCGCATTTTACTGTTATTGCGAAATTATAAAAACATACAAAGACCAATTTTTTTTTTACAGTATCTTATGAATCTCATATGATCTGATAAAAATATAGCTTTTACTGGCTACGTATTACTATTGATTCTGATCTGTATCTGTACCACTTTTCATTAATACATACAATGTGTTAGGAAAATGACGCAAAAGCTCTCAGATGGTAGGTCAGCCAAACTGAACAATGATGAGGTTAGCGTTATTTTGCACGTTGTATATTTCAGATTTTTTATATTTTACAGTTCTCGATTCAATTATGAACTTATGCACATTAGGGTACAGTCAACTGTGTCGCCATTGTTGTTTTCCTCCCGGTTATACTCGAACTCTACCGACGCTTGCGGCGCGGTTTGGCGGGCGCGGCGACCGACACGCTTGCCGACGCGATCTCTTCTTGGGTTGCGCCTTCCGTCTTCTCCAACTGCCCGCGCGCTTCTACGAAGAACATTATGTCACGAAGCTGCTCTTTCAGTTCGGCCACCTGTGGAAAACCAAAGTGAGTTTATTTCGAGTTTTTGCAGTAGTCTGTGCGGTTTTTAATTTTTGGTTGGGGAGGGAGGTTTTTGGCCAATCGCTGTAAGTGAAATACACAGAACTGACCAGAGGTGCAGTTTCTCTGCAGTTATAATTAACTGCACTCTGACTGCATTCGAACTGACTTTTCATAATGATCTTATTTTTTCTGGCTAGAATGTTCAAATAAAAAAAAATCGACTTTATATTAATTCTGTGGCTTTACTTTGTGCTCAAATGCAGTTCGTCAGTAAGTTACGTCAACAGGCTGTTTCATTGTTCCCGAACGACGTCCCTGGTCTATATTTGCCTCTGTCTAATCTTGAATTTCAAACCTTAAAATACGGTATACGGTTGCCGTGTGGTGACGGCAGAGTAGAATACATTTGTCACCAATCCCTACTCTTCCCGTGGGTGTCGTAAGAGGCGACTTAGGGACTACACATTGAACAGGGAATGGGCAGCAGCGCTCTCTGATACAGTAACCTTTTAATCTGCGATCTCCACCCCGCCTGCCAAGCGTGGAGGTTATGGCAAAACCAAACACTTAAGTGGAGGAGGCTCATAGTCCAGCAGTGGACTGTAACGGGCCGTTGATGAAAATACGGTAAATTTTAAAGATGGTAGGTCAAAAATTCTTTTCCTGTTTAGTAACAGGATTTATATAAAATTAGTAGTAAGTGCAGCATTACCGCAGGTTTTTTAATAACCTTTTTGGTACGGTTCTTTTTTCTTTTGGCCGGTTTTTATGTCACATTTTCAAATTTAAAATTTTCTTGGTTTGACCTTTTTCTAAATTGAGGATTGTTTTTCTGAGCTGTCGTCTATCATGAGATGGAAACGTTTTATCCCTTGAACGTGGTTGAATTTTACTAAATAAATATCTGTAAATGATATAAAGCCTTGGGACACAGTAATATTATCGTCTCTTGCTAATGCGATAATTTTTGGGACAGGCTCCTACTTTGGACTAGCCGGGTAAGTCTTGTGCTGTCTTCCTCCTGGTTTTTATCGACGTACTTTTTTCTTTCCCTGTCTTGGTCGGATGGCGATTA
Source organism: Carpatolechia fugitivella (assembly GCA_951230895.1). NCBI lineage: Eukaryota > Metazoa > Arthropoda > Insecta > Lepidoptera > Gelechiidae > Carpatolechia > Carpatolechia fugitivella. The sequence continues at coordinate 13,028,538 of OX579666.1, read as the reverse complement.
TTTCTTTGTCAATCTTTACAGTGTATTTCCGGCCTCTCCGACGCACGCACAAGGGTCCCTCCGTGCCTCTCACGATCTCTTGCGGTGGTTCCGGACCCCTGAGGCCACCGGGCGTTGGACGTGCCTGGACCCCTGCGTTGTGCGCGCCCGCGCCCGTGCCAGCTGAGTGCCGCAGACCCGCGCACCGGCGTCCCCCCTGGGATACTGCCCATCATTTTTTTAGCCTTTTTTTGTATCTGTTTTGTAATTTTGTATGCGGATTTTGCCAAATTTAAATTCCTTTTCTAAATTCTAAAAAGGCCCTTTAGGTTTCTCTGGCCCTCCTTTTTTGGTTCCCGTTTGGCTATACTCTCTCGGGGTACTCCGCGGTTTTATGGTACACCTTCCTGCATCGATACACCACAACACAACACTAGTTCAGCGACACGATATCGACGGAGTCCCCTCAGGACTCGACTCTCGGCTCTTGCTTGGCAATTTCTAGGCCTTTTTAAATTTATATTATACCGTTCGGACAAATTCAACTAAATCTTTCTTTGAACACCTAAATTTCACGTTTCGCCTGTGGTCTGCGACCACAGGTTAGCTAGCTTCCTTTTTTAACGCTACATAAGATATAACAGTGAATGGTTACTTGTTTGACGAAGTTCTCCTCCTTGACCTTCGCCCTGGCTTGCCACTCGGCCTGGGAGCCCGCCAGCGCCGCCGCCAGCCCGCGCTCCTCCGACAGCTCGGACTGGAGGGCAGCCAACCTAACAACAAACAACACATTGGCCGCATTGACTCTATCCTATCTGTTTCTTCTCTAGCGCCATGCATCGTGGTAGTGAGAATGTCATGGCAGTGAAAATGTCATACAAGTGAAAACATGGCACTGAGAATGTCGTGACATTGACGACTTTGTTTGAGGGCTGTACTCACTTGGCAGTGAGCGTATTCTGTTTCCTCTCGAGCGCCTTGTTCTGGCTGCTGAGCGCCAGCACCTGCTCCCGCAGCGCGCCGGCGCGGGCCTCCGCCCCGTCCGCGCGCGCTGATAGGGCGGAGCACTGCGCCACGTGTTCTGATTCTATCCTGTCAAAGATTCAAGCGTTATTCTGCGGTCATATACAATACATTATAATACATTCGTGGTCATACATTATTAATTCGTATCTACCAAACATGAAGCGCACAATGTAGGTTACAGGCTTCGATAAACAATTACAACTACATAGATAACGGGTCGCATACAAAATCCAAGCTAAAAGTCGACCAATCCGCACTGGACCAGCAGCGTGGTGGATCGCCTGATCGCTCCACTTCAGGCTACAGCCTCCCGTGGCCGAGTGGTCGAGATTTCGACGCCCATTACGGAGGTTCCGGGTTCGAGTCCCGGTGGGGATACTGTCAAGCTAAAATCTCTTTGTGAGACTTTCCCCAGTTTAGTTAGGACATTGCAGGCTGAATTATTTGATTGTCCGAAAAGAAAGATGATTCCGTGCTTCAGAAGGCACGTTAAGCCGTTGGTCCCAGCTACTATTTAGTCGTTACGTCACACGAGCCAAGTCAGTGGCCTTTGGCAGCTTTATAACACTGACACTAGGGTTTGTGAGATCGGTTGTCGACCTTACAATCCACACGATGATGATGACTTCAGGGTAAGTTCGAGCCCCTCGGTGGGGACGTGTAAGAGCTCTTGATGATGAATAGAGTACTCACTTAGCGATCTTCTCCTCGTAGAAGGCTCGTTGGCTGTCGAGTTGGTGTGTGAGGATGTATGTGAACTCCAGTTGAGCTGAGTCCAGCTTATCCCCCCCGCAAGCTTCGTCTTCCGCCGCGGCTCCCCCCTCCGCCGCTACTAGTTTACCATCGGCCTTGTTCTGGACCAAGCGGTGGACGAAGTTGTCTCCTGTGAAGAGGCAAAGAGTAAGTTTATTTTTTTATTAAGAAACAAACAGTCTTACATAGTTATATATGCCACAGGATATTTTTAAATTATAGACCTACAGTTTCCTTACTTGTTTTTATAACATTCTAATATTTTAAGATTTTCGTGGTTGTTCACTACACTAAAATTACTCGTTACCTAAAAACTACAGAAACTCAGAAATACACTGCAAAGATGACTATTTAAAACAATTTAAGGTCTTACTGAATCTATCCACGTCTACCAATTTATCTTATACAAACTGCAAGCACGTCTTATAAAACGATTTTTTGCATAACATGTGCGACTACGAGGTATAGTAAAAAGCGGTTTGTTTAACTAAGAGTTAAAACTAGTGCCATGATATGAATAAAAGATATGTTGCCTGATCTACTTTTTTATTTTGCTGTGATTTTACCCGTTTTGTTACGTTATTTTCAAGATTATTCGTACTAAAATCTAAGAACTGTAGTCAGTTCGGCGCTACCCACGCTCACTTAGTCGACTGCAGTTCCGTTGTTTATAGCTCGATTTCAATGATTAAAGGTTTATTAGAAAGCTGATAAATGTAACTATATTTTTGATAATAAGTTAAATTTCCATAATCCTAACGGTTTCCGAGTTTCTCACATGATAAAAAATGTTTAATTTTACAAAATGTAGTTTTCTGAAAATATTTCATTTGGTTTTAGGTTTACATTGTTGAGTTTTTAGAATAAAATAAAGTTCATTTAATTATCTTTCATTTGAGACCCTGTTTGAGTAAATCGGCCCAGTAGTTATCTAAACATAGCGCAAATAGAATAGGCCCGGCCGCCATCTTTGTGACGTCATAACTACTTGCTCCACCATTTTAGAAAGCGACAACATACGTTCCGGTGATCAGTAAACCACGCTGATTCCAACGATACCACTTGTCGGTATAAACCTTTCCAGTCCAACGAAAATTAATAATTTTCAACTTGGCCTCTCTACTAAAGTAACATAATCCAAATATGTGTGCCCAGTACGGTACTCGATAGCTTTTACAAATTATTTCTGTACTTTTTCTATCCTCTCAATATGGATTTTATAAAAAAAATTCCAGACGCAACTCGCACGTTTCCAAGGGGATCCTAGGTCGAGCATTTAAATAGATGTTGTGTTCATTTTTGTGTGTCTATGGATTTGTGGATAGATCAGGCACTGCATTATCAAATTAGCTACTTTTTACCACGGAAACAAACTTTATTCCTATGGGACAATCACAATTTATTATAATTTAATCTTTTTAATAATTGTTTCCTCGTTTTTATGTCTGTGGCGATGTGCAAACCGCACCATGCCAAAGAAAAAAAAAAAAAAAAAAAACTTCGTCTACTCCTAACACTAGTACGGTACAGCGAGCGGCTCTCTCTCAGTCACCCCGCCCTTACCCTATGCGAGAAAGAGAGTCACCGCTCGCTCAGAGCTAAAGATACGTTATAGCTGTACAGTGAATCACCGGCATAGTTCTATAGTTCGATGCACGAAGTGTTAGTGATTTCTACTGATATTTATAAATTAACGCAAAAACATGGATGTTTGTTTGTTCCGCTTCCACGCCTAAACAGCTGAACGGATTTGGATGAAATTTGGCAGATAGATCAGCTATTGGATTATCATATGAGCTACTTTTTACCTCGGCAAAGGTCTTATTCCTATGGGAAAATATCAGAAAACCCCGCCAACTCCTAAACCTAACCTGGTACAGTGACTTACCGGCATAGTCCCGCACTCTGAAGCGCGTATGTATGTATGGTTGAACAGCAGGAAGTGTTAGTGTTTCCCACTAACAAATATGGATGTTTGTTAATTCCACTTTCACGCCTAAACGGCTGATCGGATTTGGGCGAAATTTGGCAGGTAGATAGATCAGGTACTTGACTATCTCATCAGAAATCAGAAATCAGAAACATTTATTTGCAGGACATCACAACACAAAACATATATAAAAATACAAACACAACATACTTACAAAATTGCCCCTGTGTTGCGACACCCAGACAAAAAGGGCCTCACTCAGCAAAAGCCGTAGCCTAGCAAGGTAGACTACGGCGCTGATCTTCCGTGAGCCCTGCAGAAACGCGGCACGGACGAACATCATATACCTACTTATATTGTTATGTATATAATTTTAAAATAAATAAATAAAGCATAATAAATAGTAATGGTAACTGATTTGTATAATAACATAAATAAATAAACATACATACACCGTACACCTATCCACTTCACCAATTATTTTTGGGCGAAAGTACCGCGATTTATGTACGTCACGTCCAAGCAGACCTGGAATGATTTTGTTGTCCAGAGCTTCTAGTCCACAACTTTGGGGTAAGTAAAAAACCACCTAACTCTAACAATACCAGCCGAAGTACCCATCCCCACCGGTCTTCCGTCTAGCTGTTTACGTAGTCATGAGTTGTTTTTGCATTTTAAGTGTATGCGCTTTGAATATTTTTTTAAATGAGTTTGATGATTTCAGATTACGAATTGGCGGCGGCAGATCATTCTAACACTTGGTCGCAACAAACTTGAAACTACCGCGGAAGGCAGCTGTGCGGCAACGCGGTAGGGCGAGAGAGTGACCAGACGACCGAGTCACATAGGACTGCACATCGCGGGACCACACTAACTTTTTGTACAGATAAGAAGGCAGCTGATATTTTACCAGATTGAACAGTAAGGCGGCGATGTGTATATTTCTACGATGTTTCATAAACAATATATTGGCCTCATTGAGGAAGGGAGTGCAATGCGTGCGGGGAGGGATCTTAAAACAATAGCGGGCACAAGCGTTCTGTACGCGTTGAATCAGTTTAGCTGTCCGAGCGAGTAGACGCGGCCCATATACTACATCCATATACGAGTAGTTAAACTTACTTAAAACCAATGAGTCGCAAAGTTTGATACGAGTACTAGTACTCAGCGACTCTCTGATTTGATAAAGCACTTTCAGACGATAGAAACAATTTCTAGCTACATTCTTTACGTGATTTTCAAATCTCAGTTCTTCGTCCAGTAGCAATCCCCAAATTTCGTACTTCTTTTACTCGTTCGATCGCTTCTCCATTTATTGATATCTGAATTCCCTGAGCCACTATTTTACTTATTTGTTTTTTTGATCCTAATACCATACATTCAGTTTAAAGAACTTTATTCTCATAAAGACTACACATAAGTCACTTAACATGAGAACTAAAATAATAAAAAAGTATACATTGGCAAATGTCCGTTTACGAAAAACATGCAGTGGGTACTTAATAAAAGAATTCCAATCTTACTCTAAGTTTGTAGGCGCACCGGCCGCTGCCGCCGATACGTACTTTGTGGTTCTGACGTAGTAAGCAAAAACCACCTACGGGGTGTTCATTTAAATGGAGAATTTACAAAGAATGTGTTTTTGTAATTGAGATTTAAAGATGTTAAAGGAGTCAATATTTTTTATGTGCGATGGCAATTTATTGTACAGCTCTGCCCCCTCGAAGCATATTGTTTTTTTGCCGCCGCCGGTTCGTATTTTAGGTAGTATAAGGTGACTTTTTCTTCTATGAGCATATTTAAGTATTTGTTCTTTTTTTGTAAATGTTATATCTGAGTGTATTTTTTTGTTTAATATTTTACGTATCAGTATGCATGTAGTGTAGGTGTACAGTTGTTTAAGATTCATAATGTTAGTTTTTTTGTAAATATTTTCAGTTGGCGTGCGGTATGGGAAGTGAAATAACATTTTAATTATTTTATTCTGGGCAATTTGCAAGTCTTTTAAGTTAGTTTTTGGTGCACTTCCCCACACCTCTATATTTAGATTTCGATCCATTTAGTACAAGAGCGTTTCTTTCTGCCCAAGCCGAAATTCGGCTTAAGTCCTCATTTAACGCTGCTACTGCTGACTGACTAACATCTGGTTTACATGAAACGTACACTTGGATGTCATCAGCATAAATATGATAATTACAGCTATGGATATGGTCAACCACGTCCGCACTGTAAATAATAAATAAAAGAGGTCCTAATATTGAGCCTTGTGGAACGCCCCTTGAAAGTCGTTCCTGACTCGATTGTGTCTTGTTGCCCCCCTCATCGCACAGCTCTACGTATTGACTACGATACTTGAAATAGCTATCAAACCATTTGATAGCAGACGAGCTAAAACCGTAGTAATGTAATTTAGCTAATAGTAAGGGCACACTAATACAATCGAAAGCTCTCGAAAAGTCCAGTAAAGTCAGCACTGTGCCTTCCCCTGCGTCCATTGCAGACAGAATATCGTCAACTACCTGGAGCATGGCTGTCGTTGTACTATGACCTTTTCGAAAGCCAGATTGTTTGTGCGGGAGTATATCTTAGTCTCTACAAATAGTTTCACTTGATCTGCCACCACTCTTTCTAATATTTGTGATGCCGGCGGTAAAATACTAATAGGACGCAGATCCTTTAGTGTTGTAGGATTTGAGTTTTTAGGTATAGGCCTTACCGAAGCAGTTTGCCATTTCGTAGGAAATGTATTCGTTTCAATAGATCGATTTACTATTGCTGTGATTGCAGGCAAATTGATCGGCACCGTATGTAACAACATCTCCAAAGAAATACCGTCACTTCCAACAGCTTTGGATTTTAATGACTTTATGATTAAGATTTTAATGACTTTACTATCTCATAAGCAACTATTTCCCGCGGTAAAATCTCTACTAATACCGTCCACGCCTAAATCTAATATGATATTGACTTACCGGCGGCGTAGTCCCACACTCTGTTGGACCCCAGCTGAAGCACGTATGTGTGGTTGGACAGCAGGAAGTGTTAGTGTTTCGCACTAACAAATATGGATGTTTGTTAGTTCCGCTTTCAAGCCTAAACGGCTGAACGGATTTGGGTGAAATTTGGCAGAAAGATAGATCAGGTACTTGACTATCTGATAAGCAACTATTTCCCGTGGGAAAAGTCTTATTCCCGCGGGAAAATCCCAACTAATACCATCCACGCTTAATTCTAATATGATAGTGACTTACCGGCGTAGTCCCACACTCTGTTGGACCCCAGCTGAAGCGCGTACGTGTGGTTGGACTGCAGGAAGTGTTTGGCGGCGTGGCCGTTCTCGTAGCGCCCGCAGCCCACGTGGCCGCAGATCAAACAGATCCAGAGCGAGCCGCCTTCCACTCCGTCCACACCTAAACCTTCTGCGACGCCGCTGATGTTCTCGCGGGTTTCCTCGCCTTCTTCACCTGGAAATAACGCGAGGGTTAATACTTCCACAAACTTACAGATATCGAAATTTTTCAACATGAGCTAAAACTTTGTATGAAAAAAGTATGAAAATTTACAATAACTTTAAAGAACTGTAAAAGAGATATTCGAATTGGTTTAGTCAGCAATTTCACTAATTATAAAAAAAATATTCGTAACAAATCTCCATTTTGGGAAACTGTGTTGGGTAAATATGTATGTTTGTGACTCTTTTATATAGCATTGTTTGAGAACACACATCGAGTTACGAGTGCTGATCTAGAACCTGTATCTCCCTATCTTTCTCGCAATCACTTTTAAATCAAAATCAAGCACAGCTCCGGGGTCTGTGCACAGCGGCACACGGGTAGGGTTGCCAGACGTCCAGATAAAGCCGGACACAGTCAGGCTTTTTGGTTGCGTGTCCGGCCAAATTAGACGACATCTGTCTTTCATTAGGCTTTTTAAATTTCACAATTTTATTGTTGTTTCACAAGTTGTCGTGTGAAGACTAAAATAAGGGTCTTACTACACAAATGTCCGGCTAAGCTGGATGGTCAGTCCGGCTTTTCGGTTTTAAGACCTGGCAACCCTACACACGGGGCATCGAACCAGCCCCTCTCGCAGCGCCCTCTGTTGTCTGTGGGAGTTACCGTCCAGCTCGCAGTGGAAGCAGCGCGCCTGCTCCCGCGGCTCCGGGGTCTGTGCACAGCGGCACACGGGGCATCGCGCGTCCCGCCACCGAACCAAACACTCCGCGTGGAATGCGTGCGCGCACTGCACGGATAACACGCCGGCTACGCTCTCGTCCATGCGCTCTGGAAGGAAGAACGTACGATTTAGAATAAATCTTTCATTTGAATTGAGATTTTTTCAAAATTATTTATCGACGTCAAAGTTAGCATGCTAAAAAATTATACCAAGGGCGAGGAAAGCTCGTTCGTGATTGGCACGTTCACTATTAGTGCAGGTACACTGACTGTGGAGAAGAACGGCTGGAAGAAACTCCACTTTTACAAACTTTTACAGTAAGCATGAGCCATGTCAGTGTCCCTTGGCGGCTCTTTAAAACCGCAACCAGGGTATGCTAGGTCAGTTGTTGGTTCTTCGCACCAACAGCTCAAATACTTAATGATCATGATGGTGAAAAATATGCATGTTTGATAATGGAATTATTCATGGATCCGTTGATGGAAACCCAAATAACCTTTGAAGGTTGCTGTTGTGTATTTCTTGTATACAATAAAGTATTTCTATTTGAATCTTGTTTTTTTTTTTATTTATTTGGGTCAGCAAACAGTAAACACAACGCAGATTATTTGCAACAACTTAGAACTAATGTATAACAAGTTGTGAAACCAGCACCGTTAACCATGGATATATTTATTTTATCAATGGAAAAGTGATGACGATGATGAGCTCCTGACCAATTTCATGACGACTGCTTCAGCTCCGATAAAAAAAACTGACAAAAAAGAAATATAAAAATGATATTAATGACAATGATGATTTATTTGGAAATTATGTATACCCAGGCAGACGGGGCACGTGGGCAGTTCTGTGTGCGAGGGGGGCGGAGTGCCATTCCTTGCCCACTCCACGCGCGACACCCACGCCATGTGGCACAGAGAGTGCGGCTCGAGACTGCTGTACGGGACACCGTCGAAGGCCGAGTGGAACTCGCGCGCCGCCTGGTACGTGCGGAACCTGCAGACGATCAGTTATGTCAGCTCATGAGATAAGTCCACCTTGGCAATGATAAGATTCCATGTCAGATCATCTATGATTTGTGCAATATTGTTTCATACATACAATACCATCTTAGTTGTATCAAAATTCCATTTAGGAACTACTGCCATTGTTTTACTTTATGTTGAATAAATACTATTGTTTTATGCTTCTCAAGGCCCTAATGAAGCCAATATTCTACTCACGTAAGCAACGCCATGTAATGATCGGGCGAGCCATCCCTCAGCACCCTCACGTGAGCTATGTCTTGCTGGCAAGCTGCTGCAAATGCCAAGAGGTCTGGAGCCCCCAACGCCCCTGGGACAGACAGCAGGCACAGGATCTTTGCCTCCTCAGCTTCTTTCAGCTCACTGTTACAAAAGGTGATATGGTAGAAAATACTCTATAGCCTAATAAAAAGATTCCAGTAAGATTTAGAATACTAACTTCTCCTTGTACAAATGCAGCACACCCTTTGTGACCTCTACCAGTGGGTTACCACAGAAGAAAGCAATGGTATCCTCATCTTCAGACACGCTGTCTTCCGGAGGTGACCGTCGAGAGCTTGTAGGCAGAATACCCGTGTCAGTGTTAGGACCCATGAGCACACTGGCATACGTCTCCACAGTGATTGTTTTGGACTCTCGAGCTCCACGGTCCCTCTTTTTTTGCTCCCTGGCAGAATCTAATGGATAAAAGCAGGCTAGTCTTTAAGTATATTCATTCATTCATTCACATTTCATCAGGTTCCTGATTTTGGTTGCTTGTCTAGAATCAGTTTAAACTGTTTTATTTGGAAGTTATTGTGCGTAGTTTTTGAGGAAAATCGAGTACTTTTTATTAGAGAATCAAGAGCTAACAACAATGACGCGTATGGACGGGCAAAATCAAGGACTTGTTACAACAATGCAGGTGAAATTGGTTCATTGTCACACTCACACCACAAGATATGCTGTTCTGTCTTGCCTGCTGACAGTGGATTAGAAAAAACATGTTATTTTGCACAGAATGAAGATAACGTATCTTACCAGTTTCTGCAGGAGCATCAGCCATCTCGGGCAGGTCTTCGTCGATTTCGATTCGTAAAACGCACAATGATACTGACATTTAGAAGTACGAACGCAAACTCAATCCGGAATGAAAACACAATAGATTCAGGCTGACCATTTACATCACTCAAAGAATTAAAATGCACTTGAATATTCGAGAGAAATCAACAGGAATAGAAAAGAAAATTGTACTGAATATAAATAAACAAATAAATTTTCCAAGAAATTTTAGATTACCCGGATATGAAGGAATTATATGATGATTCTCTTCATAAAGAGATAGTCGAATAGGAAATCGTACAAGAATGAGAGAGGTATTCAAAGTTTTGAGTCTTTTCAATTTGGTAGAGTCGTACTATTGACGTTTGTTAGCCATAGACAATTTCTCTATATTTTTCTGACATCGGATGCGTATGTTTTTGGGGTTTTGTTGGGGGTTTGTATGGTTTGTATTGTAAAATAGATGTATCCGAACGGAAAATTCGCTACGATTCTACGATTGGTGGATTTCCAAGGTAGTGGTAGAAAAAAATAAAAACATTTCAATATGGCGACAGATCATCCGACGTGAACTGTCAGCTGTAATTTTTGTTTCTTTGTGTTTATTTCGCGTTTAAAAATGCTATGAATACGAAGTTAACGCGAATATGGGGGCCAAAGACTCTAAGCCAAGTTTCATAACATATGAAGATGCTGTGAAGCGAGGTTCGTGATGTGCAAAAAGATCAAAGTGCGTTTTAAGATTACGACGAATATCAGCTTATTGTTTTATTTGCAGTGTCTGATAGTGAGTTGAGACGTATTCGCGAGGCGTTCAAGAGATGTTCGGGTGCGAACGGGACGGCCTTGAGCCTCGAGGCCTTCGTCCGTGAGGTGCTGTGCGACGGGGTGCCTTACGAAGTGGCCGAGTGGCTGTACCAGGCTTGCGGAGGCACCAAGCGAGGCATCGCCTTCAAGGAGCTGCTGTGTGGCATCGTCGTCCTCACCAAAGGCAACATTGAAGAAAAAATCAAGTAAGAACTACCATCATAAACAAGTTTTACCTTGTAAACAATTTTCATCACAAATGGTACACACTTGTTTTAGGTTCTTATGGACGCTGTATGTGAACAATCAGAATGATAATGGCACGTATATGTACAGAAGGGATTTTACGTATGCCCTTCATTTTGAAAATGCCTCATTGCCAGTGACTGGGGTGGAGAAAACTGCTGAAACTCTGACGAGTTTGTTTGGTACTGGAGAAAAAGTTACATTTGAGCAGTTTCGATCATGGCTCCTAATTCACAAGGATGCTACAGTGCTGTCGAAGTGGCTTCTCTCGGAGCGAGCAAATATGGTGCAGGACTTGGAAACACCTACTTTCTATCAGAGTTTGGCTGGAGTTACGCATTTGGAAGAAAGGGTAAGAACATTAATTAAATAACTAAATCAACAATATTTATTTTTCCATAATAATACTACAAATTAGAGTTTTGATTTGCACTTGCGAATGTATGATAAAGCAGGTCCTCCCGCTGATAATAACTCAAATCATGAGTTCAAGGTTGTGCGAACAATGTGAACAATAAACATAATATTATGTATACCTACTGGGTGTTAAAAATACTGAAATAGTTACCTAACTTATATTACAGAGGACTGAGATTACAAATAGATGTTGATGTTAAGAACTTTAGCATACATTATTATATTTCTTTACAGAGTAACTAAGAGTAGGGATCTTTTAAAAAAAAAATAGGGATCTTTTTTAAATTCCTCAAAATAATTGATCCTCCAAATGCTATTTATTAAATAATAATAATCTATTAAGTAATAAAAATAATAATAACCCACCTATGTATGTATAACCATGTTCTGACTACTTATTGAAGATCAATTTATAGTATTACAACAGCGTAATAAGCATGACCAAATTACTTCAAAATGAGCTTTTGAAAATGGTAATAACCAAGTGTTTTTGAACACTACAATTCACGAAAAAAAAAAAAACAATGCTTTTGTCAATTTAGCCAAAAATATGTATGAAATTACAGCATTTACCATACCTACCACAAACAACAATACCAAAATGACAAGATTCTATTGAGCATTGAACATTTAATAACTGTAACTTACAAAAAAAAAACTACGAAAAGTATTATCGTTGGAGTTAGTTCAACTTTTTCAATACAATACTAAATTCTTGTAATTCTTTTATACTGCTTATTGAAGTATAATGTACTACGTACTAGAAAAGACGCTGCCTACAAAATCTGTGCAACAAGCGCGGCAGTGCGGGGCGCGCGGGGGCCGGCTAATAAGTCATAGATGCGAGGTCACCGTCATAGACGCGACACTTTGTTTATATTCTGCCTATTCAATTGGGTGGGAACATTTAAAGATGTCTGACAAATAAATTTAATTATAATGTTTATTTTAGTTATGAGTACTGAATTTACTCTGCGATACAAACAATATTCGATGAACTTTATAAATTTTTCCCTATCTTTACGGCCCAGACGTGGAAACCTTGAAGTAATACAATGTTATAAAATATTTCGTAATAAATAAATAATATCTACTTGTACAAAACAATCTATCAATGAAAATGATCAATTAAAAAAACAATTGTTTTTCATTTTTCTTGATTTACTACTAATTTTATTACTAAATAATGTGTAAGATTATCATTTTCCACTGTAAAAGATATTATTATGATCTACTCTTGTTACACACCCAAATGTCACATCTTAATTGTTTCATCTATGACAAATGACGCAACATGGCGTCCGCTAAATATTTTGCTTGAATTAAGTTTAAAAATATGTTGGAGAGTCTTGGCAGAACCTTAATGACAACAGGGGCAATTAGAACCACTCCGACAGCAGCGCTGGATATGATACTCGGTCACAATCCACTTGATCTGGAAGCAAAAAAGAGAGCACAAGAACAATACTACAGACTAAAATCACACGGAATGTGGTGTCTTAAGACCAATGACACAGGACATTCTGTGGTGGCTAAAGAATTTGAGGGAAACATGTTGATGATTCTAGCTAATAATGATCTGATCAGGAAGCAAAGAATATTCGACAAAAAATACAGAATACACATAGGACCAAGAACATCATGGGAAGTAAAGCATAATGACAACGCGTTGATATGTTTTACGGATGGGTCAAGGAAAGAATCAACAGGACTCTCAGGAGCAGGCATCCTCGTCACTGGGCCTGAGCGGTCCTTAAAGACTTCAATAGAACTAGGAAAGTACGCGAGCATCTTTCAGGCGGAAATCTTCGCTATACTAGAATGTGCTCATCAGATCAAAAATATGGGAGATCTACAGACTGACACTGTAGTAATATACAGTGACAGTCAAGCAGCCCTTAGGGCATTAGATAAACCAGTGACAACATCGGCGCTGGTTAAAGAATGCAAGTCAGCACTTAACCTACTTGCAAATAAAAGAAGCGTTACTATCGCCTGGGTGCCTGGACACCAAGGCACCGAGGGGAACGAAAATGCAGATGAATTGGCCAGAAAGGGAGCGGATAGTACCTTCACAGGTCCTGAGCCCCGCCTACCAATACCACAAAGAATTACAAAAGGAGTTATTGAGAAGAAAACAAGAGTAGAAACCAATGCCAGATGGGAGAAGGCCACCGGATACCGGCAGTCGAAACTCTTCATCAGGACAATTGATCGCAGACGAACTAAGCACCTACTTCAACACAAGAAAAAAGACGTCAGAGTCATCACAGGTATAGTGACAGGACACTGCACGCTACAGAGACATCTCAGCATCATGAAGAGAGCAGAGAGCCCCTCATGTCCAGAGTGCGGCGAAGATGAAACAAGCTTACACTTCCTGGCAGAATGTCCGATGTACTCACTGCCGAGATGGGAAATACTAGGAACAGACAGCATCGAAAAGGAAGAACTGAGCAATCTGTCATTCAAGGACATACTGAGATACTGCAAAGCAACAGGCAGATTTGAGGGGGCCATCACGGAGGAGCTACAGTAAAACCAGTACTCCTTCGATGGGTGCTCCGAGGGTGGGCGATGGCAGGCCCGGCCGATTGCGATCTCACGGGGGGAGAACAATCGTGTGGGGGAACCCGGTATTCTCGAAGCTTAAGGCGTGGGGGGCACCGGGGCTCACGCGGCGCTCGGGGGGGTTGGCTGGTAGTAGCAATAGCCGTTGCCAAGCTGGCTCTCCTTGAGTAGTCGCCGGGGCCACTGGGTCACCCTATGCCAGAAGCGGAGAGAACAAGGGATAGACCTAACACTACTCACCTACCACGAGTATCACGCGATACGGCTGAGCTGATGCGGCGCTATCATGAAAGGAGCATCCATCAAAACTGGGATTAAGGGTGAAATAGTTCCTGTATATGGAGCAGGTCACCCGTCTGCGCTCCTCGCAGACGTCCCCCTTATACATACTTATACATACTTGGCAGAACCTTTGGGATACTTCCAGACTACATAAAGGTCGATACTATGGTAACCTGCAACCTCTGATTCCTCACAAACCCTGGTTCTTTCGGTTTCGCTCGGGTAGCAAAAGATCTACTTCGACCATCTGTCGTTTGCGCCTTGGACATGCTTGTACCCCTGTTTTTCTTTCTAAGATTAGGGTCCGGGATCACTCTTTATGTGAATGTGGTCTGGACGAAGGAACTCCAGACCACATTTTCTTCTGTTGTCCTAAATTTTCTTTCTCTTTATATGATTTTCTTCCTTCTGAAATTCCTCGCCCTATCAACTTTCACTCTCTTCTCACCTATACAAACTCTTCCTTTGTTCTTTTATTAATTAAGTATATTGAATTTCATGATATTAAATTATAATTTCTCTATTTACATGTTTATGTTTATATTTGTGTCTATTCTTTATCGTTTATTATTTTTTATTTTTTCTTTTCATAAATTTATGTATATTTTTTTCCTTTATCTACCCTTCTTTCCTTAGTTGGACCCTCCCATAAACCTTCGAAATTTTTCACCGAACATTCTCCTCGTTTGTGTTATGTTGAGTGAATACGTTGTCATTGGCAAAATACGTCCAATCTAGACGTGAAGCCATTTAAAAAAAAAAAAAAAAGTTTAAAAATGATTATCTAGTTTTTCACCGATGGAAAGTTGTTCCTTTGCACTTCGCCGTATTACTAGAATTATTAGTGCAACATCATAACACACACGAGGGCATATTTGATGATTTTTCATGTTTTTTCGCTTTAAAACAAACAAGACTGAAGCACTCAAGAGCTAGTAAGCAACTGAGTGAACTGTGGCCAGCTGGCCACAGTTGAACGGATAGCTTGAGATGGGGCGGTGTCTTCTCTATACGTAGTAATAATAGCTCAATGACTTAAGGTAGGTATTAAAAGATTGTGGAACAAACATATTAAGGATTTAAAGTATTTTAAATAGATAAATGTAAACATTAACTAAATAAAATACTTATTATAAAAATATTTTCATTCTGTAAGAAATAGCTTGTCTACTACAATGGTAAATTTAGATCATTTAGTTAGACTCAACTAACTTTCAATTTACCTACTACCAAAGTCAAAGTCAAAATTATTTATTTCCATAGGATGTTATTACATCACTTAGATCCATCATTACATTTTTTTGGGTGAGTTCACTAACACAATCGCGGAATCTGTGGAGAAGAGCTCACCGAAGAAAATCCACAGTCGTCGCATCTTTTGCGTTTCCTTTTTTAAATAAAAAAATAAAATATTACAAAATTAATGCTTATTACATATCGAAAAAGCCTGCTACTCAAACAATCTATTCCCATGGACACCTGTCTTCTAAGTAATCAGATATCCTATAGTATCCTTTTTTATACAATTTCTGTTTTATAATTATTTTAAACTTGTCTAAAGGCAAGTTTTAATATCAGTAGGGACCTTATTGTAATAGCGTATACAATTGCCTTTAAAAGAATTACTAATTTTATGTAGTCGGCTGACATAAGCAACCAACTTGTCTTTATTTCTAGTATTAAAATTGTGTATTTTAAATTGTGTTTTACATACACAAGATTGTCATAGATATATTGAGACACAAATGTCAGAATATTGATTTCTTTAAACTTTTCCCTCAGTGACTTTCTAGGCCCTTATCTATAAATTGCACGAACAGCCCGTTTCTGCAGAATAAATATACTGCCTGACCATAGGTAACATTTCTGAACTCATCATTCAAATAACAAGTACTTAATCATTTGCAAACAATATACAGGGGCCACTGCCTCCAGCCACTTGAGAATGATGACAATCTGTTACCTGTTTATTAACTCGCTATCATTATCAGATACCCCACCTACTTGTAGGACTGGGGCAAACATTATCAGCCTACCAGACAGTTTATCACTCTTGAGACATACATAATACACACATCTAAGTCTTCTAGGCTGTTGTTTACATACAATAATATTTGATTTTTATTTATAGTATGCCTTTTGCGTAGACTAGCCAAAACATGCGCAGGACAGAGAGCAGTGGAAAAAATTGGGGAAGGCCTTTGCCCAGCAGTGGGATCGCGTAGGCTAGTAAAAAAATACTATATGTGTAGAAAAACAAGTATGTAACTTTACAGAAATTAATTTTATATTGTGATCTGATCATCTTATTTAAATTTCAAACCAAATAAGCTCTAACAATAAACAAACGTAATAATATGCAAAAAAAATAGTTTTTTTTAGCTCATAACATGAAAATTTCATTTTATGTATAACTACCTTTATTAGTTACTGATTGATAATTGATAAATAAATGTACTATAATTAGCACCAGATCATATTTATGAATAATGTGTTAAGCAAATGTGGAAAACCCATTGACACCTCTCTTATACAATCTGTAATTGTGCACCTCAAGATGTTTCATAATAGATATTTACCATCATTGGAATTATACCACAAATCTGTATAGATGTATTAGACATGTTGTGCAAAGGTATGATTGTCTGTATAACTGGAACATATCACTTTGATTGAAGTAACTTATTATCTAATAGTATTTTTTTTTGTGTTTACTTTTACAGATAAAATGGCAGGGGCTTTATATTTAGGGTCACAACTAACTCACAACAATCAAAATATATTTTAAAGTATAAAAACATGTGATATGACTCCACTTTTACAGGCGAATATACCTCAAATACCTTTATGCTGCTTCAATGTAAGATATATTATTCAAGATTGAAGACTGTTTCCTGGGGGTCGTTTCACGAAGCTGCAATTTACAAATTACAAGTACAATTCGATGTGCATTGCGTAGACAATGAGATCTTTTACTTTAGGCGAATTGGCTACGCAAAGAATATTATATTATATAGTAAATTATTGCTTCGTAAAACGGGACCCTGCTCTTAACCAAAAAGCAAGCACTTTAAAAAGAGACAGGGGATGATCATCTAACTTTTAGAGCAGTCGGACATCTTCATCTTAGAGTGGTCTTCTTTTTGCATAAGAATTAAAGACACTTAAAGAAAAATCATACACATCCTAAAGCCCTATTTGTTTTCAGGACATAATAGAGTTAGAGAAGTGTTTCTGGTCGCTCCGGAACGCGGCGCCGACGGGGCAGCTGGACGCGGAGAGCCTGTCGCCGCTGCTGTCTCCGCCGTTGCCGCGCGCCGCCGTCGCGGGCGCCTTCCTGGCCTTCGACGAGAACCGAGACGGACACGTGGACTTCAAAGAGCTTTGCTGCGGACTCAGTGCTGCGTGTAGGGGGCCGCGCGCTGAGAGACTCAAATGTATGTGTCCTTACTTTTACACAGGGGTCCATCGGATATTCAGCAGACCTCCTTCTTGTTATTCTTCATCGTGTGGGTTGTCTGATCGACAAGCGACCTCACAAACCTGGTGACAGTGTTATAGAGTCGCCACAATCCACTGACATCTTCCGCAGATAGCAGCCCCAGTGCCTTCCGTAACACGGATTCATCTTCCTTTTCGGACCAATGATATTTTAAGAAAGATACGTCATGTTCATACTGCACGCACAACATAAATTGTTCCGCGACACAGACACACTATAAGTGCGACAGGAAATAGGCAAAGCGTAAGAGTGAAAGAGACAGCGATCACAGCTCGACTGACTGCAGTGGTCACAATTAGGACCATTTCACGGCACGCGTTTGGTGCGTTGGTGGCGTATCTACCTCTTGTATGTATATAATATCATTGTTTCGGACAATCAGATTTAGCTTGCAATATCCTAACTAAAAACAAAGAGATTTTTGTTTGATATCCCTCCCTATTGGGATTCGAAGCTGGGTCGGAGTTTGAGACTGCCTCGGTGGTGGGGACGACGTAATGTCTTCACGCTACATGGTGGATTACCACTAACACTGACAATCACAGGCCTGTTGAAAAAGGCTAAAATTTTCAATCACAATTCGATATACATTGCGTAGCCAACTTAACTAATTAGTCATCTAATTCTCAGGTAAGATTGAGCTAATTACCTAAGCAATGTACAATAGTCAGCACATGCAGGTAGACATTAGTTTTACCATATTGCTCCTACTGCTACGGGATAAAAACGTTCTCAACGTCCAAATGTCCAGCCGCATGTGTTAGCGACTGCACTTACATAATTTATAGGATTAGTGAATTTTAGTCTGTATAAATAAATAAATAAATATGTGGGGACATCTTCACACACGGCCATCTGATCCCAAACTAAGCAGAGCTTGTACTAAGGGTATCAGACAGCTGATATACATTACATAAATAGATAAATACATACATATATAGATAAACAACAACCAGACACAAGGCAAACACAAGTGCTCATCACACAAATGTTTGGCCTGGGCGGGATTCGAACCCGCGACCCTGTGCGTCGGAGGCAGACACACTACCACCTGGGCTACGGAGCCGTCGGAGCTGTATGGAAGGGAATAGTCCATAATTTTGCATATGAGAAATAGAATCCAAAACTTGTGTAAGTAAGCGCTGTAAACCTTATTTACCAAAGAATTTGAATACTATATTATTCAGAATTATAACTCCGAGAAATCACGATAATATGTTTAAGTATAAAAATATCTGGACGATAAGATTGTAGGTAAAACTTGTAGCATATAACTAACAACTACAATAAAATATGGTTGGTTGTATTAGCGAACGTGATAAAACTATATTTGAACTTTTACAGTGTATTATAAATTATTCTACAAAGTAGGTATTCGATTTTATTTAAATCGACAGTAGAAAAACAGAATCTCCTAACCACTTCAATAACCATCATCATCGATCATTAACTATTTATATTTCCCCCGATAGGCTCGAGCCTACCCTGTTTTAGGGTGAACATGCCTTAGCCGACCACGCAGACCCAATGCAGATTGGTCTATTTCACACATAACTTTAGAAATTCCCACAGAAGTATGCAGATCGCCTTAATGTTTACAGTAAGAACGTCGAAAAAACGTACCGAAATTTTAAAACACATTTCTACGTGGTAGAATTCGAACCCGCCTCTCCCGGATTGTAGGCCGCGACCTTAGACACCACGTTACCGACGCTCCTAGCGTGATTATTATTTCCAAGGCCTACACAAGATGGACCGGTGATCTGGTGAAGGTCGCGGGAAGCCGCTGGATGCGGATAGCGTGGAGATCCTGTAATGTCGCCGCCGAGGGGCTCGAGCCTACCCTGATTTAGGGCGATTAGGCCTTAGTCGACCACGCTGGCCCAGTGCGGGTTGGTCAACTTCACGCACAACCTTTGAATTTCTTCACAGGAGTGTGCAGGTTTCACCACGATGTTTTCCTTCACCGTAAGAGCGTCGAATAAACGTACATATGAATTCGAAATTCGAAAACACATTGGTACGTGGTGGGGATCGAACCCGCGTCTCCCGGACGGGAGGCAGCGGCCCTAGCCACTAGACCACCGACGCTCTTACAATGATAGCTTATCTCCCGCTATCGGCTCGCTCGCTGTAAATTACCCTAATTGAAATCCCACACTTGACCGTCGAGTATTTACCTATTTATTACTCTATTATCACTTATAAAACAAAGATAATGCCGCTAAACAGGTTGGTGGAGTTCGTGCTTCTTAGCGTGTCAAAATACATCTTTGTAATTAGTTTTTAAGGCTTTAAGAAATAAATCTTATTAGGTATTATTATTAAAAAAAGCGTAACCTATAAACCTAGAATATATTGTGCTAAAACGATCGACGTCAAATCAAAGTGATTTGTTGAAATTTCGTTTGTGGAAACCGTTTTCTCCCGAAATGGGAATTTCATCAAGAAAAGTACCTATTGTAAGTCGCGAGCAGCAACGCTCTCGCCCTCTCTCCCGGGGGCATGAGCGCACGAGCGATAGCAAATGTTTTCCTAAATACCTATTTCGTTGGGATCGCGAAGCTATTCTTCCCTCTTGAGTGATTACTGCGAGCACCGAGGATGCAGGAAGCTACTGGGTGTGGAAATCCTTATGGGCTTTCTCCAGCAATGGACGTCTACAAGCTGAGATGAATTAAAAAAAAAAATACGTTGTCAAAACAATTTATTTGGATACTAGAGTGTTCAAAAGTCATTATTATCTCAATACACATTGACCCGGCAAACTTCGAATACAGCCTATTTTTTTCGTATTTTTTTCCAATGTTTGAATACTTTATTCTTCTGTTTGCGACGGAGACAAATCCAATAATCAAAGAGCAAAAAAATTGGTCCAGCCGTGCTTGAATGGTGTAGGTAACTAACCTATTTAAGGTTATTCAATTAAAAAAATATATCTAAATATATAAAACAGACTTTGTTTTAAACGCTCGGATACGCAAAAAACAAAGTCTGTTTTATATATTTAGATATATTTTTTTAATTGAATAACCTTAAATAGGACCAAGTATGGCTTGTTTTTTATTTTCATTAACCTTAAAATGCACATTTGATGCACACTATCCCCATTATCTTGGACGTGACTGTACGTAATGTTTACTTGCGCGGCGTCCGCACGATTCTAATGCAAACTTCCTTTGGCGTGGCGTGAGCGCTCCTTCCTGCGTCGTCTCTCTGTTTACCGTTGTCGCGGTCACAGCGAAATGTACCTGTTGTTCTTTACCGCCCAAGGTCGGAAAACTACCTATTGTGTTGCCGTTGATTGTTGTTGTTGACGTGCGATGAGCTTATGAGATTTATGTAAGACAGGTATAGCGCTGTAGTTGTTATGTGTCTTGGGGTGAATATTGTTTTTTCGGCCTTATTTGTACTCTTACTCAGTAAACAGTAATTATTGGTTACTGTTCGTGAGGCAAAGAATGACACCTTCAAATGGGAAAAAATTTAAAGAAATTAATAAAAAATGAAATTGTTTTTGTAGAATACTTCTTTTCTCAGCACAATATTATTATTTTTTTAATTCTCTATTCTTTCTCGGCTTACACCGGTATTTTTTCCGTTTACGGACCTAGACCATGTAAACGGAAATGTGGGTCTGTCAGTCTGTCACGTCTTCATCTATTTGGAGGAATTTGCGAACTATCCTGCAAGTGTTAAAAATAGCTGCTTTTGAATTTGTATATAGGTATAAACTATTTTAATTTTATTTATTTTTATTGGAAAACCAACAGCTACAAATAATTAAATAGGCATTGGACTTAAAAACAGAGAGCCAATTACAGGTCTTCACTGGTAACAACAGCTTGTATAACAACTACGAAATTGACGTGCGAGAAAAAAAAATCTCGTTCGCCGTGACATCATTCGCTTACATAAATACATACTAAAAAAGCAAAACAAAAACACATATTTTTAAACAACTTAGAAATTATAAACTAATCTGCTAATACTTAGGCTATATATCTTGCAAGTTAGCGATTGTGAATTATTGTGAATTTGTTTTAATTATTAATCTTTATTAAACGTTACATGAGCAGACTAAGTGCAAGTTATCGCAAATAAAAAAGCATCGATCATTACACAGTGAATAAGATAACTTTTTTCCTGATAGATTCTGAATGACGGGGTTAGGGTGTGACCTAGCGGGAATATCGGATTCAAGCGTTTATTGTACAGAGGATATAGTCAGGCCAGGCCGCTTGAAACGGTTTGAATTTTCTCAAGAGATTTTTTATATTTTTATATGAAATTTTGTTTACATGTATAGTTTACCAACTGCACAATAGGGTATCGGACTATTTTTTTTTTATAAATCCAAACTTCTTAGTTTCTGGTATCGAACACTAAAAGAATTTTTGCTCTATCTTTAAAATTGACCGAGTTATAAAGGTTTGAAATTCAAGATTACACAGAGAGGCACATACCCACTTGTGACGTCATTTGTTAGTAACGCCATATTATAATCTCCATACAAAAAAACGTTTTTTTAAGAGACAGATATATTGAAACTTTAAAAAATCACTGTAAATTCGTTTTTCAACCGAATCTTTTTTTTTTTCTTCGCGAATCGTCTGCTACTATCTATATTTTAAAAATTATTCATAAAATATGGTAAATTTTGGAACAGTCCGATCCCCTATTATCTGAAATTTCATGACAAAGCATAAATAATTACCAGAGTAAACTTGATCCGTTTCAAGCATCCTGGCCTGACTTCCTTTGTCCTCTGTACCAAAGCGTATTCCACTGGTGCTTTCGAACCGTATAAGGTCCAATTACCGCTTATGTCTGTCTGGTGGATCTTTCGTGCTTCGAATAGCACGTTAAGTCTTTGGTTCCATCCCACCTACCATCTCAAATAGCGGTCGAAAAGCCAAGCAACCGCAGGTCTGACTAGGCTATGATTCTCACTCTCTCAGGCTTGTGCCCCACAGCCGACACGGAGCTGTGTTGTAGGGGTTAATAATATAAGGTGTGGCAAAAAACCAGGGTTCAGTCCGAAGGTATTTATTTATGTATTTATATATTATTTACTATATATTAAATAATTAACGTAGGAAATAGTAACATGGGTAAGTTTACTGTTAGAGATCAGGACATGAAATGAAGAATTTGGCAGAAAAAAGACGAAATCGAAACGTAAGAAATCTAAATTTGAAAATGAATTTAAAATGAAAGAAAACTGCCAGCAAGAAAGGTTGCCAGTCATAAAACAGGAAAGAGGATGAATGCCTTGTTACAGGCTTACTTGTGATTCAAACAAAAAACCACATTTCTTTCTTATTAGGTATTACTTATTTGTTATTCCACTTCTAACATGACCACAGAATAGGTTTTTTGCGTTTGATGAAAATACGTCTTACACCTATGACGAAATACTATTTTCCTGTTGACTAAGATTACATTTCAACTAGGTCAGGCAGGAGGTGCATTTACTTATGCGTGCTTATGCAGTATTTTCCTCAATTTTAGTATTTTCCGCATTTTTCCTCCGTCGCGGAATATTTCCTATGTCAAATTAACAACTCGAACTGTGTCAATTGATTTGATTGCTCGAAAAAAAATAATGAGATGATATTCATAGTACCTTTTTTTTACCTAAGCACTAATTTTGTCTCTGAGTTTTATTCTGAAACCAATTGCATTACAAGATTTTATTTAAATTGCTTTAGTATGTCTGTATTTTCATCAGTTCAAAAGTCAAAGAGCCGTGGCCGCAAAGTTGAACATTTCACTCTCATTACGGAGGTTCCGGGTTCGGTCACGACACTGACTGAAAATCTCCTGCGAGACTCTACAGTTTGGTTAGGACGTTGCGTTGCAGGCAAAATTACGTGATTATCCGAAATAAAAGATGATTCCGAGGCCCAGTGATGAAATAAAAAGGCAGCGGACTGTATACTAGTTTATAATGATAATTAGATGAAGAACAACCTTTAAAAAAGGTATTTAGAAAGCAAAACTGAAAATACATCCGGCGTCCGAGATGACGTTGCGAAGAGTGGCGCGAGCGCGGCGGTGGGCCGCGGCGGGCGCTGTGGGCGACCGCGGGGTGAAGTCTGAGGTGTAAGGGGAATGCTTGCTTGTCTTGTCGTAGACACCGTGCTTCGGAAGGCACGGTAAGCTAACGTTGGGTCCCGGCTACTATCTACGGAAGTATTCGTTACATGAGCCATGTCAGCGGACTTTGGCGGCTCTATAACACTGACACCAGGGTCTGCGAGATGAGGTTGCTGACCTCACGTGAAGAAGATGTTCAAAAATCAAAGGTTGATCTTAATTAACCTGATAATTATTTTTGTTCCAGTCTGTTTTAAGATCTTCGACTTGGACAGAGATGGGGTGCTTAACAAGAAAGAGCTCATTGACATGGTTGGCATTCTCTGCACAGTTGCCAACGAGTCTCTTAAAAATGTAAGTTACTTTATAGTATATTTGTAGTTTTCTACGGAAGACGTAAGGAGGGCAAGCCCCACGAGGCTTGACAATTTGGTGATGGTTCGTCCCTGGATACGAGCCAAGCAGTGTCAAGAGTTGGATCCTTAGAAAGAGAGGCATTTGTCTTGCAGTATATAATGATACCATGCTTAAATAAGAACTGAAATTTAAAGAGTTTACTCCAACGAATTATCTATAGTCTAGAAGAGTAACCGACTAACAAAGCCCGCTAAAACATGACACCTAATTAATTTTGACTGACGACGACGACGACAGACAGGCAGATGATGTCGCTGCTGTACATTGCAGCTTACTTTCGACGTTCTCGGTTTGTAAACCGAGACATATAAAACATCATTGTACCGCCTATTCGAATGTCGTATGGTATAGTTTTGCTTCTTTGGTATTCATTTGGTGGGGTCAAGTTTGAAGCGTAGTTAATCTTCTAGACTATAGATAATTCGTTGGTTCACTCCTAATCGCTCTTTCCCTCGTAGACTTGTAGTTGCCAATGACAGTAGGTATAATGATAATAGGGTAGGATAATAAGGTGTGTGCATTGGATATTGAAATGGGATCGGCTAACAAAGACGCCGTTACACAGGGCCGTAGAGACAGCAACCTAAAAAATCTTAATTTCATAACCAGGCTTTTAATTTCATTATCATTCGTACAAAACATCGTTCGATCATATCCCTTTCATTTCTATAAAAAAGAAAGTGACAAACAATTCTATTTTTAAATACAAATAGGTCTGTAGAAAGTGGCATCAACACCTCTAGAAAAACTATTATAATAAATACTATTCATACGTGTTCTTTAAAACAATACAATTATTCCGTTACCTCAACCGCGACTCTAAACATTGATGTTTACACGCGCTTAGGACAGTGCTATCTCTGACGTCATATTCTGTGATTTACTACTGGGAGATGAGGCTGCGAATCGCATTGTCAAGGGCACGGTATTGTTAGTAGTTGATTGAATTCAAAATAAAAATAAAACTGAAACCAAAATGTACCGGTTCAATCAATCAATCAGCTTATTGCAGTCCACTGCTGGACTGCTGCCTCCCCAAGAGCACGCCAAAGCGCACGATCACCCGCTTTCCTCATCCAGCCACCACCAGCGGCCTTCCTCAGGTCATCAGTCCACCTGGCAGGGGGGCGTCCCACACTACGTTTCCCGAGACGTGGTCTCCATTCGAGAACCCGTCTGCTCTAAATGTACCGGTTAACGAAATTTAATATTCCATACACAATGACTCGGTTAGCTCAGCTGGTCAGTTTGTAACAGCCTCCTTGGATTTCTATTCTGGGTTTGAATCCTGGTGAAGGCACAAACAATAAATATTTGTGAGACTGTATCCGGTTTGGCTAAGACATTGCAAGCTGTAACTTTTTATCTGATTGTCCGAAAATGAATTTATGCGAATTTTATAAAGTAGAACAAAATTTGTTCAATTTCACACGAAAGGTTTTGTGTTATTTAGCTAACTCGTTGTATAAGTCCCCACCGAGGGGCTCGAGCCTGAACCAGTACATTAGTACTATATTAATTCTGTGCCTGAACAAAAAAATTTCTTACTCTTTCTATTTGTGATAGACAAGTTAACAACTGGCATAGATCATAGTAAAGTGCGCATGAGTGGCACAAAATGCGATTTGCGCGTGATGACGTGCGTAACGTTAGAAAGATATGTGTCATTCGTTACAATAATGCTGAAGGCTGCAATGTCAAGGGCGAGTTGTACGAGTCTAACGTCATGTCGCTACGTTAACGAAAAGACAATAGGCGAGGCTATAATTAACTTATTTAAAAAAGGAGATGGTTCTCAATTTGTCTGTTTTTTTATACAAAGCTCCCCGCGATGATTATTTACTGCGTTACCTGATACTATATTTTTTTAGAAAGCGTGCATCACTTGTCGGCCCATATAAAAACAAAAATCTGACGATGGGATCCGGGATTAATTCGTATCGGCGGCGGATAAAGCTTATGTTTAAATAATATTTGTATATTAACTTTGCTAAACACTGAGTCAAAAAAGCTCGGCTTACGCCGGGTACTCGTAAGAGTGCATCATGTCGGCTGCGCAACACTGTATTTTATAACAGAAAAGGGTAAAGATTACGTTAACATTCTCAAAAAAAAATATATATACGCAGCTTTGATACCGAATTCTTCGTAGTCTTAGAAAATACGCATATTTTAAATAACATAATGATTTCTTTATGAATTGAGGCTATAGGAAGGAACTAATTCAAGTTGTTCTTTGTGTTTGAAACAAATCATTAATAATGTGCGTATCATCATTCATCATTATAGCGAAGGCCATCGTCACTAAGCGCAATAAACAAATCATCAGAACATGTTAGTTTTTTGTTCAATGGTA
Organism: Carpatolechia fugitivella; assembly: GCA_951230895.1. Classification (NCBI taxonomy): domain Eukaryota; kingdom Metazoa; phylum Arthropoda; class Insecta; order Lepidoptera; family Gelechiidae; genus Carpatolechia; species Carpatolechia fugitivella. Next base: position 13,001,908 of record OX579666.1, on the reverse strand, counting down.
TTTACGTCAAGCGTATATTAAAGACGTGAGCTGTTATATCTAAGCAAACAAAATAATTATCACGTTTCTAGTTGCAACGGATCAAATCAATTTTTCGTTCTCAAAAGATAAGGGACAGGTTCGTCTCCAAAATTAAGTTCGTCTGGTCTTTCTTAGAAGTTGGACAACAGATGAATTCAGAAATTCGGACTTAATAATGCGTCAAATGCATCAAAAATATCATCCTTGATAACAGAACTTGGCATTTATAACCTTTTGTATAGTGGTTTTATCTTCCACACAGAATTCCCGAGCATCGACACCTTCAGATGGCAACGATTCGGAGGGAACAGAGAAATGGTTCGACCCTGAAGTGGTCCTCTTGAACCTTCGGGATAAGTTAGTCACAGTGCCCAAAGATGGGCGCAAGCCGGTGTTCCAACTAGGGCCCGCTGGCGAGGGCGCAGAAATTGTCGTCAGCAAAGTGGTAAGCTGTCAAATCATTTGTATACACAAGAAAGATTAATAGGCCAAGTGTATAACCCTGAAGTAGTCCTTCTGGACATATTCGTTTATATTGCGGCTATGTTTATTGTATGATAGTTTATAAAAAATGTCTTGATCAACTGACTAATTTGTCCTATCCATGTTTACAATATCTAATTGACGTAATTACACGCGTTTAAGTACTGAAAGATTGCCCATCAAACTTATATGTTTTTAATCCTTATCTTAATAATAAAACTTACAAAATAATGAATCATTACATGTTTATATTTATGGTAACGTTATTTTGTTTGTTTGTACGTAATATTAAATTGTTTTTGAGATTTATTATAATGTTGGTTAAAATTTATTATATAATTAAGCTTCTTTCACTAAAATTAATAAGTTTATAAAACCTTAACTTTACAGTGAAAATAAATTGTTAAAAATTCCTTCTTATCAATAAGTTGTTTCTGTGTTTAGTTATCTATAATTGTACTTTTTAATAAATAAATTATTATTATGTGGGCTTTATCTTAACCATTATTATAGGAACCGCTGCCAGAAAGCGAGGGTCTGATCGCAAACGACACAGTGCTGACAATGGAAGACTTCCTGATCTGGAGCGTGGAGAGCGCCGACGCGCTGGTCACGCCGTTCCTGGAGCTGGTCTTCGAGGTGTGCCACATCGTGCTAGGGCTCCGGCCGCAGTGCAGGCATCAGGAGAGAGATATCGGTAACTTTTTTTTTCTGTGCACCCCTTTTTAGAGCAGGCAAAGGCTTATGCCATACAGCCGTTGTCTTCAGTTTTTTTCCTTTATCCATTTTAATAAATAATCGTCTACAGTGAAATATTTTCTCCTTGTCCGTATTGATACATAAAGGTAACACTCCTACCCACGCCTGTCTGATATCGAATTAGCGAATACAGTGCTGACCTTGGAGGATTTGCTGATCTGACCTTAAGAACACTAAACCTAATAAATAATTATACGAGGAGGGATCAAAAAGTAGTGAGAATGAAATAGAATATAATGACTATTGATAACTTAATAATTTATTTTTCTCCGACACGCTCGAAAATGTGATCATTACTGTAAAAAAACAGTACGCGAAGTGACTCATTTTTGGACGAAACATTGCCCCATACACAACAGCGGCCGGCAATGTGCCCTCAAACGGCCTAGGCCAGCAAAGTGACTTTCGTTCAGAAATTTCAATGTTTTTGAGTCTTTTATAGCATACTCTTCATAAGTTTTAATGTTCTAAATTAAAATGTTATATAAATCGTACACGACTCGTAGTAATTTGAATTGGCTGTATGCTCTGTATGACACTGGCTCAAAAAAAAAAGAAAAGTGCACAACATGGCGGTTTGTAATTTTCGCCGCTTTTATTTTTATCGTACTATGTATTTATTTTGTTACTTATTTTTCATGATGGAGTTAACTAATCGTTAAATTGGGGAAATATTATAACAATGAAAGGTTCAAGAAATCAAAGTAGAAAGTGATAAAGATTAGAACTTATAAGTTTAGTGCGATACAAGTAGACATCTAAATCCAAGGTAGGTACCACAAATATTTTTAGTATTTTGTAATTTCCTCGCATATTTCAGAGAAAAGCACTATACAAGCCTCGGCCGCAATAACTCTTGCTGGACTCGTACACAATAAAAGTCCTCGCCTGCGCCTCGGACTTTAAACGTGCCCTCGTCCAGCAATAACAAATTTTGCGGCCACGGCAGTAATGTACTATTTCTACATAGTCCCCGAGTCTCTCTACACACCGAGTCCAGCGCTTTTCCAAGGCTTCAATCCCTTTTAAAAAAAAAGTTTTGTCTTGGTCCTGCAAAAAGCTCTCCACGGCATCCATCACCTCGTTGTCGTCTTCGTACCTGTTTCCCCTTAAGTATTCTTTCAATTTGGGGAACAGATAAAAATCGCTAGGCGCCAGATCTGGTGAATAAGGGGGGTGGTCAACCAATTCGAAGCCAGCTTGCTGAATGGCAGCCATCGCAACTGCCGACCTGTGCGCGGGTGCGTTGTCGTGATGAAACAGCACGCCCCTTCGAAGTTTCCCTCTCCTTTTCTCTTTGATGGCATTCCTCAACTTGGGAATTAAAGCTGCATAATATTGGCCTGTAATAGTGGTTCCACGCTCCAGGTAATCAATCAACAATATCCCTTCTGAGTCCCAAAATATTGAGGCCATAACCTTGCCAGCCGATGCCACGGCACGAAACTTCTTCGGGGTCGGTGATGATGGCCGTTTCCATTGCGAAGATTGCTGTTTTGTCTCAGGATCAAAATGATGTTTCGTCCATTGTTATGAAACGAGACAAAAAGTTCTCAGAATCTTCTTGAAACTTGTCCAACAATATCTTCGAAATGTCAAGTCGATTTTGTTTCTGACTGTCGGTTAACATTCTCGGCCCCCATCTTGCGGAAACTTTTCTCATATTCAAAGATTGTTTCAATATGGATTGAATACTTCCATATGAAATACCCGTTTCTTGAATTAAGTATCGGATGGTAATTCTTCGATCGCTCAATACAATTTTCTCGACTTTCGCAACATTTTCTTGGGTGACTGACGTCGATGGACGGCCGCAACGATGTTCGTCTTCCGTGCTCGTTCTCCCTACTCGAAATTGAGAAGCCCACCTTGCGACAGTAGAATACGGCGGAGCAGACTCTCTTAATTTTGCCTCCAAATTGCAATGAATCTCTTGAGTCGTTAACTTTTTTGAACTGATGTATTTAATAACGGCTCGCACTTCGTTTTTCTCCATTTTCGAGAACACGTTCCGACACGAAGCAAACAAATGACTACATTCAGAAAAAAAACAAAAGAGAATCGAAGATTTTTTTCTTTATTAATATTATAAATATGTATCTGAGCTATGTCTGCCAGTATTTTTTTTCTTACCAAGGAGTATGTCGTTCTCACTACTTTTTGATCCCTCCTCGTATAAAAAAATATGCAAGTACAATACAATACAAATATACTTTATTGACACCAAACGAAAACAAAACAGGAAAACATAACAGAAACATAAAAACTTAAGAGTCAACAGGTGGCATTGCTAAGGTAGCAATCTCTTCCAGGCAACCTTACAACTAGGCAAGTACAAAAGATACAAAGATGGAATTTCCACGGAAAAACACATATTTTGTTAGCAAATATGCAGAACGTCTCGTTATTTACCTACTGCACAGCAAAAACTAGCGTTGTTTTGAGCAGGGCATTTTAGTTTTGTGTTTGACGCCATTGGAATTTTTTCGGAAACCTTTTCAGAAGACCCTAAAGATGACTCTCTGTCGGTCTGAAATGAGTACAAACTAAACAAATCTCTTTTCCAATCCAATTAAGCTGATAGGTTTATCAAAATAGTGCATTTTTTAGCGCTAAAATTATCGTCACTTTTAAGTTTCAATTAGTTCAAACTGCACAGTATATTTAAGAAGAAAAGAAATCACACTTCAACTAAAAGTTCTAACAGCAATATTTCCAGCCAGGAACATTCGAATATCAAAAAATAAATTGAATTGATTCTTACAAAGAAAAATTTTTTTATTTCAACAAATATGTATGAAAAATATTATCAGCCAGTATCATTTTAATAATAAAAATAAAATGATTTCGATTTAACGAAGAATCAATTAAGAGGCGAAATGTTCGAGTGTGCCTTTTCTCAATAAGCTTTTAGAAAGGAAACCAATGTTTAGTTCGAGATTGGCGCTACTTTTGTAGAATTTGGTTACCTGTTTTCTCACAAGTGTATTGAAAAAACGTCTCGCCTACGGCTCGGGCTTACAAATGTCACCTCGTTTGTAATTGGCCACCTACGATCCTTATATCGTAATGTACTATTACGGTTTAATCTGCCAACAAACTCTATTTCGCGGCGTCCTCTTATCTAGTATAGTACGAGTATTACAGCATCCATCTATAATTAGCAACCAGCTTTTATTCTTTATTTATGTTACGCATTCCATCATAATTATCTCCAGTAGAATATGAGCACATCGTGAAACAAAAGGCGATAATTTGGAAATTAGACAACGATGTTTTATCTTTATTTTAATTCTGTTATCAACTGATATAATATTCTCGCCGGCTGGGGCCTAGCTATGGAGCCAATCAGCCTTAAGGATCACGTGAACCCGAATCAGATTGATCGGTTGCACACAATCTATTTTAACATGGTATTGTGGTATGGGTCTCAAACGCGAAAATCTTGAGAGTAGTTGTATTTTGATGCATTTTGGCTATCTGATGATGAAATGATAAATTTTACACAAAACCTTTGAATTTCATAGCATGTGTGTGCAGGTGTGTTTTTCCTCGCGGTGTTTTCCTTCACTGTAAGAGCGTCAAATGAAACATTGTAAATTCGAAAACGCGTTGTTACCGGCGTCTCCTAGACGGGAAGCAGCGCGGCCATAGCTACTGCACCACCGATGACAACGCTTTGAAGAGCGAAATAGTACATTGTTATACGAGGGGTGAAAGTAACTTATTTAGCGCCGAGACGCTCAGGCCCTAATAGTTCGAGGCAGTAAATAAGTCTTTAACCAGAGGTAAACACTGTGCTTTTCATTACGAATACAAGGAAAGTAAAAATAAAAACACGAATTAGCTAAAGAAAAAATTAGTGACTTCCATATCTGAATCAGATGAACTCATTGTAAACAAAACCCTACAACTCGAGAAACAAATTATAATCGGATTGTTGCTTTCCCGCCTATTTATTATTTTTTGCTGTGGCCATGCCGGCCAGCTTTTGAGCCATTATTTTTAATTTCCATCATTGAAAAATGTTAAATATTTTGCCCAAATCTATTTTATTTTAAAGAAATAGTTAAAAGTTAATTATAATAAAGTCATTTAAAAAATATATATTCTTTAATTAATACTTAATTTTATGTTATTTCAATTTAACATTGCGCTGTAATTGAGTGGCTGTATAGGAAGATGGAACATAGTTCAATAGAAATGTGAAATTAGAACCAGTTTTTTTTTATATAATTTGCCAGAATGAATGAAAATGAACGAATGAATGACAGCTGTCAGTTGAAAGTGATTCTCCCTCCGGGCTGAAAAGTATTACCTTCAATCCGCTCCTCAGGCAACTTCCGAACTACTTTCAGAGTATGAGTAATGAAAAAAAATTATAATAGTAGATTTTATGACAAGGGCGCAAAGGTATATTTTTACGGCGAGGGCGCTATTTTGAATCCAGAGTGGAGTTTCTTAAGTAGAATCCTGAGTGCAGTGAGAGATTCAAGGGACACCGCTCGAGGAAAAAAGATTTGCGACCGAGTTATACATTTTACTTTTCATCCCCCTATAATGAAAAAAATTTATTAGATTTCTTTTAGCTACAACTCTTGTACACCCTTATTTATTGCGCCTGCTTTAACATATTATTCAAGTGTCAAAATTTAAACAATACAAAATCAATTTTTTAAATATATATAATTTGCAATGCACGTTGACAATCCACCATAGAGTGATGACGGGAGACGGGACGTAGTTTGAGAATTTTTCATTTGATTTCTTTTTTATTTGGCTGAATGCCACCCATCTTACCGGCCAGTAACTTTTTTCATACAATATTTTGCATTATTTTATTTTGCATATATCTGTAGTCGCAAAATTATAAGCAAATATCCATGTACCAAATTCAAAATAGTTTTACGCCCGTGGCCTTCTAAGACCTACTTTGGGCGCACTTATGTGCGAACCAATCGTCACTTTTTGAATAGATGGGATGAAAAAATAATTTTATAAACGCATTGGTACGTAGTGAAGTTTGATACTGCCATCTACCAATCAAAACACAGATTTGCTCTCCTTCGCTTATTTGCGCATCAAACAAATTCATACAACGAATTATCTATAATTCGTTGCATTCATAGCAATACAATTATATGGATCAATGAAGTTGCGTTATTATTACTATAATTAACCGCATCGGTGTCAAGTGTGTGACATTGAGACACATAGATAATAAACAACATAAATAGATAAACAAACGTTTCCATTCTAAATACATAATAATAGATAAACAAGTAATGCATATCAATATACTTACATTGTTTTATAATAAAATACAGCTACAAAAATAGCAACCTACTTTCTATTTCCGCCGTGTGGTGACGGCAGAGTAGAATACATTAGTCACCAACCCCTACTCTTCCCGTGGGTGTCGTAAGAGGCGACTTGGGGACTACACATTGAACAGGGAACGGGCAGCAGCGCTCTCTGATACAGTAACCTTTTAATCTGCGATCTCCAACCCGCCTGCCAAGCGTGGAGATTATGGCAAAACCAAACACTTAAGTGGAGGAGGCTCATAGTCCAGCAGTGGACTGTAACGGGCCGTTGATTTGATTTGACTTTCTATTTTATTTAACCATTTATTGTAAATGACAATAACACAAAGAAAAACGACACAACAGGCCGACTTATTTCTAAAGAAATATCTTCCAGCAGACCTACGGAAGAGAAAAGGGAGATAACAATAGACGCGGACAAAACGTGCACAACTTAATAAATAAAATATAATGATAATATAGGAAGAACTCGACAGCAATGAATCCGGCTCATGTGAATACAGGTAGTTACCTGAAAATCTCGATAACTATGAACGCTATCTTAGTTAAATAAATTGTGTTTAATAGACAATTAAACACACTTTAAATGATAGCAATAAGACTTCTTGGTTATTGTTAACTTATGCCATCAAAAATGGCAAAATAAAAATGACACTTGTCTAAGCGGATCTGCCGCATGACCAGGACTAACCACATAACCGCTGTAACAACAGCTAGTACGTAACACAAAAAATAAACAATTAACAAAAATAAGCTGTAGAAAATAATTGAGATTTTTTTTTTTATATAATGGGGTTGGCATATTTTTTCTTTATGTACTTAATTGAAGAATAAATTACAAAGTGACAAATACATTACAAGTGTTACTTACTTACTTACTTACATCTTATTTCTTTTTTCAAGGAGTATTTATTTGTCTATTAAACACAATTTATTTCACTAAGTTAGTGAACTTTGCTCGCGGAACATCTGGTTTTTGAACTCATACATAAAACCTTCATTTCTTTTTTCGTAGTAAGTAAAAAAAAAAACATTTCACCACATCCATAATTGAAAATGCATATATTGAAAATCCATAATCATTAAATAACATAACAATTAAAATCCACAATTTTGAAATACATATATTTAAAAGCCCTATCTTTATTACGAATACTGTTAGTATGTATAACAATTAAAAATATATAATTAACAAAATTGCTTGCCAAAACGGATAAATGCTCACCAAATTGTAAGTAAACGATCCAAAAAAAAACAAAAATTCTACTCAAATATTGCATGCCTGCAAGCAGGCATGGGTGGTCACAAGACAACGAAACCCCGAAGGCCGACCGACGACAGCCTATGTTTCTTGGGGAAAGTTGTTCAGTTCCATAGGGGTTGATCCTTTAAAATAGTGTCAGCTAATTTATTTACACCCTGTATGTATATGTTTTATTTCCAGTAATGGGCTGGCTTCGCCGCGAAGTCTCCCGAGGCTACTCAGTGGGCCAGTTCTGGTACCTAGTGGGCGCTGAATGGTGGGCCAATTGGAACGCGTATTGCAGCAGCAGTGCTGCCTGCTGCCGACAGCCAAGAGTGCTGGACGACGGCATCGTGTGCGACGAGAGCTTCACCACCAACAGCACAGGTAACTAACAGCTGGAACTATTGCTGCAGCAGCTCTACTAAACAAACATTCTAAAGACTAATTAAAATGGCGTTAACAGCTGGAACGCGTATTGCAGCAGAAGCGTCGTTCCAGAGGTTCTGAGTTAAAATCCTGCTGAAACACTGTATTGTGGTGATGGAGGTGGGAAATTAAATAAGATAATATTTAAGAATTACAACGATTTATATTTATTTATTTATTTTATTTATTGGTAATGTATTTTTTATTTTAATAGTATATTGTTATGCAAGGGCTTCTATAATAAGACTGAGTCAAAACAATATTCAAAACTGAAATGTTTCGAAATCTTTTGAAAATACAATTCTGGAACAAAACAAAGCTGCCAGTGTGCATTTATCACATGCCAGCATTTTTAATAACAGATCAAGGAGTATTAGGTATTGCTCACAGTAATACCTAACACACTGTCTATTTAAGTGCTCAATAATAGATACGAGAGGGAGACCACGCCTTGGGAAACGTAGTGTGGGACGCCCCCCTGCCAGGTGGACTGATGACCTGAGGAAGGCCGCTGGTGGTGGCTGGATGAGGAAAGCGGGTGATCGTGCGCTTTGGCGTGCCCGAGGGGAGGCCTACGTCCAGCAGTGGACTGCAATAGGCTGATTGATTGATTGACATACGATGCGAAAGTGCCTCTGTCTATATTTTCGTTCTAAAAGCCGTTCATTTCGGAGATAAAACTTTCAGTGTAATTATAATAACAATGAGTGATTGTTGCAGAATCGATGGGTTCTTTACTGTGGCGCGCGGAGACCGCGTCAGTGGGCAGTGCGGGCAGCAGTAGCGGGGTGAGCAGTGCCGCCGCGCTCCGCCCCGTGAGGCACCCGGGGCCCGTCGACAACAAGCGCCTCATCGCCCCCAACCTGCTCAAGGTAATGACTAGACTAGATTTTGATAGAACGATGTAAGAACTTTGTTGTATAACGTCTATCGTTCACTATTTCGTTCCAGGTCCGGACTTTAACAGGCGAAGGGGGTCACCTCAGACGAGACATAACGCTCTCCCAACACCGGGACTTCGAGTTAATCCCCGACGCCCTTTGGAGGGCCCTGGCGTTGTGGTACGGGGGGCCCGACCCCCTGCCCAGACAGGTACGATACACACAAATACTTGTACAATTAAACCTTATGACTTATACAATACATACAACAAAGCACAGCAACACTTGGTCTTATACAACACACAACAACACTTATACAACACAACGACACTTATACAATACACAACGACATTCATACAACACATAACGACACTTTTACAACACACAACGACACTTATACAACACACAACGACACTTATACAACACATAACGACATTTATACAACACATAACGACACTTATACAACACATAACGACATTTATACAACACATAACGACACTTATACAACACAACGACACTTATACAACACAACGACACTTATACAACACATAACGACATTTACACAATACACAATGACATTTATACAACACAACGACATTTACACAATACACAACGACATTTATACAACACATAACGACACTTATACAACACAACGACTCTTATACAACACACAACGACACTTATACAACACAACGACACTTATACAACACAACGACACTTATACAACACAACGACACTTATACAACACATAACGACATTTACACAATACACAATGACATTTATACAACACATAACGACATTTACACAATACACAACGACATTTATACAACACATAACGACACTTATACAACACAACGACACTTATACAACACACAACGACACTTATACAACACAACGACACTTATACAACACAACGACACTTATACAACACAACGACACTTATATAACACATAACGACATTTACACAATACACAACGACACTTATACAACACAACGACACTTATACAACACATAACGACATTTACACAATACACAACGACATTTATACAACACATAACGACACTTATACAACACAACGACACTTATACAACACACAACGACACTTATACAACACATAACGAAATTTACACAATACACAACGACATTTATACTACACACAACGACACTTATACAATACATAATGACACTTATACAATATACCGCAACACTTGTACGATACACCGCTACACTTATACAATTCATTGCTACACATATTATACACCGCAACACTTTTACAATACACAACAACACTTGTACAATACACCACAACATATTTCTTTCTTTACATACTTATATAATTCGCCGCGACACTTAGAGGACGTTAAATGGAAACGGAATAATTATTTTCGCAATACAATAAACACACATTTAAATATTTGATCGTTGCAGGTGATACGGCCGCCGAGCTCGGACGTGGAGCTCGAGTTGTATCCCCTGCACCTGAAACTGCTCAAACACGTCGCTAGTCCACAAAGTAAGTTCTAGCTTTAAAGCTTCGATTAACAAAATTAAATAGGGGATCGGACTAATTTTATTTTTATTTTATAAATCCAAACTTCTTAGTTTCTGCTACCGAACACTAAAAGAATTTTTGCTCTTTTAGTGTTCGGTAGCAATATTTTTAGAATTACTTTTAAAATATAGATTGGTAGCCGACGATTCGCGAAGAAAAAAACAGAATCGGTTGAAAAACTAATTTACAATGATTTTTTAAATTTTCAATATGTCTGTCTCTTTCAAAAACGATTTTTTGTATGGAGATTATATGGCGTTACTAACAAATGACGTCACAAGTGGGTATGTGCCTCTCTGTCTAATCTTGAATTTCAAACCTTTATAACTCGGTCAATTTTAAAGATAGAGCAAAAATTCTTTTAGTTTTCGATAGCAGAAACTAAGAAGTTTGGATTTATAAAATATAAAAAAAGTAGTCCGATCCCCTATTGTAGATCGAAGCTGTCAATAATCTATTA